>JAUKNK010000132.1:2327500-3010000 GCA_030765055.1 Mantis religiosa
GATCTCTTTATAATCCCTTAAACATTACTATTATTTTTCTTGCAAGAAAAATAGGAGAATACAGTCTGGTTAAATCGCTACGTAATGATCTTCAAATTTGACTTTCTTTACACAGCTCAACGATTTTTAGTTTTAAATTTAAGAAACTTATACTTATTGATCAATTCAAACAAATAACAAGAAACCCCTCGCAAATACTTTACTCCACATAAAGTATATTTCAATTTATCGTTTGTTTTATCGAGATCTCTATATCGGAGCAGTAAGACTTTGTTTTTAACAGTTTACTATTATGGTAATGACCTTTGACAAGATGTTGGAAAATACTTCATGTATAAGAGGTCTGAGTTCGAGATTTCTCTGAATATTTACGTGTCACATCCTTTAAATATTGTCACCCGGGCTTTGGAACACCCTATGGAAGCAGCTGAGAGCGGAAGACAGGGGAGGTCCGTGTTAGCCACGCCTCCCCCTCGTCCGTCTTATAGTGGTGACAGGGATGGCTGGGGAAAAAAAACATGATTGTGCGGTCTGTTTCTCTTCCACCTGTTCTGGAAATTACGGGATCTTTCATTAACTGGAATCTTCGCCTGGGAACAAGAAAAGCCGAGAAGACGGCGAGATGCCTATTAAAAGGGCTGCAGCTAGTCGGAAGTTTAGTGTGAGTGAGGACAGTTCTTGGTGTAAGAAGGCAGTGTTAGTCAGTGACGTGTTAATGAACGAAAAGATTGTGCGACGGAAGACTGTACGTAGCTGTGTATGAGTATCGGAGTTGATGTAATCGCGAGTACAAGTGAAATTGTAACGGACGAACTGGTGAATTGTAATTGTGTGCAGTACGCAATTCTGCGTAATTGGCAAGTGTTTAACTGTAAGTCGGTGGAAATAAAGAACAGTTTTGAGCGGTGAAATTGGACCTTTCATTTCACGAACCCACAAAGTCACAATATACTGAGTATTTAGCCGACTTTTGTTGTAAGAGCTTTGCTGTTGACAGATACAGAAATAAATAAACAGTGTGGTTGTGTAACACCTTTCTTTTGTTTTTCCTTCCTCTGGACCACATACTGGTATTACTGTAATGTAACCTTTCTGTATTTTAAATCACATCATTATTATTCTTTCATTAATAAATGTATATGATGCGATTATCCTTCTCCACTTCTTATCAAACATTACAGCAATCCTTGCTTTTACATATTCTATGTCTACTCTACTATAGAAAGACATGTAGTTGTTCAGTTTCCTTTTAATTTCTGTCAACACTGCTATATTTATTTGCTTCTGTTTTAACTTCCCTCGCGCTCATATTCCTTTTAAGCTTATAACTAATATTGAAAGACTAAAACAAATAACAAGAAACATCTAACAAATGTTAAACTACTCAACAAATACATTTAATATTGTCTGTTTTATTGAGAAATGTATTTCCAGCTTTTGATTTTGTAAGACTCTTACTGTTTATCACATTCCCCGATGATTCAAGATACACATTTCATTTTTCTTGAAAATGTTTTAAAGAGACTACCAAGTCTGTGCTAACACGAACGTGGTCTTTAGGTGTTATGGACTGCCGATAGTCGATTACAGTAAAACATCTGAGTAATACTACATTTTCAATCAACTATATATTTACATCATACATTTTAAAAATCCAAGATCAAGTCATTTTAATATAAAATATAAGATTTTATAATTATTTCTTTACCCCATTAATTTTTTGAAGCAGTTTCTATTTGATGCAGTTTTCACTAAATCCTAATAATATGTATCTTTTAATTTCTAAACTACAGACAGTTAAAGCTGTCTGATAAATATTTTATCTTTTGGAAGGTATTTAAACTTGTAACTTTAAATAATACGTTTTAAAATATTTGTTTTTATTTAAATAAGTCAAATAATTTAGAACTTTAAACTGATATCTATGCTAAAAGCAGAAAACAAAAAGCTGTGTTATTGAGCTTTTGACCTGAGATCCTAATAACTTAGAAAATAGAAAAGAAATATCACACTAACCTTTAAAATAAACTAATGTTGGTATAGGACAGCTTGGAACTAAGTTTTTATCTAAATGCTCTGTAAACTTTATAAAATGTCACTTTTAGCAGTTAAATAACTCAACAGTTGATGTACAGACACTGAAATAATGGTTAAGTTACATTCTAGTGATATCTCACATAGAAGTACAAATTTCCCAAGTAGTTACATACTTCACAGTTAACAAAATGACAATATGATTCACCAGTAATGTACCTTCATATCTACCTCTACATCAGATACTGACATATTTGTTAATGTTAAAGAGACATAAATAAGTAACCAACAAAAACAAACTACATTCATATTGTACATGAAGTGTTAAGGAGACTTTGGAACTAGAACACATATTCATGTGACTTCATTTGTTACTTTATTGACTCCCAGATTACATGAGCTGTAATAACTTTATTGTAAACATCCAATATGAATTACGATTAATTTAAGAAACCCTGTTTTAATATAGGTAACGTAGTTTATTGAAGGAAACTAAAATATGAAATAATTGAATCATGTTTCCACTTAAAATTAAAAGGTTATACCGCATCACCCCAATAAGGAACTCTGTAAATATATTTTGTATATCACAACTTTTAATTCCTCGGATTCAAAACAATTTGGAAGTCTTGGAGTTTGTTGTTTTTACATTCATTTAACAAATATATTCTATCTGAAAGAGTTTATGTAACCCTCCATAAATCTAATGCCATTTCATATGATGCGTTTTATATGTAAGGAGGGTAATTACCTTTTTCTTAAAGTTGTTTCTCTCTTAATTATTATATGGAATAATTACATTTATTAGACACAATGCGCACATTACATTAATGGTTCAGTATATCATCTGATCATTTACAAAGTAGTTCACTGAGCGAGTCCTAGGAGCGCAGGTAATTAGGTAATTATATCTAACAATATACCAACTAAATGACAATAGAACATCGGTATTACAGCAGATAGTGTAGATTCAGATGTAGGTAAATGTATACCTGAGTCATTTACAATATCAATAATCAAAAACAGCTGAATACACAAGGCAATTTTTACTGTTTTATTATTTATAGAGGTAATGATTTAAAAGCAGCCAATATTGACCTATAACTTGACAAATACTTAGTTCTAATGATTACCACCTGACAACGCTGTGATCTGCTCTAAACATAGAGAATGTATTGTATTACACCAAACATTTGACAACAAGATTTTACTGTCAAAACTAATTTTGAGACTTGCTAAATAAAACATATGTGTTACATTTACATGACTTTCTCCACTCATTGTCTTATTCTCATATCTACTTCATGTTATTAGAGATAAATATTTATATAGAAGTCTTATTACATAGATCCTTGTAAGGACAAGGGCAATAGGAGAATATATAAATGTTTTATGATGTGCATTGCTTTCTGTTGAAGATATATTTAATGTATTGTTTGTGCAGTTCTCCTGAAAGTCTTCACATTACATCCTTGTATCCTGCAGAATTATGCTTGACCCTTTATGTTTGGATTATGTTGTTTACAGACATTTGGAGGAACATTTTCAAAAAGGGCTTTACTTTAGGATTACAAAAGTTAACAAATATGTATTACTGATGAATTCTCCCAGTTAAGTTTATAGATGTAATAAAATACTTCAGCCGCTTATTATAATTATGTAGTAGGTAATGTAAAACCTGTACCGAGATATGACTTTGGTACAAATCTGTATGATCATATCATGTACTCAAAATGTAACATTATAAAATAGAAGTTGACAAAAATATACAAACTCTTACCTTCAGAAACTTAACCTTTACATAAGACAAATTTAATAAAACCTTTCCTTATATTATATCATTTTTCCCTTAATCTCTAATAATTTCATCAAAGTGCCTAATGTTTAATACAAAAATCAAAATGTATAACTGTAATGAAATAGGCTCAGACACATTCAAAGTGAAATCTTGAAAAAAAAAGCATAATATATGGTACGTTAACTTAATTAACGAATTTTTAAGCCTTCTGTTATTCTTTTTCATTATCCTAAACTTTTATATCTTAAAACTGATAATCCTACACTCGTAAATTTGTAAGAATAGTACTAAAATGGAAAATACAGAATAAGCTGAACCTATTTCTAGCATTTAACTACGGCCTTCTTGTATCTACAACACAATGTGTGATGAAACTTCTTTTGTGCCCCATTTTTTTTTCTGCAGACGTAATAGCGAGTCTTAGTGTCAGGGATGATTGAGAGTGTAACACGTTAAATGTCTGCAGTAGAAGATCTAGTAGTTACGGTGAATGTCCGCCGGGAGAGAAAGTCCAGAACTAGCAACCGAACTGGAATCGCTGTCCAGAGATGGCGCCACTGATAACATGTTTTACTGAGAAGGAATATGCGTAATTATTTACCAAATCCTTTAACACTCTTTAGGTATTTACTTTACATAATGTTTGGACTTCATTGCCCTTTATTGGATGAAAATAAATGACTGCTTTAGTGAATAAAGACATAATGTACAGAAAATAAGTAACGTCGTATTAGAAAGGAAGTCTTCTAAAGTGTGTATATTTCAAACGTTTTTGCACCTAAGTGGCATTCGAGAATTATCTATTTGGTTAAACCTGGATTTACAACAACTAATTTATTCAGGAATGATTCTGTACCTAGAGTTTTTATTTGAGCCAAAGAGGTTTAACAGAAATGTTCTTTGTGAGAAGACTGGATAAGCAGTTCTAGTATACCTCGAATTTGAGATAAAATCGTTGGAGATTTTTCAAATACTTGCTGAGCTGAAGTCACTTGACTTTTTTATTCCGCTTATAATTAACTATGTACTTCATGTTAATATTCCTCACCTTGCAAGATAATCAGAGAATGTAGCAAGTAGGTTACCCTTTAGTTTTAGTTAAATATTTTAAAGCTGGACGTTAAGTATGTGATTTAAAATGTGATTATCTTTGTATTACTTACTGTTTGAAAATTGATAGTAAATTTTCACTTGAAAACTATAGTTATTGAAAAATTCAAACAAATAACAACAAATACTTTGCTAAATGCACAGTATAACACGAAAGTATATTTCAATTTTCGTTTGTTTTATCGAGATCTCTATACTGGAGCAGTAAGATTTTGTCTGTCGCTTACACTTTACCATTATGGTAATGTCCTAGGAATAGAGACACTGCTGTCTACATTCAAGTTGAATCAAGATTTTTAGTTAATTAACCTTGAATATATTTTACAGAATATTATATTTATTGAAATCCCTGGCACCAAATTTGAGAAAACAGTGGAAAATTCCCCATATATAAGAGCTCTGGGGTCGAGATTTCCCTGAACATTTACGTGTCACATCCTTTAAATATACTGAGTATTTAGCCGACTTTTGTTGTAAGAGCTTTGCTGTTGACAGATACAGAAATAAATAAATAAAAAGTGTGGTTGTGTATCTTGACTTTAAGTGATAGTCAAATGTTTAAAGAGCTAATCAGTATATGTCCGGACTAAACCAAGTAATGTATTGCTTTCGGAGAAAACTGTAAATATTGGTAAATACAAACAATTAACAAGGATTGTGACTTACATACATCCTGTGCTATTATTTCCTCTTATTAATTCACTGATTTATGTGTGTTGGTCAAAGTATTACACGTTTAATAATTTGGAATAAAAGGAATGCATGAGTCTAATAGTCTGATACATTCTGACTTAATTCTCTGTAGTGTTCTTTAACTTGTAAATCATAACATATGGACAAGCTTTTGGCAAATAATATTTTAATCTCGTTAATACACATAATTTACGTCAATTTATTCTATCTAATTTTCAAAGCCTTCTATGCTCCTAGTTCTAATGTCCAATATATTCATTTCTTAAAAATACTAATCATATTTTTGTAAGTTAATAATAACACTGTAATTGTTTGGGCAGCATGAGCTGACATTTAACTATGTCCTTGTATCTTTTGGAGTACTGTAAACTTTTATTTGTAATTTGGAGAAGATGGAGAACTAAACATTACTGAATGTGCGGACAGACAAATGACTGTGAATGTGACAAATTAAAGGCATATGTTATATAGAAGACGATCTGTACTTCTAGTAATTGTCAACGAGGAGAAATTGCAAACCTAAGGAATTGCTGGCCAGAGATGGCTCCACTGGTAATAGCCTATACAGGGGAAGAAATGCTGAATTATTTACAAAGTTTTATAACATACCTTCTAGCATCTATATTTAACTACTCTTCATTGTGGTAAAGCAAGCGAGAGCTACAGCTAACACAAAGATTATTTCTGAACAATAAGTTATTGTGTATAAGAAAGAAATACGTCTAATATAAATATATGTTAACGCTTTTTTTGCGGGGGTTCAGAGGTCCCCCCCCCTTCCGCTGCGGAGACTTCAGCGAGCAAACTACGACGAGACGGCAGAGAGAGCAGCAACTGGAAGAAACAAGCAGTAGTTCGCTGCAAAGGAGCAGCCACCACTGGAGCGACTCGACATTGCCGTAGTCTTGTACCAAAGTCTATAGCTTGCTCTTTTTGAGTATTGCGCCTTAAAATCCCTTACATAGAGGATATGGTAAGAGAGAGATCTCGAACCCTCCATCAAAAACTGTCTACCCATTCCAACCAGCTGGTCAACACCCTCGGTCGTTATGACTACAGAGCTCCTCGCAGGAGGAGGAGGTACAAACTTCCCAAGGACGCCATGGGCTATTAGCCAGACGGGGTTCTCTCCATCACACCGAAAACACCAGAACCAGAAATGGGTTTAGATAATTTCCCCACATAGCTTCCTATCCACTCTGATCGTGCTATCTTCATTCCGACCTTCTTCAAGCGGGGAGTTCGGGTGAAGACGGCCTTGGGAATATATACCCCAGGCGGCAGCCTGAGCGGCTTAACCCAACAGATCAGAGAAACCTATGCCCCGACATAAACGCTTGAGACAAAAGACAGACTACTGCACTACCCAGATAAAGCCGCAGTAAGCGGCTAGGTGCTGGGCGAAACCATTCCGTCCAGGTTAACCTGGACTACTCGATTCTTCTGCTGGTCTGCTGGAGTATTGCGCCCTGCAGCTCTAGACGAGTAGGAAAACACGATCATAGCAAGCAGTCGCTAGACTCGCTTAAGCGCCTCCGGGGTCCGACCCTCCATTTCTCCGTGCTTCTTAGCGCTCGATATCTGCTCTTTCTCTCTCTCTCTCTCTCTCTCTCTCTCTCTCTCTCTCTCTCTCTCTCTCTCTCTCTCTCTCTCTCTCTCTCTCTCTCTCTCTCTCTCTCTTCTCACTTCCTCTTTCGCTATTAAAGTTAAGTCCCCCAGACACACCTCTACGTACACACACACACACACACACACACACACACACACACACACACAAATGGCAGGGAACTCTAAGGACACCACCTCTTCGACCGAGACAAACATGACACTACGGAGCAAACCTGTTAAATCCACCATAAACAGAACGCCAACTCACCTACCAAAGAGCCCACACTTGAGCCGACCAAATCCTAGGAACCTGTTCCTAACTTTGCGAATCTCCTATAGCCAGCACCTCGGACAAGAGACCGGACAAAGACACAGTCGACAGCGGAAAGACTGCCAGCTCCAGTCCCCCAACAGATACTCTTAAAAGTCTGAAGTCGGACATAATTCACAGAAGCTAGATTAAACACATAAGGCTCCTCACACAAGTCTTTGAAAAGACATGCAACCCAACACAAAAACACACCATCACTGCCGCCAGGAACTCCTGTGATTTCTTAATCAAGTTGTCCTGCCAAAGTGATTACAAATTTTTTGTAGAATATCTGAGGCTTAAAGGCGTGTAATTCTACTTACTTCCACACCCTGAGGATAGGACCAGTAGATACGTGATTAAAGGGTTGTACGCAGAAATCACCACAGACGAAATTTTAGAAGACCTGGCAACGTTAGGGATAGAAGCGCTGCGAGCCGTACAAATGTGGAAACGCAATGTTCCTCATCGAGGTAGCAGGGTGCCCCCAAGAAGAACAGAAATTGCTCGCCCTCCGATACTTGGTACACTTCAAAATTAGAATGGAACGATACAGGTCCGACCCTGAGCCAAAACAATGTAACAAATGCCAGCAACTATGGCACATGCAGAGAGACTGTAGCTCCCCCACTTGGGTTTGTTCAAAATGCGCCGGACCACACCCCTCAGGTACATACTCCGTTCCGCCCGCTGAACGTGCTATGCGGCAACTTGGCGCGGTTGCACCGTATATCGCGCAGAATACACAAAGACCATGCAAATCCGCGCGCAGCCACAGAAATCCCAGCTAGGTAGGACAACAAAGTCATACGCAGAGGCTGTCGCTAGGTCTAGTGCAGAAATGCACAACACAGGGTGGCTCACTAGGGACCATAGAGGACGCGCGCGACCTGCCCCAGTAGCCGAGCCCTCTGTGGCTGAGGCTCCCCGGCTTGCCACCGAGGAAGGCCCAGCAAGGGATGAGCGACCCCCACCCCGACAAGTAAAAACTATACACCAGACTCTAGAGACCCCTGAAACTAGAGCTAGAGGGCCTCACACTCAAGCTAGGAAGTCGCTCACCCCATGCGGGAAGGGACGAAAAGACAACGGCGAAGGCATGGCTAAGTTCATGAATGTCATGGGCTTACAAAAACACTCAGTTCCCGAGCACGTATTCGAGGAACAGCTAGAAATGTTCGGGGAAGTGCTAAAGGGAGGGAAAGACAAAAAGATGACGCTTTATTACCTGACTGAAATGCTAACCATTCTTCAACACCAGGGCCATGGCTGAATCTGACTCACTTAGAATAGTACAATGGAACTGTCAAGGTATTCGCAGAAAAAGAAAATATCTAGCAGTTTTTCTTCAAACCCACTCTATTCAGGTAGCGTTACTTAATGAAACCCATTTAGGCAGCATAGATAGATGTTCGATACTAAACTACGCGATATATAGATCAGACAGAAACGTAATAGATGTAATAAAATACTTGAGCTACTTACACTAAGTACGTAGTAGAGAATGTAAAACCTGTACCGAGATATGACTTTGGTACAAATGTGTATGATCAAATCATGTAGTCAAAATGTTGTAAAATTATAAAATAGAAGTTTACAAAAATATTGAACAAACTTCCTACTTCAATAAACTGTACCTTTACATAAGAGAAATTCTGAAAGCCCATTATTACTTTCTAGGAACTATTTTTTCTATTTTGTTCTAATATTTTGATCAGACTAACTAATATTTAATATAAAAAAACAAAATGTACAAGTGTAACATTCTGGAAATATTCCAAATTCATTTCCTTAGAACTCTAACTTTCCTTAAATAGTAAGTCATAATATATGAACAAAATATTATACATCAAAAGTCAAATATTGTTAAAAGGAATCATTTATGGCAACTTAATTTATCTAATTAATAATTTTGGAAGCTTTTGGTACTATTTTAATATCTAATATTTGTATCTCTTAAAAACGCTAATCGTACTCATGTAAGTTAACAAGAACAGCACTAGAATTTAAGACAGCATGAGCTGACCCGATTTTTAACATTTCACATTGTGCTTCTCGTATTTACATCAAAATGGGAAATGAAATATTTCTGCACAATTTGTTTTTAATTTGGAGCGGACAGAATGGGTCTTGAGAGTGTAACACGTTAAATACCTGCAGTAGACGATATGTTAGTTACAGTGATTGTCCGCTAGGAGAGAAATTCCAGAACTCCTAACCGAACTTCTATCGCTGTCCAGAGATGACTCCACAGGTAATATCTTATACTGATATGCAATATGTGTAATTATTTACCAACTTTCATAACATACTTAAAGTACGTTCTTTACATAAAGGTTCGATTTAAACCTTCTTTATTACCTTAAAACAAAAAGCAGTTTCGGTGCTTACAGGGATACTTTCGATAAAATAAATAATGTTGTGTTAGAAATGAAGTCTTCTAAAGGATGTACATTACGATCATTTTTCCCCTATGAACTATTCAAATTTACTAATCACGACGATGGAATTTGTATTTTGTTGGAATTTCTATATAAGTTCGAAATGTGTGAAATCCGTTGTGTTCGTTAGTGAGGAGACCTGATAGCCGATCCCGGTATATATAACTTAAGTTTAAGTGGAAATCTTTGATTGCTAAAGAAGTATTTGAGCCAATGAACTCATATGACTCAATTGTGGAATATAACAAGGAAACCTAACTTAACAAATCAATTATACACAAATATGCACATTTCATTCATTACATATTTACCTACTCCATGTGGCTGGAAATATACATTGTTAATATTGTGACTTTATTTCCACCGACTTACAGTTAAACACTTGCCAATTACATAAAATTACGTACTGCACACAATTACAGTTCACCAGTTCGTCCGTTACAATTGCACTTGTACTCGCGATTACATCAACTCCGATACCCATACACAGTTACGTACAGTCTTCCGTTGCACAATCTTTTCGTTCATTAACACGTCACTGACTAACACTGCCTTCTTACACCAAGAACTGTCCTCACTCACACTAACTGACTAACTGACTTCACTTCGCTCCGGCAGCCCCTTTTTATAGGAATATCGCAGCCTTCTGGCTTTCACAGGAAGGTTCCAGTAGATGAAGGATCCCGTAATTTCCAGAACACAGTTGGAACAGAAACAGACCGCACAATCATGTTTTTTTTTCAGCCGTCCCTGTCACCACTATAAGACGGACGAGGAGGAGGCGTGGCTAACACGGACCTCCCCTGTCTTCCGCTCTCAGCTGCTTCCACAGGGTGTTCCAACGCCCGGGTGACAATATTATTTTCCTTGCGAGAAAATAGGAGAATAGAATTGGTAGATGTCCCTACAGCGATGTATAAACATAACGAAACTTTCAAATAAAGATAGGGATCATTTTGTGTAATAGTATCATATACAGCAGAACTTTCATCTTAACTGTAAAAACTGCTAAATCGTCAGGGCTAACTATACTTTCAGCTCTGTTATACTTTACTGCCTCCCTCCTCATCTATGTTATCTACTGTCCTTCTTTTTGTACCTCTTCAGATTTGGAAGGGAAAATACATAAGTAAGATATGTGTTAGATTAGTAGATAAATAAAATACTTATTAACTGTTGTACAGAGTAAAAATTTATGTGACATAAATGAAATGACATATACGTTTTTGTAGAGTGAGTGAGTGTGTGGTGTTTAAGGGCCCGTCGACGGCTAGGTCATTTGGGCCCCAAGTCAAGACTAAAACCTAAAATCTACATAAATTAGGCTAAAAAGGTAAAATACAATTAAATCACTGCACTATTAAAAGTACATAAAAACCATCCAAAAACTAATAAGTTAAAATCACTAAAAATAACAAATATAAAAAGCAAGTCAGACACGTTTTTTAAAATCGATTTCGGCAACAAACCGCAGTGCCTTACCTACGGCCACTGGGTCGTCCCCTTAAACATCCAGTAAGTTAGTTCCCAAGCCTACTGACTGGCGAACGCTGGCGTACTGTGGGCAATCGAGCAACACATGCCGCACAGTGAGGCGTACTGCACATGGAGCACACACTGGGGCCGGCTCCCCTCTTAACAAATGGCCATGAGTGGCTCGTGTGTGGCCAATTCTCAGCCGGGTGAGTATCACCTCGGCTCGCCGGTTATCCCTGCATGAAGTTAGCCAGGGTTGTACGCTCTCTTTTATTGCCCGGAGTTGTGTGCCTTCCAAAGCTGTCCAGGAGTGCTGCCAAGCAGATAGGAGTTGGCGACGGAAAAAACGTTGCACATCCTGGTGTGGCACAGTAGTTGTTAAACTCCGGGGCAAACGGCAAGCGGACTTAGCAGCCGCGTCCGCCTCCTCGTTCCCGGAAATGCCCACATGGCCTGGGGTCCAAGTGAAAACAAAATGGTATCCGCTACTAAGCATTTGCGAGATCAGGGCCTGAATTTTTAAAACTAGCGTGTGAGCTGCAATGTGCTGTTGCAAGGCCTGAAGAGCGCTTAGAGAGTCAGTGCAAACGATAAAATTGCCAGGAATTAACTTACAGATAAAAAGGAGCAGATAGAGGATGGCATACAGTTCTGCAGAAAAAACAGAGGTGAAGTCCATAAGGCGAAATTTATGAGCCTCGCCGTTAATGACGAATGCGCAACCCGTAGTGCTACCCAACTGGGAACCATCTGTAAAGCCCGGAACATAATTAGGGTAACGGTCCAGTAGTTCGGCAAAAAGTTGTCGGAATACCGAATGTGGGGTAGCTAGTCTGGAGTTTGTGGAAAGAGCAAGATCGAACCGCGCACGCTGGAGCTGCCATGCGGGATAACGACCCAGGGACGACCGCTCCACGCGAGGCATTCGGAGGTCGTGTGTACGGGAGAGTTCCCGGAATCTTACTCCGGTTGGGCGTGTCCGAGAGCTAGGGTGCATATAACGGTGGGCTAAGTCGGGATGCAGAACTGGTTTAAAACATGGATGGTTTGGGTAACTTGCCAACTTTGCAATGTAGGAACAGAGTAGTGTCGAGCGACGAATAGAAAGTGGAGGCTCGGCGGAGTCGGCATACAAGCAGTCGACGCGACTTGTGCGGAAAGCTCCTGTGGCAAGGCGGATACCTGTATGATGTACGGTGTCTAAAAGGCGAAGTTTAGAGGCGGTCGCTGCGCCATAAATAAAACAGCCGTAGTCCAGCTTGGATCGGACCAGGGAGCGATACAGCCTCAACATTACCGTGCGATCGCCCCCCAAGATGCTCCAGATAATACCTTCAGCACCCGCAGAGAACGATCGCAAGAGGCTCGAAGGTGACGAATGTGGCGCTCCCAGTTAAGTTGTCTGTCCAAGTAGAGGCCCAAGAACTTCAGGTGCGAGACAAACGGCAGGGGGGTGCCGTTCAAGTGAAGATCAGGTGGAGGGTGAATACCTCGTAGACGATGGAAGTGGACACATTGTGTCTTCGCAGGAGAAAAGCGGAAGCCGCTGCGAAGCGCCCAGGCTGCCAGGTGGTTGATGGCCAACTGCAGTTGACGCTCTATATGGTCTAAGTTACAAGAACGATAATATATGGCGAAGTCGTCAACATACAGGGACGATGGAATTCCGCCGCGAACGACACTAGTAATGCCATTAATAGCCACGGCAAAAAGGGCGACGCTGAGAATCGACCCTTGAGGCACACCATTCTCCTGGATCCGCTCCCTTGATATACTGCTCCCTATTCGCACACGAAAACGACGTAGTGCTAAAAAATTACTTAAAAATTCCGGTAAGTGGCCTCGCATACCGTAACTGTGCAGGTTACGTAGTATGCCATACCACCAAGTGGTGTCATAAGCCTTCTCCAGGTCAAAGAATACTCCCACCACATGCTGTTGCAGTAGAAAGGCATCATGAATGTAAGCCTCAATGCGTGCTAGATTGTCAACGCTAGAGCGATGGCGACGAAAACCGCATTGAAGGTTAGACAGCTGGTTATTTATTTCGAGCCACCACACTAACCGAGAGTTTACCATTCGCTCAAAGGTGTTACAGACGACACTCGTCAGGCAAATGGGGCGGTAGCTAGATGGAAGTGTGGGGTCCTTTCCCGGTCGAGGGATGGGGATGACAATACCCTCTTGCCAGCAAGATGGAAAGACCCGCTCATGCCAGATGCGGTTATACATGCCTTAAAGGAAAGACATCGCATCGGGTGGAAGATGTAGCAGCATCTGTCTGTGGATATCATCGGGACCGGGAGAAGAATCCTTAGCTAGGGCTAAAGAATGTGAAAGCTCGGCAGCGGTAAAAGGTTGGCTGTACGGCTCATTACATTCGCTATTAAAATTAAGTTTTGTTCGCTCCGCAGCTTCCTTAATAGGAAGGAAGAGGGCGTCGTAACTAGCCGTTTGGCTAGTAGCAGCGAATGAGGTGGCAAGGGCTTCGGCTATATCTTGCTCGGCAGTGCAGATGGAACCGTTGAGGGCAAGTCCGGGAATGACCGTTCGGCGATACTTGCCATGCATCCGCCGAACAGCTGACCATACCTGTTTGGTGGAGCTGCGACGAGAAAGGAAAGACACGTAGGCTTCCCAGGATGTTCGTTTCGCATTGCGAAGCACAAAACGTGCCCTAGCTCGAGAACGTTTAAAAGCAACGAAGTTCTGTTCTGTCGGGTGCAACTGAAACAGCCGCAGAGCACGTTTGCGTGCTTTTATTGCCACACGGCATTCCTCAGACCACCAGGGTACAGGGGTATGACGTGGGGTAGAAGAACCTCGAGGAATGCTGGATTCAGCGGCGAGCAGGATGGAACATGTAAAATATTCCACCATTTCATCGACGGTGTCAAAACCATCGTCGGTGAGGTGTATATGGGAATTAAACTTTTCCCAGTCAGCCTTGGAAATAATCCAGCGAGGATGCCGCGAAGGCGCATGGTGGCGGCCGGATAAACGGATGTTAATTGGGTAATGATCGCTCCCAAAGAGGTCGGAAAGCACAGACCAATCAAGGAGTGGAACTAATACCGGGCTACAGAAAGAGACGTCTAGTACCGAGTGCGTACCATAAGCGGATGACAAGAATGTCGGTTCACCAGTGTTCAGCAAAATCAGCTCATGCGAAACAAACGTGTCTGCTATGAGGCAGCCACGAGCATCATCAATGTCGGAGCCCCAGAGCGTGTGTTTGGCATTCAGATCTCCCAAGATGAGTAACGGTGAGGGGAGCTGAGCCAAAAGAGCCTGAAGATCCTGCTTTTGAATTACACAGAGCGGGGGCAGGTAAATGTTGCAGATGGTAAAAGAGATGCTCTCTCGCTGTATACGAACAGCGACAGCTTGCAACGGCGTGGTTAATGGTATATTGGTGGCATAGATATTAGGCGCCACTAAAGTAGCAACGCCGCCGCTTGCTCGTGCGCCTGCAACGGAGTCTCCCCTAAATGCCGAAAAAGTGCTTAGGTGTAATGAGTGATAGTGATGCAAATGGGTTTCTTGGAGACAAATAACTGATGGTGACCGTTGAGAAACTAAACACTGTAGGTCTTGAACGCGAGCTCGGAAACCATTGACGTTCCACTGGATTATTTCCATAAAGAGTTTTTAGCGGGCCGTTTTAAACTTTTTCTTGACCTTGGCTGATTTGGGCCCTATGACTCGAAAATCGTTAGCGTCCTGTGACTCCGCTGATGTTCGGGAGTCAGAACTCCTACGGCTCGTAGAACGAGACCGGGATCTAATGGAAGGCGAGCGACTTCGCGATCTATGTTGTGGCCGGGATCGGTTTTTAACATTTACTACTGGATTGTTGTTACTCGGTGATGGCTTGGTGGCTGGAGTCTGTACGGCTGAAACAGAAGCTGTGCTGGTGGATATACAAGCAGTCTGAGACGTGGGTTTAACGGCTAGAAAGTCAGTCTGCGTGGAGGCATGGGCGACAGGGACGTGTTGAACAGCAACAGTGGTGTTGGGAGTACGGCGAGCTGCTGATGCATATCCAGTAGTAGTGGTAGCAGGCTTTAGTTGTTCAAAGCGCCGTCGTGCCTCTGGAAAAGTCAGGCGTTCTTTGACACGTAGCTCCTGAATGCTTTTCTCGTCCATGAATCGAGGACACTGTCGCGAGCTGGAGGGATGACTACCGCCACAGTTCACGCAGCAAGGTGTTCGACTGCAGTTTGGGTCTTCGTGTGTCGGTAGGCCACATTTCTCACAAAGTGCAGGGTTGGTACATGTGGTCTTAGTATGTCCGAACCGCTGACATTGGAAACAGCGCATGGGGTTCGGGACATACTGGCGGACGCTAGCACGTTCATATGCGCAATAGATGAATTCGGGTAACTTTGTCCCAGCAAAAGTTAGAAAAACCGTACGTAATGGGTACTCTTTGCCATCCTGTTTTCGTGTTAGCCGGTACGCCTGACAACCAAGTTGATCAGAGAGGCAACTTACAATTTCTTCATTTGCAAGACCGTCTAAGCTGGAGGTGGTGACTACTCCTCTGCAGGTGTTGAGTGTTTTGTGTGGGGCTACCCGGATCGGGTAGGAGCCCAACAAAGTCGCCTTTTGCAGTTTTCGAGACTGGTCTGCATTTGTGCTCTCCAAAAGTAAGGTGCCGTCTCGGAGGCGCGTCGCATTCTTGACAGGGCCACTGATCTTATCTAATTCTCGCTTTATGTAGAACGGACTTATATCTTTGAACGTTTTGCCATCACAAGCCAAGGTCATTACTAGAAACGGGTCGGTGAAAGAGGTTTTGCGCGGAGACATGATGATATTGACCCCCATCCGGAACCGTCGGCGTCAGCCTGCCATCCGGAGGTTAAAGAAAGAAAGACACCGAATCTTCACGGTCTGTGCCGTCATGGGGACCTCACCCATGACCGATCTCATTTGTACCTCAGAAAAGCTACCCTTCAAAATCCACTGCTTGTTCGTATGGGTAAACCGTTCACCACGCACACCCCGGCTTTATTCCCCTACCACAGGAATAACCGCCTGTGGCTCCCCGCTTTAGGCCGCGCTGCGCATAAAGGGCACACGCGGATTCAGGGGACTTGTGGTTGATTACACCGGGGTTCCGTCAGCGGTAACACGTCCGGTCCGTGATACTAACCCAACGGCAAAACGCGGCCGTCGGCAGATTAACACAGACCGGGCCCTCAAGGAGCTACGTGGATGTACTTGACGGTGTGGACGGGCTCCGCACCTAAGGCTACACATAGGGGCAGTGCGAAGGCTCCGCTCAACCTTCACTTTTGAGACCTCCGGAGAGCACACATGTCGGAAGCCGCGCTGAAAACCGTGGGACAGAACCACGGAGATAGGAGAGATCCCTGCTGGGGAGACAGGAGTTATAAAACTAAGACCTTAAGTGCTAATAATTATAATAAAAAACTAGAAGGGGAAGAAGGTGATGCCTACTGACAAGCAGTAGCTACACGTGGCACAGTTGATGGAGATGAAGGGGATGAATTGAGGGTGAATGGCTAGGGACCCCGGGATCGCCAATCCCGTACCTACCGTAGTAGGTCCCTGGGGGAAATACCAGAGCCTCTTCTGCCAGTTTTCGGGGTTACTGATGGGCCTTCTCGGCAGCCGTAGCGGTCGTGGGGTACACCAAGTCCCCACCGTACATCACCCCATCAGTCAGTCCCCTACTTCCTGTTGCCCACCCCTCGGGACGAGGACCGCAGAGGTTGGATTTTGAGGGGCACGTTTTTGTAGAGTAAGACTTTGTTAGTTGTAATGAGTACTGACGTGTGTACTGTGTCACTGACCATTTCTGTATTGATGTTACAAGATTAGATGTACATCCTAGTCTACACATAAATATGTACACTACATACCATCAACATATTAGTTAACATATTTATAACAAAAAACATATCATCTTTGGACTCAAAATACTTTAGCAAGTCTTCACTGAACACATTTAGAATGTTGTCTTTCTTAAAACAAATGAAATATGTTTTACTTTGACAATGTGTTTTAAGATGTACACAGGAAGATTTTATCTAGTATTTACAGTTTACTAGTTATGTAGATGTCTTCGAGAATGAACAGTACTTCTGTATAGGGTAGTCTGACGTTGGCAGTATTTGTTAACAAATCTCCTATGTATATCTTTGGAATATAAATAGAAATATCGGAATTGGCTTTTCCCCAAATTTTATTTCTAATGTATAATTTTTTGGGTAGATAACAATACCTCCTCTACCTGCTATATGTAGTAGAGAAGCAATCTTGTGACTTTGGTAGAAATCTGTACTGTTTAAATCATATCGTCAAAATATTGTACAGTTATAAATAACAGTTTACAAAAATTATAAGTTACTTTATAACAAGACAATCTTTATTTTGTATTATAGTGTACTTACTCGAGCCTTTCTTTACTTTCTACCCTTATAGATAAAGTTATACTGCTTGGTTAACCAGGTACACAAATTTGTATAGTTGTACCACATCATACAACTTTATAATATACTCACGTTCTTCAACATTTTATGTGTCAATTGTCGCCGTTTGTGTTGTCTACACACTTGGAGAACTGTTTTCTGAAAACGTTTTACCTTTGGTTTCAGGGAGTTAACAAATATGTGTTTGTGATGAATTCTCACGATCAAATATTTAGATAGATTACTAAACTTGACTCACTTACTCTAAGTACGTAGCAAAACCTGTACCGAGATATGACTTTAGTACAAATCTGTATCATCAAATCAAATAGTCAAGAAGTTGTGGCATTATAAAATAGAAATTAGCAAAAATATTACACGAACTCTTCACTTCCAGAAAGTTAACCGTTACAAAGGATGAATTGTGAAATTTACACGTTGACCATAGTAGCTCAATGGTTTAGAGTCGCTGGACGGAGACAAGAAGATCCGTGTTTCAAATCCCGGTCATGGCATTGAATTTTTCGGTCTGGCTCTACCCTTTCAATTCAGAAATTATTTTCTTATTTTCTTGGAAACTGTTTCTATAAATTTATCTCTAATGATTGATGAAAGTAGTTGATGCTTAATATATTTGGATAAAAAGGTATCATTGTAATATTCTGGTAATAGTCTCAGACATATTCCCACTAAACGATCTTTAAAGTTCCTTAATTTCTAAATCATAAAATATGGACAAGCTATTACTGCAGCAAAACCCAAATATTATTAAAAACCAATACTAATAGCTAGCTAATTTATCTATTTGAAAATATTCAAGGCCTTCTGTGGTTCTATTTCAATATACAATACATTTCTACCTTACAAATGCTAATTCTACTGTTATATGTTCACAAAAATAGCACTAGAATTTCAAATATAACATCAGCTGACCCGACCTTTAACATATAACACGGTCTTCAAGTATATCGTAACGCTGTCTCGCGTCGAGTCTGTAAACTGCTTCTAGACTCTGCTTCTAGACGTCGTGGAGTACACATCGCCTTCAGGAATTGGAGTTGCCAGCGTCCAGAACTTCGGAGTCAGCGAATTGCCACCATCGGGAGGGACCTTTCGGAAGCTCCCGGCAATTTCGCTAAATCTCCAGGAGAAGGCAGCAGCGTGCGAGCGACAAGAACAACCTCCAAGAAAACAGCCGGCCAGCTCCACATCAGCCAGGCGAGGTACAAGGCCTAAGCCAACGTCTTAAAAGACGGTATTTTAAGGCGCCTTCGGGTCCGGCCCTCTGTACCTCACGCTTATTAGCAAACCTGTGCTGACTGGTAAGTATACAGTCAAGGTTAGCTGTGCACTGCACTTCGGTGCAGGGCAAAATGCCCAAAGAAAGGGAACCATCCGACATTTCCACTCCAACCCGCCTTCCAGAAATGGAAGCCATCCCCAGTACTAGCACTGGAATCACCCACCCTGCTGTCGGGGCTCCAACCCTGACTGCAGGAAACAAACGGCCTCGCCGAAAGCCATCAAAAGGCGTAAATGGCAAGGCCAAGAGATTAGCTGTCGCCAAACAGCAAATTGGCAAGGGCCCTTCCCGCGAAACACCACAGCGGGTAGGCAAAATTTCAGAGGGTGAGCCCTCAGACAACTCCTCCTCTGAAGAGGAATATTTCACTGACGGAACTGCGGTTCCAAGGCATTCATCCTCCAGGATGGAAGACTCCGATGGGTTACACAGCTCATCGGTCATCTCTACAGATGTTGATGAGGCTGAGTTTCGCACCGTGACCAACCGGCGAAGGGAGAGAAAAGCCCCTCACCTGGAGACAACTGGCACGCCCAGTCGTTCTGGACCACCCAGGAGGCACATTCCTCCCGTGATCGTGGATGACTTCCGGGGCTTGGTGGGTTTCCTAAAGGAGGTAATGCCAACCCTCTCGGTGTCATGCAGGGTCACCAGGAGGTAGAGCCGCAATGTCTTCCAGGCGAGTAACGCCGAAGACTACCAGCTTATCCTAAGGGCACTGGACAGGAAGTCCATCCCTTACTTCACCTTCGGCCTAGATAAGAGCCGTGACGTCAAGAGGGTCATCAGAGGCCTACCAGTGGACACACCGGTGGGTGACATCATCGACGACCTTAACCGCCAGGGCATTCAGCCCCGCTTGGTCAGGCAGATGACCAGACCAGCTCCACAGGGTCAGCCAGGCCCTGTCCCAATCCCACTCTTCCTCGTGATAGTGGAACGGGCCAACGATCCGGAAGGGAAGCTAGACGGAGCCTCTACGATCTGCTACCTCCGAGTAAAGATTGAGCCACTGAGGAGCTCTGGCGGTCCACCTCAATGCCATCGCTGCCTGGGATTCAACCACTCAAGCCAGTTCTGCAAGAGGACACCCCGCTGCCTCAGGTGCAGTGAAGCCCACGACAAGGAAGCTTGTCCAAGGTCACCCACAGATGTGCCCACTTGTGCTAACTGCAAGGGAGCACATGTAGCCTGCTACGGCAGCTGTCCTGCCAGAAAGGCAGTTATAGCAGCGAACAGGCCCACAGTGAGACAACAGCAACAGCAGAGGACCTCACCAGCGGGGACGGACCCAAGACCGGTCCCATCAACCAGCTCCAGTGTGCCCACGACTCGGGGGGATGCCGATAGGCCAACAAGAAGTTACGCTCAAGTAGCACAAGGGGCCTCTGATGGACCTAAAACGTCACGGGAGACACACATCCCTCCCACACAGCCACGCAAACAGAAGCGGGCCCCAGCTCAAAAACGAACCGACACCAACAATGGTAGGAATGGAGGGAGGCTTCCTCGGGAGCCCCAAAATCCTGCTGAACAGGAGAGTCATGGCGAGCCCATGCCTCCTAGACAGCTTAGGGATGAAAGGGCGGGAGGAAGACCTGCACCCATTCGTTCCAGATCAGCCTCTCCTCACAACCAAGTCGCCCACACAAACAACGTTCCATGACAGCTACACTCGACCTCACGGATGTGTTCAAGTGGCTGCAGCAGTTGTTGCAGACGCATGGACAGAAAATCTGCGAGCTCGTTGTGAAGTTCTTCACAGCCACACATCCGGCCAGCAAGATGCTGGTGGCAATGGAGGCCATGGCCCTCCTGACCGCAGGCACGCAACAGCTCCGAGATGGCGCATCAAACTAGGTCACGTACCTCGTTTCGATTCGCATTTTGGAATGCGTGCGGCCTAGCAGGTCAGGGGAGCGAGCTGCTTCACTTTGCCCGAGACAATGCCCTAGACGTCATTCTAGTCAGCGAAACGCATCTCCGACCAGACATCCGATTGCGTCTTCCGGGCTACATCTGCCATCGTACGGATCGTCAGGGACGCCCAGGGGGCGGAACTGCGATCTTGGTGAGGCAAAATGTGGTCCATCAGCCCATCCAGCTCCCACCTCTACAAACCCTAGAGGCCACGGCCATTAGTATGCACCTTGGTGGTTTAGAGGTCTTGGTAGTCTCTGTGTATCATCCACCAAACCGACAGTTTGTATCCAACGACTATCTATCCATCCTAGCCCTATATCCCTGTGCTATCATGGCCGGCGATTTCAGTGCTAAACATCAACGTTGGCATTGCGGTCGTCGGGCGGATGCAAGAGGCAATGAAATCATTCGCCTTATAGATGCGGACCCTCAACTTCAAGTACAGGGTCCCTGGCAACCCACTCATTACCCGCGAGGAGGAGGACTGCCCTCAGTCATAGACTTCGCAATCACAAAACATCTACCATACCATCTCACACTCACATCATTAAATGCATTACATTCAGATCACAATCCAGTGTTGACAGAGATCAACACAAGGGTTGCCAGTCACGACATCTTTCTTCAAACGCGAGAGGTTGATTGGGAAGGCGTCAGGAACTGCCTCCGCACTTCCATCCCGCCAAATCCCAAAATCACAAATATCCCAACCCTGGATAACGCCGTCTCATCCTTCACTTCCATCGTGAAGCGCACCACCTTTAATTTGACAGTCCATGCTCCGGCTCCTCTTCATCCTGATGTCCTCCCTTTGGACATCCTTCTTCTAATCCGGCGATCCTGGGCAGCACGGAGATTATACCAACGTCACCGCACGCCACATAATCGAGCGCTCCTAAGACGTTTACGTCGAGAGGTCAGTGTCCGTCTGCGCGAGCACAAGGTGCAAGCGTGGGAGGACAAAATGGCCAGGTTGCGCGTCGAGGATGGCGACGTGTGGAGGATAGCCAAAGCCCTCAGAAAACACAGAGGTCAGTACACCTCTCCCATTCATGGCACCCAGGGCCTGGCCTATGAACCCCAAGCCAAAGCCAATGCTTTCGCTGACTATCTTGAGCGTACTATGTGTCCGAGAGATGACCCCCAGGACGATAACTTTTCTGAACGCGTCCGTCGGGAGGTGCGTCGTTTCTTACGTCACCCTCCTGAGGATGCGGAGAGACTCCCTACCATCCGTCCTAGCGAAGTCCAAGGCGTACTCCAACGTCTCAAACCAAAGAAGGCGGCGGGGCCGGACGGGCTGACTCCCCTAATGCTCCGCCATCTTCCCTTCAATGCGATTCTCTTCCTGACTAGGATTTTCAATATGTGCCTCGCCCTTGGGCACTTTCCACGAGAGTGGAGAGAGGCCCGGGTGATTTGCATATTGAAACCTGGGAAGAATCCGGTACACCCATCCAGCTACAGGTCCATTAGCCTCCTCTCCACCCTTTCGAAAGTTCTCGAGAGGTTAATTCTTGCTCGCTTGTCCCCAATATTGGTAGACATTCAAGCCATTCCTGACCACCAATTTGGTTCTCGTCCTGGGCACTCGACAGTTCAGCAGTTGCTGCGTGTGGTGGAGACCGCCGCCCTGGGCTTCCAGGAAGGCGCCTTCACGGCCGCAGTTTCGTTGGATGTCGAGAAGGCCTTCTCTACGACATGGCATGCCGGACTCCTACACAAAATGATACATCTGGGGCTCCCAACACAAGTGATCAACATTCTACACAGCTTCTTGCGACATCGCACATTTAAAGTCTCAGTCGCGGGGAAAACATCAACACTAAGGCCAGTGAGAGGCGGAGTCCCCGAAGGCTCTGTGCTATCCCCCACCCTATTCAATGTCTTTATGGCAGATTTCCCCACAGAACCACGAGTCGAAATGGCACAATACGCTGACGACGTGTTTCTGTTCTGCAAGGACAAACACGTTCTCAGAGCCTTCAACCCCATTCAAAGACATCTCCGCCTAACACAACAGTGGTGTCGGCGTTGGCGGATGTCCGTAAATCCCGACAAAAGCCACGCCATACTTTTTACAAAGCGCCGCACCCCCGCAGACTGCCTCAACTTCAGCTACCGAGGTCGAAGGATAGAGTGGTCTAACTCTGTCCAGTACCTTGGTGTCAACTTGGATAGAGGTTTAACTTTTCGCCGACACACCAGGGACCTTTCGGCAAAGGTACAGGGAGCAATTGCTTCCCTGTACCCAATGCTGGGGTCTACCTCGATGCCAGTCCGCATGAAGTTGTACCTCTTCCGAGCGCTGGTAATCCCGGTGATGCTATATGCCTGCGAGATCTGGGGCATGGCAGCAGACAGCTGGATAGCATGGCTTCAACGTGCACAGAATAGAGGACTGCGGTCTATTTATTCTGTGGGACGTTATATCCCTACCAGGTTGCTCCACGAAGCATCGGGTCTTCCATACGTGGAGGATGAAATTAGGCGCCGGGCTTCAAAATTATACGCAAGTTTACCATCTCACAGAAGCGCCCTTGTCAGATCACTGGGAAATTATGACCCCACTAGACGTCGATCTAGACTGCATCGGGTCCCCCGTATGGCATGCGGGCACCCTAGATAACACAGGAGCTGAACCTATCAGCAGCTAAAGCTGAGCTCCTCATAATTCTTCCAAGCTGTTTGGCATCTAAATTTCTCCCCAACTAAATTACAAAATATTTAAAACAAAACAAAATGGGTGCTAAGTACTGCATCCTCTCTTTCGACCCGAAGGTACCTTGGTAACCTCAAAATTAACTTCCAATCAAAAACCTACATCACCTTCATCCTACATCTTTCATTAATAATCCTACCTGCGGTAAAACCCTTAATGGGTGGGCACGCAGCAAAAACCTTCTGGCTGTTTACAGCCAGCCAGCACGAGCGAGCGAGTCTGTAATTCATTGGTACTTACACTAATAAGCTTTGTTTGAAGTTGATGCTGTAATGTTAACTAAAATATTTGGAAATGTTCTTTCCCAAGAACGTCGCATGTTCCATGTGATTTTAAAACATTGTTAGAAAACATAAACATATATAATGTACCTCATATTTAAATGGCAAACGCATATAATGCAATTATTTGAGTAATTGTTGTGTTGAACTCACCGATTTTCATAGTCTTCTAAAGTTGGTCGCTAGCTAATAGCTTTGAAATTCGGTTTCATTTGTATGGTTTAGCGATAAAAATTAATATAACCTTACATTTGAGAAATGTATAATTATTATTGAAGTATTGAAACAAATACCAAGAAATATCTCTCAAATGCTTCACTGTACAAAAAGTAGATATATTTCATATTATTTGTTTGTGTAATCGAGATATTTATATTCCAGCATCCTTTAATGATACAAAAACATATGACGAGAGCATGAGTAAATAAATAAACTAAAAATATACTTGGGTACCTGTAGGAATTCAGTAGACTTTAAGTATCAGTCAAATGTTTAAAGAACTAGCCGCTATGTGTTAGTTTTAGCATGTCCAGGGCAAAACAATTGACATATTGCTATCTGTAAATGTGTAAATATTGGAAAATACAAACAATTAACAAGGATTGTTTCAGAAGTAGCTCACATCATATCAAAATTGTGTCTTACATATATCCTGTGTTTTAACAAGATCTACATTTTTGACCGTCATTTGTCTATTTCTGAGAGTTATTTAAAAGTCGTTCAGAGTAAAGAGAACTTCGTAACACATTCACAGAATATTCATATTTCATCAAGCTATTTTAATATAGTCATTTAATGAAAATATAAAATATTTCTAAAGAAACATATAATTTCAATAAACACTTTACACAAGGTGTAGTGTGAAGTACAGTAAGTGTATTTTCTACTTATTATGTACTTGGTACAGACAACAAAAGTAATTTACTTCATTCACTGTTCATTCTGTTTATTAACATATTTAGTTACTTTATTACTCAACATTCATCATTTTAAATTATTTTTAATTTGTTAATATGGTAATGTCAATTACAAATGTAACGTGTACAGTTTTTGTAGTATTTGTTGATTACTTAAGACTGTTTCTACGTTTTCTAACACGTAAATAGCACATAGAGAATATATTGTACTACACCAAACATTTGATAACAAGAATTTACTGTCAAATCTAGTTTTGAGACTTGCTAAATAAAACATTTGTGTTACATTTACATGACTTACTCTACTCATTGTCTTATTCTCATATCTACTTCATGTCATTAGAGATAACTAATTATATAAAAGGCCTTATTACATTTATCCCTATAAGTACAAGGGCAATAGGACAATACAACAGTGCTTAAGTAATAGTGAAATATTTTATGAACCAGTCGTTATATGATGACTTTGAAATAACATTATCCTTACATAAACAAGAGAGGAAAACAAAAGAATGACGTCCCATTTGAGGAAAGTTTAGTGCTGGAGAATTCAAATAAATAACAAGGAATATCTCGTAAATGTTTAAGTCTACAGAAATTTACTTGATATTTCTAGTTCAAATCCGCAATAACTTCCTATCTCAAAAGTGCCTATTTTAATCTCGTAGGTTCATAAAAAAACGATAGAATTAGAAAGACAGTATAATCTCAGCCACTTTTTAACATTTAACTATATGCTTTTTGTATCTTAGTCGAAACTGCTAATGAAGGTTCTATAACATTCACTCAAAACTTAGAGCAGATGTAAAAAAGTTTTACCGGAAGAGCGGATTGAGAAAGTACTGTGAGTGTATCACATTAAATGTAATCGCTATAGATCAGAGGATGTTTTAGCTACAGTGATTGTATACGAAGAATGAGTTTTCAGGTGAAAAACAATTGCCGACCGTAAGGGAGATGCTGTCCAGAGATGGCTCCACCGGTCACATTTTCTACTGAAGAAGTAAATATATATTTAGTTATGATGTTTTAAAACAGATTTTACTTACATTCACAGTATACAGCTTAGATTTACTTGTTCTTCATTGCAAGGAAATAAGCAGTAGCTAGTTTGATTAAACAGAGAATAATGGAGTAATAAAGAACTGTAGTGAGAGAGGAAGTCTTGTGAAGCAAGTATATCTATATGCATTTTCCTATCTCGAAGCATAAGTTAATTGTGTAATAGTCAAATATAGGTTTAAGTTTTGTTGGAACTTGTATCCTACTATAATGAAAATCAGATTTGCAAATGTTTCTGCTTTTCACTGAGTAATGTTTTGTGAGAAGACTTCAGAAGCATTTATAATTTACCAGAGCCATAAGTGACAAGCATTTTCCTTCCACATCCGCTCCTTAGTAAATATTTTAAGGTTGTGCTACTTTATAGAAAATATTCCGTGTAAATGATAGCCTAAGCTACAATAGCTATCTTTTCTACTTATTACATAAATAGTACATAAACAATTCATCGTTCATTCATTTTAATACCATATCCAGAGATATTGCCAATCACAAATTTCATCTGTACAGTTCACGTAGTATTTGGTGACAGTTTAGACATTTTTAAATGTTTCTATCACACACATAGTACATAGAGAATATATTACATTCATCTTACAAATTTGGTAACAAGATTTTACAAGTATAACTCACTTTAAGGCTTCCTAAGTAAAATGTATGTGTTACAGTCACATGAATTTCTCTACTCATTGTCTTATTCTCATATCTACTATATATTATTAGAGATAAATGTTTACATAAAATGTCTTAGTACATATATCTTTATTAGTACAAGGGTAATAGGAGAGTACAACAGTGTTTGAGTGATTGTCAAATATTTTATGAACCAGTTATTATGTAATTGCCTTCAAGTAATGTCTTTGCATAAACAAAAGCTGAAAAAGAACCAATAACCTCCCATTTGATGAAAGTATAAATATTGCAAAGTTGAAACATTTAGTAATTATATTTAATATAATTTGGATATTCAACATATTCTACACTTCTTGCTTTGTAAGTTTAGATCTATCTCTTGTAATTTAGCAGTAAAACAAAGGACTATTAGTACGGAGGAGGAGTTCTGAGGACATTCTGATACAATACAGGTTTAACAAACATCAAATTATTGAAAGCTGTAAGTCTCTAATGTATGGTAAAACATATACATACTGAAATACAAAGATCACCTCATAGATTTTTATGTGTCAGCTCAGAACAACGTTGGATTTTCATTGTTCTACCAACAGATGCCTCTAGTTTAGATTTCCAGAATGTCAAAAGCACAAAGAATCAGCTGGACATATGTTTAAGGTTAGGACATTCCTTACTCCATGAAACATATTTAGTTACAATTTTTAGTTTATAATGTTTAGTATTTTAAATGCAACTTAAGTTTATAAATTGTTACTATGTCACTGTTTACTAACATCCCTACTCAAATGTAATGGTTACATATTATTGCCAAAATGTTGAACAGTGGACTCAGAAACACAAATTAAAATATTTAGAGATAAAATTCGTCATTCCGGGGCAAGGATAAGCAATTCTTCCTGCTGACAGCGTTCAGCTTCCTGTAGTTCACACAGAAGCGTAGCTCGCCGTTCTTCATTGTCACTAGAACTACAGGGAGACACCAAGGGCTGTTAGACTCTTCAACCACACTCCTGGATTTCATGTCATCTACCATATCCCGTACCGACGCTTGTTATGTCAGCGGAACGCGTCTAGCTGGTTGCTGAATAGGCCGGGCGTGTCCGGTGTTGATGCGATAAAGCACTTTGTCCCTGCGGCCGTAGTCACTGTTACATTGGCTGACGAGGTACTGGTACTGCCCCAGCAGTTGTCGAACGTTCTCCAGCTCTTCTACGGTCAGGTGAGCGGCCGCCCTCTTCAATAAGGCATCCAGCCAGGGCCCCAGATGTTGCGTCGGCACCGACCCCTGTGTCTTGTTGATTGCTCTTACGCTGAGCGTGGGATCTTACGTCCCCAACTCCGCCAAGGCCTAGATGTCGTTATCTCTGTCTGTCAGATTGAGCAGCCTCACTGCCACCTCCTATCGGCACGGCAATAATGTCCTGGCTAAACAGAGCTCGTGCAGAGGCGTTTTCTGGTCCAGCATCATGTTCTTCGACCCTTGGCCTTCCAGTCGCGCCGTCACCACCACCTCGCTTCTCGCGGGGACAACCACGTCCTCCTTCAAGATAACCCTGCATATTCCAAGGCGCTCTTCAGGTTTCCGCAGTATCACCTCTTCTCCACTGAGCTGCAGGAACTTCCTACCGTTGCCTCGTCGCTCCTGAGGTCATCCAATCCCAGTATCACCTCCTCAGCCCCCTTCGCGACGAACACCCACAGACGTACGCACTCCTTCCCAAGGTCAACTTCAGTAGGGTCTCCTTCTCCACAGACAAGGTGTCACCCGACATCGTCACAAGCTGATATGGTCGACTCGGCTTCCAAGTCGGCGAAACCTTGGCCACATCAGCTCTGATGATGGTCACGGCTGCCCCGGTGTCTACGAGCACTCGGCACTGTTTCCCTCTCACCCAACCGTCCGCGATGAGGCTGTCATCTATACGCCGGTTGACGGCACGCAGTGTCACTCGACGGGATGGTGGTGATGGCGCCGACGTGCCCCTCTTCGCGCCGGCGCTTACTCGTTTCCCGGCTGCTCTTCCTGGTGTGGGCAGTCCCTCTCCAGATGCCCCGGCTGTCCACACCCCCAACACAGGCCACTAGGTCTTCGCCGACGTCCCTCGACTGGTCTTTGGTCTCCCGTGTAGTGGACACCCCTCGTTTTTGACGTCGGGGTAGCCGTCACCTTGGCCACCTCCATTTTTAACACTGCCGTTAGTTCCTCGTGGATGGTTTTGTAATCGCCGAGCATTAGGTGCTGACGAATCTCCGTGTCTCGTACCCCGTCGACAAAAGTATAGGCAGCCTCAGGGGATACGAGCTCTGGTTGGAGGTCCACTAGGGCTTTGATAGACAGCTGCTCGATTGTCAGGGCGAACTTCAGCAGCGTCTCCCCTGGCTGCTGTGGATCTTTCTCAAATCTTTTTCATATCTTGAAAAAAATAACAATATATGGCAACTTAATTTAATTATCGAATTTTTAAGGCTTCTGTTACTATTTTTAAATATCCAATCTTAAAAACGCTAATCCTACTCTCGTAAATTTGTAAAAATAGCACTAAAATTTAAAATGCAGAATGAGCTGATCCTATCTTTAGCATTTAACTAGAGCCTCCTTGTATCTACAAGAAAATGGGTAATGCTAAATAAAACTTCTTTTGTACATTTTTTTTCGAGCACACATAATAATAATCCTTAGTGGTAGGGCGGCCTGGGAGTGTAACACGTTAAATGCCTGTAGCAGACGATCTCTTAGTTACACTGATTGTCCGCCAGGAGAGAAATTCCTGAACTACCAAAAGAACTGGAATCGTTGTCCAGAGATGGCGCTACAGGCAATATCGTATACTAAGAAGGAATATGCGTAATTATTTACTAAATATTTTAACACCCTTCAGGTTCTTTGGTTTACATAACGTTTGGATTTAACTTCCCGTTATTAGCTCAAAACGAACAACAGTTTCAGTGAATACAGGGATAATTTAGAAAAGAATAACTAATGTTGTATTAGAAAGGAAGTTTTCAAATATTTGTATATTTGGACCGTTTATTGCATCTTAGAGGCATTCGGAAATTATCTATCAGTCTGTTCTAGTATAAAATTTGGTTGGAACTTGTATCTATAATAATCAGTATATTCAGAAATGTTTCTGTTCCATAGAAATTTCATTTGAGGCAAAGAGTTTTACCAGAATAGTTGTTTGTGAGAAGACTGGATAAGCAGTTCTAGTATAGCTCAAGTTTGACATGAAATTTTTGGTGATTATTCAAATTCTTGCTACGTTAAAATCACATGACATTTCTATCCTTCTTACTGACCTATTTCGGATACTTTATGTTAGTATTCCTGTTCTGGCAAGAAAACAAGAGAATGTAGACAGTAGGTAACCTCCTAGCTTTAGTTAAATATTTTAAAGCTGGACGTTTGTTAATTGATTAGAAATCTGATTATATTTGTATAGTTTAGTGATTAACAATTAATAAGAACCTTTCACTTGAAATCTAGAGTTATTGAAAAATGGAAACAAATAACAACAAATACTTCGCAAAAGCTTTATTCCACAAAAGTATACTTCAATTTCTCGTTTGTTTTATCGAGATCTCTATATTGGAACGGTAAGATTTTGTCTGTCGCTTACAGTTTACCATTATGGTAATGCCTTAGGACTAGGGATACTTCTAACTACATTCCGAATTCAATAAAGATTTTTATTTATTTTTCATTGTAATATTCTAAAGATACGGTATATTCGTAGAAATCCTTAACGCAATTTTTGAGAAAATTTTTGAAAATGCTCCATGTACGAGGTCCAGTGTCGAGATTTCCCTGAATATCTACGTGCCACATCCTTTAAATATACTGAGTATTTAGCCGACTTTTGTTGTAAGAGCTTTGCTGTTGACAGATACAGAAATAAATAAATAAAAAGTGTGGTTGTGTATCTTGACTTTAAGTGATAGTCAAATGTTTAAAGAGCTAATCAGTATATGTCCGGACTAAACCAAGTAATGATTTGCTTTCGGAGAAAACTGTAAATATCGGTAAATACAAACAATTAAGAAGGATTATGTCTTACATACATCCCGTGGTTTAACAACATCTACATTTTTGTTTATTAACATTTTGTCTGCCTCTTAGAGATATAAAGGAACATTCAGAATGAGTAGAACTTATGAAGACATTCACAAACTATTCAAGTTATCCATTTTGCTCGACGTCACACTGGTTTACATATTTGGTAGTTCAATAAACATTGTTACCAGCATTTTTGAGATACTAAGCAATTTCAATAAATATTTTACACAAAGTGTAGTGTGAAGTACAGTAATTGTATTTTCTACTTATTATGTACTTGGTACAGACAACAAAAGTAATTTACCAAATTCACTGTTCATTCTGTTTACTAACATATTTATTTACTTTATTACTCAACATTCATCATTTTGGATATTTCAAATTAATCCACATTAATTTTATTATCTATCCACATTATTTTTATTTCCGCTGTGACATTTAAATCTGTACATATAAATATAATCATCTTTGACAGATTGAGGCAACATTTAAAATTCAATAGTTTGACGGGATTTGAACCACGGATCTCCTGGTTTCAGTCCAGTCACTCTAACACATTGAGCTACCATGGCCAATGTACCGTCCTGATAGTAACCAGGGGATCCGTGGTTCAAGTCCCGGACCAGGAACTGAATTTTTCATGTTGACTCTATCAAAATCTTAGCCTATATACGGCTAGTGTGAAGAAATTGTCAGTTTCCATCAATTAACTAAGATAGCTATCTTTATTGATTTTATGTAACATCTGTAACACTCTCTTTTGTTTTTCCTTGCTCTGGACCATATACTCGTAATACTGTAATGTAACCTTTCTGTATTTTAAATCATATCATTATTATTCTTTCATTAATAAATGTATATGATGTGATTATCCTTCTCCACTTCATATCAAACATTATAGCAATCCTTGCTTTTTCATATTCTATGTCTACTCTACTATAGAAAGATATGTAGTTGTTCAGATTCATTTTAGTTTCTGTCAATACTGCTGTATGTATTTGCTTTTGTATTACCTTCTCTCACACTCATATACCTTTCAAACTTATATCTACTACTGAAAGACTAAAACAAATAACAAGAAATATCTAACAAATGCTTCGCTACACAACAAATATATTTAATATTGTTTCTTCAATTGAGATTTGTAATTCCAGCAAATGATTTTGTAAGTCTCTTACTGTTTACCACATTCCCAGATGATTCAATATACACATTTCATTTATCTTGACAACACCCACAACAGTTGCTCCTGTAAAGACTTTTTAGAAGATTGAAGATATTATCGCTTCCTTGCATGTATATATCCTCGATCCTAAAATTCTTTGTATGCAATCCTGCCTTATTTGCAACAAATAATGTAATTCACAGAATAAACACTAGACAAAAGTATGATATCCATTATCCCAGTGCTAAACCTTCTTGTTTCCAGAAAGTTGAGCATTATGAACTATCAAAATATTTGGCGCACTTCCTAATGTTCTTAAAGAAAAAATTAATAAAAAAAGCCGTTAGAGAGTACCTTTGCTCAAAATCTTTTTATTCTGTACAACATTATCTGAATGACAAATTTTCGTGATAATGCTTCTGTAGCTCTATAAGTAGTGTCTAACTGTTCCAATGACAAATCATTACCAATAAATCTTTGATGCATGTTGAACGTTTATTTTAATGTATATGTATTTAAGAAATAACAAGAATGGTATCCATTGCAAAAAGGTTGAGACGTACTGGCATAAGCGAAGTGAAAGCTGAATTAAAAAGTGTTTGATTTTTTATCATATATAATCATCCCTGCTTTGTTTTCCATAATGTTGTTCATATTGCCTGTATACTACAATATGTGTCTTATGTTAACTTTTGTACATATATATGCTATTAAACTATATACCTCTGGACATGTTCAATGTTCACAGCCTTTTCTGGCTACAAGTGAACCTACTGAACGCAAATAAATCTAATCTAAAACCTGTACCGAGATCTGACTTTGGTACAAATTTGTAGTATCAAATCATGTAGTCTAATTATTTATAAATAGAAGTTGACATAAATATTAGACGAACTTCCTACCTCCAGAAACTTAACCTTTACATAAATTAAAACGTGATACCTGATTCTTAATTTTTGGGAGAAGCATTTTTTTCTATTTATCTGTAATGTTTTGCTGACACTAACTAATATTTAATATAAAAATCAAAATGTACAATTGTAATATTCTGGAGTACTCTCAGATTCGTTCCGAACAAAATCTCCTCAAGCTTCCTTAACTTGTAAGTCATAATATGCGGACAAACCTTTAATACATAAAAAATTAAATATTTTGTAAACAGTTAATTTACAGCAACCGAATTTAAGTAATTAAAGATTTGCGGATCCTTTTGTGGTTCTACTTCAAATCTAGCGGATTAAGTGCCTGCAGGATACGATCTGTTAGTTACAGTGATTGTCGCCAGGAGAGAAATTGCAGATCTGCCAACCGAACTGGAATCGCTGTACAGAGATGGCGTCACAGGTAATATCTTATGCTAAGTTTCAGTATGCATATTTATTTACTAAATTTTATAACACACTTTAAGTGTGCTCCTTACATAAATGTTTAATTTAATTGTTCTTTATTGCGTTAAAACAAACAGCAGCTTTAATGAATCCTGCGATAGTTTTACAGAAATAAGTAATGTTCTGCAAGCAAGAACGTCTTCAAAAGTATTTATATTTTGCTTTCCTCTGTAACGTATAAACAAAAATACGTGCACAAATTAAATGTCTTCGGATTATTTATTCTGTTTGTACAAGGTTCCCGGTGAGATTACTTCATGAGGCTTCATCCCTCCGATATGTGGAGGATGAAATTAGACGCCGGGCGACAAAATTCTTCGAGGGTTTGCCCCAACATCAGAGCGCCCTAGTCAGATCCCTTGGGGATTATGTTCCTCGTGAGCGTCGCTATAAGCGATACCGGGTACCCCGCATGTCTTGCGGTCATTACCGGTAACCACATGATCTCCATTCCAGCCTAAATTAAATTTCAGCTACTCCAAAATTGTTATTATGGAATATTCAAACCTTCTTCCTGGTTTATTAACTAACCCACCAGCGGTGCTCGCTGTCCGTAGCACCCGGTTCATCATTCCCTGAGGAGCAAAAAGCTACCTCCCTACACTAACCCCACTTAAATTACACCCGTCATTCTGCAACATCCACATCCCGCCACTACGTGGTTAAGCTCTTCCCAGAGCAGGTACACGATTTGACCACCCTTCGGGCTGTTCCAAACAGCCTGCCAGATTTGTGTCTGTCTGTATAAACAAATGCGCGTTGAAAATGGCGACGTGTGGCGTATCGCCAGAACCCTCAGGAATCGCAAAGGTCAATACACCTCACCCATCCACGGCACCCAAGGCCTCGCCTATGAACCCCAAGCCAAAGCAAATGCGTTCGCTGACTATCTTGAACGCACTCTATGTCCGAGAGAGGACCCCCAGGACGACATATTTTCCGAACGCGTTCGTAGGGAGGTACGCCGATTTTTTCGACGTCCCCCCGAGGACGCGGAACCACTTCCCGTCATTCGCCCAAGTGAAGTCCAGGGCGTACTCCAACGCCTCAAACCAAACAAGGCGGCGGGGCCGGACGGGCTGACACCCCTCATGCTTCGTCACCTTCCCTTCAATGCCGTTCTTTTCCTAACCAGGATCTTCAATATGTGCATCACCTTGGGGCACTTTCCTCGCGAGTGGAGAGAGGCTCGGGTGATATGTATATTGAAGCCTGGGAAGGATCCTGTACATCCTTCCAGCTACCGATCCATCAGCCTCCTTTCTACCCTCTCGAAAGTATTCGAGAGGTTAATCCTAACCCGAATGAATCCCATCTTGGGAGATGTTCAAGCTATTCCTGACCACCAGTTCGGATTTCGTCCTGGGCACTCGACTACCCAACAGCTGCTACGTGTGGTGGAGACAGCGGCCCTGGGTTTCCAAGAACGCGCCTTCACGGCAGTGGTATCTTTGGATGTCGAAAAGGCCTTCTCCACGACATGGCATGCCGGTCTGATCTTCAAACTTATCCAACTGGGGCTACCTACACAGCTAATCAACAACCTACACAGCTTTCTCAGGCACAGATCACTTAAAGTCACAGTAGCGGGGAAAACATCTACACTGAGACCCGTGAGAGGCGGAGTCCCCGAAGGCTCTGTACTATCCCCCACACTATTTAGTGTTTTCATGGCAGATTTTCCAACCCAACCACAGGTCGAAATGGCACAATACGCTGACGACGTGTTGTTGTTCTGCAAAAACAGACATATACTCAGAGCCTTCAACCCAATCCAGAGACACCTCCGTCTCACACAAGAATGGTGCAGGCGTTGGCGGATGTCCGTAAATCCGGACAAAAGCCACGCCATTCTTTTTACGAAGCGCCACAACCCCGCTGACCGCCCCAACTTCCACTTCAAGGGCCGAAGGATAGAGTGGACTAATTCCATCAAGTACCTGGGCGTTCAACTTGATAGAGGCCTAACTTTCCGCGGACACATCAGGGAACTATCGGCACGGGTGCAGGGGGCTATTGCCTCTCTGTACCCAATGCTGGGTTCGGGCTCGATGCTAGTCCGCTTAAAGCTACACCTCTTTCGAGCGCTGATAATCCCACTTATGTTGTACGCCTGTGAAATCTGGGGCATGGCTGCCGATAGCTGGATAGCATACCTTCAGCGTGCACAGAATAGAGGACTCTGATCCATCTATTCTGTGGGCCGTTCTTTCCCCGTGAGGTTGCTTCACGAAGCTTCTCTGCTCCCATACGTGGAGGACGAAATTAAACGCCGGGCAACAAAATTTTACGATAAAATTCCTGCTCATAGAAGCGCCCTGGTTCGGTCTCTAGGAGACTACGACGCTGCGAGACGCCGATTCAGGCGATACCGGGTACCCCGTATGGCTTGCGGGCATCCGAGGTAACAAAGGAGTTATTCCTTACAGCAGCATAAGCTAAACTACAAAACTCCAAAAGAGCTGTTTGGCTACAAAATTTACCCCACTTTAGAATAATAAAACACCAGGGTGTAAACAAAAAAGCGGTTTGGCATCCTGTACAAAATTAAAGAGGAGCAAAAAGCTACCTCAACAAAATTTCCCTCAACAAAAAATATCATATCATCCTACAAATACCACAATAAACAACCTGCGGTCAGACCCAAAACCTGGGTGGGTACGCAGCAAAAACCTTCTGGCTGTTAACAGCCTGTCAGTATACGACTTGGACTTGGTATTGGATGGCGTATGCAATGTAGGTACAGGAAATATCAGGCATACAATTTTATTTTGTTTCAGAAATACTCTTCTACACTAACCACATCACTCGGTATTTCACCTAAATGTAGCATTCTTCAATTGTTCTGTTTACGTGCGTTCTAGTTTTGTTGAAACTTGTATACATTTGTAATAACTAACACAGCTGTAAGTTTTCATTTCATTCATCACGAATGTTAATTGCACTACAGGATTTTAACTCAATATGACATCTGTGAGTAAACTTTATTAACATTTCCAATATAACTCAACTTCAAGAGGAAATAGTTCCTTACAACTCAAAAGGCTGTAATTAATTTACGTGTGATGGAATATCGGACGTAACGCTCCCACGAGTTGGTAATATGTTTCCCTACTCACTTTGGTACATAATATTACGAGTGTTGTTCAATAAAGAATGATCATAAACTTTTACGGTCACAATTTTTCGCACTAAAATTCAATCTTATTATATTCTGTTAGCTTAATGTGAAACAAACACGTCGTAGTAGCTTCATTGTTGGTACTCCTGGTTCCCGCCTGTGAGAACCAGACAACTTCAGACATGTTCAGTATCACCTACCACTGCAATGGAGGTAAGACGCAGTTAAAGTTGATGTTACAGGAAGATCCGGAGTTTCTTTCAAACGTAATCACTGCTGATAAAACTTGGCTACATTATTTTGATCCTGAGAGAAAACAGCAAAGCTCTGTGTGGAATTCTCCTTCATCAACAACCCCCAAAAAGCAAAAGTGTTTGCTTCTGCTGGGAAAGTTATAGTCATCTCATTATATGATATTCATGGAATGATTATTCAGCATGTTGTACCTGCACACACATCAGTAACTGGACAACACTACAGGGATGTCCTGAAAACATTGCAAGTCCATATCAGGCGCAAAAGACCACACTTCCGTGAAGCAGGCTGGATGCTGCACCACGATAATGCGCGGCCGCATATTGCCAATGTTGTTGCTGAATATCTTGCAAAAATCAACGTGAAGTACATCCCTCACCCTCTCGATAGTCCGGATTTAGCCCCATGTGACTTTTTTCTATTCCCTAACTTGAAGAAGAACCTTCGTTGAAGGCATTATCCATCATCAGAAGCAGAGGTGAAGGCTGCGGATGCGATTTTGAAGGATCTCTCAAAAATTGTTTCTAGCATGTCTTTGAAGACTGGCAGAAACCCTGGGTCAAGTTCATCGCATTCTGGGGAGACTATTTTGAGAAGGAGCATCAAAATTATGAGGATGAGTAAGGCTACGTTGTAAAAAAAAAGTGTGATCATTTTTTATTGAACAGCCCTGGTATATCCATGAACTAGAATATATATCCATGTGATTCCATGTTGAAATTTATTTTCTCTAACTCAGGAAACAGCTTTAATGAAAGTATTCTATAACAATTAACATTAATTTTAGAAGCATTTGTTTAATAGAAGTTTTTTTTGTTTATTTAATTAAACAAAAATATAAAGGAATATATCATATATCGAACTTATTCTGGGTGAACCAATTTTGTACAAGTGTTGTATACCACCATAAAATTTAAGAAAATTCATATTTAAAAATTATCTATATGGATAAAAAGCATTTTATAAAAATGTGTGCTTCTCTGTGAAACAGCAGCTGACAGGTAGGGACCCGACGGGAAGCATTCAGTTACGCCTACCCATTTATCTTGTAGCGCTAACCAGTGGATGGTTGGAGAAACGTCACTAGCCATCTCTTCCCCTCCCCCTGCCGTCTGAACCTTCGGGATGATTCACTGAACTGCCAGACTTCCAGAAACAGCGATCTTCCTATAAAAAAGGGCTGCAGTTGGAGAGTCATTCAGTTCTTGGCGAGCAGTCGTGAGGGGCGCCGGGCTAGTGTACGGACTGGAAGACTGTACGTGTATCAGAGGAATTGTACGTAATTGTGAGTGTAGAGTGGACCTGTGACAGACGAACTGGCGAATTGTAATTGTGTGCGGTACGTAATTCTGTGTAATCGGCAAGTGTTTCAACTGTAAGTCGGTGGAAATAAAGAGCATTTTGAGTTTGTGCAATTGGACTTTTAATTTCACGAACCCACAAACTCACAATATGTCCAAGTTTGGGAAAAGTCAATTCTAACAAAATCTTTGGATATAGAAATTAATATTTAAATACAAAAAGAATTTTATATTTTGTCTCAGAAATAGTTCTAATGGCTTTAATTAAGCACAATACTTTACAAATCTACATGACAAATAAGAAAAGACAAATTCTCTCTGGCAGTAAAAGCCCTGTCTAATTTGTGAAGAAGCTTGTGTAATTTGTTAACCATAAGAGACAAGTTCTTGTGATAAAAAGATTATATCTCACTAATCTTGTATTGTGTTACATAAAAACGTATTGGTTTGACTGTTTCTGAAATATTACTTGTTACTCATTTCTATTTTCAAATTTTTGTTTTTGTCTACAGGCATAAAATGTCATAAAAGCTTATCTGGATAGGAAAGAAGAAAAGATTTGATAAGAATTGCTTATAGAGCAATGAGTGGTAAGTGTCAGGTAAATGTTGTACATCAGATTTTGTTATGTAACTTCAGTAAAAATGGTTTGTATATTTTGTAATGCAGGTTTATTAAAGACAATGTTAATAACATTTACATAATTTGTTTGTTATCCTACTTAGGATCATTTTTTATCTAATATTTATTACTATATGTTTGACATTTTCTTGACCCAAACCTAAAATGTTAAACATACTTGTTGAACACATACTGAACTTACATTTGTTTGGAGAACTACATCACTTTGAGCTTTGTGTCCAGACTTGTTGAAATCTCATAAGCACATACCAATATTTGTATAAACAAAACTCTGGATGTGTGTATGGATCTCTTATGAGACATTCAGGTACTTCAGCAAAAATGGTTTGTATATTTTGATCGAAGTTACAAATGTTAAACTATTCGCCAAATAAACAAAATGTACAATACAAAACAATTTCTGACAATAGTCATTCTAAGTTCTGTAAGATTTTGTTTAACTTGTCGTTTATTAGATATTGACAAGGTTTTAGTACATAAACATTCAGATTTAGCTAAAGAGGATAATTTGTCAACTTATTTTTTCAATAACGATTTACGAGATATTCCTTACTTCCCCTTCAGTGTTACAAACGTTTATATCTTAAAAACATTAGTTCTATTTTTGTGTTTCACATAAACTTATAGCTGATCCGATTGTTAAACATACAACTGTGTGTGTATTTGTTATACAAGAGATGGTGCTATAGTTGCAGTGATTGTCCACTAGGGGAGAGGATTGGCGTGGCAACATTTACTTATTACTCTCCAGAGAGGGCTCTGTTTTTAATATCTTATACTGTATCAAGAATATTGTAATTATTTACAAAGTTTTATAACACATTACAATTATGTAGCGCACTTGCAACTTACATTTAAATGTTGTTTATTGAGTCAAAACGAACGATAGCTGGAATGTATATGTAGACAGTAAGGAGTAAACAATTAATTCTGTATCAGAAACGAAGTCTGCTAAACTACCGCCCGGGTAAATCCGCTCAGCTGATAGGTACCTCGGCGCTCTGTCCACCGTCCGGGAGCACTCGCTCATGGCTCACTGAAGCTTATCTTTGCTTTGAGACTGTTTTTGTTCTGTTAGAACTTTTATTCGATTACAATGATCAGTTGGGATCTCCATTATTTTACAGGTGATTGTTTATTATCTAACGTGATATACCGGAAGCTGACAAGTGAGACAGGAACTTCTGGTGCCGTATCAAGTTTCCCGAAACGGTCGAGGGTGAAAGGTACATTTTGGGCGCTGCATGTACCCTAACAAACGGAAGTGTACTATATATTCAATGTGGTCAATGCAATTTTTGGCTGCTCTATGCGTACTTATATACAAATAACCTTTATTTACCTCAAAATGTAATATTTGTTATACAGTTATGAAGTCAATTATCGGTCTATTTTCGTGAGATATGAGTAAAGCTGAAATTCTAATTTGTCTTCTAAAGTACAGTCTCATCACTTTCTCTACTCATTGTCCTATTCTCGTATCTACTTCACGTTATTAGAGATAATTATTTATATAAAATGTCTTATTACATATATCCTTGTAAATACAAAGGCAATAGGACAATACAGCAGTGTTTAAGTAATAGTTAAATAATCTATATATCAGTCGTTATGTGATGACTTTGAAATAAAATTATCTTTACATAAACAAGAGAAAAACAAAAGAACGATCTTGCATTTTAGGAAAGTTTAAGTATTGGGGGATATAAACAAATAAGAAATATCTCGTAAATGGTTACCTCTACAAAGATTTATTTGATGTAATTTGTATATTTCAATGTACTCCACAGTTTTTTGTTTTGTAAGTGTTGATCTATCTCTAGTTTTTTAACATTTATACAAAGGTCTATTACTAATATAGAGATGTTTTAAGAATATTCCATGAAATTATATCTAATTATTGAAGGCTTCTAGCTTGTCAGTTGTACTAAAGGTATGACAAAACATATATACATTAAAACACAAAGATTACTCAATAATTTTGAGTGTTCCAACTCTGATCAACCATTGGTAGTTCACTATTCCCCCAACAGATGCCAGTAGTTTAGATACCCAGCCAAGAACATCAAAAGCACCAAGAATCAGTTAGACATACACTAAAGATAGGAACAATTCCTTGAAACAAGTTCGCGTACAGTTTAATTTGTAATGTTTATTGTTTGTAATCATACTCATATTCATTTTCAGTATATGATTATATAATGATATATTGTAATTAGACATTCTTTGTATTAATAAGAAGTGCTTTCAGTGAAGAAAGGGATATTCAAATAAACAAACCATACAAAATATTTGTTACTCTGTTTATTATGACTATTGTTATTTACAATGTAATAAAAGCCATATATAAACATGTCAAAATAAGGTAGGTTAATTTGAAGTGTATTACATAATTTTCTTTCAATATTTTGCTCTTAATTCTGTATCAATCCTTTTAGCTATAATTTCTGGTTGTTTTACTTTTATATCACATTTTAGCAGTTCTCTTTGAAATATAAGATAGTTGTCATCTTGTGTAGTGGTATCATCTACAGCAGAACTTCCATCTTAACTACAGAAACTGCTACATTGTCATGGTTAGCTATACTTTCAACTTTGTTATACTTTACTGCCTCCCTGATCTGTATTGTCTACTCCCTTTATTTCTGTACTTCTTCATATTTCGAGGTGAAAAATACACAAATTAATATATATATGTTAGATTAGTAGATAAATAAAATACTTATTAACTGTTGCACAGTGTAAAAAATGAATGTGACATAAATGAAATGACATATACGTTTTTGTAGAGTAAGACTTTGTTAGTTGTAATGAGTACTGACGTGTGTACTGTGTCACTGACCATTTCTGTATTGATGTTACAAGATTAGATGTACATCCTAGTCTACACATAAATATGTACACTACATACCATCAACATAATAGTTAACATATTTATAACAAAAAACAAACGATCTTTGCACTCAAAAATGCTTTACGATGTCTTCACTGAACACATTTAGAATGTTGTCTTTGTAAAAACAAATGAAATATGTTTAAGTTTGACAATGTGTTTTAAGATGTACACAGGAAGATTTTATCTAGCATTTACAGTTTACTAGTTATGTAAATGTTTTCGAGAATGAACAGTAATTCCGTATAGGGTAATCTGAGGTTAGCAGGATTTTTTAACGAATCTTCCTGTTGTATGTTTTTAAGATAAACAGAAATATCAAACTTGGCGTTTCCCCAAGTTTTGTTTTTAAGTTATACTCTTCTCTCACATTCATAGTCAGTTTGATAAAAATATTTGTTTTATTAACTCTCTAGCACGTTCCTAATGCAACTTCAGTACGCAGTTCTTGTATGCAATATAATACTAGCCCTACTAACTATGCATCATCATTTGGAAATATTGCGTAGTAATACAATAGAAGAAGTCATTGGATGCAGCTATTTATTTTTTCGAACTGTCCTTTTTATAATTTAAATTATAGATAAATTTGCCAAAAGGAATTTGCATAAATAAATTTTTTATAGCCCAATTTGACATTGTTTTTATATCTTAAAAACGCTATTCCTGTTTCTGATCCTGTCCAAACCTGGTAGCACTGACTTTGAAATATTAAAACTAACACTATGTTTAAATATTTAACTATATTGCTGCTGTATGTACAACAAAGTGAGTAATGGAACAACTCCTTAAACGTATATTTCATATTTGTAACAGACGGACAAGTAAACCTTTGTGTAACGGTTGGTCGTGAGTCAATTTGTTATATAGCAGACGATGTTTTAGTTATAGTAATTGTCCGCCAGGGGAGAACCAACCGCTTGTACCCGTCCAGAGAGGGCTCTACTTGTAATATCTTACACTGTAGTAGAGATTTTGTAATTATTAACAATCTTGTGCACGATTTTGCAATTATATTCATGAAATATAGCTTAGATTAAATATTTCTTTGATTCCTGCAAACGAAGGTTAGCCGAAATGTATATGGAGGCAATATCGAGTAAACAATTAATTGTGTGTAAGAAGATAAGTCTCCTCAACTAAATATATCATTAGATATTTCGGCCGAGGTAATCATGCACTTATTTCTAATAGCACATCCAATATTCAGATTCTGTTGAAGCTTATTCAAGTAAGGCAGTTAAGGTAATGCAGGTAGAACTTGGAGGAATTTAAAAGGAAGTAAAGGCAACCACTGAAAGGTGGAATTTCTAATAATAAATAACAATGTTGAAAACCTTTGTTTTTTATTAACTGCCGTAACACTGTGTACTTGTGGTACGCCTTATTCTTCTTCATTTTAATTGATATAAGACTTTACAATCTTAATGATTATTGTGTTTGTGAATGGTTATAGATAGTTATGTAAAATCATTAAGATTTCATTTTCGAGTTTGTTTATCTTTTATTGTTTGTCAGTTACACAAGTCTCACTGATAGAGATCTTCCTACAACATTCCGCAACAATTTAACATATGTTCATCTTTCATCATAAAAGTATTTTAGAACCATTTTTATTTAAAAAACAGAAAAAAACATTTTTGAGAACGCTTCCTGCAAATGTTAATAAGGGCTGAGGGGTGTTCATGTAATTCTACGTCTGACATCCTAGGAAGATGCTGAGTGTTTTACTTTTGGGGTTATGTTGTTACATAGACCTTTTTGTAAAGTTGCTCTAACTATTGAAGATATGTGCTCAAACATCAATAACTTTTAACTATTTGTGTAATAACAATAAGAAGTGTATTACCCGGGACAAATAACTTGAGCTTTGTTTATCTGTGGCGGTAGTAGGAACTAAACTTCTTGTGATGATTGGCTATAGGGGGCGTGTTAAGTTTGTTAATTTAGTTGCTATCATTGTGCTGCTCGAATGGTTGCCACGGTAGTAGAAGCCTCTCAGATAAAGCACTGACTACTGCACGTGGACATAACATCTAGCTGTCACCTGTGATTCCATTGGCTGAAGTGATGTGTTCATTGGTACTTAGCACAGATCCGAAACCTCTAGTAGTTTCCCTCTCGCTCTTACAAGAATTATCACTGCGTTATCTGAGAGGTATGTATTAGCAAAGATAAAGACATGGTAACGCTTTGAGAAGTCGAGCAATTACACAAAAACTTTAAATATTGTATTTTAACCAAAAAATTTATGACTTGTTGAAATGAAAACAAAAATGGAATTTCACAACAAGACCTGTGTTTACAAGTTCATCTACCAATATGTTCAGTCTGACTCTAGAGCAAAGCTCGGTTAGACACTCACATCTTTAAAGGACTGTACATTTTCCAGTTAATCCAGTTCATATCATCAACAGTGGCATGTGTAAAGGATATAACTTTAATCAAGTTCCAAAAATACTATAACACCTCAGCGAAGTGAATCAATAAACAATATTTGAAAATGCCACAATCGTTCAGGTATACTCGATTTAGAAGGCTTCCTTCCTCTGAAATCATAATTTATTTATTCAATATTGTCTGTATATATACTCTGGCCACTGCTTATTTTCTCATGATAAACAACAAGTAAATCTAAGTTGTATATAAAGGACATTATGACAGTTTGTTACAAACCTTTCTAAATAATTACTAATTTCCGTCCTCAGTATAACATAATACCGGTGGTGCCATCTCTGAACAGCAACTCGTGTTCGCTTGTCAACTTCATTATTTAACAAAATAAATTCTCTCCTGGCGGACAATCATTATAACTAAAACATCGTCTGCTATAGGGAAAATGTATTTAGTTTGTTACATTCACAGTAATTTCCCAACCCGCTCTTCCGCCAGAACTTATCTCTGCATCTCCTCCAAACGTAAAATAACAGCCACACATTTAAACAAATATTTTGTGTTTCTTTTATTTTCAATATAATTTAACAAATGTATAGCTTATGTATTAAGCTAAACTCCGTGTAAATATTCCCTTACTGTCAGTGCTAATGTTCTTCACTCATGAAGTGATTGTCCAAACACATATGCTACTATGATGTGAACTTGTTCTGTACATTTTAATAATTATTGTACTTCCCTAATAAGAAACGTCACAAATATCTAGGTCTCGCTCACTTCTACTATGAACATCTCTCTCTCTCTATCTCTCTCTCTCTCTCTCTCTCTCTCTCTCTCTCTCTCTCTCTCTCTCTCTCTCTCTCTCTCTCTCTCTCTCTCTCTCTCTCTCTCTCTCTCTCTCTCTCTCTCTCTCTCTCTCTCTCTCTCGCTCTCTCTCTGTTTAAGTGTACTCAACTACAAGTACATCAACGTTCCATTAAGATTGCTGTTATCAGTTCTTTTATTGTACTCTAAAACAATCTACACACAACCACGCTATCTGTCGTTTGTTTCACCTTGTTGTATTTTGTTTCCATGAAGTATGGCTACTTAGACGTACTACTGCTTCAGCAGGGGATACTTCGAAGTTCCTGTCAATCTCCCAAAACGTCTCCCGAACTCTAGGGCAGGGTCAAAGTCACATGGGAATCTCTACAAGAAAGTCCAGATTATATTTATCGACTGATAGGCTGAATGGCGAGACGAACCAACAAAGAAATTATTATTAGATCTACTTTTCTGCCAGTAATATTTTGTTTAAATTATAAAATAGAAATTAACAGAAATACAAAAACTTCCCACTTTCGGAAATTTAACTTTACAGGAGGTAAATTTTAAAAACTTTCTCAGATTTTTTAGAAACTATTTCTATCGACTTATCTGTAATTAATTAATCAAAGTAACTTATGTTTACTATAAAGATAATATTCTGGAAATAGTCTGAGGTTCATTACGACAGAATTTTCTTTAATTTTCTTTAATTTGTAAGTCATAACATAATGACAAACTTTTAGTACATTAAGTCAAATATTGTTCAAAAGCATAATTTATAACAAGCTATTTTAAATAATTAATAATTTTGTTAGATTTCTTAAGTTCTATTTCAGTACCCAATACCTACATATATATTAGAAATGCTAATTCTACTCTTATAGGTTCACATGAATAGCACTAGAGTTTATAAGGCAGCATGAGCTAACTCTATTTTTAACATTTAACTACGTCCTTCTTGTATATACAAGAAAATGCTTAGTGAATCATGTCTATATAAGTTAATCTTCTTAATCTGGGGAAGGTAGAATAATGAGCCTTAGTGGAAGGGCGAGATGGGGGTGTAATACGTTCAATGTCTGCAGTTGACGATCTGTTAGTTACAGTGATTGTCCACTAGGAGAGAAATTCCACAACTGCCAACCGAAATATAATCGCTGTACAGAGATGGCGCCAGAGGTAATATCTTATACTGAGAATGAATATATGTAATTATTTACCATGTTTTACAACATATTATAAGTATTTACTTTACATAGGGCTTCGATTTAATTGTTCTTTATTGCCTTAAAACAAACAGCAGTTTTAGTGAGTAGAGCGATCACTTAGATTTAATAAATAATGCTGTGTAGGAAACGAAGTATTCTTAATTGTGTATATTTCGACCACTTTATGCTTAAAAAGCGTGCCGAAATGCAATGTGCCTAACAAAGGGATCATAAAGTTTTGTTGGAACTTTTATCTTCATCGTCAAATATACTAGGATATGCTTCTGTTCCTTAGTAATTTTATTTGTCATAGGATCTTAACACATTTGCAGTTTGTGTGACTATAGCTCAATAATCCTTGTGGCTAATGAGCATGGGCGCCAGTACAACAGGTGTTTTAATAAGATGTAATCTTTTTTTTTTTTTTGTAACCATTTTCTCTTTCGTTTATGGATGTAAAGGTTTACTCAGAATGAATAGATTTTACGAAAACATTCCCAACATTTTCAAGATTTGCATTTTATTTGTTATCAAAGTATCTTAAATGTTTCGTAAGTTTATCAAAATCGTTACATTTAGTTTAAAACAATAAAAAGTAATGATAAATATTTTACACAAAGTGTAGTGTGAGGTACAGTAAGTGTATTTTTTACTTATGATGTACTTGGAACAGACAACAAAAGTAATTTACATCATTCACTGTTCATTCTGTTTACTAACATATTTACTTACTATATTACTGTGACTTTGTGGGCTCGTGAAATGAAAAGTCCAATTTCACCACTCAAAAATGTTCTTTATTTCCACCTTATTCCAATTACAGTTTAATGTACATAATTACAATTTAATTTACGCCATTCAAACTTGCCAGTTCGTCTTTACACGTCCGCTCAACTCAACTACACCTCCGCCCGGCTCACGGTCACTCACTCGACTAACTGTCGCCTCGCTTGTACCGATCGCCCCGAAGTGTCTCGATTCTTCCATTATGGAGGGGTAAATCATTCTTGAACCTTCGTGTATCTTCGCGCGGTAGGAGGAGCTGCCACCCCTTGCGTCCCCACCACCATCGCCAGTCCGCATTATCGATCGGCAACGCGAGTTCGCCGTCTGCGTGACCCTGCTCCCTCCTCAAAGCTGGTCGTCCCCTACAGCACCATCGTAGCGGGCTAGACGATCCAGGTGTACCACCAACATCTTCCCTCAGGGAACCTTCTGGATGCGGTAGTTCACGTCGTTAATCCTCTTCACCACCCGATACGGTCCTTGCCATGGCTGCTGGAGCTTCGGGCAGCGTCCCTTGGTCCGGGTAGGACGGTAGAACCAGACCAGGTCACCTTGCTGGAAACCTTGGCTGTTGGCTTGCCTGTCATATCTGGTCTTCATGCGGTCGCTCGCCTTCTGGATGTTCTGGCGAGCCATCTCGTGCATGACGTAGAGATGGTCAACCAAGTTCTGCACACACTCGGTCGCTGACTGTTTCGCTTCCGGAGCAATGTCAACGGCGAGATGTTCGAATGGCGCTCCGACGTTGTACTGCTGCATGCGACCCCGGCTCCTAGTCTGGGGGCCGCGACTCGCCACGCACACGTGACACTGACGGCAACATCTCTCAGCGTCTGCTCGGAGCCTCAGCCAGTAGTAGCGCTGCCGTAGTTTGTCAATCGTTTGGTTCGCTCCCAGGTGTCCTCCTGAAGTACTGGCGTGCACTTCCTCCAAGACTTCCGGGACCTTACTCCGGGGAAGTACCAACTGTTCTCTCTGCGTCTTCCCATCGGGTGACTCCCATACCCGGAACAGCACGCCCTCTCTGGTCTTCAACGAGTTCCATTGGGCCCAGTACGACTTGTAGGTGGCGCTCCTCGGTGCGATGTCCTCGCAGGTTGGTCTCGTCCCTGCCTCCACTTCCCTTAAGAGTGGCCCCAAGTGTGCGTCCGCCAGCTGCTCCCTCCTCAGGCCTGCGCTATCTCAGCCATCCGCAGGCACTGCCGTGACTACTTGGACTCCTGCGGCACGCTCCTTCTCCTCCACTCTTGTGCACTGGCTGCACTCTTCTGGACAGGGTGCTCGGGACATGGCGTCAGCGTTACCGTGGCTCTTCCCTCTACGATGTTCCGAGGTGAAGTCGTACTCCTGTAGCCTCTGGACCCAACCTGCTGTCTGTCCTTCTGGTCGCGCCGTCACCATCACCTTGCTCCTCACGGGGCCAACCACGTCTTCGTTCAAGACGTCCCTGCAAATTCCAAGGCACTCTTCGGGCCTACGGAGTATAACCTCTTCTCCGTTGAGCCGCAGGACATTCCTGCCGACGTCGACCATCGCCTCCTGGCTCCTGAGGGCATCCAGTCCCAGAATCACCTCCTCAGCCACCTTCGCGACAAACACCCACAGACGTACGGCACTCCGCCCCAAGGTCAGCTCCAGCAGGGCCTCCTTCTCCACAGGCAAGGTGACGCCCGATGCCGTGACAAGCTCGTATGGTCGGCTCGGCTTCCTCGTCGGCAAACCATTCGCCACGTCAGGTCTGATGATGGTCACGGCTGCCCCAGTGTCCAGCAGCACGCGGCACGGCTTCCCTCTCATCCGACCGTCCGCGATGAGCTGTCATCCATACGCCGGCTGACGGCGCGCAGTGTCACTCGAGAGGATGGTGGCAATGGCGCCGACGTGCCCCTCTCCACGCCGTGCCTTACTCGTCCTTCCAGCTGCTCTTCCTGGTGTGGGCAGTCTCTCTGCAGGGGTCCGGGCTGTCCACAACCCCAACACAGGCCACTAGGTGTTCGCCGGCGTCCTTCGGCTGGTCTTCCGTCTCCGGCGTAGCGGACACTCCTCATTCTCGATGTCGGGATAGATGTTACTTTGGCCGCCTCCATCCTTAATGCAACTGTCAGCGCCTCGTGGATGGTTTTATATTCGCCGAGCATTAGGCGCTGACGAATCTCCGTGTCCCGTACCCCGTCGATAAAATTGTAGGCGGCTTCCCGGGATACGAACTCCAGTGGCAGGTCAACTAAGGCCTTGCTAGCCAGCTGCTCGATTGCTATGGCGAACTCCTGCAGCGTCTCCCCCGGCTGCTGCGACCTCACCTTTAGCTGGCTGCGGTGTGCTGCGGCTAGGCGGTGGTTCCCGAAGCGATTCTCCAGGGCCTCCCAGATGTCCTTGGGCGCCGCCGTCGTCTGCACCGCGTTTAGGACTTCCGCGGCCCGTCCCTGGAGGCTGGCTATTAACTGAGTGGCCTCCTCCTCCAGTGACCATCTGTTGTGCTTGGCCACTGTGTCGAACTGGCGGCGGAAGACCTCGAATGTTGAAGGGCCGTCATATTTGGGAGGTTTGACGCGCGCAGATGTTGTGTCGCGTCCCGGCGCGTCGGCCTTCAAATCCTTCAACCTCCTGCCGACGACGTTCTCCACCATGACGTTCAGGGACTTGACGCTGCTGTCGGCCTTCCCTTCCAGGACGTTAACGCGACTCGCCAGGTCCTCGACGCGCTCGTCCACTTGGCCCATCCGCTTGCCCAGCTCCGTCACGTCATCCCTCACGCCGGCCAACCGTTCCTCAAACTTGGCGGCGAGGACCTCGTTTGCCTCCCTCATCTCCGCTGTCAGTTCGGCCATCTTTGCGGTCATTGTCGTGGCCAAGTTGTTGTTTGCCGTTTCCGTCTTCGCAGCGAGGTTTTCATTTGCCGTCTTCATTTCCTTCAACTCGGCGGTAAGGTGGTTATTTGTAGTCTCCAGCTTCGCGGCCAGGCTGTTATTTGCCGCTTCCGTTTTTGTTGTTAACTCGTTCATCTTCGCCAAAAGCATTTCCAATGCCGATTCCATGGCCGTAATATTCGGTGGTTATCACCCCACACCTGACACCGGTGTGACTTTGTGGGCTCGTGAAATGAAAAGTCCAATTTTACCACTCAAAAATGTTCTTTATTTCCACCTTATTCCAATTACAGTTTAATGTACATAATTACAATTTAATTTACACCATTCAACCTTACCAGTTCGTCTTTACCCGTCCGCTCAGCTCAACTACACCTCCGCCCGGCTCACGGTCACTCACTCGAATAACTGTCGCCTCGCTTGTATCGATCGCCCCGAAGTCTCTCGATTCTTCCATTATGGAGGGGGAAATCATTCTGAAACCTTCGTGTACCTTCGCGCGGTAGGAGGAGGTGCCACCCCTTGCGTCCCCACCGCCATCGCCAGTCCGCATTATCGATCGGCAACGCGAGTTCGCCGTCTGCGTGACATTACTCTGCATTCATCTTTTTAAATTATTTTTAATTTGTTAATATGGTAATGTCAATGACAAATTTAACGTGTACACTTTTTGTAGTATTTGTTGATTACTTTAGACTGTTTCTACTTTTTCTAACACGTACATAGCACATAGAGAATGTATTACTTTGTAATGTTAAGTGATTATAAATATGAGACAAAGCATGTGCAGTACATAGCATGAAGATATTAGTATATTTGTAACAAAAACAAAGGTCCTTTGGACTTAAAATGTTTAGAAAATATTCATTGAACACATTTAGAATGTTGTCTTTGTAAAAACAAATGAAATACGAGGGCTGTTCAATAAAGATTGATCATAATTTTTACGGTCATAAATTCTTGCACTAAAATTCAAATTTATTATACTCTATATAGTACTATGTAGTAGTTACATTGCTGGTACTACTGGTTCCCGCCTGTGAGAACCAGGCAAATTCAGACATGATCGGTACAGCCTGCCGCTACAATGGAGGTAACATGCAGTTAAAGTTGTTGTTAGAGGAAGATCCGGAGTTTCTTTCAAACGTAATCACTGCTGATGAAACTTGGCTGCATCATTTTGATAATGAGAGCAAACAGCAAAGCTCAGTGTGGAAATCTCCTTCATCAACAACCCACAAAAAAGCAAAAGTGGTTGCTTCTGCTGGGTAAGTTATGGTCATCTCATTCTTTGATATTCATGGAATGTTTTATCAGCATGCTGTACCTGCACACACATCAGTAACTGGACAATACTACAGGGATGTCCTGGAAGCACTGCAAGTCCATATCAGGCGTAAAAGACCAAATTTCCGTGAAGTAGGCTGTATGCTGCACTACGATAATGCGCGGCCGCATATTGCCAATGTTGTTGCTGAATATCTTGCAAATATCAATGTGAAGTGCATCCCTCACCTTCGCTATAGTCCGGATTTAGCCCCATGTGACTTTTTTCTATTCCCTAACTTGAATAAACGCCTTCGTGGGGGGTATTATCCATCATCAAAAGCAGTGGTGAGGGCTGCGGAGGCGATTTTGAAGGATCTCTTAAAAATGGTTTCCAGCATGTCTTTGAAGACTGGCAGTAACGCTGGCACAAGTACATCGCATCCAGGGATGACTATTTTGAGAAGGACCATCAAAATTGTGAGGATGAGTAAAGGTACGTTGTCAAAAAAATTGTGATCTTTCTTCATTCAGCAGCCCTCGTATGTTTAAGTTTGACAATGTGTTTTAAGATGTACAGAGGAAGATTTTATCTAGTATTTACACTTTACCAGTTATGTACATGTCTTCGAGAATGAACAGCACTTCTTTATAAGGTAGTCGGAGGTTTGCAGCATTTGTTAACAAATCTTTATGTTGTATCTTTGGAATATAAACAGAAATATCAAGATTGGCATTTCCCAAAGTTTGTTTTTAAGTTATACTTTTAGCACACACATATACATGGTCCTTCTGACCAAAACATATTTGTATTCAGTCTCTAACGCATTCCTGCTGGAACTTTGGTATCCAATTTTGGTACAATACACTACTACCTCCACTTACTGTAAATATGTAGCATATTTTGGGAATATTACAGGAGTTGAGCAAAATTCATTGGATGCTATTTCCCAATTACAGAAACAACCCTTTGCATAATCATAATGTTGACGATCTTTTCCTCTTTTTCCCGTTTTAAATATTTTCAGCCTTTCTTTGTAACATTTGATCAAGGAAACAAATGCTTCATTTATTTATATAAAACACAAAACTGAAATCTTGTAAAGGTCTCTGAACTTCTATTTATTCTGACTGAATTCTGTACAATTTTCTTTAAATTGTAGTTGATGAGATATAGACAAGGAATTAGGATATAAAATAATTACGGTTAAAGACCGTAATTAATGTAAACTCATTAACGATTTTTGAGATATTCTGCAATTATACATCAGTTTTCAGTTTCTCAGTTTAGGTTTTCAAATGTTTTATATCTTAAAAACTCTAATCCTGTCTCTGATTTTGTCTAAAGCTAATAGCAATAACTTTGTAATATTAAAGGTAACACTATGTTTTAACTATTTAACTATATTGTTGCTGTATGTACAACAAAGTGAGTAATGGAACAACTCCTTAAACGTATATTTCATATTTGTAACAGCTGACCAGTAAACCTTTGTGTAACAGTTGAGGTCCAGAGGTACAGAGGTAGTCCTATTCGGGCGGGGCTATCCCCGTCCGGGTGTCTTATGCCGCAGTACCTAGCCGCTTTGCGGCTTAACCTGCGAAATGAGCTAGTAGTTCCATGTTTTGCGCTGGTGTTTGAAAGTATTGAATGTTTGGAATGGGTTGCCCCTTTTGTCGTGGGCAGCTGCACTTAATCGTTCTCCCTTTTTTTTTTTTAATTTTTTGCTTCGTTTTGGCTACGGGTTGTGTAGCGCTTGGTCCTTCGGCGCAAAAATTGTTTCCAGAGATATCTGGGGTTTTCCTTGGGTTACCCAAAGGGTCCCAAGACGTCTCTCGGCAGTCTGAAGGACGGCAAGCGTCTTTGATCTCTCGGGTCATACCTTCCCAGGGAGTTCACTAAAGGGTTGGGGTGAATTTGGATTTTGTCGTACATTGATCGTGCCCTCTCGCGAATGACATCGACAATGTACGCGATCTGGGAGTGCTCATGTAGGATATGAGCCTTGAATCTCCAGCCTGTATCGTAGATGATGCGGAGTGCCTTGTTCTGCAGCGTCTGGAGCCTGACGAAAGTGGTATTAGCCACTGTTCCCCAGATCTGACAGCCGTACAGAATCATAGGCGGAATGATCGCCCGATACAGTTGGAGTTTGAGTCGGATCGGAATGGTTGATCCGCAAATAGAGTATAGGCTCCGGAGTGCGACGTGCCCCAGCTGGACCTTGCCCTTGACTTGCGGAACGTAAGTTAGCCTACGGTCCAGCGTCACCCCGAGATACTTCGCCATTTGCACGCATGGGATTCGACGGCGCCGTAAAACGAAGTTCTGCTTTCCGTGAGTCAATTTGTTATATAGCAGACGATGTTTTAGTTATAGTAATTGTCCGCCAGGGGAGACCCGACCGCTTGTTGCGGTCCAGAGAGGGCTTCACTTGTAATATCTTGCACTGGGGAAGAGACTTTTTAATTATTAACAATTGGAAAACAAAATGCACAACTCTAATATTCTACAAATAGATTCAGATTTATTGAAAGTCAAATCCTGTTATAAATGATAATATATGTAACTTTATTTTGAATAACTTTTGATTTACTTCAATACTCAATAACTTTAAATCATAAACACGGTACTCCTACTCTTGTAAACTAGTAAGAATAACACCAAAATTTAATCGAGCTGACTAAATTGAGCTAATTAAAATTAATTAATTGAGCTAATTAGTTAATTAACTAATTAACTAAATTGAGCTGACCCAATTTTTAACATTTAACTACGGCTTCTCATATCTTCAACAAATTTCATAATGTAACTTCTTCTGTGTGTCTTCTTTTTCTCAGCAACTGGAACATAAAGCCTTAGTGTTAGGGCGGATTCAGAGTGTAACATGCTAAATGTCAGCAGACGATCTGTTAGTTGTAGTGATTGTCCGCCAGGATAGTTTCCACAACAGCCAACCGAACTGGAATCGCTGTCCATAGATGGCTCTACAGGTAATATCTTGTACTGCCAGTGAATGGATGTAATTATTTACCAATTTTGATATTTTTCCAGGTTTCCGTCCTATACGTGGTCCGTTTTAGGGAGGTTTTACTGTATATATGAAGATTTCTACTGCACGAAGGCCATGATGAAGAGAGCTTGGTCTAATAACTCAGACTTATGATGACTCGTTACTCATTATAAAATTTGTATGACTAAAAGTTGTCATGATCCGAGCGAAGTGTGTAAAAAAGAATGTACGAGATATCACCTACTCAGCTGTATAAACAGAGTCAAGTCGTTACTAAACCATACATTCACTTCATTTCATCATATTCAACATCTTACTGCACTCACTTTATCTCAAATATATTTTATGCAGTCGTTAACCATTTCCGAGACATTTTTTATTTGTTTGATTCTTTTCAATACTTAAACTGCCCAAGAATTAAGTTGTAATTAAATTACGTAGCAACTACATTTAACATTTCACAATATTTTAAGGTTTACTGCATTCCGTTTTTCCTACATGATTGTTAACATCGTAGAAGCGTAACACCAGTTTAACTCATTCGATATTCCATCATCTGTAAATTAATTACAGTTTTAGAGTTACAACGAACGATTTCCTCTTGGAGTTGAGGTATTTTGGCCACAGTAACGAGGAAAATAAAAATACAAAACTTTTCAGGTGTTATAATTGTGTAAATCAACTGGCATTGGTGAATGATGAATAGAAAAGCTTCTAGTTGTATTTATTAATAGAGCTGGATACAAATTCCCAAAAAACCATTTTGCAATTAACCAAAGCATAATGCACAATAAACCCATGCTCAGTTTCAGAAAATACCTACACATCTAGTTAATTTAGAAGGCTTTCTTCCAGAAGCACTGTAAATTGTTTGCTCGATATTGCCTACATATATATTATAGCTACCGTTCTTTTTCAAGGAACAAAGAACAATTGAAACTGAGTTATGCGTAAATAATACAGTTAAAGTGCATTATACAATTGCGTAAATAATCACAAAGTCTGCTACCCAGAGTAAGATATAACAGGTGGAGCCCTCTCTGGACAGCAGCAAGCTGTCGGTTCTCCCCTGGCGGACAATTACTATAACTAAAACGTCGTCTGCTATTTAACAAATTGACTCACGACCAACCGTTACAAAAAGGTTTATTAATCCAACTAATACGACATCACTTCAATACTTGCACTTAAGTATAATAGTAACATACTATTGTCATAATGTTCAACAATTAGCTTAGAGAGCAGTTTACAAAGTTTGGAGAGAATATTTCGTTTTAAGATATGATTATACAATGAAATACTCCATTATGTATTATTTGGTATTTCCAAAGTAGTGGCTTCAATTAGAGAAGGAGTTCTACAAATCAAAAAAACCACACAGTATTTAGCTTTTTTGTTTATTATTAGCATTATTGTCATTTCCAAATGTAATAACATGTATATAAAACATGTAAAAGTAAGGTATATTAATTTCAATTTTGTTTAATCAATTTAGTTAAATATTTTGCTCTTAATTTTCTATTAATCCTTTTTGAAATAGTCTCCAGTTGTTTCATTTTCATATCACATTCGAGCAGCTCCCTTTCTCTCTCTACAAACTGTTTACGCAATAACCACGTGTTATGTAATGTAAAACCTGTACCGAGATATGACTTTGGTACAAATCTGTATGTTCAAATCATGTAGTCAACATGTTGTACTATTATAGAATAGAATTGACAAAAATATACAAACCTCCTACCTCCAATGACTCAACTTTACATAAGATAAATTCTGAAAGACTTTCCTTATCTTTTGAAATAAATTATTTCTCTATTTAATTCTAATGATTTGATCAAAATGCCTAACGTTCAATACAAAAACAGAATGTACAACTGTAAGATTGTAGAAATAGGCTCAGATTCATTCTAAGCCAAATCTTGTTAAAAATTATAACACAACTTTATTTAATTAATAATTTTACGTCTACTCTTGTTCCATTTCAATATCCAATACTTTTATATCTTAAAAACGCTAATACTGCTCTTGTAAATTTGTAAGAATTTCACTACAATTTAAAATACAGCATGAGCTGACCCCATTCTTAATATTTAACGACGTCTTCTCATATCTACAACAAAATGCGTAATGAAACTGCATCTGTTACTTTTTTAATTTGGAGCAGACAGAATAATTATCTTAGTGTTAGGGCGGATTGAGAGTGTAACACGTTAAATGTCTGCAGTAGACAATCTGTTAGTTATTGTGATTGTCCACCAGGAGAGAAATTCCAGAACTGCCAACCGAACTGGAATCTCTGTCCATAGATGGCACCACAGGTATTATCTTATACTATAGACAAATTTGAGTAATTATTTACCAAGTTTTACAACATAGGATGAGTGCGTACTTTACATAAAGCTTCGATTTAATTTATGTTTATGGACTTAAAACAAATAACAGGTTCAGTGAATACACGGATAACTTCGAAGAAATAAATAATGCTGTGTAAGAGAGGAAGTCGTCTAAGGCATGTACATTTTGGCCATTTTTTCATCTAAGAAGTATCTGGATAGTCTTGATTGTTCATCTGTTCAACAGCCTGCTCCTTCTTTCCTACTTTCCTGCAAAATGGAAACACGCCAAAATCATTACTATCCCCAAACCTGGCAAGGACTCCAAACAAATTTCAAACCATCGTCCCATTAGTCTGCTACCAGCCATAAGTAAATTATTTGAGAAGGTACTGCAACATCGCCTCCAAAACCTACTGGACGAGCTACACATCATTCGCCCAGAGCAATTTGGCTTTCGCCGCTCCCACTCCACATCACACCAACTTCTACGTCTGGTTGATGAAGTTACTCGAGCCTTCAATAACAGGCAGTATGTTGCAGCTCTATTCTTGGACATCACAAAGGCCTTCGATTCAGTTTGGCATCAAGGCCTTCTTCATCGATTAATCAGCTACAACTTTCCTCCCTACATAATACACATTGTCAACCATTACCTTACCCATCGTACCTTCTCCGTTGTCAGAGATGACATTTCTTCCCGACCCTACCTAATCAACGCAGGGGTACCCCAAGGTAGTGTACTTGGACCCCTTCTATTCTTAACTTATATCAACACCCTTCCCACTATCTGGAGCTGCAACCTGTACCTGTTCGCTGATGACACAGCAATCACCACAGCCTCTTGTAAACACCTCACGGCTGTACAACGTCTTCAGCGCTATGCTGACATGCTTTCCGCCTGGTTCCTCACCTGGCGCCTACGCATAAATGCTACAAAAACACAGGCAGTAACCTTCACCCGTCGCCAAGTTCACGACGTCCCAGAGCTCCACATAGCAGGAGAAGACATCCCCTGGAGAAATCAGGCCCAATACCTTGGAGTCCAGCTCGACATGCGTCTCACCTGGAAAACACATATTACATCTGTAGCCTCAAAAATTACCAAACGTATGGGTATGCTATACCCATTATACAACCAAAAGTCACCCATGAGCCTCAGAAACAAACTTCTCATATACCAGCAAATTCTGAGACCAGCTATCACCTACGCATGTCAAGTCTGGGGTGCTGCAGCATCATCAAACTTAAACAAACTCCAGGTCCTGCAGAACCGATTTCTCCGCATTGCTACAGGAGCCGATTGGTACATCCCCAACACCAATATTCATAACGACCTTTCATTTCCCACTCTCACCAGCTACATCAAGACTCTTTCATACAAATTCTACTCCAACCTACCATCCAGCTTCAACCATCTCATCAGGGGTCTCGGGGAATATGATTTAGACCCCGGGGCTACCTACAAACACCCACGAACCACCCTAGGCCTACCATAATACTAACCCCCATCATACACCATCTTTATCCAAATATCTCTTCTAATCTCATTCATCATCATTAAAAAAAAAAAAAAAAACCTAGGACAAACATCCAACCATTTAACCACCGCCCGATGAATAAAACTCCATCATAATGCCAGTAAGGGACAGTGTCCCGGTATGGCAACAAGTCGAAGGCCCCTGCTCCAAGCAGCAGGACTCACCTTCAGCGACACCACTGTGCTGTGTGAATTCTAAGAAGTATCCAAACTTGCTATTGTATGGTATTTGATAAAAACTTTTTGCTGGAACTTGTGTCGATCAATATAGTTCTAAATAAATTTAACGTATAGAGTTTGTGAGAAGACCTGGTAAGTCATACTGGTGTACCTGAAGTTTGTGAGGAAATTGTTGTTGAAATACTTGCTGCATTGAACTCGGGTGACTTTTTGGTTCTTATTACTAAATCTTATTTATTTACGCACTCCACGTCAATTGAAATACACGGTGTCATTATTTCGAATGAATATCAAATCCGCACATTTCTGCAAAGTGTTTAAGTTTTCTATATTTTGTTGCACTAAGGATTTCTATCTTTTATTATTCCTTTGTTATTATTTTCCCTGCAAGAAAATAGGAGAATACAGTAGGTAGCTAAGCCTATAGCGATAATTAAATATCTTAAAGCTAGTTACTACGAAACGACCTTCATATTTGATTTGTGTTGTATAGATTATGTATAAAAGATCAGTTATAGTAAATTCAAATACCAAGAATTATCTCGCAGAAGCTTTACACACAAAAAGTATATTTCAATTTGGCGTTTGTTTGATCAAGGTCTGTTTATTGGAGCAGTAAAGTTTTGTCTGTCTCCTACAGTTTACCATTATGGTAATATCCTAGGAATGGAGGGACTTTCGTCTATATTCCCAGTTGAACCGAGATTTTTATTTAATTTACATTCAAAAATACTATAAAGATATGTTCTCAGAAATCCTTGAAACAATTTTTGAGAAAATGTTTGAAAATATTCCATATATAAGAGGTCTGGGGTCGAGATTTCCCTGAATATTTACGCGTCACATTCTTTAAATATACTGAGTATTTAGCCGACTTTTGTTGTAAGAGCTTTGTGACTGAGAAAGTACATTAACTGACTTTGTTATACAGGAGACGTTTTAGTTATAGTAATTGTCCGCCAGGGGAGAACATACCTCTTGTTGCTGTCCAGAGAGGGCTCTACATGTAATATGTTACATTGGGGAAGGAACTTTGTAATTATTAACAATGTTGTGTAAGATAATTATTTCCCTTATATATAACTTATATTTAATTTCTCCTTGTTGCCTGTGAACGAAAGTTAGCTGAAATATATATGCAGGCAATTTAAAGTAAACCATTTATTTTGTGTGAGAAATGAAGCCTCCTAAAACAACTATATTACTAGGGATTTAGGGATTTCAACTGTATTACTAGGGATTTCGGCTAACTGAACCATCAATTTAATTCTAATCTCGGTCTCGAACTGTTTATTGAAACATAATTGGATAAAACAATTTAAGCTATACTGAGTGGATGAAGTTGGAGGAATATAACAAGAGCTGAAAGCTACCACTGAAAATTGGAAAGCCCATTAATAAATAACAATGTTGTAAACATTTCTGTTCTTCAGCCACGAATATGAGGAACTGACGTCACACTATGTACTCCTTGTCAAAACTTATTGCTCTTCATTTTAATTGGAGTAAATATAACGATTGTAATAATTATGTCGGTGGAAGGTTAAAGCTAATTGCCATGTAAAAGGATTTTAAGATTCCATTCCCAAGTTTGTTCATCTCTTATGGTTTGTCAGTTATACAACAGTCACACGGTTATAGAGATCTTCCCATAACTCGGCAAAATTTAAGATATGCTCATGTTTCATCATGAAAGTATTTTATAGCCATTTTTCTTAAAAAAAAAAAACCAACATTTTCGAGAACGCTTTTTGCAAATGTTAGTAAGGGCTGAGGGATATCGTTGTAAATCTACATCTGACATCCTAGGAAGATGCTGAGTGTTTTACTTTTGTAGTTATGTAGTTTACAGACACATAGACCTTTTTGTAAAGTTGCCCTAACTATTGGAGATATGTACTCAACTATCAATTACTTTACTGTTTGTGTAATAACAATAAGAAGTGTAAGTTGTGCTGACACGAACGTGGTGTTTAGGTGTAGTACAACAGATACACGCTACACCTTTACCAACCTTAAATTCCACACTAAAGTTACACGTTACCGAAACTAACCATATTTTTATTCAATAATGTGAACTTACAATTTTATATAAATAAACCTTTAAATTCGTAGGATACTAAACTGACTTTTCATCAACACAGATACATATACAATGTTGTTACTCGACACTGACAGTATCTCTGTATCATGACAGGACTTTGAAATATCTGATGGTTGCACTTACAAAATGAAATGTGTAGTGTTTAACGCTCGCTTTTATTATATACGACACCGCAGGCGGTGACACTGTTGATACATGGGATGAAGATGGAACACCGGTGGATTGAGATGGCGGGGGAAACCGGGCGTCCCGGAGAAAACCCGCCCCAGCGCCGTGTTGTCCAACACAAATCGCACTTTGCGGTCTCCTGGGATCGAACCAGGGCCACCTTAATGAGAGCCAAGCGGTCTAACCACTGAGCCACGGTGCGGCCTATTGTATTTAAAACAGTTTCACTGCTCCCTTTTGTACATAATATTCATAAAACCGTACATTCATCTATCTACTTGGTGCTAATCAACATAAACATTATTAAAATGGTTTTGTTACAGATTTCCTTATGGGTATCTACAAAACGATAGTCAATTTTTAAAGCAGGTCACTAGTATGTGATATCTTTGACATTCCATTTCTTTTGTATGACCTGGACTTATAAAAACATGAATATGTTCCCATTTGGGAAAAGGTTTAAGTATTTGAACGTTTACAACAATAACAATGAATATTTCAAATATGACTATCACAAAAGAAATTATTTGACACAAACCGTGTGTTTTAAAGAGATTTACATTTTTATAAAGTAAGATTTTGTCTATATCTCACCGTTTATTAGTTATACAAAGTGATTCAGAATAAAAGAACGTCTCAGACAATTCAAGACAATGAGTCAAATGATATTTTAGGACACAAAACCGGAAACATCATTAACGTCCAAATTCAAGACATACACTTTCTTTGGAATGAAGCTATCTTAAACATATGATAGTTACATAAAAATTATTACATCTAGTTTTGAGAAAGTCAGAATTTACATATAGTTTCAATGTGGACATTTTTGTTGTCCGAATTTTTGTAAAAAGAACAACTTAAATTTCAAGTTTTGTATATAGCCCAAGTTTTGGTTTCTCAGTTGTTCTGTTTACAGACACAACATGGAGGTTGTTATAAAATGTTCAATTTGATTGATTGAAAGGTTCTCAAAACATGTATTTAGAGTGAAGTTTCGGTAGATAATAACTCCTCTACCTGCTATATGTAGTAGAAAGCCAATCAGCTGTATAAACAGAGTCAAGTCGTTACTAAACCATACATTCATTTCATGTCATCATATTCAACATCTTACTGCACTCACTTTATCTAAAATATATTTTATGGAGTCGTTAACCATTTCCGAGATATCTTTTATTTGTTTGATTCTCTTCAATACTTCAACTGATCAAGAATGAAGTAATTAAATGATGTAGCAAGAATCTTTAACATCTGACAATCTTTTAAAGTTTACTGTATTCCCTTGTACCTACATGATTGGTAACGTCGTAGAAGTGTAACGCCAGTTCAGCACATTCGATATTCCATCATCTGTAAATTAATTACAGTTTTAGAGTTTAACGAACGATTTCCTCTTGGAGTTGAGGTGTCCTGGCCATAGTAACGAGGGAAAAATAAACATTTTGAACGTTGTTGAAATGGTGTAATTGTACTGACGTTTGGCAATAATGTAGAGAAAAGTTTTCAATTGTGTTTATTAATATAACTGAATACAAATTCAAAAAAATACGTTTTCCAATATTCTATTGTGATATGAACAGTGAAACCATAGTCAGTTTGAAAAAAAAGTACATACGCATATACTTAATTCAGAAGACTTTCTTTCAGAAGTACGGTTAATTGTTTGCGCGATATTGCCTCCTTATATATTACAGCTACCGTCTTTTACAAGTAATAAAGAAAAATTAAAAATAAGATAAATATAAATAACATAGAATATATTATACAATTTCGTAAATAATTACAAAGACTCTTCCGCAGTGTAAGATGTTACAGGTGGAGCCCTCTCTGGACAGCAACAAGCGGTCTGTTCTCCCCTGGCGGACAATTACTACAACTAAAACATCGTCTGCTATATAACAAATTCACTTAATGTGTTCATTAACTACCAATCGTTACACAAAGGTTTATGTGTATATCTGCTGCAAATTAGAAGTAAATATTTACGGGGAATAGGGTTGTAGAGTTTTGGATTAGGTTCCAAGTTTCAAAGCTATTTATAGGAGCTTTGAAAAGCATTTTTAAACCATAAAATTAGAAAATTTTACTGGAACGGTAGAATATAGGGAAAATCGTTACTGATGAAAAAGTTTACGTAAATTATGTTCTTTAAAGATATCTTAATTTTTGTGTCCTAAGAATTTGTCTCTATCGAATGAACTACAAGTTAAAAACCTAATTTCGTAAACGCATTTTACACAATTAACTATTTTTTAAGCCTTCCGTATTTCTAGTTCAATTTCCCAATACCCTTATATCTTAAAAGTGTTTATTTTTTTTCCTTGTAAGTTTATAGGAATAAATCTGGAATTACAAGGGCAGCATTACCTGACCCGGTTTTTAATATTTAACTATATCCTTTTTGTGTTTAAGTCGAAATTAGTAATGAAATTCCGTAATATTCACTTTAAAATTGGAACGGACGTAAAAATAAGTCGTACTGGAAGAACGGCCTGAAAAAGTACTGTGAGTGTACCATATTGAAATAACTTTTATATAGCATAGGTCCGTTTAGTTACAGTCATTTTCCACCAAGATAGAAATTTTAGGTGGCAAACAATTGCCGACGGTAAGGGAGTTGCTGTCCAGAGATGGCACTACCGGTCACATTTTATACTGAGGAAGAAAATATACATTTATTTATGATGTTTTAAAATATATTTTAATTATATTCTTAATATACAGCTTAGATTTCGTTGCTCTTAGTGGCTTGGAAATAAACAATTGCTAGTATGAATAAAGAGAAAATATTGAAGGAATAAAACAAATGAAGTGAGAAAGCAAATCTCGTAAAGCAAGTATATGTATATTTTTTTCCCTATCTGTGAAGCATGAGTCTATTCTTTAATTCTTTTATGGTCATTGATTTTTGTTGGAACTTATATCCGATTATCATGAACATTACATTTGGAATCGTTTCAGCTCTTTACTCGCAATTGTTTCCCGAGAAGGCTTCAGAAGAATTTATAATTTAGCAGACATAAGCAACAAGGATTTTCAGTTTCACAAAACGATAGTCCTTTGTTTGTTTTATCGAGATCTCTATATTGGAGCAGTAAGACTTTGTCTGTTCCTTACAGTTTACAATTATGGTAATGTCCTAGGAACGGAGAGACTTTTGACTACATTCACAGTTGAAAATATTTTAAAGTTGTAGTACTTTATCGAAAATATTCCATGTAAAGGATAGTCTGAGGTACAATAGTTATCTTTTCTACTTATTATGTAAATAGTACATAAAAAAATTCAGTTCATTCATCGTTCATTCATTTCAATATCATATCGAGTGATATTGCCAATCACAAATTTCATCTGTACAGTTCACGTAGTATTTGGTGACAGTTTAGACGTTTTTAAATGTTTCTATCACATACATAGTACATAGAGAATATCTTACATTCATCTTACAAATTTGGTAACAAGATTTTACAAGTATAACTCACTTTAAGGCTTACTAAACAAAACATATGTGTTACAGTTACATGACTTTCTCTACTCATTGTTATCTTCTCATATTTAGTACACATTATTAGAGATAAATGTTTATGTAGAATGTCATATAATAATATCAGTATTAGTACAAGGGAAATAGGAGAGTACACCAATGTTTGAGTGATAGTCAAAAATTTTATGAACCTGTTATTATGTAATGACCTTGAAGTAATGTTCTCTTTACATAAACAAGAGTTGAAAAGGATACACTGACCTCCCATTTGACGAAAGTATAAATATTGGAAAACTGAAACAATTAGCAATTATATTTAATGTAATTTCTATATTTTACTTATTCTATACTTCTTGCTTTGTAAGTTTAGATGTATCTCTTGTAATTTAACAGTTAAACAAAGGTCTATTAGTTATGACGAGGACTTCTGAGAACATTCTCATACATTTTAGGTTTAACAAACATCAAATTATTGAAAGCTGACAGTCTCTAATGTATGGTAAAACATATACATACTGAAGTACAAAGATCACCTCATAGATTTTTATGTGTCAGCTCAGAACAACTTGGGAAGTTTATTTTTCTGCCAACAGATGCCACTAGTTTAGATTCCCAGAATGTCAAAAGCACAAAGAATCAGTTGGACATATGTTGAAGGTTAGGACATTCTTTACTCCATGAAACATGTTTAGTTACAATTTTTAGTTTATAATGTTTAGTATTTCAAATACAATTTAAGTTTATAAATTGTTAATATATCACTGTTTACTAACATCTCTACTCAAATGTAATGGTAACATATTTTCTGCTTATTTGTGTTTTAACAACATCTACATTTTTTGTGGAAAAGTAGAGTCAGAATGAAAAATTCAATGCCACGGATCTTCTGGTTTCCGTCCAGCCGCTACCATGGTGGTTCAAATCCCGGCTATGGCATTGAATTTTTCATTCTGACTCTGCGTTTCCACAATTTAGCCTACACACGGCCAGTGTGAAAGAATAATTAATTTCCATTTACATTTTTGTTTGTTAACATTTTGTCTGTCTTAAAGGAACATTCAGAATGAAGACAACTTACGAAGACATTACCAAAGTATTCAAGATAGGCAATTTTTAATTAAACTAATTGGTAATTGGTAATTAAGTATATGGTACCTTAATCGAAACTCTTAGAGCTGACTTTTTTAAAAAGTAAATAAAAATACTGATAAATATTTTATATAAAGTGTAGTATGAAGTACAGTAACTGTATTTTCTACTTATGCATTTGGTACAGACAACAAAAGTAATTTACTTCATTCACTGTTCATTCTGTACACTTCTTTTTCTCAGCAGATATAATAAAAAGCCTTAGTGTTAGAGCGGATTCAGAGTGTAATTGTCAAATGTCTGCAGTAAACGATCTGTTAGTTACAGTGATTGTCCGCCAGGAGACAGTTTCCAGAACTCCCAAAAGAACTGGAATCGCTGTCCATAGATGGCTTCACAGGTAATATCTTGTACTGCGAATGAATGGATGTAATTATTTACCAATTTTGAGAACACACTTTAAATATGCTCTTCTCATAAAGCTAAGGTTTAACATGTCTTTATTTTCTTAAAGTAAACAAAAGCTTCAGTAATTACACGGATCCCTTCAAAAAAACTAAATAATACTCTGTGAGAAAGGAAGTCTCCTAAAGTGTATATATACTGACTGGTGTTTGCGTCACAGAGCATTAAACATTTCAAACTTTGACCCACTTATGTTCAGTTTTGTTGGAACTTGAACCTATAACGATCCCAAAACTTGGATCTATTTGTTCCTTAAGAATATTATTTGAGTGTGAGAAGACTTGATAAGCAGTATGCCTCAAGTTTGACAGGAAGTTGTTGGTAATTATTGAAATACTTGCTGCCTTGATCTCAGAAGACTTTTTACATACCTTTATAATCCCTTAAACATTATTAATATTTCCCTTGCAAAAAAGTAGGAGTATACAGTCCAGTTCAAGCGCCTTCAAATTTGACTTTTTCTGCACAGCTTAACGATAAAATATTTCAGCTTTATATTTACGAAATTTATACTTATTGAACAATTCAAACAAATAACAAGAAATACTTCGCAAATTCTTTAAAGATTTTTATTGCATTTGCATTGTAAATATTTTAAGGGTTCGGTATATCCATAGAAATCCTTAAAACAATTTTTAAGCAAATGTTTGAAAGTGCCCCTTGTAAAAGAGATCTGGGATCGTGATTTCCCTGAATATTTACGTGTTACATCCTTTAAATATACTGAGTATTTAGCCGACTTTTGTTGTAAGAGCTTTGCTGTTGACAGATACAGAAATAAATAAATAAAAAGTGTGGTTGTGTATCTTGACTTTAAGTGATAGTCAAATGTTTAAAGAGCTAATCAGTATATGTCCGGACTAAACCAAGTAATGTATTGCTTTCGGAGAATACTGTAAATATTGGTAAACACAAACAATTAACAAGGATTGTGTCTTACATACATCCTGTGTTTTAACAACATCTACATTTTTGTTTATTAACATTTTGTCTGTCTCTTAGAGATATAAAGGAACATTCAGAATGAAGAGAACTTACGAACACATTACAAAATAGTCAAGATATGCAATTCATTTGTCATCACATCTGAAATATTTGGTAAATTCTTTGAGGCACTGTTTAAAAAACCTAAACATTTTCAATGGCTATTTTATATAAAGTGTAAAGTGAAGTACAGTAAGTGTATTTTCAACTTATTATGTCCTTGGTACAGACAACAAAAGTAATTTATTTCATTCACTGTTCATTCTGTTTACTAACATATTTAGTTACTTTATTACTCAACATTCATCGTTTTAAGTTAATCATTCATCATTTTGGATATATCAACTTAATAAACATTATTTTTGCTATTTAACCACATTATTTACTTTTATTTCTCCATATGTCATTTAGGTCACCAAATATAAACATACTCATTTTTTATAGATTGAGTTAACATGAAAAATTCAATGCTATGGCCGGGATTTGACCCACGGATCCGCTGGTTTCGTCCAGTCACTCCAACCCATTGAGCTACCATGGCCAGCATGCCGTCCTGACATTAACCAGGAGAATTAATTATTAATAATGTTGTGTAAGACCTTGTAATTATGTTCTTTAAATATAGCATAGATTTTACTGTAGTTTTTCGCTTGTAAATGAAGGTTAGTCGCAATGAACATGGAGGCAATATCTAGTAAACAATTGCGTGTTAGAAAAGACGTCTTCTAAATTAATTATATCTCTAGGGATTTCGGCTAACTGAACCATGGACTTATTTCAATTAAAACACTTTCTGTACGTTTTGTTCAAACTTAATTCAATGAAGCAATTAAAGTAATGCAGGAAGAACTTGGAGGAATTTAACAGAAACTACAGGCAATATCTGAAAGTTGGAAAGCATAATAATAAATAACAATATTGCAAACCTTTTTGTTCTTTATTATATATTATATTATATTCTATACTCCGTGGTACACATTATTGGTCTTCATTTTAATTGAAATAAACCTTTACCATTTTAATAATTATTGTGATTGTTAAAGGTTATAGCCATTTGCCATGTAAAATGATTAAGATTTCATTTTCGAGTTTGTCCATCTCTTATGGTTTGTTAGTTGTTCAAGCCAAACAAAAAAAGTATAAATAAGTCAAAGCACGGATATAGAGATCTTACTACAACATTCTGAAACAATTTGAAATATGTTCATCATTCATCATGAAAGAATTTTAGAATCATTTTTTCTTAAAAAACCAACATTTTCGAGAACGCTTCTTGTAAATGTTAGTAAGTGTTGAGTGATATACTTGTAAATCTACGTCTGACATCCTAGGAAGATGCTGAGTGTTTTACCTTTGGTGTTATGTTGTTTACAGACACATAGACCTTTTAGTAAAGTTGCTCTTAACTATTGAAGAATGTACTCAACTATCAATAACTTTACTCTTTACTACAACTATTTGTGACCGAGCGGAAGGACTCAGGCGGTTTCATCTGAGGCCGAGTTCGATTCCCGTGGCCAAGCTATCTGACCTATGGGGCTTTTTCGGGTGTTTTCCCGGGTCGCTAGGCGAATGCTGTGTAGGTTAATTACCGAATTTTCTGACCCTCCATTTCTTTTCCATTATCGTTTCATATCATCTCTCATCTGGTGGTCTCTTTCAGGATAGAAGTGTCGGCGGTGCATGGCAGGATGATATGCTCTGAGGAAAACTACTTCCTCCTCCGGTAGGTCCGTTACCGGTCTCCGCGCCTCTGCTGGGTCCATTTCGGGACCGCCAGACGGGAACTTTTGGGGCTCGTTGCCTGTCGGGGGAAGTCTATATCCAAGTAAACCTTAGAGACCCTGCCCTCTGTATGTCGTGACACCTTGGGTCCGTAGCTCTCTGTCTCCTTCGCCTCATCCTTCCTCCCGGGTGTGCCCCACTTGGGGGAACAGGAACAATAGGCCCAGCATGGTAGTCTACGTACCGAATCCCCTCCGTAATGAAATCCCAAAAACAAAAGGAAGTGTAAGTTGTGTTGACTACCAAGTCTGTGTTAAGATGAACGTGGTCTTTAGGTGTTACGGACTGTCAATAGCCAATCACAATAAAACATTTGTACAACAGATAGTAAGAATAAAAGACATTAATTATACAAACACTTTTGTCAATCTTAAATTCCAATTTTAAAGCAAAGTAATCTTATTTAGAAACTCCGTCAGAGTGCCATATGCCCTTCTTGCACGCCACTCGTAGCATATGCATGCGCAGTAGTCAAGGTCACCAACAGTCTTCGATATCGTGGTGCCAAGTCTGATAACCCCAAAGGTCACCTCTTATCAGCAAATTCTCGTTTCGCGTAAAGTACAGGGTACATTCTCGGTTTAGAGGTCATTCGTCGCACAACGCCTTCATCGAGAGCACGTTACTCTGTTACTCCCAGTAACTCTGTACCTTGACACTACTTTAAAATATCTGATGGCTGTACTTACAAGAGTTTCACTACTCACTTTTATACATAATATTCTTAAAAACGTATATTCGTCTATCTACTTGATGCTAATCAACATAAGCATTATTAAAATGGTTTTGTTACATATTTCCTTATGGCTATCTACAATGACAATATCGTCAACTTTAAACGAAAGTCAATTTTTTTAAAGCTGGTCACTAATGTGTGATATCTTTGACATTCCATTTCTTTTGGATGACCTGGAGTTATAAAAACATGAATATGTTCCCATTTGGGAAAAATTTTAAGTATTTGAACGTTTACAACAATAACAATGAATACTTCAAATATGACTATCACAAAAGAAATAATTTGACACAAACCGTGTGTTTTAAGGAGATTTACATTTTTATAAAGTAAGATTTTGTCTATATCTCACCGTTTATCAGTTGTAAAAAGCGATTCAGAATAAAAGAACGTCTCAGACAATTCAAGACAATGAGTCAAATGATATTTTAGGACACAAAACCCGAAACTTCATTAACGTCCAAATTCAAGACATTCACTTCCTTTGTAATGAAGTTATCTTAAACATACGATAGTTACATAAACATTATAACATATATTTTTGAGAAAGTCAGAATTTACATAAAGTTTCAATGTGGACATTTTTCTTGTAGCAAGTTTTGTAAGAAGCATAACTTAAATATTAAGTTTTGTATTTAACCCGAGTTTTGGATCTTGAGTTGCTCTGCTTACAAACACAACATTGACGTTGTAATAAAATGTTCCGTTTGATTGATTCAGAGGTTCTCAAAACATGTATTTACAGTGAAGTCTCGGTAGATAACAATACCTCCTCTACCTGCTATATGCAGTAGAGAACCAATCAGCTGTATAAACAGAGTCAAGTCGTTACTAAACCATACATTCATTTCATCATATTCAACATCTTACTGCACTCACTTTATCTCAAATAAATTTTATGGAGTAGTTAACCATTTCCGAGATATCTTTTATTTGTTTGATTATCTTAAATACTTAAGCTGCTCAAGAATTAAGTAGTAATTAAATTACCGAGCAACTAGCTTTAACAAATTTACAATCTTTTAAGGTTTACTCTATTCTCTTGTACCTACAAGATTGTTCACATCGTAGAAGTGTAACGCCAGTTCAGCACATTCGATATTCCAATATCTGTAAATTAATTACAGTTTTAGAGTTATAACGAACGATTTCCTCTTGGAGTTGAGGTATATTGGTCATAGTAATGAGGGAAATATAAAGCATTTTGAACGGGGTTAAAATGGTGTAATTCTAGTGGCATTTGTCAATAATGAAGAGAAAAGGTTTCAGTTGTGTTTATTAATATAACTGATTACAAATTCCAACAAAACCTTTTGCCAATATACTACTGTGATATGAACAGTGAAACCATACTCAGTTTGAAAAAAGTACCTACATATATACTTAATTCAGAAGACTTTCTTTCAGAAGCATAGTCAATTGTTTGCGCGCTATTGTCTCCATATACATTACAGCTATCGTATTTTCCAAATTTTAAAGAAAGATTAAAACTAAGCTAAATTTAAATAACATACTTAGAATATATTATACACTTTCGTAAATAATTACAAAGACTGTTCTGCAATGTAAGATATTACAAGTGGAGCCCTCTCTGCACAGCAACAAGCGGCCTGTTCTCCCCGTGGGGGACAATTTCTAGAACAAAAACATCGTCTGCTATATAACAAATTCACTCACGACCAACCCTAACACAAAGGTTTACTTGTCCGTCTCTTACAAATTTGAAGTAAAGATTTACGGGGAATGGGGTTGTGGAGTTTCGGATTCAGTTTCAAGCTTCAAAGTTATTAATTTCAGCTTTTGACAAGTTCGGAAACAGGAATAACGTTTTTAATATATATATATATACGGGCATTGGAAAATGAAACTAGAGACAAATAAAATCTTGAAAATCGATAGCCATGAAATAAGTTTACATAAATTATGTCCTTTAACAACATCTTAATTTTTGTTTCCTAAGACCTTGTCTGTATCTTATGAACTACAAGTTAAAGAATTAGTCTTAATTTTACAAGAATAACATTGGATTTTTACATTTTTTATCACTTAACTAAATCTTTTTTTTTTTTTTTTAATCTAAATCGAAATCAGTTAGGAAACTTCAAAGAATTTCTCATTAAACGTCCAGTTGATGTAAAAATAAGTCTTACTGGAAGAGCGGATTGAGAAAGGTCTGTGAGGGTACCACATTAAATGTAATTGTTATACGGCATAGCTCCGTTTAATTACAGTAATTGTCCACGAAGATAGAAATTTCAAGTGGAAAACAATTGCCGACCGTAAGGGAGTTGCTGTCCAGAGATGGCACTACCGGTCACATTTTATACTGAGGAAGAAAATATATATTTATTTATTATGTTTCAAAATATCTTTTAATTGCATTCTTAATACACAGCTTAGATTTCGTTACTGTTAGTGGCAAGGAAATAAACAGTTGCTAGTATGAATAAAGAGAAAATGTTGAAGGAATAAAGCATTTGAAGTGAGAAACGAAATCTCGTAAAGCAAGTATATCTACATGTTTTTCACTATCTGTGAAGCATCGACTGGCTCAGGACTCACTCGGGGGCTCGTCTCGACTCGTCTCACTCGACTCTCAAGCAGCTCCGCAGCAAGACACCATGGGAAAGAAGAAGAAGAGAGCGACCGCCGCGGGCAGACCGCCTGCGTCACCGGCATCAGAGCCGCAGCCACCGCAGCATACACCAGAGAACTCACGACCAGCAACCCCTGCTACGCCGGTACTTTCTGATGCCTGCGTGGAGCCTCTTACTCCAGTCACGGGAAAATTCTGGATTTCCCCTGACCGGGAGTCCTCTACAGGGACTGGGAGTCTGCTGACCAACAGAGTAGCAGAACAGACACAGCCGCCACCCCCGCCAGGAGATAACCCAGATGTTGTTGCAGTAAGCAATAACAGATCTCCACGCTCATCATCTCGACCAACATCGCCGTCTCTCCAATGGAATAATCGTCGCACCACTAACAGCGTTGTCATCTGTGGCGTTCCACGTGACCTTCACTGCAGATTTATTCTCGCCGCAGCACAACAAATGTGGCCCTCAGCTCATAGGGCTACTAGGATTATGTCCCGGGGACGGACCACACCTCTAGTCCGACTGCAGCTCGCAGATCATGCCGACTTCGACGCCGCCTTGCATGCAAGGTTGCCCTTGTTAGGGCTGAACCTTCGCATCGAGGCCAGCCGGCTGGAAAAGCACACACCTTGCAGGCGGTGCTGCAACTACGGGCATCAGGATTCGGCTTGCTCAGCTCCACCACGGTGCCATTATTGTGGTGCCCGTGCTCTCACTTCCGAATGCATCTACCACAATCTCCGACGCCGTCGCCGGTACTGCGCTACGTGCAATGGCTCCGGCCATTTCACTGGACAGGCGCAGTGCCCAAAGTACCCGCGGATTCTCGCCAGTACTGCTCGGGACGAAACACAGCAACGTACCGCCACAGCAGCGCAAACACCAGTCACCACCGCAGCCTCCGACATTTCAGTGCTGGAAGCCCTCCATGCACTCCAAGCCGAGGTTAGGCACATCAATCAGAGACTGGACACTCTTGAAACGAAGATTGATGCCGCTACCTCTGGTCCCACACGTGAGGCCCTGCAGGACCTTCACTCTGAAGTCCTCAACCTGGGCCCGCGCATTGGCACGCTAGAGGACACCATTGAAAGTCAAAATCACACCATCCAGGACACCATTGAAAATCAAAATCACACCATCCAGGAAATGCTACGCAACACTGCAGAGAAGATAGCCAACTCTGCACTTTCAACACTGGATTTCGTTAAAACCGCCACCGAGCAACTTGCAACACTGCAGGTGCTCAGCAACCAACTAAATTCAACAACTTCATCCTGCCAGTCAATACTCCAACGAATCGAATCTGCTGTAACGACCACAAACGCCGACCGGAAGGACACAGCCAACTCGCTGGACTTACTCCATCAGAAGAGCCTTGACATCATGATTGCAATAGCCAACGCAGCTCCCGGCTGCGACCCGGACACCCTTAAGGAATTCCTCTCGCAAATAGTCTACCGCATCGACCAGCTCCAAGACAGCATTCTTCACTCACATCGAAATATCTCGACACTCCCAGACCAGCAGAACTCCAACACTTCAACTCAACAGCGATCAAAACGCCGATAGGCCCATATACGACGCAATACCCTCCCAAGCACCCCTGGTGCACAGTCATACACACTCTCTTGTGTCAATAAACGTAAACTTCCTCTCTTTATCCCTTCTTTTCGTTCAACCTTCCTATTCCCCGCTACTACACTGGCTATGGTCAGGGCCTTGTGTCATGGCCATATACCAGTAAACCCAACCAGAACTGCGCCTCTTTATGAGCGCAGTAGCATCAACCGCCACTAACGGAGGTGCTTCAGCGGGACTCCCCTACTTACCTGATCTTCTCCCCCTTAATCTCCGGAACTCCTCTTGTTGTCTTTTTTCTTTCTCTCCTACTGTCCTTTTCTCTTTCTTGTTAAAATAAAAAAAAAAAAAAAAAAAAAAAAAAAAAAATCTGTGAAGCATGAGTCTTATCTTTAATTCTTTAATGGTCATTGATTTTTGTTGGAGCTTATATCCGATTATCATGAACATTACATTTGGAATCGTTTCAGCTCTTTACTCGCAATTGTTTTCCGAGGAGGATTCAGAAGAATTTATAATTTAGCAGACATAAGCAACAAGGATTTTCACTTCCACAAAAAGATAGACAGTTGTTTGTTTTATCGAGATCTCTATATTGGAGCAGTAAGATTTTGTCTGTCCCCTACAGTTTAACATTATGGTAATATCCTAGGAATAGAGAGACTTCCGACTACATTAACAGTTGAATAACGATATATGTTCCGCTCTGTTGAAAATACTTTAAGGTTGTAGTACCTTACAGAAAATATTCCATGTAAAGGATAGTCTGAGGTACAATAGTTATCTTTTATACTTATTATGTAAATAGTACATAAAACAGTTCACTTCATTCATCTCTCGTTCATTTTAATATCATATCCAGTGATATTGTCAATCACAAACTTCATCTGCACAGTTCACGTAGTATTTGGTGACAGTTTAGACGTTTTTAAATGTTTCTATCACATACATAGCACATAGAGATTATATTACATTCATCTTACAAACTTGGTAACAGCATTTTGCAAGACTAACTCATTTTGAGGCTTACTAAACAAAACATATGTGTTACAGTCACATGACTTTCTCTACTCATTGTTATCTTCTTATATTTAGTACACATTATTAGAGATAAATGTTTATATCAAATGTCTTAGTACATATATCTTTATTAGTACAAGTGTAATAGGAGAGTACAACAGTGTTTGATTGGTAGTCAAATATTTTACGAACCTGTTATTATGTAATGACCTTGAAGTAATGTTCTCTTTACATAAACAAGAGAGCAAGAGTAGGGAATGACCTCCCATTTGACGAAAGTATAAATATTGGAAAATTGAAACAAATAGTAATCATATTTAATATAATTTCTATATTCAACATATTCCACACTTCTTGCTTTGTAAGTTTAGATCTATCTCTTGTAATTTAACAGTTAAACAAAGATCTATTAGTAATGAGGAGGACTTCTGAGGACATTCTCATAAATTTTAGGTTTAACAAACATCAAATTGTTGCAAGCTGTACGTCTCTAAAGTATGGTAAAACATATACATACTGAAGTACAAAGATCACCTCATAGATTTCTATGTGTTAGCTCAGAACAACGTTGGAAGGTTATTGTTCTGCCAACAGATGCCACTAGTTTAGATTCCCAGAATGTCAAAAGCACAAAGAATCAGTTGGACATGTGTTGAAGGTTAGGACATTCTTTACTCCATGAAACATGTTTAGTTACAATTTTTAGTTTATAATGTTTAGTATTTCAAATCCAATTTAAGTTTATAAATTGTTAATATATCACTGTTTACTAACATCTCTACTCAAATGTAATGGTAACATATTTTCTGCTTATTTGTGTTTTAACAACATCTACATTTTTGTGGAAAAGTAGAGTCAGAATGAAAAATTCAATGCCACGGATCTTCTGGTTTCCGTCCAGCCGCTTCCATGGTGGTTCAAATCCCGGCTATGGCATTGAATTTTTCATTCTGACTCTGCGTTTCCACAATTTAGCCTACACACGGCCAGTGTGAAAGAATAATTAATTTCCATTTATATTTTTGTTTGTTAACATTTTGTCTGTCTTAAAGGAACATTCAGAATGAAGACAACTTACGAAGACATTACCAAAGTATTCAAGATAGGCAATTTTTAATTAAACTAATTGGTAATTGGTAATTAAGTATATGGTACCTTAATCGAAACTCTTAGAGCTGACTTTTTTAAAAAGGAAATTGAATACTGATAAATATTTTATATAAAGTGTAGTATGAAGTACAGTAAGTGTATTTGGTACAGACAACAAAAGTAATTTACTTCATTTACTGTTCATTCTGTACACTTCTTTTTCTCAGCAGATATAATAAAAAGCCTTAGTGTTAGAGCGGATTCAGGGTGTAATTGTCAAATGTCTGCAGTAAACGATCTGTTAGTTACAGTGTTTGTCCGCCAGGAGACAGTTTCCAGAACTCCCAAAAGAACTGGAATCGCTATCCATAGATGGCTCTACAGGTAATATCTTGTACTACGAATGAATAGATGTAATTATTTACCAATTTTGAGAACACACTTTAAACATGTTCTTCTCATAAAGCTAAGGTTTAATATGTCTTTATTTTCTTAAAATAAACAAAAGCTTCAGTAATTACACGGATCCTTTCGAAAAACTAAATAATACTCTGTGAGAATGGAAGTCTCCTAAAGTGTATATATACTGACTGGTGTTTGCGTCACAGAGCATTAAACATTTCAAACTTTGACCCACTTTTCTTCAGTTTTGTTGGAACTTGAACATATAACGATCACAAAACTTGGATCTATTTGTTCCTTAAGAATATTATTTGAGTGGGAGAAGACTTGATAAGCAGTATGCCTCAAGTTTGAGAGGAAGTTGTTGGTAATTATTGAAATACTTGATGCCTTGATCTCAGAAGGCTTTTTACATACCTTTATAATCCCTTAAACGTTATTAATATTTTCCTTGTAAAAAAGTAGGAGTATACAGTCCAGTTCAAGCGCCTTCAAATTTGACTTTCTCGGCACAGCTTAACGATAAAATATTTTAGCTTTATATTTACGAAATTTATACTTATTGAACAATTCAAACAAATAACAAGAAAAACCTCGCAAATTCTTTAAAGATTTTTATTGCATTTGCACTGGAAATATTTTAAGGGCACGGTATATCCATAGAAATCCTTAAAACAATTTTTAAGCAAATGTTTGAAAGTGCCCCTTGTAAAAGAGATCTGGGATCGTGATTTCCCTGAATATTTACGTGTTACATCCTTTAAACATACTGAGTATTTAGTCGACTTTTGTTGTCAGAGCTTTGCTGTTGACAGATACAGAAATAAATAAATAAAAAGTGTGGTTGTGTATCTTGACTTTAAGTGATAGTCAAATGTTTAAAGAGCTAATCAGTATATGTCCGGACTAAACCAAGTAATGTATTGCTTTCGGAGAAAACTGTAAATATTGGTAAACACAAACAATTAACAAGGATTGTGTCTTACATACATCCTGTGTTTTAACAACATCTACATTTTTTTATTAACATTTTGTCTGTCTCTTAGAGATATAAAGGAACATTCAGAATGAAGAGAACTTACGAACACATTACCAAAATAGTCAAGATATGCAATTCATTTGTCATCACATCTGAAATATTTGGTAAATTCTTTGAGGCACTGTTTAAAAAACCTAAACATTTTCAATGGCTATTTTATATAAAGTGTAAAGTGAAGTACAGTAAGTGTATTTTCAACTTATTATGTACTTGGTACAGACAACAAAAGTAATTTATTTCATTCACTGTTCATTCTGTTTACTAACATATTTAGTTACTTTATTACTCAACATTCATCGTTTTAAGTTAATCATTCATCATTTTGGATATATCAACTTAATAAACATTATTTTTGCTATTTAACCACATTATTTACTTTTATTTCTCCATATGTCATTTAGGTCACCAAATATAAACATACTCATTTTTGATAGATTGGGTTAACATGAAAAATTCAATGCTATGGCCGGGATTTGACCCACGGATCCGCTGGTTTCGTCCAGTCACTCCAACCCATTGAGTTACCATGGCCAGCATGCCGTCCTGACATTAACCAGGAGAATTAATTATTAATAATGTTGTGTACGACCTTGTAATTATGTTCTTTAAATATAGCATAGATTTTACTGTAGTTTTTCGCTTGTAAACGAAGGTTAGTCGCAATGAACATGGAGGCAATATCTAGTAAACAATTGTGTGTTAGAAAAGACGTCTTCTAAATTAACTACATCTCTAGGGATTTCAGCTAACTGACTTATTTCAATTAAAATACTTTCTGTACGTTTTGTTCAAACTTAATTCAATGAAGCAATTAAAGTAATGCAGGAAGAACTTGGAGGAATTTAACAGAAACTAGAGGCAATATCTAAAAGTTGGAAAGCATAATAGTAAATAACAATATTGCAAACCTTTCTGTTCTTTATTACACTCTCTACTCCGTGGTACACATTATTGGTCTTCATTTTAATTGAAATAAACCTTTACCATTTTAATAATTATTGTGTTTGTTAAAGGTTATAGCCATTTGCAATGTAAAATGATTAAGATTTCATTTTCGAGTTTGTCCATCTCTTATGGTTTGTTAGTTGTTCAAGCCAAACAAAAAAAGTATAAATAAGTCAAAGCACGGATATAGAGATCTTACTACAACATTCTGGAACAATTTGAAATAAGTTCATCATTCATCATGAAAGAATTTTAGAATCATTTTTTCTTAAAAAAACCAACATTTTCGAGAACGCTTCTTGTAAATGTTAGTAAGTGTTGAGTGATATTCTTGTAAATCTACGTCTGACATCCTAGGAAGATGCTGAGTGTTGTGTTTTGGGGTTATGTTGTTTACAGACACATAGACCTTTTTGTAAAGTTGCTCTTAACTATTGAAGAATGTACTCAAATATCAATAACTTTACTCTTTACTATAACTATTTGTGACCGAGCGCAATGACTCAGGCGGTTTCATCTGAGGCCGAGTTCGATTCCCGTGGCCAAGCTATCTGACCTATGGGGCTTTTTCGGGTGTTTTCCCGGGTCGCTAGGCGAATGCTGTGTAGGTTAATTACCGAATTTTCTGACCCTCCATTTCTTTTCCATTATCGTTTCATATCATCTCTCATCTGGAGGTCTCTTTCAGGATAGAAGTGTCGGCGGTGCATTGCAGGATGATATGCTCCGAGGAAAACTACTTCCTCCTCCGGTAGGTCCGTTACCGGTCTCCGCGCCTCTGCTGGAACCATTTCGGGACCGCCAGCCGGGAACTTTTGGGGCTCGTTGCCTGTCGGGGGAAGTCTATATCCAAGTAAACCTTAGAGACCCTGCCCTCTGTATGTCGTGACACCTTGGGTCCGTAGCTCTCTGTCTCCTTCGCCTCATCCTTCCTCCCGGGGGGCCCCACTTGGGGGTACAGGAACAATAGGCCCAGCATGGTAGTCTACGTACCGAATCCCCTCCGTAATGAAATCCCAAAAACAAAAAGAAGTGTAAGTTTTGTTGACTACCAAGTCTGTGTTAAGACGAACGTGGTCTTTAGGTGTTACGGACTGTCAATAGCCAATTACAATGAAACATTTGTACAACAGACAGTAAGGATATAAGACATTAGTTTCACAAACACTTTTGTCAACTTAAATTCCAATTTTAAAGCAAAGTAATCTTTTTTAGAAACTCCGTCAGAGTGCCATATGCCCTTCTTGCACACAACTCGTAGCATATGCATGCGCAGTAGTCAAGGTCACCAACAGTCTTCGTAATCGCGGCGCCAAGTCTGATAACCCCAAAGGTCACCTCTTATCAGCAAATTCTCGTTTCGCGTAAAGTACAGAGTACATTCTCGGTTTAGAGGTCATTCGTCGCACAACGCCTCCATCTAGAGCGCGTTACTCTGTTACTCCCAGTAACTCTGTACCTTGACACTACTTTAAAATATCTGATGGTTGTACTTACAAGAGTTTCACTACTCACTTTTGTACATAATATTCTTAAAAACGTACATTCATCTATCTGCTTGATGCTAATCAACATAAGCATTATTAAAATGGTTTTGTTACATATTTCCTTATGGGTATCTACAATGACAATACCGTCAACTTTAAACGATAGTCAATTTGTTTAAAGCTGGTCACTAATATGTGATATTTTTGACATTCCATTTCTTTTGTATGACCTGGACTTATAAAAACATGAATATGTTCCCATTTGGGAAAAATTTTAAGTATTTGAACGTTTACAACAATAACAATGAATATTTCAAATATGACTATCACAAAAGAAATAATTTGACACAAACCGTGTGTTTTAAGGAGATTTACATTTTTATAAAGTAAGATTTTGTCTATATCTCACCGTTTATCAGTTATAAAAAGCGATTCAGAATAAAAGAACGTCTCAGACAATTCAAGACAATGAGTCAAATGATATTTTAGGACACAAAACCCGAAACTTCATTAACGTCCAAATTCAAGACATTCACTTCCTTTGTAATGAAGTTATCTTAAACATACGATAGTTCCATAAACATTATAACATATATTTTTGAGAAAGTCAGAATTTACATAAAGTTTCAATGTGGACATTTTTCTTGTAGCAAGTTTTGTAAGAAGCATAACTTAAATATTAAGTTTTGTATTTAACCCTAGTTTTGGATCTTGAGTTGCTCTGCTTACAAACACAACATTGACGTTGTAATAAAATGTTCCGTTTGATTGATTCAGAGGTTCTCAAAACATGTATTTACAGTGAAGTCTCGGTAGATAACAATACCTCCTCTACCTGCTATATGCAGTAGAGAACCAATCAGCTGTATAAACAGAGTCAAGTCGTTACTAAACCATACATTCATTTCATCATATTCAACATCTTACTGCACTCACTTTATCTCAAATAAATTTTATGGAGTAGTTAACCACTTCCGAGATATCTTTTATTTGTTTGATTATCTTAAATACTTAAGCTGCTCAAGAATTAAGTAGTAATTAAATTACCGAGCAACTAGCTTTAACAAATTTACAATCTTTTAAGGTTTACTCTATTCTCTTGTACCTACAAGATTGTTCACATCGTGTAACGGGATTTTATTTTCGTTCATCTTCAACTAATAAGAAGCAAGCCAACTTTTTATAAGATCCAAGTCGAGTTTTAATCTACTGAGAGTCGTGAGATCTTTTCTCAGGTGTGGATGCGGATTTTTGGTGAAAATAAAATTTAGATGAGTCCAATTTTGTAATATATTATTTAATTATATAATATGAACTATGATTCACTCTTATCTATTATAAATATTGAGTAACACTTTTTGAATCTTATTAATTTTCCTTTACAATTACAATCATCGTAACATCTTTTCTCCTTCTCCAGCAAGACACAATATTCACACTTTTTCTAGATTATTGATTTTCTTGTCCCCATAGCAATTCCCACCTTATTTTGTGATTGGCCGATTCACTGACACGTCATCACACCACGTCACACCACGTCACAGCATTACTACTTCGGCCAATCACACAACTACATACATTTTTATATATATTTACAATTCCCACGAACACAAAAATACTGTTACAAATGCCCCTCTTCGAAATATATGGAAAATAACCAAATAAAGGAATTAACCATCTGTTTCCATATATTTCGAAGAACAGCCCCAATTAACAATTTCGTTTACACCAATATTACACAACACCAATACAACATACATTGGATGAAATATAATAAATGAACATTTAACAACAATTTCACATTATTATTACACAAACATAAAACACAACAATAAATGAACATTAATTAAAATACAACAATATATTGACATTTAACAATAATATACATGTTATATTATTTAACTATTTTAACAATAAGTACTCCGTTGATTACAAATCTCTTGTATCCACACTTGCTTCTAGAAATGCTTGTCTTATAGCTATGGGTAAAGGTCGGCTTTTATGTGTATAGGGAGCAGTATCATTCACTTTAAATGTGTGTGTGTATTTGTTACACAGTCCAGGTTTTGAACTAAAGGCTTTTCTATTCTTTAATATACACAATTTCAACTGTTCTTTTCTCGCTTGGTCTAAATTGTATGTGTTTTCTAACTTTACTTGTAATATTCTCTGGAATTCTATTTCTTCCTCCACTTGGCTTCCGCCGTTCCTATCTTGTATTGTATATAATTGGCAACAATGCTTTTCAAGGTCAGTTACATTATTTTGCAATCCATCAATAATTAAACTCTTCCCACAATTTTCATTTTCCTCGTATTCAATATTACCATTTTCTTGCAAAAGTATATCTTGCACAAAAAACCTTTCATTATTTATATTATCCATATTCTCTTCTTTTCTTCCATCTTCTTCCAATAATTTTATTACTAATAAATCATTTTCTGTCTTAACCTTCATTTCATGCATTTCGAAATTCAATACACTTTGCCATTCATATAATAAATCATTACCCACAATTACATCTCTTGCCAAATGTGGAATTACCAACGCAATGAAATTGAAATTCCATTCACCTATTCGCCCCTTAATTAATACTTGATATTTAATCCTATCCTTTTTCTTCCCAATTGCAGTACTGCAGTAAACGTTACACACATTTAAATATTCCACTTTATAGTTAGCTAACAGATTTTTAAACAATTCCTCACTTATCACAGTAGCACTGGCTCCAGTATCAATTAAGGCTGTATATTCTTTATCCCATAGGTAAATAATTATCTGAGGTGGGTTAACTAATTCCTTATTTTTCTGCAAGAGAGTGAGCTTATTTCCGTTATCTTCAACTTTCAATTCGCCCTGTGTCATCCTCACCGAACCACTTTCCAGAGCACAAAATGATTTGGTTTTTAGTTTTCCGTCTCCCTCTGATTATTACTTTCATTGTTGGTTAGGTTGGTGCTATCGTTTATATTCACATCATTCTCTGTGCTTTGTGTATTTTCGACTCTTTCATTTTGATTACTTCTTTCAAATCTCACACCCCTAAAATCTCTTTGATTTGCACTAAATAAACTAGTACCTCTACCCCTATTAAAGTCACTTATTCGCTGATTATTTCCTCGATAAAATCTTACATGGTTTATGTGATCATTTCTTCCAATTCTCGTCGACTGATTGTTATGATAATTCCTTTGCACATTATTTTGAACTCCCTTTCCTGTTCCGGGAATTACAGATTCATAAGTTCGTCTAGGATCATAACCTCTTCCTTCAAATCTTTGATTTCTCACGGGTGCCCCGCCCCAATTTAAACTCGTCCTATTATTCCTATTATTTGTAGGTTGTGATTCCTGTCGATTTCTTCCTCGCTCAATATGGACGTTATTATAGTTACCATCACAGGATGTAGTATCATTAATGAGGTTATGTGCTTCAAATTCGGATAATAATTCAATCATATCAGAGAAATCGATAGGCTTAGCCACAATTAAATGATTTCTGATATGTGGTGGATAATGACGTATTAGCATGTTGACAATTTCTGTCTCAGAAATTTCGGGATTGATCAACTTACTTTTGTTTGCTAATTTTAAGAAATATTCAGTCATAGAAATCCCTTTTTTAAACTCAAACCTACCCGTTGCTAACTCAACTTTTATTCTTCTTTGTCTCTCAGGTCCCCAAAATCTATTTATAAACAGATTTCTGAAAGTACTGTATGTTTCATGTGAAGCCAAAGTTAACCTTAACCACTCAAGAGCATTTTTCTTCAAACAGCGTTTTACTATTACCATCCGAAATTCATTGGGAATTCTCTTAATACGGAAATATTCTTCCAATTCCCTAAGAAATACTTTTGGATTATCACCTGATTCCTCATCAAAACTTGGTGGACTAATATCATTTAGTGAATAATGTACACATTCATTTTGACCTAGACTGTGGAGTTGTGTGTGTGAGGACATGTTCTGTGTGTTTCTGTGATAGTTAATATCATTATCTGGACTCACAAAATCACTACATTCACTTACTACATCACTAGACTTCTGTTGATTGCTTAATTCACCTGGTAAGTCACAATCGTTTATATTTGTAATTCTAGACATTTCTTTCCCGTTATTTACTTTTCTAGCCTGTAATGCAATTACAACTTGTGTCAATTTTCCTAAGTTATCCTTTTCTTTTTCAAAATGTTCTTTTACCTCTTTAATTTGCAAAATTACTTCTTCTTTTGCTTTACTTATCTCGTCAATTTGTAACTTTATTTCCTCTTGGTGTATCTTACTTTCATCATGTTGTAATTGCATTTCAGAACAAATTACATTGATTCTTTGTTCTACTTTATCTCCTAATTCTTCTCTTTGTTTTTGTGTTATTTCTGCCTGTTGTATCCTAAATGTTTCTAACTCTTTGTTTAATTCCATTCTTATTTCTTGTTTCACAATGTCCTGACCTAACCTAGTTTCCTGAATTATCTCTCTCAACTCATTGACTTCCTTTCTATTCTCATCCTTATTAATCTCTATAATCTGCATGAGCCTTTCCATATTATCCCTACACTCTTTTCTCCCTTCTCTAATCTCCTGTGAAATTTCAGATTTTAATTCCTGTTTTAGCTTCTGTAATAAATTAATTTCTAAGCTACTCACATTTTGTGCTAGTTCCTGTCTTACTCCTACATCTAAATCATTCATTTTCTTAGTTAAATCGTTTACATTTTGTTCTATTTTAGAATCTAAATTACTCATTTCTGATTTTACATCTTTCATTCTAGAATCTAAATTACTTATTTCTGATTTTACATCTTTCATTCTAGAATCTAAATTACTCATTTCAGATTTAACATCTCCTATTTTAGAATCCAAATTACTCATTTCTGATTTTAAATCATTTGCATTTTGTTCTATTTTAGAATCTAAATTACTCATTTCTGATTTTACATCTTTCATTCTAGAATCTAAATTACTCATTTCTGATTTTAAATCATTTGCATTTTGTTCTATTTTAGAATCTAAATTACTTAACATTCTCGTTATTCTTTCCAACATTGACTCATTATCTATGCTTAATCCTGCATTCTCCCTATTCATTCCTACACTATCAGTAACTTCTCCTTCCACTGTTATTTCTTTTCTACTCGCCATCTTTTTAACTATTTTCTGATTTCTTAACAACATAAATCTACTACTACTACTATTTTTTTTTTTACTCACTTAAACCAGTTCTCGTTTTCTTCTTTCTTCTTTCTTCTTTCCTTTTAAATTCCCACGGAGCTTCACGATGCTTTAATCTCCTCTTCTTTATCCTATTCGAGCCCCACACGTTGCTGCGCCATTTGTAACGGTAAAGTTTTCGTTCTCCATTATGGCGGTCGGTATAATACTTTCTTTCACTCCAGAATCATGATTTTCCATCGCTCTTTCTATGCTAGTCGCCATGTTTCTCCCATAAGACAGCACTAACGGCGCAGTTACTCGAATATAGTTAATTTAATCAATTTTTTTTTCTATCAAAAGTAATACTGGCTAGCGCCAAATGATAGATTCACAGATTAAGACAAAATGATATATAATTTTCTTGGAGATTTTATAATCATCGTAACCTCTTTCCTCGTTCTCCAGCAAGACACAAGATTCACACTTTTTCTAGATTATTGATTTTCTTGTCCCCATAGCAATTCCCACCTTATTTTGTGATTGGCCGATTCACTGACACGTCATCACACCACGTCACACCACGTCACAGCACTACTACTTCGGCCAATCACACAACTACATACATTTTTATATATATTTACAATTCCCACGAACACAAAAATACTGTTACAATCGTAGAAGTGTAACGCCAGTTCAGCACATTCGATATTCCAATATCTGTAAATTAATTACAGTTTTAGAGTTATAACGAACGATTTCCTCTTGGAGTTGAGGTATATTGGTCATAGTAATGAGGGAAATATAAAGCATTTTGAACGGGGTTAAAATGGTGTAATTCTAGTGGCATTTGTCAATAATGAAGAGAAAAGGTTTCAGTTGTGTTTATTAATATAACTGATTACAAATTCCAACAAAACCTTTTGCCAATATACTACTGTGATATGAACAGTGAAGCCATACTCAGTTTGAAAAAAGTACCTACATATATACTTAATTCAGAAGACTTTCTTTCAGAAGCATAGTCAATTGTTTGCGCGCTATTGTCTCCATATACATTACAGCTATCGTCTTTTCCAAATTTTAAAGAAAAATTAAAACTAAGCTAAATTTAAATAACATACTTAGAATATATTATACACTTTCGTAAATAATTACAAAGACTGTTCTGCAATGTAAGATATTACAAGTGGAGCCCTCTCTGCACAGCAACAAGCGGCCTGTTCTCCCCGTGGGGGACAATTTCTAGAACAAAAACATCGTCTGCTATATAACAAATTCACTCACGACCAACCCTAACACAAAGGTTTACTTGTCCGTCTCTTACAAATTTGAAGTAAAGATTTACGGGGAATGGGGTTGTAGAGTTTCGGATTCAGTTTCAAGCTTCAAAGTAATTAATTTCAGCTTTTGACAAGTTCGGAAACAGGAATAACGTTTTTAATATATATATATATATATATACGGGCATTGGAAAATGAAACTAGAGACAAATAAAATCTTGAAAATCGATAGCCATGAAATAAGTTTACGTAAATTATGTCCTTTAACATCTTAATTTTTGTTTCCTAAGACCTTGTCTGTATCTTATGAACTACAAGTTAAAGAATTAGTCTTAATTTTACAAGAATAACATTGGATTTTTACATTTTTTATCACTTAACTAAATCTTTTTTTTTTTTTAATCTAAATCGAAATAAGTTAGGAAACTTCAAAGAATTTCTCATTAAACGTCCAGTTGATGTAAAAATAAGTCTTACTGGAAGAGCGGATTGAGAAAGGTCTGTGAGGGTACCACATTAAATGTAATTGTTATACGGCATAGCTCCGTTTAATTACAGTAATTGTCCACGAAGATAGAAATTTCAAGTGGAAAACAATTGCCGACCGTAAGGGAGTTGCTGTCCAGAGATGGCACTACCGGTCACATTTTATACTGAGGAAGAAAATATTTATTTATTTATTATGTTTCAAAATATTTTTAATTGCATTCTTAATACACAGCTTAGATTTCGTTACTGTTAGTGGCAAGGAAATAAACAGTTGCTAGTATGAATAAAGAGAAAATGTTGAAGGAATAAAGCATTTGAAGTGAGAAACGAAATCTCGTAAAGCAAGTATATCTACATGTTTTTCACTATCTGTGAAGCATGAGTCTTATCTTTAATTCTTTAATGGTCATTGATTTTTGTTGGAGCTTATATCCGATTATCATGAACATTACATTTGGAATCGTTTCAGCTCTTTACTCGCAATTGTTTTCCGAGGAGGATTCAGAAGAATTTATAATTTAGCAGACATAAGCAACAAGGATTTTCACTTCCACAAAAAGATAGACAGTTGTTTGTTTTATCGAGATCTCTATATTGGAGCAGTAAGATTTTGTCTGTCCCCTACAGTTTAACATTATGGTAATATCCTAGGAATAGAGAGACTTCCGACTACATTAACAGTTGAATAACGATATATGTTCCGCTCTGTTGAAAATACTTTAAGGTTGTAGTACCTTACAGAAAATATTCCATGTAAAGGATAGTCTGAGGTACAATAGTTATCTTTTATACTTATTATGTAAATAGTACATAAAACAGTTCACTTCATTCATCTCTCGTTCATTTTAATATCATATCCAGTGATATTGTCAATCACAAACTTCATCTGCACAGTTCACGTAGTATTTGGTGACAGTTTAGACGTTTTTAAATGTTTCTATCACATACATAGCACATAGAGATTATATTACATTCATCTTACAAACTTGGTAACAGCATTTTGCAAGACGAACTCATTTTGAGGCTTACTAAACAAAACATATGTGTTACAGTCACATGACTTTCTCTACTCATTGTTATCTTCTTATATTTAGTACACATTATTAGAGATAAATGTTTATATCAAATGTCTTAGTACATATATCTTTATTAGTACAAGTGTAATAGGAGAGTACAACAGTGTTTGATTGGTAGTCAAATATTTTACGAACCTGTTATTATGTAATGACCTTGAAGTAATGTTCTCTTTACATAAACAAGAGAGCAAGAGTAGGGAATGACCTCCCATTTGACGAAAGTATAAATATTGGAAAATTGAAACAAATAGTAATCATATTTAATATAATTTCTATATTCAACATATTCCACACTTCTTGCTTTGTAAGTTTAGATCTATCTCTTGTAATTTAACAGTTAAACAAAGATCTATTAGTAATGAGGAGGACTTCTGAGGACATTCTCATAAATTTTAGGTTTAACAAACATCAAATTGTTGCAAGCTGTACGTCTCTAAAGTATGGTAAAACATATACATACTGAAGTACAAAGATCACCTCATAGATTTCTATGTGTTAGCTCAGAACAACGTTGGAAGGTTATTGTTCTGCCAACAGATGCCACTAGTTTAGATTCCCAGAATGTCAAAAGCACAAAGAATCAGTTGGACATGTGTTGAAGGTTAGGACATTCTTTACTCCATGAAACATGTTTAGTTACAATTTTTAGTTTATAATGTTTAGTATTTCAAATCCAATTTAAGTTTATAAATTGTTAATATATCACTGTTTACTAACATCTCTACTCAAATGTAATGGTAACATATTTTCTGCTTATTTGTGTTTTAACAACATCTACATTTTTGTGGAAAAGTAGAGTCAGAATGAAAAATTCAATGCCACGGATCTTCTGGTTTCCGTCCAGCCGCTTCCATGGTGGTTCAAATCCCGGCTATGGCATTGAATTTTTCATTCTGACTCTGCATTTCCACAATTTAGCCTACACACGGCCAGTGTGAAAGAATAATTAATTTCCATTTATATTTTTGTTTGTTAACATTTTGTCTGTCTTAAAGGAACATTCAGAATGAAGACAACTTACGAAGACATTACCAAAGTATTCAAGATAGGCAATTTTTAATTAAACTAATTGGTAATTGGTAATTAAGTATATGGTACCTTAATCGAAACTCTTAGAGCTGACTTTTTTAAAAAGTAAATTGAATACTGATAAATATTTTATATAAAGTGTAGTATGAAGTACAGTAAGTGTATTTGGTACAGACAACAAAAGTAATTTACTTCATTTACTGTTCATTCTGTACACTTCTTTTTCTCAGCAGATATAATAAAAAGCCTTAGTGTTAGAGCGGATTCAGAGTGTAATTGTCAAATGTCTGCAGTAAACGATCTGTTAGTTACAGTGTTTGTCCGCCAGGAGACAGTTTCCAGAACTCCCAAAAGAACTGGAATCGCTATCCATAGATGGCTCTACAGGTAATATCTTGTACTACGAATGAATAGATGTAATTATTTACCAATTTTGAGAACACACTTTAAACATGTTCTTCTCATAAAGCTAAGGTATAATATGTCTTTATTTTCTTAAAATAAACAAAAGCTTCAGTAATTACACGGATTCTTTCGAAAAACTAAATAATACTCTGTGAGAATGGAAGTCTCCTAATGTGTATATATACTGACTGGTGTTTGCGTCACAGAGCATTAAACATTTCAAACTTTGACCCACTTTTCTTCAGTTTTGTTGGAACTTGAACATATAACGATCACAAAACTTGGATCTATTTGTTCCTTAAGAATATTACTTGAGTGTGAGAAGACTTGATAAGCAGTATGCCTCAGGTTTGAGAGGAAGTTGTTGGTAATTATTGAAATACTTGATGCCTTGATCTCAGAAGGCTTTTTACATACCTTTATAATCCCTTAAACATTATTAATATTTTCCTTGTAAAAAAGTAGGAGTATACAGTCCAGTTCAAGCGCCTTCAAATTTGACTTTCTCGGCACAGCTTAACGATAAAATATTTTAGCTTTATATTCACGAAATTTATACTTATTGAACAATTCAAACAAATAACAAGAAAAACCTCGCAAATTCTTTAAAGATTTTTATTGCATTTGCACTGGAAATATTTTAAGGGCACGGTATATCCATAGAAATCTTTAAAACAATTTTTAAGCAAATGTTTGAAAGTGCCCCTTGTAAAAGAGATCTGGGATCGTGATTTCCCTGAATATTTACGTGTTACATCCTTTAAACATACTGAGTATTTAGTCGACTTTTGTTGTCAGAGCTTTGCTGTTGACAGATACAGAAATAAATAAATAAAAAGTGTGGTTGTGTATCTTGACTTTAAGTGATAGTCAAATGTTTAAAGAGCTAATCAGTATATGTCCGGACTAAACCAAGTAATGTATTGCTTTCGGAGAAAACTGTAAATATTGGTAAACACAAACAATTAACAAGGATTGTGTCTTACATACATCCTGTGTTTTAACAACATCTACATTTTTTTATTAACATTTTGTCTGTCTCTTAGAGATATAAAGGAACATTCAGAATGAAGAGAACTTACGAACACATTACCAAAATAGTCAAGATATGCAATTCATTTGTCATCACATCTGAAATATTTGGTAAATTCTTTGAGGCACTGTTTAAAAAACCTAAACATTTTCAATGGCTATTTTATATAAAGTGTAAAGTGAAGTACAGTAAGTGTATTTTCAACTTATTATGTACTTGGTACAGACAACAAAAGTAATTTATTTCATTCACTGTTCATTCTGTTTACTAACATATTTAGTTACTTTATTACTCAACATTCATCGTTTTAAGTTAATCATTCATCATTTTGGATATATCAACTTAATAAACATTATTTTTGCTATTTAACCACATTATTTACTTTTATTTCTCCATATGTCATTTAGGTCACCAAATATAAACATACTCATTTTTGATAGATTGGGTTAACATGAAAAATTCAATGCTATGGCCGGGATTTGACCCACGGATCCGCTGGTTTCGTCCAGTCACTCCAACCCATTGAGTTACCATGGCCAGCATGCCGTCCTGACATTAACCAGGAGAATTAATTATTAATAATGTTAGTACGACCTTGTAATTATGTTCTTTAAATATAGCATAGATTTTACTGTAGTTTTTCGCTTGTAAACGAAGGTTAGTCGCAATGAACATGGAGGCAATATCTAGTAAACAATTGTGTGCTAGAAAAGACGTCTTCTAAATTAACTACATCTCTAGGGATTTCAGCTAACTGACTTATTTCAATTAAAATACTTTCTGTACGTTTTGTTCAAACTTAATTCAATGAAGCAATTAAAGTAATGCAGGAAGAACTTGGAGGAATTTAACAGAAACTAGAGGCAATATCTAAAAGTTGGAAAGCATAATAATAAATAACAATATTGCAAACCTTTGTGTTCTTTATTACACTCTCTACTCCGTGGTACACATTATTGGTCTTCATTTTAATTGAAATAAACCTTTATCATTTTAATAATTATTGTGTTTGTTAAAGGTTATAGCCATTTGCAATGTAAAATGATTAAGATTTCATTTTCGAGTTTGTCCATCTCTTATGGTTTGTTAGTTGTTCAAGCCAAACGAAAAAAGTATAAATAAGTCAAAGCACGGATATAGAGATCTTACTACAACATTCTGGAACAATTTGAAATAAGTTCATCATTCATCATGAAAGAATTTTAGAATCATTTTTTCTTAAAAAAACCAACATTTTCGAGAACGCTTCTTGTAAATGTTAGTAAGTGTTGAGTGATATTCTTGTAAATCTACGTCTGACATCCTAGGAAGATGCTGAGTGTTTTACCTTTGGTGTTATGTTGTTTACAGACACATAGACCTTTTTGTAAAGTTGCTCTTAACTATTGAAGAATGTACTCAAATATCAATAACTTTACTCTTTACTACAACTATTTGTGACCGAGCGCAATGACTCAGGCGGTTTCATCTGAGGCCGAGTTCGATTCCCGTGGCCAAGCTATCTGACCTATGGGACTTTTTCGGGTGTTTTCCCGGGTCGCTAGGCGAATGCTGTGTAGGTTAATTACCGAATTTTCTGACCCTCCATTTCTTTTCCATTATCGTTTCATATCATCTCTCATCTGGAGGTCTCTTTCAGGATAGAAGTGTCGGCGGTGCATGGCAGGATGATATGCTCCGAGGAAAACTACTTCCTCCTCCGGTAGGTCCGTTACCGGTCTCCGCGCCTCTGCTGGAACCATTTCGGGACCGCCAGCCGGGAACTTTTGGGGCTCGTTGCCTGTCGGGGGAAGTCTATATCCAAGTAAACCTTAGAGACCCTGCCCTCTGTATGTCGTGACACCTTGGGTCCGTAGCTCTCTGTCTCCTTCGCCTCATCCTTCCTCCCGGGGGGCCCCACTTGGGGGTACAGGAACAATAGGCCCAGCATGGTAGTCTACGTACCGAATCCCCTCCGTAATGAAATCCCAAAAACAAAAAGAAGTGTAAGTTGTGTTGACTACCAAGTCTGTGTTAAGACGAACGTGGTCTTTAGGTGTTACGGACTGTCAATAGCCAATTACAATGAAACATTTGTACAACAGATAGTAAGGATAAAAGACATTAGTTTCACAAACACTTTTGTCAACTTAAATTCCAATTTTAAAGCAAAGTAATCTTTTTTAGAAACTCCGTCAGAGTGCCATATGCCCTTCTTGCACGCAACTCGTAGCATATGCATGCGCAGTAGTCAAGGTCACCAACAGTCTTCGTAATCGCGGCGCCAAGTCTGATAACCCCAAAGGTCACCTCTTATCAGCAAATTCTCGTTTGGCGTAAAGTACAGGGTACATTCTCGGTTTAGAGGTCATTCGTCGCACAACGCCTCCATCGAGAGCACGTTACTCTGTTACTCCCAGTAACTCTGTACCTTGACACTACTTTAAAATATCTGATGGTTGTACTTACAAGAGTTTCACTACTCACTTTTGTACATAATATTCTTAAAAACGTACATTCACCTATCTGCTTGATGCTAATCAACATAAGCATTATTAAAATGGTTTTGTTACATATTTCCTTATGGGTATCTACAATGACAATACCGTCAACTTTAAACGATAGTCAATTTGTTTAAAGCTGGTCACTAATATGTGATATTTTTGACATTCCATTTCTTTTGTATGACCTGGACTTATAAAAACATGAATATGTTCCCATTTGGGAAAAATTTTAAGTATTTGAACGTTTACAACAATAACAATGAATATTTCAAATATGACTATCACAAAAGAAATAATTTGACACAAACCGTGTGTTTTAAGGAGATTTACATTTTTATAAAGTAAGATTTTGTCTATATCTCACCGTTTATCAGTTATAAAAAGCGATTCAGAATAAAAGAACGTCTCAGACAATTCAAGACAATGAGTCAAATGATATTTTAGGACACAAAACCCGAAACTTCATTAACGTCCAAATTCAAGACATTCACTTCCTTTGTAATGAAGTTATCTTAAACATACGATAGTTACATAAACATTATAACATATATTTTTGAGAAAGTCAGAATTTACATAAAGTTTCAATGTGGACATTTTTCTTGTAGCAAGTTTTGTAAGAAGCATAACTTAAATATTAAGTTTTGTATTTAACCCGAGTTTTGGATCTTGAGTTGCTCTGCTTACAAACACAACATTGACGTTGTAATAAAATGTTCCGTTTGATTGATTCAGAGGTTCTCAAAACATGTATTTACAGTGAAGTCTCGGTAGATAACAATACCTCCTCTACCTGCTATATGCAGTAGAGAACCAATCAGCTGTATAAACAGAGTCAAGTCGTTACTAAACCATACATTCATTTCATCATATTCAACATCTTACTGCACTCACTTTATCTCAAATAAATTTTATGGAGTAGTTAACCATTTCCGAGATATCTTTTATTTGTTTGATTATCTTAAATACTTAAGCTGCTCAAGAATTAAGTAGTAATTAAATTACCGAGCAACTAGCTTTAACAAATTTACAATCTTTTAAGGTTTACTCTATTCCCTTGTACCTACAAGATTGTTCACATCGTAGAAGTGTAACGCCAGTTCAGCACATTCGATATTCCAATATCTGTAAATTAATTACAGTTTTAGAGTTATAACGAACGATTTCCTCTTGGAGTTGAGGTATATTCGTCATAGTAATGAGGGAAATATAAAGCATTTTGAACGGGGTTAAAATGGTGTAATTCTAGTGGCATTTGTCAATAATGAAGAGAAAAGGTTTCAGTTGTGTTTATTAATATAACTGATTACAAATTCCAACAAAACCTTTTGCCAATATACTACTGTGATATGAACAGTGAAACCATACTCAGTTTGAAAAAAGTACCTACATATATACTTAATTCAGAAGACTTTCTTTCAGAAGCATAGTCAATTGTTTGCGCGCTATTGTCTCCATATACATTACAGCTATCGTCTTTTCCAAATTTTAAAGAAAAATTAAAACTAAGCTAAATTTAAATAAAATACTTAGAATATATTATACACTTTCGTAAATAATTACAAAGACTGTTCTGCAATGTAAGATATTACAAGTGGAGCCCTCTCTGCACAGCAACAAGCGGCCTGTTCTCCCCGTGGGGGACAATTTCTAGAACAAAAACATCGTCTGCTATATAACAAATTCACTCACGACCAACCCTAACACAAAGGTTTACTTGTCCGTCTCTTACAAATTTGAAGTAAAGATTTACGGGGAATGGGGTTGTAGAGTTTCGGATTCAGTTTCAAGCTTCAAAGTTATTAATTTCAGCTTTTGACAAGTTCGGAAACAGGAATAACGTTTTTAATATATATATATATATATATATATATATATATATATATATATATACGGGCATTGGAAAATGAAACTAGAGACAAATAAAATCTTGAAAATCGATAGCCATGAAATAAGTTTACGTAAATTATGTCCTTTAACAACATCTTAATTTTTGTTTCCTAAGACCTTGTCTGTATCTTATGAACTACAAGTTAAAGAATTAGTCTTAATTTTACAAGAATAACATTGGATTTTTACATTTTTAATCACTTAACTAAATCTTTTTTTTTTAAAATCTAAATCGAAATAAGTTAGGAAACTTCAAAGAATTTCTCATTAAACGTCCAGTTGATGTAAAAATAAGTCTTACTGGAAGAGCGGATTGAGAAAGGTCTGTGAGGGTACCACATTAAATGTAATTGTTATACGGCATAGCTCCGTTTAATTACAGTAATTGTCCACGAAGATAGAAATTTCAAGTGGAAAACAATTGCCGACCGTAAGGGAGTTGCTGTCCAGAGATGGCACTACCGGTCACATTTTATACTGAGGAAGAAAATATTTATTTATTTATTATGTTTCAAAATATCTTTTAATTGCATTCTTAATACACAGCTTAGATTTCGTTACTGTTAGTGGCAAGGAAATAAACAGTTGCTAGTATGAATAAAGAGAAAATGTTGAAGGAATAAAGCATTTGAAGTGAGAAACAAAATCTCGTAAAGCAAGTATATCTACATGTTTTTCACTATCTGTGAAGCATGAGTCTTATCTTTAATTCTTTTATGGTCATTGGTTTTTGTTGGAGCTTATATCCGATTATCATGAACATTACATTTGGAATCGTTTCAGCTCTTTACTCGCAACTGCTTTCCGAGGAGGATTCAGAAGAATTTATAATTTAGCAGACATAAGCAACAAGGATTTTCACTTCCACAAAAAGATAGACAGTTGTTTGTTTTATCGAGATCTCTATATTGGAGCAGTAAGATTTTGTCTGTCCCCTACAGTTTAACATTATGGTAATATCCTAGGAATAGAGAGACTTCCGACTACATTAACAGTTGAATAACGATATATGTTCCGCTCTGTTGAAAATACTTTAAGGTTGTAGTACCTTATAGAAAATATTCCCTGTAAAGGATAGTCTGAGGTACAATAGTTATCTTTTATACTTATTATGTAAATAGTACATAAAACAGTTCACTTCATTCATCTCTCGTTCATTTTAATATCATATCCAGTGATATTGTCAATCACAAACTTCATCTGCACAGTTCACGTAGTATTTGGTGACAGTTTAGACGTTTTTAAATGTTTCTATCACATACATAGCACATAGAGATTATATTACATTCATCTTACAAACTTGGTAACAGCATTTTGCAAGACGAACTCATTTTGAGGCTTACTAAACAAAACATATGTGTTACAGTCACATGACTTTCTCTACTCATTGTTATCTTCTTATATTTAGTACACATTATTAGAGATAAATGTTTATATCAAATGTCTTAGTACATATATCTTTATTAGTACAAGTGTAATAGGAGAGTACAACAGTGTTTGATTGGTAGTCAAATATTTTACGAACCTGTTATTATGTAATGACCTTGAAGTAATGTTCTCTTTACATAAACAAGAGAGCAAGAGTAGGGAATGACCTCCCATTTGACGAAAGTATAAATATTGGAAAATTGAAACAAATAGTAATCATATTTAATATAATTTCTATATTCAACATATTCCACACTTCTTGCTTTGTAAGTTTAGATCTATCTCTTGTAATTTAACAGTTAAACAAAGATCTATTAGTAATGAGGAGGACTTCTGAGGACATTCTCATAAATTTTAGGTTTAACAAACATCAAATTGTTGCAAGCTGTACGTCTCTAAAGTATGGTAAAACATATACATACTGAAGTACAAAGATCACCTCATAGATTTCTATGTGTTAGCTCAGAACAACGTTGGAAGGTTATTGTTCTGCCAACAGATGCCACTAGTTTAAATTCCCAGAATGTCAAAAGCACAAAGAATCAGTTGGACATGTGTTGAAGGTTAGGACATTCTTTACTCCATGAAACATGTTTAGTTACAATTTTTAGTTTATAATGTTTAGTATTTCAAATCCAATTTAAGTTTATAAATTGTTAATATATCACTGTTTACTAACATCTCTACTCAAATGTAATGGTAACATATTTTCTGCTTATTTGTGTTTTAACAACATCTACATTTTTGTGGAAAAGTAGAGTCAGAATGAAAAATTCAATGCCACGGATCTTCTGGTTTCCGTCCAGCCGCTTCCATGGTGGTTCAAATCCCGGCTATGGCATTGAATTTTTCATTCTGACTCTGCGTTTCCACAATTTAGCCTACACACGGCCAGTGTGAAAGAATAATTAATTTCCATTTATATTTTTGTTTGTTAACATTTTGTCTGTCTTAAAGGAACATTCAGAATGAAGACAACTTACGAAGACATTACCAAAGTATTCAAGATAGGCAATTTTTAATTAAACTAATTGGTAATTGGTAATTAAGTATATGGTACCTTAATCGAAACTCTTAGAGCTGACTTTTTTAAAAAGTAAATTGAATACTGATAAATATTTTATATAAAGTGTAGTATGAAGTACAGTAAGTGTATTTGGTACAGACAACAAAAGTAATTTACTTCATTTACTGTTCATTCTGTACACTTCTTTTTCTCAGCAGATATAATAAAAAGCCTTAGTGTTAGAGCGGATTCAGAGTGTAATTGTCAAATGTCTGCAGTAAACGATCTGTTAGTTACAGTGTATGTCCGCCAGGAGACAGTTTCCAGAACTCCCAAAAGAACTGGAATCGCTATTCATAGATGGCTCTACAGGTAATATCTTGTACTACGAATGAATAGATGTAATTATTTACCAATTTTGAGAACACACTTTAAACATGTTCTTCTCATAAAGCTAAGGTTTAATATGTCTTTATTTTCTTAAAATAAACAAAAGCTTCAGTAATTACACGGATCCTTTCGAAAAACTAAATAATACTCTGTGAGAATGGAAGTCTCCTAAAGTGTATATATACTGACTGGTGTTTGCGTCACAGAGCATTAAACATTTAAAACTTTGACCCACTTTTCTTCAGTTTTGTTGGAACTTGAACATATAACGATCACAAAACTTGGATCTATTTGTTCCTTAAGAATATTATTTGACTGTGAGAAGACTTGATAAGCAGTATGCCTCAAGTTTGAGAGGAAGTTGTTGGTAATTATTGAAATACTTGATGCCTTGATCTCAGAAGGCTTTTTACATACCTTTATAATCCCTTAAACATTATTAATATTTTCCTTGTAAAAAAGTAGGAGTATACAGTCCAGTTCAAGCGCCTTCAAATTTGACTTTCTCGGCACAGCTTAACGATAAAATATTTTAGCTTTATATTTACGAAATTTATACTTATTGAACAATTCAAACAAATAACAAGAAAAACCTCGCAAATTCTTTAAAGATTTTTATTGCATTTGCACTGGAAATATTTTAAGGGCACGGTATATCCATAGAAATCCTTAAAACAATTTTTAAGCAAATGTTTGAAAGTGCCCCTTGTAAAAGAGATCTGGGATCGTGATTTCCCTGAATATTTACGTGTTACATCCTTTAAACATACTGAGTATTTAGTCGACTTTTGTTGTCAGAGCTTTGCTGTTGACAGATACAGAAATAAATAAATAAAAAAGTGTGGTTGTGTATCTTGACTTTAAGTGATAGTCAAATGTTTAAAGAGCTAATCAGTATATGTCCGGACTAAACCAAGTAATGTATTGCTTTCGGAGAAAACTGTAAATATTGGTAAACACAAACAATTAACAAGGATTGTGTCTTACATACATCCTGTGTTTTAACAACATCTACATTTTTTTATTAACATTTTGTCTGTCTTTTGAGATATAAAGGAACATTCAGAATGAAGAGAACTTACGAACACATTACCAAAATAGTCAAGATATGCAATTCATTTGTCATCACATCTGAAATATTTGGTAAATTCTTTGAGGCACTGTTTAAAAAACCTAAACATTTTCAATGGCTATTTTATATAAAGTGTAAAGTGAAGTACAGTAAGTGTATTTTCAACTTATTATGTACTTGGTACAGACAACAAAAGTAATTTATTTCATTCACTGTTCATTCTGTTTACTAACATATTTAGTTATTTTATTACTCAACATTCATCGTTTTAAGTTAATCATTCATCATTTTGGATATATCAACTTAATAAACATTATTTTTGCTATTTAACCACATTATTTACTTTTATTTCACCATATGTCATTTAGGTCAGCAAATATAAACATACTCATTTTTGATAGATTGGGTTAACATGAAAAATTCAATGCTATGGCCGGGATTTGACCCACGGATCCGCTGGTTTCGTCCAGTCACTCCAACCCATTGAGTTACCATGGCCAGCATGCGGTCCTGAAATTAACCAGGAGAATTAATTATTAATAATGTTGTGTACGACCTTGTAATTATGTTCTTTAAATATAGCATAGATTTTACTGTAGTTTTTCGCTTGTAAACGAAAGTTAGTCGCAATGAACATGGAGGCAATATCTAGTAAACAATTGTGTGTTAGAAAAGACGTCTTCTAAATTAACTACATCTCTAGGGATTTCAGCTAACTGACTTATTTCAATTAAAATACTTTCTGTACGTTTTGTTCAAACTTAATTCAATGAAGCAATTAAAGTAATGCAGGAAGAACTTGGAGGAATTTAACAGAAACTAGAGGCAATATCTAAAAGTTGGAAAGCATAATAGTAAATAACAATATTGCAAACCTTTGTGTTCTTTATTACACTCTCTACTCCGTGGTACACATTATTGGTCTTCATTTTAATTGAAATAAACCTTTATCATTTTAATAATTATTGTGTTTGTTAAAGTTTATAGCCATTTGCAATGGAAAATGATTAAGATTTCATTTTCGAGTTTGTCCATCTCTTATGGTCTGTTAGTTGTTCAAGCCAAACGAAAAAAGTATAAATAAGTCAAAGCACGGATATAGAGATCTTACTACAACATTCTGGAACAATTTGAAATAAGTTCATCATTCATCATGAAAGAATTTTAGAATCATTTTTTCTTAAAAAAACCAACATTTTCGAGAACGCTTCTTGTAAATGTTAGTAAGTGTTGAGTGATATTCTTGTAAATCTACGTCTGACATCCTAGGAAGATGCTGAGTGTTTTACCTTTGGTGTTATGTTGTTTACAGACACATAGACCTTTTTGTAAAGTTGCTCTTAACTATTGAAGAATGTACTCAAATATCAATAACTTTACTCTTTACTATAACTATTTGTGACCGAGCGCAATGACTCAGGCGGTTTCATCTGAGGCCGAGTTCGATTCCCGTGGCCAAGCTATCTGACCTATGGGACTTTTTCGGGTGTTTTCCCGGGTCGCTAGGCGAATGCTGTGTAGGTTAATTACCGAATTTTCTGACCCTCCATTTCTTTTCCATTATCGTTTCATATCATCTCTCATCTGGAGGTCTCTTTCAGGATAGAAGTGTCGGCGGTGCATGGCAGGATGATATGCTCCGAGGAAAACTACTTCCTCCTCCGGTAGGTCCGTTACCGGTCTCCGCGCCTCTGCTGGAACCATTTCGGGACCGCCAGCCGGGAACTTTTGGGGCTCGTTGCCTGTCGGGGGAAGTCCATATCCAAGTAAACCTTAGAGACCCTGCCCTCTGTATGTCGTGACACCTTGGGTCCGTAGCTCTCTGTCTCCTTCGCCTCATCCTTCCTCCCGGGGGGCCCCACTTGGGGGTACAGGAACAATAGGCCCAGCATGGTAGTCTACGTACCGAATCCCCTCCGTAATGAAATCCCAAAAACAAAAAGAAGTGTAAGTTGTGTTGACTACCAAGTCTGTGTTAAGACGAACGTGGTCTTTAGGTGTTACGGACTGTCAATAGCCAATTACAATGAAACATTTGTACAACAGATAGTAAGGATAAAAGACATTAGTTTCACAAACACTTTTGTCAACTTAAATTCCAATTTTAAAGCAAAGTAATCTTTTTTAGAAACTCCGTCAGAGTGCCATATGCCCTTCTTGCACGCAACTCGTAGCATATGCATGCGCAGTAGTCAAGGTCACCAACAGTCTTCGTAATCGCGGCGCCAAGTCTGATAACCCCAAAGGTCACCTCTTATCAGCAAATTCTCGTTTCGCGTAAAGTACAGGGTACATTCTCGGTTTAGAGGTCATTCGTCGCACAACGCCTCCATCGAGAGCCCGTTACTCTGTTACTCCCAGTAACTCTGTACCTTGACACTACTTTAAAATATCTGATGGTTGTACTTACAAGAGTTTCACTACTCACTTTTGTACATAATATTCTTAAAAACGTACATTCATCTATCTGCTTGATGCTAATCAACATAAGCATTATTAAAATGGTATCTACAATGACAATACCGTCAACTTTAAACGATAGTCAATTTGTTTAAGCTGGTCACTAATATGTGATATTTTTGACATTCCATTTCTTTTGTATGACCTGGACTTATAAAAACATGAATATGTTCCCATTTGGGAAAAATTTTAAGTATTTGAACGTTTACAACAATAACAATGAATATTTCAAATATGACTATCACAAAAGAAATAATTTTACACAAACCGTGTGTTTTAATGAGATTTACATTTTTATAAAGTAAGATTTTGTCTATATCTCACCGTTTATCAGTTATAAAAAGCGATTCAGAATAAAAGAACGTCTCAGACAATTCAAGACAATGAGTCAAATGATATTTTAGGACACAAAACCCGAAACTTCATTAACGTCCAAATTCAAGACATTCACTTCCTTTGTAATGAAGTTATCTTAAACATACGATAGTTACATAAACATTATAACATCTATTTTTGAGAAAGTCAGAATTTACATAAAATTTCAATGTGGACATTTTTCTTGTAGCAAGTTTTGTAAGAAGCATAACTTAAATATTAAGTTTTGTATTTAACCCGAGTTTTGGATCTTGAGTTGCTCTGCTTACAAACACAACATTGACGTTGTAATAAAATGTTCCGTTTGATTGATTCAGAGGTTCTCAAAACATGTATTTACAGTGAAGTCCCGGTAGATAACAATACCTCCTCTACCTGCTATATGCAGTAGAGAACCAATCAGCTGTATAAACAGAGTCAAGTCGTTACTAAACCATACATTCATTTCATCATATTCAACATCTTACTGCACTCACTTTATCTCAAATAAATTTTATGGAGTAGTTAACCATTTCCAAGATATCTTTTATTTGTTTGATTATCTTAAATACTTAAGCTGCTCAAGAATTAAGTAGTAATTAAATTACCGAGCAACTAGCTGTAACAAATTTACAATCTTTTAAGGTTTACTCTATTCTCTTGTACCTACAAGATTGTTCACATCGTAGAAGTGTAACGCCAGTTCAGCACATTCGATATTCCAATATCTGTAAATTAATTACAGTTTTAGAGTTATAACGAACGATTTCCTCTTGGAGTTGAGGTATATTGGTCATAGTAATGAGGGAAATATAAAGCATTTTGAACGGGGTTAAAATGGTGTAATTCTAGTGGCATTTGTCAATAATGAAGAGAAAAGGTTTCAGTTGTGTTTATTAATATAACTGATTACAAATTCCAACAAAACCTTTTGCCAATATACTACTGTGATATGAACAGTGAAACCATACTCAGTTTGAAAAAAGTACCTACATATATACTTAATTCAGAAGACTTTCTTTCAGAAGCATAGTCAATTGTTTGCGCGCTATTGTCTCCATATACATTACAGCTATCGTCTTTCCCAAATTTTAAAGAAAAATTAAAACTAAGCTAAATTTAAATAAAATACTTAGAATATATTATACACTTTCGTAAATAATTACAAAGACTGTTCTGCAATGTAAGATATTACAAGTGGAGCCCTCTCTGCACAGCAACAAGCGGCCTGTTCTCCCCGTGGGGGACAATTTCTAGAACAAAAACATCGTCTGCTATATAACAAATTCACTCACGACCAACCCTAACACAAAGGTTTACTTGTCCGTCTCTTACAAATTTGAAGTAAAGATTTACGGGGAATGGGGTTGTAGAGTTTCGGATTCAGTTTCAAGCTTCAAAGTTATTAATTTCAGCTTTTGACAGGTTCGGAAACAGGAATAACGTTTTTAATATATATATATATATATATATATATATATATATATATATATATATATATACGGGCATTGGAAAATGAAACTAGAGACAAATAAAATCTTGAAAATCGATAGCCATGAAATAAGTTTACGTAAATTATGTCCTTTAACAACATCTTAATTTTTGTTTCCTAAGACCTTGTCTGTATCTTATGAACTACAAGTTAAAGAATTAGTCTTAATTTTACAAGAATAACATTGGCTTTTTACATTTTTTATCACTTAACTAAATCTTTTTTTTTTTTTTTTTTAATCTAAATCGAAATAAGTTAGGAAACTTCAAAGAATTTCTCATTAAACGTCCAGTTGATGTAAAAATAAGTCTTACTGGAAGAGCGGATTGAGAAAGGTCTGTGAGGGTACCACATTAAATGTAATTGTTATACGGCATAGCTCCGTTTAATTACAGTAATTGTCCACGAAGATAGAAATTTCAAGTGGAAAACAATTGCCGACCGTAAGGGAGTTGCTGTCCAGAGATGGCACTACCGGTCACATTTTATACTGAGGAAGAAAATATTTATTTATTTATTATGTTTCAAAATATCTTTTAATTGCATTCTTAATACACAGCTTAGATTTCGTTACTGTTAGTGGCAAGGAAATAAACAGTTGCTAGTATGAATAAAGAGAAAATGTTGAAGGAATAAAGCATTTGAAGTGAGAAACGAAATCTCGTAAAGCAAGTATATCTACATGTTTTTCACTATCTGTGAAGCATGAGTCTTATCTTTAATTCTTTAATGGTCATTGATTTTTGTTGGAGCTTATATCCGATTATCATGAACATTACATTTGGAATCGTTTCAGCTCTTTACTCGCAATTGTTTTCCGAGGAGGATTCAGAAGAATTTATAATTTAGCAGACATAAGCAACAAGGATTTTCACTTCCACAAAAAGATAGACAGTTGTTTGTTTTATCGAGATCTCTATATTGGAGCAGTAAGATTTTGTCTGTCCCCTACAGTTTAACATTATGGTAATATCCTAGGAATAGAGAGACTTCCGACTACATTAACAGTTGAATAACGATATATGTTCCGCTCTGTTGAAAATACTTTAAGGTTGTAGTACCTTATAGAAAATATTCCATGTAAAGGATAGTCTGAGGTACAATAGTTATCTTTTATACTTATTATGTAAATAGTACATAAAACAGTTCACTTCATTCATCTCTCGTTCATTTTAATATCATATCCAGTGATATTGTCAATCACAAACTTCATCTGCACAGTTCACGTAGTATTTGGTGACAGTTTAGACGTTTTTAAATGTTTCTATCACATACATAGCACATAGAGATTATATTATATTCATCTTACAAACTTGGTAACAGCATTTTGCAAGACGAACTCATTTTGAGGCTTACTAAACAAAACATATGTGTTACAGTCACATGACTTTCTCTACTCATTGTTATCTTCTTATATTTAGTACACATTATTAGAGATAAATGTTTATATAAAATGTCTTAGTACATATATCTTTATCAGTACAAGTGTAATAGGAGAGTACAACAGTGTTTGATTGGTAGTCAAATATTTTACGAACCTGTTATTATGTAATGACCTTGAAGTAATGTTCTCTTTTCATAAACAAGAGAGCAAGAGTAGGGAATGACCTCCCATTTGACGAAAGTATAAATATTGGAAAATTGAAACAAATAGTAATCATATTTAATATAATTTCTATATTCAACATATTCCACACTTCTTGCTTTGCAAGTTTAGATCTATCTCTTGTAATTTAACAGTTAAACAAAGATCTATTAGTAATGAGGAGGACTTCTGAGGACATTCTCATAAATTTTAGGTTTAACAAACATCAAATTGTTGCAAGCTGTACGTCTCTAAAGTATGGTAAAACATATACATACTGAAGTACAAAGATCACCTCATAGATTTCTATGTGTTAGCTCAGAACAACGTTGGAAGGTTATTGTTCTGCCAACAGATGCCACTAGTTTAGATTCCCAGAATGTCAAAAGCACAAAGAATCAGTTGGACATGTGTTGAAGGTTAGGACATTCTTTACTCCATGAAACATGTTTAGTTACAATTTTTAGTTTATAATGTTTAGTATTTCAAATCCAATTTAAGTTTATAAATTGTTAATATATCACTGTTTACTAACATCTCTACTCAAATGTAATGGTAACATATTTTCTGCTTATTTGTGTTTTAACAACATCTACATTTTTGTGGAAAAGTAGAGTCAGAATGAAAAATTCAATGCCACGGATCTTCTGGTTTCCGTCCAGCCGCTTCCATGGTGGTTCAAATCCCGGCTATGGCATTGAATTTTTCATTCTGACTCTGCGTTTCCACAATTTAGCCTACACACGGCCAGTGTGAAAGAATAATTAATTTCCATTTATATTTTTGTTTGTTAACATTTTGTCTGTCTTAAAGGAACATTCAGAATGAAGACAACTTACGAAGACATTACCAAAGTATTCAAGATAGGCAATTTTTAATTAAACTAATTGGTAATTAAGTATATGGTACCTTAATCGAAACTCTTAGAGCTGACTTTTTTAAAAAGTAAATTGAATACTGATAAATATTTTATATAAAGTGTAGTATGAAGTACAGTAAGTGTATTTGGTACAGACAACAAAAGTAATTTACTTCATTTACTGTTCATTCTGTACACTTCTTTTTCTCAGCAGATATAATAAAAAGCCTTAGTGTTAGAGCGGATTCAGAGTGTAATTGTCAAATGTCTGCAGTAAACGATCTGTTAGTTACAGTGTTTGTCCGCCAGGAGACAGTTTCCAGAACTCCCAAAAGAACTGGAATCGCTATCCATAGATGGCCCTACAGGTAATATCTTGTACTACGAATGAATAGATGTAATTATTTACCAATTTTGAGAACACACTTTAAACATGTTCTTCTCATAAAGCTAAGGTTTAATATGTCTTTATTTTCTTAAAATAAACAAAAGCTTCAGTAATTACACGGATCCTTTCGAAAAACTAAATAATACTCTGTGAGAATGGAAGTCTCCTAAAGTGTATATATACTGACTGGTGTTTGCGTCACAGAGCATTGAACATTTCAAACTTTGACCCACTTTTCTTCAGTTTTGTTGGAACTTGAACATATATAGATCACAAAACTTGGATCTATTTGTTCCTTAAGAATATTATTTGAGTGTGAGAAGACTTGATAAGCAGTATGCCTCAAGTTTGAGAGGAAGTTGTTGGTAATTATTGAAATACTTGATGCCTTGATCTCAGAAGGCTTTTTACATACCTTTATAATCCCTTAAACATTGTTAATATTTTCCTTGTAAAAAAGTAGGAGTATACAGTCCAGTTCAAGCGCCTTCAAATTTGACTTTCTCGGCACAGCTTAACGATAAAATATTTTAGCTTTATGTTTACGAAATTTATACTTATTGAACAATTCAAACAAATAACAAGAAAAACCTCGGAAATTCTTTAAAGATTTTTATTGCATTTGCACTGGAAATATTTTAAGGGCACGGTATATCCATAGAAATCCTTAAAACAATTTTTAAGCAAATGTTTGAAAGTGCCCCTTGTAAAAGAGATCTGGGATCGTGATTTCCCTGAATATTTACGTGTTACATCCTTTAAACATACTGAGTATTTAGTCGACTTTTGTTGTCAGAGCTTTGCTGTTGACAGATACAGAAATAAATAAATAAAAAGTGTGGTTGTGTATCTTGACTTTAAGTGATAGTCAAATGTTTAAAGAGCTAATCAGTATATGTCCGGACTAAACCAAGTAATGTATTGCTTTCGGAGAAAACTGTAAATATTGGTAAACACAAACAATTAACAAGGATTGTGTCTTACATACATCCTGTGTTTTAACAACATCTACATTTTTTATTAACATTTTGTCTGTCTCTTAGAGATATAAAGGAACATTCAGAATGAAGAGAACTTACGAACACATTACCAAAATAGTCAAGATATGCAATTCATTTGTCATCACATCTGAAATATTTGGTAAATTCTTTGAGGCACTGTTTAAAAAACCTAACCATTTTCAATGGCTATTTTATATAAAGTGTAAAGTGAAGTACAGTAAGTGTATTTTCAACTTATTATGTACTTGGTACAGACAACAAAAGTAATTTATTTAATTCACTGTTCATTCTGTTTACTAACATATTTAGTTACTTTATTACTCAACATTCATCGTTTTAAGTTAATCATTCATCATTTTGGATATATCAACTTAATAAACATTATTTTTGCTATTTAACCACATTATTTACTTTTATTTCTCCATATGTCATTTAGGTCACCAAATATAAACATACTCATTTTTTATAGATTGGGTTAACATGAAAAATTCAATGCTATGGCCGGGATTTGACCCACGGATCCGCTGGTTTCGTCCAGTCACTCCAACCCATTGAGTTACCATGGCCAGCATGCCGTCCTGACATTAACCAGGAGAATTAATTATTAATAATGTTGTGTACGACCTTGTAATTATGTTCTTTAAATATAGCATAGATTTTACTGTAGTTTTTCGCTTGTAAACGAAGGTTAGTCGCAATGAACATGGAGGCAATATCTAGTAAACAATTGTGTGTTAGAAAAGACGTCTTCTAAATTAACTACATCTCTAGGGATTTCGGCTAACTGAACCATGGACTTATTTCAATTAAAACACTTTCTGTACGTTTTGTTCAAACTTAATTCAATGAAGCAATTAAAGTAATGCAGGAAGAACTTGGAGGAATTTAACAGAAACTACAGGCAATATCTGAAAATTGGAAAGCATAATAATAAATAACAATATTGCAAACCTTTGTGTTCTTTATTACACTCTCTACTCCGTGGTACACATTATTGGTCTTCATTTTAATTGAAATAAACCTTTATCATTTTAATAATTATTGTGTTTGTTAAAGGTTATAGCCATTTGCAATGTAAAATGATTAAGATTTCATTTTCGAGTTTGTCCATCTCTTATGGTTTGTTAGTTGTTCAAGCCAAACGAAAAAAGTATAAATAAGTCAAAGCACGGATATAGAGATCTTACTACAACATTCTGGAACAATTTGAAATAAGTTCATCATTCATCATGAAAGAATTTTAGAATCATTTTTTCTTAAAAAAACCAACATTTTCGAGAACGCTTCTTGTAAATGTTAGTAAGTGTTGAGGGATATTGTTGTAAATCTACGTCTGACATCCTAGGAAGATGCTGAGTGTTTTACTTTTGGTGTTATGTTGTTTATAGACACATAGACCTTTTAGTAAAGTTGCTCTTCACTATTGAAGAATGTACTCAACTATCAATAACTTTACTGTTTACTACAACTATTTGTGACAGAGCGGAATGACTCAGGCGGTTTCATCTGAGGCCGAGTTCGATTCCCGTGGCCAAGCTATCTGACCTATGGGGCTTTTTCGGGTGTCTTCCCGGGTCGCTAGGCGAATGCTGTGTAGGTTAATTACCGAATTTTCTGACCCTCCATTTCTTTTCCATTATCGTTTCATATCATCTCTCATCTGGTGGTCTCTTTCAGGATAGAAGTGTCGGCGGTGCATGGCAGGATGATATGCTCTGAGGAAAACTACTTCCTCCTCCGGTAGGTCCGCTACCGGTCTCCGCGCCTCTGCTGGGTCCATTTCGGGACCGCCAGACGGGAACTTTTGGGGCTCGTTGCCTGTCGGGGGAAGTCTATATCCAAGTAAACCTTAGAGACCCTGCCCTCTGTATGTCGTGACACCTTGGGTCCGTAGCTCTCTGTCTCCTTCGCCTCATCCTTCCTCCCGGGTGTGCCCCACTTGGGGGAACAGGAACAATAGGCCCAGCATGGTAGTCTACGTACCGAATCCCCTCCGTAATGAAATCCCAAAAACAAAAAGAAGTGTAAGTTGTGTTGACTACCAAGTCTGTGTTAAGATGAACGTGGTCTTTAGGTGTTGCGGACTGTCAATAGCCAATCACAATAAAACATTTGTACAACAGATAGTAAGAATAAAAGACATTAATTATACAAACACATTTGTCAATCTTAAATTCCAATTTTAAAGCAAAGTAATCTTATTTAGAAACTCCGTCAGAGTGCCATATGCCCTTCTTGCACGCCACTCGTAGCATATGCATGCGCAGTAGTCAAGGTCACCAACAGTCTTCGATATCGTGGTGCCAAGTCTGATAACCCCAAAGGTCACCTCTTATCAGCAAATTCTCGTTTCGCGTAAAGTACAGGGTACATTCTCGATTTAGAGGTCATTCGTCGCACAACGCCTCCATCGAGAGCCCGTTACTCTGTTACTCCCAGTAACTCTGTACCTTGACACTACTTTAAAATATCTGATGGTTGTACTTACAAGAGTTTCACTACTCACTTTTGTACATAATATTCTTAAAAACGTACATTCATCTATCTGCTTGATGCTAATCAACATAAGCATTATTAAAATGGTTATGTTACATATTTCCTTATGGGTGTCTACAACGACAATACCGTCAACTTTAAACGATAGTCAATTTTTTTAAAGCTGGTCACTAATATGTGATATCTTTGACATTCCATTTCTTTTGGATGACCTGGACTTATAAAAACATGAATATGTTCCCATTTGGGAAAAATTTTAAGTATTTGAACGTTTACAACAATAACAATGAATATTTCAAATATGACTATCACAAAAGAAATAATTTGACACAAACCGTGTGTTTTAAGGAGATTTACATTTTTATAAAGTAAGATTTTGTCTATATCTCACCGTTTATCAGTTATAAAAAGCGATTCAGAATAAAAGAACGTCTCAGACAATTCAAGACAATGAGTCAAATGATATTTTAGGACACAAAACCCGAAACTTCATTAACGTCCAAATTCAAGACATTCACTTCCTTTGTAATGAAGTTATCTTAAACATACGATAGTTACATAAACATTATAACATCTATTTTTGAGAAAGTCAGAATTTACATAAAGTTTCAATGTGGACATTTTTCTTGTAGCAAGTTTTGTAAGAAGCATAACTTAAATATTAAGTTTTGTATTTAACCCGAGTTTTGGATCTTGAGTTGCTCTGCTTACAAACACAACATTGACGTTGTAATAAAATGTTCCGTTTGATTGATTCAGAGGTTTTCAAAACATGTATTTACAGTGAAGTCTCGGTAGATAACAATACCTCCTCTACCTGCTATATGCAGTAGAGAACCAATCAGCTGTATAAACAGAGTCAAGTCGTTAGTAAACCATACATTCATTTCATCATATTCAACATCTTACTGCACTCACTTTATCTCAAATAAATTTTATGGAGTAGTTAACCATTTCCGAGATATCTTTTATTTGTTTGATTATCTTAAATACTTAAGCTGCTCAAGAATTAAGTAGTAATTAAATTACCGAGCAACTAGCTTTAACAAATTTACAATCTTTTAAGGTTTACTCTATTCCCTTGTACCTAAAAGATTGTTCACATCGTAGAAGTGTAACGCCAGTTCAGCACATTCGATATTCCAATATCTGTAAATTAATTACAGTTTTAGAGTTATAACGAACGATTTCCTCTTGGAGTTGAGGTATATTGGTCATAGTAATGAGGGAAATATAAAGCATTTTGAACGGGGTTAAAATGGTGTAATTCTACTGGCATTTGTCAATAATGAAGAGAAAAGGCTTCAGTTGTGTTTATTAATATAACTGATTACAAATTCCAACAAAACCTTTTGCCAATATACTACTGTGATATGAACAGTAAAACCATACTCAGTTTGAAAAAAGTAACTACATATATACTTAATTCAGAAGACTTTCTTTCAGAAGCATAGTCAATTGTTTGCGCGCTATTGTCTCCATATACATTACAGCTATCGTCTTTTTTAAATTTTAAAGAAAAACTAAAACTAAGCTAAATTTAAATAACATACTTAGAATATATTATACACTTTCGTAAATAATTACAAAGACTGTTCTGCAACGTAAGATATTACAAGTGGAGCCCTCTCTGCACAGCAACAAGCGGCCTGTTCTCCCCGTGGTGGACAATTTCTAGAACAAAAACATCGTCTGCTATATAACAAATTGACTCACGACCAACCCTAACACAAAGGTTTACTTGTCCGTCTGTTACAAATTTGAAGTAAAGATTTACGGAGAATGGGGTTGTAGAGTTTCGGATTCAGTTTCAAGCTTCAAACTTATTAATTTCAGCTTTTGACAAGTTCGGAAACAGGAATAACGCTTTTAATATATATATATATATATATATATATATATATATATATATATATATATATATATATATATACGGGCATTGGAAAATGAAACTAGAGACAAATAAAATCTTGAAAATCGATAGCCATGAAATAAGTTTACGTAAATTATGTCCTTTAACAACATCTTAATTTTTGTTTCCTAAGACCTTGTCTGTATCTTATGAACTACAAGTTAAAGAATTAGTCTTAATTTTACAAGAACAACATTGGATTTTTACATTTTTTATCACTTAACTAAATCTTTTTTTTTAATCTAAATCGAAATAAGTTAGGAAACTCCAAAGAATTTCTCAATAAACGTCCAGTTGATGTAAAAATAAGTCTTACTGGAAGAGCGGATTGAGAAAGGTCTGTGAGGGTACCACATTAAATGTAATTGTTATACGGCATAGCTCCGTTTAATTACAGTAATTGTCCACGAAGATAGAAATTTCAAGTGGAAAACAATTGCCGACCGTAAGGGAGTTGCTGTCCAGAGATGGCACTACCGGTCACATTTTATACTGAAGAAGAAAATATATATTTATTTATTATGTTTCAAAATATCTTTTAATTGCATTCTTAATATGCAGCTTAGATTTCGTTACTGTTAATGGCATGGAAATAAACAATTGCTAGTATGAATAAAGGGAAAATATTGAAGGAATAAAGCATTTGAAGTGAGAAACAAAATCTCGTAAAGCAAGTATATCACATGTTTGTCACTATCTGTGAAGCATGAGTCTATTCTTTAATTCTTTAATGGTCATTGATTTTTGTTGGAACTTATATCCGATTATCATGAACATTACATGTTATATCGTTTCAGCTCTTTACTCGCAATTGTTTTCCGAGAAGGCTTCAGAAGAATTTATAATTTACCAGACATAAGCAATAAGGATTTTCAGTTTCACAAAACGATTGATCTTTGTTTTATCGAGATCTCTATATTGGAGCAGTAAGATTTTGTCTCTCCCTTACAGTTTAACATTATGGTAATATCCTAGGAATAGAGAGACTTTTGACTACATTCACAGTTGAATAACGATATATATTCCGCTCTCTTGAAAATATTTTAAGGTTGTTGTACTTTATAGAAAATATTCCATGTAAAGGATAGTCTGAGGTACAATGTTTACCTTTTCTACTTATTATGTAAATAGTACATAAAACAATTCCATTCATTCATCTCTCGTTCATTTTACTATCATATACATTGATATTGCCAATCACAAATTTCATCTGTACAGTTCACGTAGTATTTGGTGACAGTTTAGACGTTTTTAGATGTTTCTATCACATACATAGCACATAGAGAATATATTACATTCATCTTACAAATTTGGTAACAAGATTTTGCAAGACGAACTCATTCTAAGGCTTACTAAACAAAACATATGAGTTACAGTCACATCACTTTCTCTACTCATTGTCTTATTCTCATATCTACTACATATTATTAGAGATAAATGTTTATATAAAATGTTCATTACATATATCATTATTAGTACAAGGGTAATAGGAGAGTACAGCAGTGTTTGATTGATAGTCAAATATTTTATGAACCTGTTATTATGTAATGACCTTGAAGTAATGTTCTCTTTACATAAACAAGAGAGCAAGAGGAGGGAATGACCTCCCATTCGACGAAAGTATAAATATTGGAAAATTGAAACAAATAGTAATCATATTTAATATAATTTCTATATTCAACATATTCCACACTTCTTGTTTTGTAAGTTTAGATCTATCTCTTGTAATTTAACAGTTAAACAAAGATCTATTAGTAATGAGGAGGACTTCTGAGGACATTCTCATATATTTTAGGTTTAACAAACATCAAATTACTGAAAGCTGTCAGTTTCTAATGTATGGTAAAACATATACATACTGAAGTACAAAGATCACCTCATAGATTTTTATGTGTCAGCTCAGAACAACGTTGAAGGTTTATTGTTCTGGCAAGAGATGCCACTAGTTTACATTCCCAGAATTTCAAAAGCACAAAGAATCAGTTGGACATTCCTTACTCCATGAAACATGTTTAGTTACAATTTTTAGTTTATGTTTAGTATTTCAAATACAATTTAAGTTTATAAATTGTTAATATATCACTGTTTACTAACATCTCTACTCAAATGTAAATATAACATATTTTCTACTTATTTGTGTTTTAAGAACATCTACATTTTTGTGGAAACGTTGAGTCAGAATGAAAAATTCAATGCCACGGATCTTATGGTTTCCGTCCAGCCGCTACCATGGTGGTTCAAATCCCGGCTATGGCATTGAATTTCCACAATTTAGCCTACACACGGCCAGTGTGAAAGAATAATTAATTTCCATCTACATTTTTCTTTATTAACATTTTGTCTGTCTTAAAGGAACATTCAGAATGAAGACAACTTACGAAGACATTACCAAAGTATTCAAGATAGGCAATGTTTAATTAAACTAATTGGTAATTAAATTAATTGGTAATTGGTAATTAAGTATATGGTACCTTAATCGAAACTGTTAGAGCTGACTTTTTTAAAACGTAAATAAAAGTACTGATAAATATTTTATATAAAGTTTAGTATGAAGTACAGTAACTGTATTTTCTACTTATGTATTTGGTACGGACAACAAAAGCAATTTACTTCATTCACTGTTCATTCTGTACACTTCTTTTTCTTAGCAGATATAACAAAAAAAACTTAGTGCTAGGGCAGATTCAGAGTGTAACACGTCAAATGTCTGCAGTAAACGATCTGTAAGTGACAGTGATTGTCCGTCAGGACAGTTTCCGGAACTGCAACCGAACTGGAATCGCTGTCCATAGATGGCTCCACAGATAATATCTTGAACTGCGAATGAATGGATGTAATTATTAACCAATTTTGATAATACACTTTAAATATGTTCCTCTCCTAAAGCTAAGGTTTGTTTTGTCTTTATTTTCTTAAAAATAAACAACAGCTTCAGTGATTACACAGATGCTTTCGAAAAAAATAAATAATGCTCTGTGAGAAAGGAAGTCGCCTAAAGTGTATATATGTTGACCGGTTTTTGCATCTAGAAAGCTTTAAAATTTTCAATTTGTAGACGATTTATGTTTATTTTTGTTGGAATTTGAACCTATAACAATCACAAAACTTGGATCTGTCTGTTCCTTAAGAATATTATTTGAGTATGAGAAGACTTGATAAGCAGTACGCTTCAAGTTTGAGAGGAAGTCGTTGGTAAGAATATTTGCTGTGTTGATCTCACAATCCTTTTTAGATTACTTTATAATCCCTTAATCAGTATTATAAATTTCCTTGCAGGAGAGTACAGTCCGGTTAAATTGCTATGTAATAACCTTCAAATTTGACTTTCTTTGCACAGCTCAACGAAGAAATTTATACTTATTGATCAATTCAAACAAATAACAAGAAATCCCTCGCAAATACTTTACTCCACATAAAGTATATTTCAGTTTATCGTTTGTTTTATCTAGATCTCTATATTGAAGTAGTAAGCCTTAGCCTGTCTCCTACAGTTTACCATTATGGTAATGTCCTAGGAATACAGAAACTACCTTCACAGTTAAATAAAGATTTTTACTTCATTTCTATTTCAGTTTGTTTAAGGTTGCTGTATTTTCATAGAAATCCTTGAAAACACTTTTGACAAGATGTTGGAAAATACTCCATGTATAAGAGGTCTGGGTTCGAGATTTCCCTGAACATTTACGCATAACATTCTAAATATACTGAGTGTTTAGCCGACTTTCGTTGTAAGAACTTTGCTGTTGACAGATACAGAAATAAATAAATAAAAAGTGTGGTTGTGTATCTTGACTTTAAGTGATAGTCAAATGTTTAAAGAGCTAATCAGTATATGTCCGGACTAAACCAAGTAATGTATTGCTTTCGGAGAAAACTGTAAATATTGATAAATACAAACAATTAACAAGGATTGTGTCTTACATACATCCTGTGTTTTAACATCATCTACATTTTTGTTTATTAGCATTTTGTCTATCTCTTTGAGATATAAAGGAACATTCAGAATAAACAGAACTTATGAAGACATTACCAAAATATTCATGATAAGCGGTTCATTTCTCATCAAAGTATCCTAAATATTTGCTACTTTATCAGAACAGTTATAGTTAGTTTTAAAACATAAAAATGCTTATTATATATTTTACACAAAGTGTAGTTAGAGGTACAGTAAGTGTATTTTCTACTTATTATGTGCTAGGTACAGACAACAAAAGTAATTTACTTCACTCACTGTTCATTCTGTTTACTAACATATTTAGTTACTTTATTACTCAACATTCACCATTTTAAAATATGTTTAATTTGTTAATATGGCAATGTCAATGACAAATTTAACGTGTACAGTTTTTGTAGTATTTGTTGATTACTTTAGACTGTTTCTACTTTTTCTAACACGTACATAGCACATAGAGAATGTATTGTATTACACCAAACATTTGATAACAAGATTTTACTGTCAAAACTAATTTTGAGACTTGATAAATAAAACATATGTGTTACATTTACATGACTTTCTCTACTCATTGTCTTATTCTCATATATACTTCATGGTATTACAGATAAATATTTATATAAAATGTCTTATTCTATATATCCTTGTAAGTACGAAGGCAATAGGACAATAGAAAATTGTTTTAAGATGTGCAAAACCTTCTCTTGAAGATATATTTAACGTATTGTTTGGGAAGTTCTCCTGAAAGTCTTCGCATTACATCTTTGTATCCTGCTGAACTAAGCTTGACCTAATATGTTTGGGCTATGTTGCTTACAGACACTTGGAGGTGCATTCTGTAAAAAGGCTTTACTTTTTGGATTCACAGAGTTAATAAATATGTATTTCTGATGAATTCTAACGTTAAGTTTTTAGATGTAATAAAATACTTAAGCTACTTACACTAAGTACCTAGTAGGTAATGTAAAACCTGTACCGAGATCTGACTTTGGTACAAATCTGTATGATAAAATCATGTAGTCAAAATGCTGTAACATTATAAAATGGAAAATGACAAAAGCATAGACAAACTTCTCATCTCAATAAACTTAACCTTTACATAAGCAAAATGCCGAAAACCCAGACTTACTTTCTAGCAAATATTTTTTTTCTTCTTATTTATAATATTTTGATCAGACTAACTAATATTTCATATAAAACAAACTGTACAATTGTAACATTCTGGAAATATTCCAAATTCATTTCCTTTGAACTTTAATTTTCCTTAAATAGTAAGTCATAACATATTGTAACGGGGAGCGCTGAAACACCCTGTGAGCAGCTGGCAACGGAAGACAGGGGAGGCTCGGTTAGCCACGCCTTTCCCTCGTTTGTCTTATAGTGGTGACAGCCAGCGGTCGGAAAGAAACATAATTGTGCGTCTGTTTTCCTTCCACCTGGTTCTCGATCTTTCTGTTACCAGAACAATCGTGTAAACACCAGAAACCGGCGATATTCCTATAAAGAGGGTTACAGACAGACAGTGTGAGTCAGTTGTTGAGTTGGTTTTGGTGTAGTCAGTCAGTTGTTGGTCAATCAGTTGGTTAGTGAATGAGGACAGTTCTTGGTGTAAGAAGAGTTAGTCAGTGACGTGTTAATGAACGAAAGGATTGTGAATGAGAAGACTGTGCGTGCATCGGAGTTCATGTAATCGCGAGTACAAGTGAAGTTGTAACGGAGGAACTGGTAAATTGTAATTGTGTGCAGCAAGTAATTTTGGGTAATTGGCAAGTGTTAAACTGTAAGTCGGTAGAAATAAAGAACATTGTTGAGTGGTGTAATTGGACTTTTTATTCCACGAACCCACAAAGTCACACTGGTGTCAGGAGTGGGATATAACAAAAAGTCACACTGGTGTCAGGAAGCGGGAAGATAACATCACCGAACATTACAACCATGGACGCGGCATTGGAGAAAATTTTAGAGATGATGACGGAAATGACGGCGGAACTGAGAGAAATGAGGATGGCAACTGAAAACCTCGCTGCAAAAACAGAAGCGGCAAAGAACAGCCTAACAGAGAAGCTGGAGACTAGAAATAACCTGGCCGCGGAACTGAAACTAATCAGGACGGCTAGGGAGAACATCACCGAGAAGATGCAACAAATGAAGGCCGAGTTAACCACAGAAATGAGAGCAGCGAACGGCAGTCTGGCCACGGAAATGAAGGCGGCGAACGAGGCTCTCGCCGCAAAGTTTGAGGAACGTTTGGCCGGCGTGAGGGATGACGTCGCGAACCTGGGCAAACGGAAGGGTCAAGTAGACGACCGCCTTAATGATTTAGAGGAAAAGGCCGAAAACATCGCAAAACCCCTCACCCGCCTGACGGAGGAAAACCGGCCTTATGTGTGGACGGAGGACGCCGAAGATGCTTTCCAGCACCCGAAGGGGACCCTGTGCAGTGCTTCAATTTTGGGTTTCCCACAACCGGGTGGCGCCTTCATTGTGGACACCGACGCTAGCGACCATTGCATTGGAGGTGTCCTATCGCAGATCCAGGACGGCCATGAGCGCACAAGAGTGGAAGAGAAGGAGCGTGCCGCAGCAGTCCGAGTAGTTGTGGCAGTGCCTGCTGAAGGCTGGGATAGCGCAGGCCTGAGGAGGGAGCAGCTGGCGGACGCAGACTTGGGGCCACTCTTGAGGGAAGTGGACGCAGGGACGAGGCTAACCTGGGAGGACATCGCACCGAGGAGCGCCACCTACAAGTCGCACTGGGCCCAATGGGACTCGTTGAAGACCAGAGTGGGCGTGCTGTTCCGGGTATGGGAGTCACCCGATGGGAAGGCGCAGAGAGGACAGTTGGTACTTCCCCGGAGTAAGGTCCCGGAAATCTTGGAGGAAGTGCACGCCGGTACTTCAGGAGGACACCTGGGAGCGAACCGAATGATTCACAAACTACGGCAGCGCTACTTCTGGCTGAGACTCCGAGCAGATGCTGGTGGTACACCTGGACCGCCTCGCACGCTACGATGGGGCTGTTCGAGGGCGAACAGCTTTGAGAAGGGAGCAGTGTAACGGGGAGCGCTGAAACACCCTGTGAGCAGCTGGCAACGGAAGACAGGGGAGGCTCGGTTAGCCACGCCTTTCCCTCGTTTGTCTTATAGTGGTGACAGCCAGCGGTCGGAAAGAAACATAATTGTGCGTCTGTTTTCCTTCCACCTGGTTCTCGATCTTTCTGTTACCAGAACAATCGTGTAAACACCAGAAACCGGCGATATTCCTATAAAGAGGGTTACAGACAGACAGTGTGAGTCAGTTGTTGAGTTGGTTTTGGTGTAGTCAGTCAGTTGTTGGTCAATCAGTTGGTTAGTGAATGAGGACAGTTCTTGGTGTAAGAAGAGTTAGTCAGTGACGTGTTAATGAACGAAAGGATTGTGAATGAGAAGACTGTGCGTGCATCGGAGTTCATGTAATCGCGAGTACAAGTGAAGTTGTAACGGACGAACTGGTAAATTATAATTGTGTGCAGCAAGTAATTTTGGGTAATTGGCAAGTGTTAAACTGTAAGTCGGTAGAAATAAAGAACATTGTTGAGTGGTGTAATTGGACTTTTTATTCCACGAACCCACAAAGTCACAATATGAACAAGTTATAGTACATCAAAAGTCAAATATTGTTAAAAGGAATCATTTATGGCAACTTAATATATCTAATTAATAATTTTGGAAGCTTTTGGCACTATTTAAATATCTAATATGTGTATCTCTTAAAAACGCTAATCGTACTGATGTAAGTTGACAAGAACAGCGCTAGAATTTAAGACAGCATGAGCTGACCTGATTTTTAACATTTCACGGCGTGCTTCTCGTATTTACAACAAAATGGGAAATGAAATATTTCTGCACAATTTGTTTTTAATTCGGAGCGGGCAGAATGAGTCTTAGTGTTAAGGTGGTTTGAGAGTGTAACACGTCAAATAGCTGCAGGAGACGATCTGTTAGTTACAGTGATTATCCGCTAGGAGAGAAATTCCAGAACTCCTAACCGAACTGGAACCGCTGTCCAGAGATGGCTTCACAGGTAATATCTTATATTGAGATGCAATATGTGCAATTATTTACCAACTTTCATAACATGCTTAAAGTACGTTGTTTACATAAAGGTTCGATTTCATTCTTCTTTATTACCTTAAAACAAACAGTAGTTTCGGTGATGGCAGGGATACTTTCGATAAAATAAATAATGCTGTGTTAGAAATGAAGTCTTCTAAAGGATATACATTAGGACCGTCTTTCTGGCTAAGAACTATTCTAATTTCCTAATCATGACAATGGAATTTGTATTTTGTTGGAACTGCTGTATAAGATCGAAATTTGTGAAAGACGTTGTGTTCCTTAGTGAGGGGACTTAATAACCGATAGCTCAAGTTTGAGAGGAAATCTTTGATTGCTAACGAAGTATTTGAGCCAATGAACTCATATGACTCAATTGTGGAATACAAGGAAAACTTACTGAACAAATCAACTATACACAAATATGCACAGTTCTATTTCATTCATTACATATTGTCACCCAATTAGCGGAAGGCATGACGGCAACAGCTGTGAGGAAACCAGAGGCAGCCGAGCCACGTTTTCCATTAGTCTCTGTCACTAACAGAGGGGTGATTAGGGAAATGTCACTCGTCCCTGGACGTTTCTCTCCACTTCTCCTATCATCTGGAACCTTCGCGTGGAAATTAGAGAAGTCGAGAAGACGGCGAGATGCCTATAAAAAGGGCTGCAGCGAGTGGAGTGACCTTCAAGCGGGGAGTTAGGGTGAAGACGTCCTTGGGAATATATACCCCAGGCGGCAGCCTGAGCGGCTTAACCCAACAGATCAGAGAAACCTATGCCCCGACATAAACGCTTGAGACAAAAGACAGACTACTACACTACCCAGATAAAGCCGCAGTAATCGGCTAGGTGCTGGGCGAAACCATTCCGTCCAGGTTAACCTGGACGACTCGATTCTTCTGCTGCTGGAGTCAGTCAGTGCTTGACGTGCTAGCGAAGGAGCGCCGTGTTAATGAACGAGAAGACAGTGCAACGGAAGACTTTACGTAATTGTGTATGTGCATCGGAACGGTAACGGACGAACTGGTGAATCGTAATTGTGTGCATTACGTAATTTTGTGTAATTGGCAAGTGTTCAACTGTAAGTCGGTGAAAATAAAGAACATTGTTGAGTTTGTGCAATTGGAATTTTTATTTCACGAACCCACAAAGTCACAATATTTACCTACTCCATGTTGCTGGAAATATACATTGTTAATATTATTTTCCTTGGGAGAAAATAGGAGAATAGTGTTGGCAGATGTCCCTATAGCGATATATAGATATAACGAAACTTTCAAATAAAGATATCTATCATTTTGTGTAGTGGTATCATATACAGCAGAACTTTCATCTAAACTGTAAAAATTGGTAAATCGTCAGGGCTAACTATACTTTCAGCTTTGTTATTCTTTATTCCTCCCCTCATCTGTGTTATGTACTGTCCTTGTTTTTGTACCTCTTCAGATTTGGAAGGGAAAAATACTTTAATTAGATATATGTTAGATTAGTACGTATATAAAATACTTATTAATTGTTGTACAGAGTAAAATATATATGTGACATAAATGAAATGACATATACGTTTTTGTAGAGTAAGACTGTGTTAGTTGTAATGAGTACTGACGTGTGTACTGTGTCACTGACCATTTCTGTATTGATGTTACAAGATTAGATGTACATCCTAGTCTACGGATAAATATGTACACTACATACCATCAACATATTAGTTAACATATTTATAACAAAAAACAAACGATCCTTGGACTCAAAAATGCTTTACGAAATCTTCACTGAACATATTTAGAATGTTGTCTTTGTAAAAACAAATGAAATATGTTTAAGTTGGACAATGTGTTTTAAGATGTACACAGGAAGTTTTTATCTAGTATTTACAGTTTACTAGTTATGTAGATGTCTTCGAGAATGAACAGTACTTCTGTATAGGGTAGTCTGACGTTGGCAGCATTTGTTAAAATATCTTCCAGTTGTATCTTTGGAATATAAACACATACGATACCATGAATTATTGTCTAATTTATACTTTCTAGCGTTTCTTCATTTATTTTCTGCCAAATTGGAATCGGTGTTTTAGTTACGGTGGTTATCCGCAAGGGGAGACGTGTTGGTTGACAGTGAACCGCTAGTTGGCGTCCAGAGATGGCTCTACGTGTAATATCGCACATTACAGGAGAACATGTGATATTATTTACGAAATTAGATGGTACATTAAAACTATGTTATTTATTCGCAGCTTAGACTTAGTTGTTCATTGTTGTTTGTAAACGGACGGTAGCTGCAATATATATGAAAACAATATCGAGTAGACAATTAGTTGTATTCCAGAACGAAAGACTTATAAATTAAATATATTTCCCTTAGGTGAAGCGATTTCCTATTAAATTGTAAGGCATAATAGTTTTGTTGGAACTTGTAATCAGTTATAATATTAATTAGAAAGTCAAGCTGATCAATGGTCACGAGTGTCATACGAACTATTCCAACTACCAACATATGTGGTTGTTTCTCGACTTTATGAGAAAATCGTTTCTTATATCTCAAAATCTGTTGATGGGATATCGAATGTGTTGAACTGGCGTGCACTCTCTGCTAATTGTAAGGTCTTAATGATCATCTTACTGGAATTTTTATTACGATGTGGATAATTATAATGGGAATACAGCAAACTTTGAAAAGCTGAAATGTTAAAGCTTATTGCTATGTAACATCAGTTCATTTTTGAGTGGTTTAAGTAATGAAGAGAATCAGACAAATAAAAAATATCTCCGAAAAATTTCACACACAAAAGAAATATATTTGACATAAAGTGTATTATTTATCCAAATCTCCTTCTGTACAATCAGTTTTTGTCTATATCTCACCGTTTACCAGTTCAGAATAAAAGAACGTCTCAGACAATTCAAGACAATGAGTCAAATGATATTTTAGGACACAAAACCCGAAACTTCATTAGCGTCCAAATTCAAAACATACACTTCCTTTGTAATGAAGTTATCTTAAACATATGATAGTTACATAAAAATTATTACATCTATTTTTGAGAAAGTCAAAATTTACTTAAAGTTTCAATCTGGACATTTTTCTTGTCGCAATTTTTGTAAGAAGCACAAGTTTGGTATTTAATCCGAGTTTTGGTTTTTGTGTTGTTCTGTTTACAGACACAACATGGACGTTGTTATAAATTGTTCAATTTGATTGATTCGGAGGTTTTCAAAACATGTATTTACAGTGAAGTCTCGGTAGATAACAATACCTCCTCTACCTGCTATATGTAGTAGAGAACCAATTTTGTAACTTTGGTAGAAATCTGTACTGTTTAAATCATATCGTCAAAATATTGTACAGTTATAAATAACGGTTTACAAAAATTATAAGTTACGTTATAACAAGACAATCTTTATTTTGTATTATATTGTACTTACTCGAGCCTTTCTTTACTTTCTACCCTTATAGATAAAATTATACTGCTTGGTTAACCAGGTACACAAATTTGTATAGTTGTACCACATCGTACAACTTTATAATATACTCACGTTCTTCAACATCTTATGTGTCAATTGTCACCGTTTGACCAACACTTGGACATTTACTGTTTACAAATTACAGATATATATTAACGACTACCTGCTGGTGGTGTATGGAGTTTATTAGCAAGTTCAGACTTACTGTGAAATTAATAATTTTACATGAGGAAACAAATGTAAGTCTGATTATTGATTCATGGCCAAACTGTTCCCAATCACATATCAGTGGCATACTTTAACGTCTGTAAGAGTCTGACTGCGACTTCTGCTAACTTCGGAAACACGAAGTGATCTTAGTTACTGACAGACGACCGAACAGTTTGAAACAACTGAAGGTACACTTGTAGATGTATCAGTTAGTAAAACGTGTACAGTAGTACAGTAGAGGACTAGAAAAGAAAACGTGGGGAGGCTCAAATTCGAGATGTTCCAAGCTCATCCTTTGGTATAACTATTCCTTGTAGATGTAAAGGAGTATGGGAATATAGGAACATTTTCATAAGAGAGTGTTAAATGTTTTAAAGCTAGCCACGAGGTAATGACTTTAATATTGCAGTATCTTTACACTATTTACATATAAGTATTACATAAAGACTTCCAATTTGTGAATGGACAACATTGAAACTTTGGGACAAGCAACAAGGAATAACTTGTAAGTTGTACACTTGACCACTCTACAAAAGATGTATTTAACATAGAGTGATATAGGTAAAAGGAATATTTGCAACCATCTCTGTTACATCAATATTTCCAAAGGTGATCCATGTAAAGTGTAGACTGAGGTGGGAAGTTTTTTCGAAATGCTCTACACTGTATTCTTGAAAGTAGCTGAAGCCTGTTTGGTATTTAACGAGTTCTATATTTGGACTTCATTGTTGACACTTACACTCACAGACATACATATATACAGGACAACTTTTCTAAAGTTTCTACGTTTCGGATTCAGGTAGTTAAAATATGTACTTTTGATAAATTCTCGTAATCTAATTTTCTGGTACAATACAATACTTGAGCGACTTACACTAAGTATGTAATAGGTAATGTAAAACCTGTACCGAGATCTGACTTTGGTACAAATCTCTAGGATCAAATCTTTACACAAGCTAACTGTGACACGTTTTTATTACTTTTTGGAACATATTCGACTCATTTAGCTGAATTTGATTAAAGTACTTTATGTATAATACATCTGATTAATATATCAGTTTAATAGTCTGATTCATTCTGACTTAATTCTCTATAATGTACTTTAACTTGTAAATCATAACATATGCATAAGCTTTTGGTAAATAAATATTCCATCCCCTTAATATACACAACTTATGTGAACTTATTCTGTCTAATAAACAATTTTCGAAGCCTTCTGTGCTTCTTGTTCAAATGCCCAATACATTTATATCTTAAAACTGCTAATGCCATTTATCTAAGTTCATAATAATAACATTGTATTAGAAAGGCATGTATGTACAGCGAAAAGAATGTGAAACTTCTGTGTAAGCTTATTCTCAATTTGGAGGAGATGTCTTAGCGGAAAGTCAGATTGACAAAGTATTGTAACACATTAAATACATTTGTTAGTTCTTTTAGTTATGGTGATGCCCGCTAGGGGAGAAGTTTCAATTGCAAAGACGTGAAATTAAAGCGAACGTGAATTGCTGTCCATAGATGGCACTACTAGTAACTTCTTATACTGACGGACAAAATATACAATTATATATAAAGTTTTATAGAAAATTTTAATTACCATCATTACATAGAGTTTATATTTAATTGCTATTTATTGCTGTAAAATAAGCGGCAGCTACAACTAATACACAGGAAATATGACACAAGTAGAAATCTGTGGGTGAGAAAGGAAGACTTCTAAAGTGTGTATATTTTATCACCTTCTTTCCTACCTGGACGACTCGACTCTTCTGCTGGTCTGCTGGTCTGCTGGTCTGCTTTTTTATGTATGATTTCCATGTCTATATGTCTATATGTCGACTTTTGTTGGAACTTTCATCTTATGCTCAGCAATCCACTCACTCTCATATATTGAAGTCAGATGACATTTCTAAATACTATCTGATTTATGTTCATAAAAATGTACATTGTTATTTTAAGCTTCATGCTGGTACTTGAATCTAATGGATTTCTTGTTTACTTAATGTCTAATTGTATTAGCAATATGATTTAGAACTAATTACTTTTAAACATAATATTCCATGATAATGACTTATTTCCCTTGTCAAAATGACAGTTGAGTTTGTTACATTAGAAGGTAAGCGAGGCTCAATCGGATCAATATTTTGTAAATCTTTTACAAAAGTTCTATTTGTCACGTAAATATGAAAGCTTTTACCTTATATTGAAGTATGGACATTCTAGATTATGTTAAATGTTAAGTATTTCGATTTATACTTCCGTTTTGATTTTTATTCCGAGCGGAAACTAATCCTAATCGTCCGCAATTGGAGGATGAATAGTATTGTCACAGCGGACGAATCGGAATGGAACATTCAATTTGAGTACATAATGTAATCATGAGAACAAAATAACACATTTCTACACTTGTATATTTATATCTTTATGTATCTCACACACATTTTCCGCATATGAATTACTTATTTCTTACAGCGCCAGCCCACACAGATTTCGTGGTAACATTCTTTATTTTTCTAGAAATTGAGCACTTTCAGCCCATTTTATTCATTTTACGATGTGAGTAAACGTTTGAGGATCTAAATAAAAACGAATTTGAAAGCTACGTCTTTGCTAATGCACTTTTCCTGGTGTTGCAGCGATATCTATTTTTGTCAGTTGGCAGCATTGATTATGTAAACATCATAACAACAAGGAGGATTACGGATGTAAGAGACTGTATTTTCTTGCTGTACAAGTTTCTGGAGCAATGTCAATACAAATTGGTTATAAACCTACCTCAAACAAACTTTAAAGATAACAAAATGTCAGAAATGGAGCAATGACATACCTCGTTTCCGTAACAGAAGCTCGATTTGTCACTTAGACTGACAAAATACAATCGTATTACACAGTCAACTGTCTCAGGTAGTTAACTTGTTCATTCCAACAAAACAATACACTATCGTCCTCTAGGGAGTAAGTACATAAGAGAGAATGTAAAACCTGTACCGAGATATGACTTTGGTACAAATCTGTATGATCAAATCATGTAGTCAAAATGTTGTACCATTATAAAATAAAAGTTAAGAAAAAGATTGTATGAACCTTTTATTTCCAGAAAGTTAATGTTTACATAACTTAAATGGTGAAATCCTTTTCTTAATTTTTGGGGAATATGTCTTTCGATTTATCTCTAATTATTTGTTTAATGTAAAGAATTATATGTACAACTCTAATATTCTGGAAATAGTCTCACATTCTTTCGTACAAAATTCTCTTTAATTTTCTTTAACTTGTAAGTGATATATGGAGAAGCTTTTAGTACAGAAAAAGTCAAATAATGCTAAAAAGCATAATTTATGGTAACTCCATTTATCTAATTAAATATTTTCAAAGCCTTCTGTTGTTATATTTCATTATTAAATACCTTTATAGCTTAGAAATGCTAATCCTATTATTTTAAGTTAACAAGAGTAGCACTAGAAATTAAAAGATAACATGAGCTGACACATTTAACTACGCACTCTTGCAGCTAAAACATTAACGTTAATCTTTCTAATTTAGAGAAGATGCAGTAATGAGTCTTAGTGATATGGCAGACTGAGAGAATAACACGTCAAAATATATCAGCTATACGAACTGTTAGTTATAGTGAGTGTCCGCCAGGAGATATAATTCTGAACTGCCATGCCAACCGGAGTCGCTGTCGCGAGATGGCTCCACAGGTAATAACTTATACTGAGAGGGAAGATGTGTATTTATTTACCAAGTTTAATAACATACTGTCAGTATGGTCTTTGCCTAAAGGTTCGATTTAATTGTTCTTTATTGCGTTAAAACAAGCAAAAGCTTCAGTAAATATTGTATTATTTTAAAAAACAATAAATAATACTGTGTCAGAAAGGAAGTCTTTCCTTTAATTGAATCCAACTTCACAAAACAACGACACGCAAGAGGCAGAGAAATAATCCGCATCATAGATGGAGATCCTCAATTGAGAGTAGAGGGACCCTGGCAACCCACTCATTTCCCGCGAATTCAAGGCCGTCCTTCGGTCATTGACTTCGCAATCATCAAACATTTTCCATTTCACTTATCACTCAATTCACAAAGCGCCTTACATTCCGACCACAACCCAGTTGTGGCTGAGGTCAACTTACGGGTTGTCAGTCATGAATTCACGGTTCAAAACCGTGAAGTCGATTGGGATTGCGTACGGGTCTGCTTAAATGACTCCATACCTCCTAACCCACACATTACAGACATACCGACCCTGGAGACGGCGATCTCCTCCTTCACCTCCATCGTAGGACGAACAGTTCGCAACCTCACCGTTCACACTCCAGCACCTCTACACCCTCACGTCATCCCGCTAGACATCCATCTTCTCATTCGTCGCTCTTGGGCGGCTCGCAGACCCTATCAGCGACACCGCACTCGCCATAATCAGGTTCTGCTCGCGCGCTTGCACTGAGAGGTTCGACTTCGACTACGCGAGCACCGTGTGCGCGCGTGGGAGGAGTTGATGTCCCGAGTGAATTTTGAGAATGGCGAGGCGTGGAGGCTTGCAAAAGGATTCCGGATTCGTGGAGGAGCGCCAAACACCCCTATCCAAGGCAACCAAGACCTGGTGTATGAACCCCAAGCAAAAGCAAATGTGTTTGCCGACTACCTAGAGAGGACCATGAGGCCACGAGATGACCCCCAGGACCTAGACTTAACTGGCCGCGTCAAGCGGGAGGTTCGTCAGTACCTTCGGCGTCCTCTTGCTGAGGCGGACCGACTACCTGTCATTAGACCCAATGAGCTCCAGGGCGCACTCCGGCGTCTAAATCCCAAAAAAGCGTCGGGACCTGATGGGTTGACACCTATCATGCTCCGCCATCTTCCATTCAAAGCCGTTCTTTTTCTTACTCGGGGTTTTAACATGTGTCTCGCCCTGGGCCACTTTCCACGACAGTGGAGGGAGGCTCGGGTGATTTGCATTTTGAAGCCCGGTAAAAATCCGGCTCTCCCCGCCAGTTACCGCTCCATTAGCCTCCTGTCAGTCCTCTCGAAAGTTTTCGAGAGGCTTGTTTTAGCCCGCTTGTCGCCCCTACTGGGGGACATTCAAGCTATTCCTCCCCATCAGTTTGGTTTCCGTCCTGGGCACTCGACATCACAGCAGTTGCTCCGTCTGGTGGAGGCCGCTGCCCTGGGTTTCCAGGAAAGGACATTCACTGCGGCGGTATCTCTGGATGTCGAGAAGGCCTTCTCTACCACTTGGCATACAGGCCTCCTACACAAACTAATCACCCTGGGGCTTTCTGCACACATGATACACATTTTACACTCATTCCTAAAACACAGACATTTCACAGTTGTTGTGGCGGGAAAGCTTTCTACCAGGCGACCCATCAGAGGAGGCGTCCCAGAAGGCTCTGTCTTATCCCCTACACTCTTTAGCGTGTATGTGGCGGATCTCCTCACGGAGCTACACGTCAACATAGCCCAATATGCGGACGACGTGTTACTATACAACACAAATAGAAACGCACGCAGAGCCTTCAACCCAATACAGCGACACCTAAGCCTCATTCATGATTGGTGTAGGCTTTGGCGATTGTCTATCAACCCAGAGAAAAGCCAAGCCATACTCTTCACTAAGCGTCACTTTCCCGCCAACCTCCCCGCCTTTAATTATTCTGGCAGAAGGATAGAGTGGACAAATTCTCTAAAATACTTAGGTGTAAAGCTGGACAAGGGCCTAACTTTTCGGGGTCACATCCAGGAGGTGACTCATCGGGCATGCGGAGCTTCGGCTTGGTTATACCCCATGATGCGCTCAGGAATGCCGACACCCCTTAAGTTGCGCCTTTTTCAGGCTTTAATTCTTCCAATCATGCTTTATGCTTGTGAGATCTGGGGCATGGCCGCATGATCATATCTGCGTCAAATTCAGCGTGTACAAAATAGATGTCTTAGGGCCATCTATTCTGTTTGCTGGAGGTTTCCCGTGAGATACCTTCATGAAGCCTCATCTCTCCACTATGTGGAAGATGTCATTAGGCGCCGGGCCACAAAATTCTACGCGAGTTTGCCTCAACATCAGAGCGCCCTGGTTAGGTCTCTAGGGAACTATAGAACAACCGAAAGACGCTACAAGCTATACCGGCTTCCCCGCATGGCATGCGGGCACACCCGGTAACAATAGATTATTTATTTCAACCTAAAATTATTACTGTTTGAATTTAATAGACGTCCTAAATTAAACTCTTCCTAAAAATTATCACACCAGCGGTGCTAACATAGCGTTGCACCCGAGTTGGCTACCATGAGGAGCTAAGGCTACCTCCCTTCTTTTCATCTACATTATCTTAAACCACCAACCTGCAAAACCCCACATTTCCTGTCATTAAGTGTTTAAGTCCGTGTAGGACAGGTACACGAATGACACACATCGTGCTGACCCTCAGTCAGCCGCCAGCTGCTTGAATGAATAAATGAATTAATTAATGAATGAATGAATGAATGAATGAAAAAACCAATCCTATAAGACTGTACGGGTAGATCCGCTCAGCGGATAGGTACCGTGGCGCACTGCCCACCGTCCGGGAGCACCCAGAGACTTGTTCTAGCTCTTGGCTCTTTGTTAAGAAGTGCCCAGTACGCACTCCGGCGTCTAAATCCCAAAAAGGCGTCGGAACCTGATGGGTTAACCCCTGCCATACTCCGTCACCTTCCTTCCAAAGCCGATCTCTTTCTTACTCGGATTTTTAACATGTGTCTCCTCCTGGGCTATTTTCCACGACCGTGGAGGGAGGCTCGGGTGATATGCATTTTGACGCCTGGTAAGAACCCGGCTCTCCCCGCCAGTTACCGCTCCATTAGCATCCTGTCAGTCCTCTCGAAAGTTTTCGAGAGGATCTCTCAAGCTCGCTTGTATAAAATATTTGAGGACTTTCAATACATTCCTCCTCATCAGTTTGGTTTTCGTCCTGGGCACTCGACGTCACAGCAGTTGCTCCGTTTGGTGGAGGCCGCTGCCCTGGGTTTCCAGGAAAGGGCATTCACCGCGGCGGTTTCTCTGGATGTCGAGACGGCCTTCTCTACCACCTGGCATGCAGGCCTCCTACACAAACTGATCTCTCTGGGGCTTCCTTCACAAATGATACATCTTGTACACACTATCCATAAACACACACATTTTACAGTAACTGTGGCAGGAAAGCTATCCACCAGAACACCCATTGGAGGCGGAGTCCCCGAAGACTCTGTCTTATCCCCTACGGTTTTTAGCGTGTATGTGGCGGATCTCCATACGGAGCCGCAAGTCAACACAGCTCAGTATGCAGTATGCAGAGCCTTCAACCCAGTACAGCGACACCTAAACCTCATTCACGACTGGTGCATGCTTTGGCGATTGTGCATCAACCCGGAGAAAAGCCAAGCCGTACTTTTCACCTACAGCCACATTCCCGCCAACCTCCCCTCTTTTAATTATTCTGCCAGAAAGATAGAGTGGACAAACTCTCTTAAATATTTGGGTGTAAAAGTGGACAAGGGCCTAACTTTTGGCGGTCACATCCAGGAGGTAGCTCATCGGGCATGCGGAGCTTCGGCTTCGTTATACCCGATGATGCGCTCAGGAATGCCGACACCCCTTAAGTCCTGCCTGCCTAAGAAGTATATATACATATATACATCATAGCACATTGTTCCGGTATTGTTTGAACTTTTATGTATAACGATACTTATAGTTACTCTTCCTTAGTTTGTAGTTGAAGGATTTTAACACACAGGGTTCTTAAGAAAGTTTGATAAGGGGTAACAATATACCTCAACTATGAGAGGAAATCGTTTTCAATTTTTAAAATACTTGCCGTGATCATAAGTGACTTTTTTGTTCTTCTAACAAACCTTTATTTATTTACGTAATATATGTTAATGGAAATATGTGAGCTATTATTTTGAATGAATGCAACATTTGCGCAAACTGTTTTAGTTTTCTTTGCTATATTGCACTAAGCATTCTTTCTTTTATTATTCTTTTGATACCAGTTGCCCTGCAGGAAAATAACAAAATACATTAGGTAGGTAATGCTATAGAGAAAGTTGCATATTTTAAAGCTAGTCGCTAACTTCTTTCAATTTATCGTTTGTTATATGGAGATCTCAATATTGGAGCAGTAAGATTTTGTCTGTCTCTTACACTTTACCATTATGGTAATGTCCTAGAAATGGAGAGACTTCCGTCTACATTCACAATTAAATCATCAATTTTATTTCTTTTATTTTGAAAATATTTTAAACATATCTTCATATAAATCCTTGAAACAATTTTTTTAAAAACCATTGAAAATTCTCCATGTATAAGATGTCTAGGGTCGAGATTTCCCTGAGCATTTACGTGTCACACCCTTTAAATATTGTGACTTCCTGAGTTCGTAGAACTAAACAGTCCAATTTGCAAAAATTAAAATGCTCCTTATTTCCGTAGAAACACACTTTGGTCAACCCTTACAGTTGGAGAATTAATTAACGTAAACAAATGCAATATTCCAAGGTCGCCGTCCACAATCAAAGGGTTCACTTTCAAAACACAGCTGTACGCACACGCAGTTCCGATAACCACAGTCTTGGCGAGTCGTAGCTTCCTTCTATATCTCTACTCATATTTCCAAACATTTGTGCAATTTTCTGTAACAAACAAGAAATCGAACTTTCCGCTAAGCTATCTGTCTGTCCGCTTCGGCCGCGCCTACGTGCAACAATGCGGTCAATGACAATATACTGAGTATTTAGCCGACTTTTGTTGTAAGAGCTTTGCTGTTGACAGATACAGAAATAAATAAATAAAAAGCGTGGTTGTGTATCTTGACTTTAAGTGATAGTCAAATGTTTAAAGAGCTAATCAGTATATGTCCGGACTAAACCAAGTAATGTATTGCTTTCGGAGAAAACTGTAAATATTGGTAAATACAAACAATTAACAAGGATTGTGTCTTACATACATCCTGTGTTTTAACAACATCTACATTTTTGTTTATTAACATTTTGTCTGTCTCTTAGAGATATAAAGGAACATTCAAAATGAAGAGAACTTACGAGTATATGGTAATGTCAATGACAAATGTAACGTGTACAGTTTTTGTAGTATTTGTTGATTACTTTAGACTGTTTCTACTTTTTCTAACACGTACATAGCACATAGAGAATGTATTGCATTACACCAAACATTTGACAACAAGATTTTACTGTCAAAACTAATTTTGAGGCTTGTTAAATAAAACATATGTGTTACATTTACATGACTTTCTCTACTAATTGTCTTATTCTCATATCTACCTTATGTTATTACAAGTAAATATTTATATAAAGTGTCTTATTACATATATTCTTGTAAGTACAAAGGCAATAGGACAATATAGGGGTGTTTAAGTAATAGTCAAGTATTTTATAAAACACTTGCTATGCCATGACTTTGACATAACGTTCTCTTTACATAAACAAGGGAGAAAAGCAAGAGAACGACCTTCCATTTGAGGAAAGTATAAGCATTGGAGAATTCAAACAAATAACAAGGAATATCTCGTAAATGGTTAACTCTACAGAAATTTATTTGATGTAATTTGTATAAATTTGATGTAGTCTACACTGTTTTGTTTTGTAAGTGGTGATCTATCTCTATTTGTCTAACATTTATACAAATGTCTATTATTAATATAGAGAAATTTTAAGAATGTTCCATGAAGTTATAGCTAATTATTGAAGGCCGCTAGCTTGTCAGTTGTACTAAAGCTATGACAAAACATATATACATTAAAGCACAAAGATTACTCCATAATTTTGGGTGCTCCAACTCTGATCAACCATTAGTAGTTCACTATTCCCCCAACAGATGCCAGTAGTTTAGATTTCATAGCCAAGAACATCAAAAGCACCAAGAATCAGATGGACATACACTAAAGATAGGAACAATTCCTCGAAGGAAGTTCCGGTAGAGTTTAGTTTGTAATGTTTATCCTTTTAATCAAACTCAGGTTTATAAATTACTAATATATCAATGTTGATAATAACCTTACTTAAATGTAATTTACCATACTTTTGCAATAATTTTCAAAAATATATTTATTTTCAATATTTATTTTCAGTATATGATTATACAATGATGTAGTGTAATAAGTCATTCTTTGTATTGATAAGAACTGCCCTCAAGTAAAGAAAGAGTTGTTTAAATAAACAAACTATACAAAACATTTTTTTTTTCTGTTTAATATAATGACTACTGATATTTACAAATGTAATAAAAGCCATGTATAAACATCTCAATATAAAGCATGTAAAGTTGAAATGTATTAAATCATTTTCTTTGAATATTTTGCCCTTAATTTTGTATAAATCCTTTTAGTCATACTTTCTGGGAGTTTTACTTTTAATATCACATTTTAGCAGTTCCTTTCTAATAAAAGATCGCTGTCAACTTGTGTAGTGGTATCATCTACAGCAGAACCTCCATCTGAACTACAGAAATTGGTACATTGTCAGAGCTAACGATACTTTCAACTTTGTTATACTTTAGTGTCTCCATCATCTGTGTTGTCTACTCTACTTTTTCTGTACCTCTTCAGATTTGGAAGGGAAAATACATAAATTAGATATTTGTTAGATTAGTACGTAAATAAAAGACTTATTAACTGTTGTACAGAGTAAAAATGTATGTGACATAAATGAAATGGCATATACGTTTTTGTAGAGTAAGACTTTGTTAGTTGTAATGAGTACTGACGTGTGTACTGTGTCACTGACCATTTCTGTATTGATGTTACTAGATTAGATGTACATCCTAGTCTACACATAAATATGTACACTACATACCATCAACATATTAGTTAACATATTTATAACAAAAAACAAATCATCTTTGGACTCAAAAATCCTTTACGAAGTCTTCACTAAACACATTTAGAATGTTGTCTTTGTAAAAACAAATGAAAGATGTTTAAGTTTGACAATGTGTTTTAAGATGTAGACAGGAAGATTTTATCTAGTATTTACAGTTTACTAGTTATGGAGATGTCTTCGAGAATGAACAGTGCTTCTGTATAGGGTAGTGTGAGGTTGGCAGCATTTGTTAACAAATCTTCCTGTTGTATCGTTGGAAGATAAACTGAATATCAAACTGGGCGTTTCCCCAAAGTTTCTAAACACACATATACTTGGTCCTTTGACAAAAATATATTTAATATTCAGTCTCTATCACATTCCTGATGCAAATTCAGTACCCAAATTGTTAAGTACAATAAAACACTGCTCCTTCTTATTGTACATATGTACCATATTTTGGAAATATTACACAATAATACAATAGGAGTTGAAAGATGACATTGGATGCAACTACTAATTTGCATAAGCAGTCTTTGCATAAGCTAAATTGTAAATGTATTGCATAAAACATAAAATGTGCTATTTAAATCCTGCAATACTCTCTGAACTTCTATTTATTCTGAATGAATTCTGTACAGTTTTCTTTAAACTGTAGTTCATAGTATAGATTCAAGGTCTTAGCACACAAAAATTGAGATATGTATTGTTAAAAAGTGTAATTTGTGTAAGTTTATTTTATCATTAACGATTTTCGATATGTTTTGTTGTAGTTTTCCAATACTTTCACATTTTAAAAAAGCTAATCCTGTTTCTGATCTTGTCAAAAGCTAATAGCAATGACTTTGTAATATTAAAGCTAACACTATGTTTAAATATTTAACTATATTGCTGCTGTATGTACAAGAAAGTGAGTAATGGAATAACTCCTTAAACGTATATTTCATATTTGTAACAGACGGACAAGTAAACCTTTGTGTAACGGTTGGTCGTGAGTCAATTTGTTATATAGCAGACGATGTTTTAGTTATAGTAATTGTCCGCCAGGGGAAAGCTGACCGCTTGTTGCTGTCCAGAGAGGGCTCCACTTGTAATATCATACACTGGGGAAGAGACGTGATTATTAGCAATGTTGTGTAAGACTTTGTAATTATATTATATATATAGCTTATATTTAATATTTCTTTGTCACCTGTAAACGAAAGTTAGTCGTAATGTATATGGAAACAATATGGAGTGAACAATTAATTGTGTGTAAGAAGAGAAGTCTCCTAAACTAAGTATATCACTAGATTTTTTGGCTAATGAACCATATAGACCTTTAACTTTTCAATAATTATTATGTTTGTGCAAGGTTATAGCTAGTTGCCATGTAAAATCATTAAGATTTCATTTTCGGGTTTGTCCAACTCTTATGGTTTGTCAGTTATACAAGTCTCACTGATAGAGATCTTCCTACAACATTACGCAACAATTTAACATATGTTCATCTTTCATCGCTAAAGTATTTTAGAACTATACTTTCTTTAAAAAAAAAAACACACACACACAGTTTAGGAAAACGCTCTGTGTAAATGTTAGTAAGATTTGAGGGATATTCTTGTAAGTATACTTGTGAAATCCTAGGATGATGCTGAGTGTTTTACTTTTGGGGTTATGTTGTTTACAGACACATAGACCTTTTTGTAAAGTTGCTCTAACTATTGAAGATATGTACTCAACTATCAATAACTTTTAACTATTTGTGTAATAACAATAAGAAGTGTATTACCCGGGACAAATAACTTGAGCTTTGTTTATCTGTGGCGGTAGTAGGAATTAAACGTCTTGTGATGATTGGCTATAGGGCGCGTATTAACTTTGTTAATCTAGTTGTTATTATTGTGCTGCTCGAATGGTTGCCATGGTAGTAGAAACCTCTCAGATAATGCACTGACTACTCCTCGTAGACATAACATCTAGCTGTCACTTGTGATTCCATTGGCTGAAGTGATGCGTTAATTGGTACTTAGCACAGATCCGAAAACTGTAGCAGTTCCCCTCTCACTCTTACAAGAATTATCACTGCGTTATCTGAGAGGTTTGTATTAGCAAAGATAAAGACATTGTAACGCTTTGAGAAGTGGAGCAATTGCACACAAACTATAAATATCGTGCTTTAACCAAAAAATACTTGTCTTGGGGAAATGAGAACAAAAATGGAATTTCACAACAAGATCTGTGTTTATAAGTCCAACTACCAATCTGTTCAGTCTGACTGTACAGCAAAGCTCGGTTAGACACTAACTTCTTTAAAGGTTTGTACATTTTTAGGTAAATACCGTGTACCTCAGCAATTGTAGCATGTGTAAACAATATAACTTTATACAAGTTCCAACAAAAATCATAACACCTCACCGAAGTCACAGACATGCCGTGGGGTCGTTGAAGGGTTATCCTCCTCCGCGAAGGAGGGCCCTTCGACTCTTGCCATACCGGGACTAGGTCCCTTACTGGCATGGTGATGGGCATTTAAAAGGGATGGTGGTTAGATGTTGGCGATTAAAGTTGAGATAAGTGTAAGAGTAAGGATGTTTGATTAATGGGAAAAGGACTTGAAGTTATTGACTTCCAAGGATAAGTCTGGGACGCTTGTATCTTTCTCCTGGATCAAGATCATATTCCCCGAGACCTCGGATAAGGTTAAACCTTTCTAAATAATGACTCGTTTCCGTCCTCTGAATAAGATATTACAGGTGGCGCCATCTCTGAACGGCAACTCGCGTTCGCTTGTCAATTTCATTACTTTACAACAAATTTCTCTCCTGGCGGATAATCACTATAGCTAAAACAAAATCCGCTCTAGATCAATTGCATTTAGTGTGTTACACTCACAGTAATTTACCAAAACGCTCTTCTGGTAGACCTTATCTCTGCATCTCCTCCAAACGTAAGATAACAGCCCAATATTTAAACAAATACTTTGTGTTTCTTTTATTGTCAATATAATTTAACAAATGTAACTTATGTATTGAGCTAAACGACCTGAAAATACTCCCTTACTTTCAGTGCTAATGTCCTTCACTCATTAAGTGATTGCTCATTTGATAAACATTTAAACAAACACATATCTTACTTTGAAGTGAACTGGTTCTGTACATTTTAATAATTATTGTACTTTCCTAATAAGAAACGTCACAAATGTCTAGGTCTCGCTCACTTCTACTATGAACATCTCTCTCTCTCTCTCTCTCTCTCTCTCTCTCTCTCTCTCTCTCTCTCTCTCTCTCTCTCTCTCTCTCTCTCTCTCTCTCTCTCTCTCTCTCTCTCTCTCTCTCTCTCTCTCTCTCTCTCTCTCTCTCTCTCTCTCTCTCTCTATCTGTTTTTAGTGTACTCAACTACAAGTCATCAACGTTCCATTAAGCTTACTCTTATCAGTTCTTTTATTGTACTCTAAAGCAATCTACACACAACCACGACCTCTGTCGTTTGTTTCACCTTGTTGTTGTATTTTGTTTCCATGAAGTACGGCTACTAAGACGTAGTAATGCTTCAGCAGGGGATACTCCGAAGTTCCTGTCAGCTCCCAAAACGTCTCCCGAACTCTAGGACAGGGTCAAAGTCACATGGGAATCCCTAAAAGAAAGTCTATATTATATTTATCGACTGATAGACTGAATGGCGAAAAGAACCAACAAAGAAATTATTATTATATCTCCTTTTCAGCCAGTAATATTTTGTTTAAATTATAAAATAGAAGTTAACAAAATATAAAAACTTCCCACTTCCGGTATTTTAACCTTTACACGAGGTAAATTTTAAAAACATTCTCAGATTTTTTGGAAAATATTTCTACCGACTTATCTCTAACCATTCAATCAAAGTAACTTATGTTTACTATAAAGATAATATTATGGAAATAGTGTCAGGTTCATTACGACAGCATTTTCTTTAATTTTCTTTAATTTGTAAGACATAAAAAATGGACAAACTTTTAGTACATTAGGTAAAATATTGTTAAAACATAATTTATGACAAGCTAATTTAAGTAATTAATTACTTTGTTATATTTCTTAAGTTCTATTTCGAAATACCCAATACCTATATCTATTAGAAATGCCAATTCTACTCTTATAGGTTCACATGAATAGCACTAGAGTTTATAAGGCAGCATGAGCTAACTCTATTTTTAACATTTAACTAAGTCCTTCTTGTATCTAAAACAAAATGTTAAATGAAAGATTTCTATATACGTTAGCCTTTTAATTTAGAGAAGATAGAATAACGAGTCTTGGTGGTAGGGCCAATTGAGAGTGTAACACGTTTAATGTCTGCAGCAGACGATCTGATAGTTCTAGTGATTGTCCGCTAGGAGAGAAATTCCACAACTGCCAACCGAACTGAAATCGCAACCCAGAGATGGCGCAACAGGTAATATCTTATACTAAGAGGGAATATATGTAATTATTTACCAAGTTTCACAACATATTATAGGTACGTAATTCACATAAAACTTCGATTTAATTGTTATTGCCTTAAAACAAACAGCAGCTTCAGTCAATACAGCGACAAACTCGATATAATAATGCTGTGTAAGCAAGGAAGTGTCCTAAAATATGGATATTTCGACCACTTTATGTTTATATAACCTGGTTCAAATTTTTAACCTGTAAGTTGGGCCCTTGTGTACTGGCACCAGGTCATGAAACAGAAAATGAAAACCTAAAACCTGAAGAATGTATAGCACAATTCTAAATGCAAAGAGAACATTAAGTTTTGTTGGAACTTGTATTCATTGCCCAATATACTAGGAAATGTTTTTGTTCGTTAGTAATTTCATTTGTGCCACAGGATCCTAACACATTTGCTGTTTGTGAGAGTATAGCTTTATAATGCTTCTGGCTAAAGAGCATGGACGCCAGTACATCTTGTGTTTTATCAAGATGTAATTTTTTGTTACCATTTTGTCTCTCGTTTATGGATATAAAGGTCTACACAAAAGGAACAGAACTTACGAAGACAATTCCAAAATATTCGAGATTTGCATTTTCTTTGTTATCAAACTACCTTAAATGTTTGTTAATTTAATCAAAATTGTTACAGTCAGTTTAAAACCATAAAAATACTGATAAATATTTTGCATAAAGTGATGTCTGATGTACAGTAAGTGTATTTTCTACTTATTATGTACTTGATACAGACAACAAAAGTAATTTACTTCATTCACAGTTCATTCTGTTTACTAACATATTTAGTTACTTTATTACTCACCATTTCAACATTCATCATTTTAAATTACTTTTAATTTGTTAATATGGTAATGTCAATCACAAATTTAGCGTATACAGTTTCTTTTAGTATTTTTTGATTACTTTATACTTTTTCTACTTTTTCTAACACGTACATAGCACATAGAGAATGTATTGTATTACACCAAACATTTGATAACAAGATTTTACTGTCAGAACTAATTTTGTGTTAGGTCTTGTCAAAAGCTAATAGCAATGACTTTGTAATATTAAAGCTAACATAATGTTTAAATATTTAACTATATTGCTGCTGTATGTACAACAAAGTGAGTAATGGAATAACTCCTTAAACGTATATTTCATATTGGTAACAGACGGACAAGTAAACCTTTGTGTAAGTGTTGGTCGTGAGTCAATTTGTTATATAGAAGACGATGTTTTAGTTATAGTAATTGTCCGCCAGGGGAAATCTGACCGCTTGTTGCTGTGCAGAGAGGGCGCTACTTGTAATATCTTATACTGGGGAAGAGACTTTGGGATTATTAACAATGCTGTGTAAGGAATTGTAATTATGCTCTTTGAATATAGCTTAGATTTAACTGCAGTTTTTTGTCTGTAAATGTAGGTTAGCCGTAGTATATATGGAGGCAATATCGAGTAAACAATTAATTGTCTCTAAGAAAAGAGCTCTCCTAAATTAAGCATATGTCTAGGTATTTCGGCAAACTGAACTATGGATTTCTTTATAATTGCTTGTTGTCAAAGTGGAATAACGCAGTTAAAGCAATAGAGGATAGAACGACTTGGATGAATTTATCATGAACTAAAGCCAACTACTGGAAATTGGAAAGTTTTCTGTTCTTTAGTGGTGAATATGATGAACTAGCTTTACCCATTTTCCTCCATGATGCACCTTATTGATCATCATTTAAACTGGAATATACCTTACGATTTTCATAATTACTATGTCCGTGAGGGGTTACAGCCAGTTGCCATGTCAAGTCATTAGGATTTCATTTTCGAGTTTCCTCTTCTCTTAAACAGTTAAACATAGGTCAAAGAAATATTGAGATCTTCCGACGACATCCCGGAACAAATTTTTCAACTTGACAATACTCTAGAACCATTTTTCAGAAAACGCTGCATGTAAATGTGATGGATATTCTTGTAAACTTACGTCTGACATCCTAGGAAGATACTGAGTGTTTTACTTTAGGGGTTATGTAGTTTACAGACACATAGACCTTTCTGTAAAGTTGATCCAGCTATTGAAGATATGTACTCAACTATCAATAACTTTACTGTTTGTGTAATAACAGTAAGAAATGTAAGTTGTGTTGACTACCAAGTCTGCGTCAACACGAACGCAGCCTTTAAGTGTAGTACAACAGATACACGCTATTTTATACCTTTACCAGCATTAAGTTTCACCCGTTAAAATTCCACGTTACCGAATGTTATCAAAGTTTTATTCAACAATGTAGACTTACAATTTTATATAAATAAACTTTAAGTCGTAGGATAGTAAACAGATTTGTCTCCAACACAGGTACACATACAATGTTGTTAGTGGACATTGCCAGTAAATCTGTACAATGACATTACTTTAAAATATCTGATGGTTGTACTTACAAGAGTTTCACTACTCACTTTTGTACATAATATTCATAAAAACGTACATTCATCTATCTACTTGATGCTAATAAACATAAACATTATTAAAATGTTTTTCTTACATATTTCCTTATGGGTATCTACAATGACAGTACCATCAACTTTAAACGATAGTCAATTTTTTTTAAAGCTGGTCAGTAGTATGTGATATCTTTGACATTCCTTTTCTTTTGTATGACCTGGACTTATAAAAACATGAATATGTTCCCATTTGGGAAAAAGTTTAAGTATTTGAACGTTTACAACAATAACAATGAATATTTCAAATATGACTATCACAAAATAGATTATTTGACACAAACCGTGTGTTTTAAGGAGATTTACATTTTTATAAAGTAAGATTTTGTATATATCTCACCGTTTATCAGTTATAAAAAGCGATTCAGAATAAAAGAACGTCTCAGACAATTCAAGACAATGAGTCAAATGATATTTTAGGACACAAAACCCGAAACTTCATTAAGGTCCAAATTCAAGACAAACACTGCCTTTGGAATAAAGTTATCTTAAACCTATGATAGTTACATAACAATTATTACATCTATTTTTGAGAAAGTCAGAATTTATATAAAGTTTCAATGTGGACATTTTTCTTGTCGCAATTTTTGTAAGAAGCACAACTTAAATATCAAGTTTGGTATTTAACTCGAGTTTTGGTTTTTGATTTGTTTGGTTTACAGACACAACATGGAAGTTGTTATAAAATGTTCAATTTGATTGATTCAGAGATTCTCAAAACATGTATTTACAGTGAAGTCTCGGTAGGTAACAATACCTCTTCTACCTGCTATATGTAGTAGAGAAACCAATCTTGTAACTTTGGTAGAAATCTGTACTGTTTAAATCATATCGTCAAAGTATTGTACAGTTATAAACAACAGTTTACAAAAATTATAAGTTACGTAATAACAAGTCAATCTTTATTTTGTATTATATTGTACTTACTCGAGCCTTTCTTTACTCTCTACCCCTATAGATAAAATTATACTGCTTGGTTAACCAGGTACACAAATTTGTATAGTTGTACCACATCATACAACTTTATAATATACTCACGTTCTTCAACTTCTTATGTGTCAATTGTCACCGTTTGACAAACACTTGGACATTTACTGTTTACAAATTACAGATACATATTAACGATAACATACTGCTTGTATATAGTGACACCTATGAATGGACTTATGAAATAATTCATTGATTCAATGGAATGTTGAATGTATGATTACATAAAGCTGGCATTTATAAAAGTATTACTGGAGTATATGATCGCCTCAAAGTAATTTTGAAATGTATGAATTAAGACAGTACAGAAATTTATTAAACACTTCGTATCGCTTTAAAATTATGGTCTTTATATAAGAGGTGTATGTCCACGTGTACTCGCAACATCGATAGTTGTATTTTGAGGAACAATTTTTATTTCTGTTCTTTGCCTATGGTTCATAATGAAAGTTTTTAGAACCATTTTTCAGTAAACCTAAATTTTACGAAAATGCTCTATGTAAATATCAGAAAGGTTTGAGTGACATTTTTGTAAATCTACGTCTGACATCCTAGGAAGATGGTGAGTGTTTTACTTTTGGGGTTATATTGTTACATAGACCTTTTTGTAAAGTTGCTCTAACTATTGAAGATATGTACTCAAATATCAATAACTTTTAACTATTTTTGTAATAACAATAAGAAGTCTATTACCCGGGACAAATAGCTTGAGCTTTGTTTATCTGTGGCGGTAGTAGTAACTAAACGTCTTGTGATGACTGGCTATAGGGCGCGTGTTAACTTTGTTAATTTAGTTGCTATCATTGTGCTGCGCGAATGGTTGCCATGGTAGTAGAAACCTCTCAGATAACGCACTGACTACTCCTCGTGGACATAACATCTAGCTGTCACTTGTGATTGCATTGGCTGAAGTGATACGTTAATTGGTACTTGGCACAGATACGGAAACTGTAGCAGTCCCCCTCTCACTCTTACAAGAATTATCACTGCGTTATCTGAGAGGTTTGTATTAGCAAAGATAAAGCCATGGTAACCTTTTGAGAAGCAGAGCAATTACACACAAACTTTAAATATCGTACTTTAACTAAAAAATACATGTCTTGGGGAAATGTAAACAAAAATGTAATTTCACAACAAGACCTGTGTTTATAAGTCCAGCTACCAATCTGTTCAGTCTGACTGTAGATCAAAGCTCGGTTAGACACTTTTAAGGATTGTACATTTACAAATAAATTCAGTTCAAATCATCAACAGTAGCATGTATAAACGATATAACTTTATACAAGTTCCAACAAAAACCAAAACATCAGACTGAAATGACAGAATTAGCAATATTTCAAAAATGCCGGTAACGTTTATCTATATTGAATTGAGAAGGCTTCCTTTCTTTTAAATCATAATTTATTTATTCTATATTGCCTGTATATTTACTCTAGCCATTGCTTATTTTCTGGTGATACTCAGGAAATAAATCGAAGTTGTATATAAGGAACATTATGAGAATACGTTATAAACGTTTCTAAATAATTGCTCATTTCTGTGCTCAGGATAAGATATTTCCGGTGGCGCCATCTTTGAGCAGCAACTCGCGTTCGGTTGTTAAATTCATTACTTTCCAACAAATTTCTCTTCTGGCAGACAATCACTATAACTAAAACATCGTCTGCTGTAGAGCAAATGTATTTAGTTTCTAACACTCACAGTGCTTTCCCAACCCGCTCTTCCGCTAGAACTTGCCTTTCCTTTTCCTCCAAACCTAAACTAACAATCAAATATATAAACAATATTTTGTGTTGCTTTTATTTTCAATATAATTTAACAAATGTGTAGCTTATGTATTAGGGTAAACTACATGTAAATACTCCCTTACTCTCAGTGCTAATGTCCTTCACTCACTAAGTGATTGTTCATTTGATAAACATTTAAACAAACACATATCTTACTTTGAAGTGAACTTGCTCTGTTTATTTTAATAATTATTGTACTTCCCTAATAAGAAACGTCACGAATGTCTAGGTTTCGTTCAGTTCTACTAGGTAGCTCTCCCTCTCTCTCTCTCTCTCTCTCCCTCTCTCTCTCTCTCTCTCTCTCTCTCTCTCTCTCTCTCTCTCTCTCTCTCTCTCTCTCTCTCTCTCTCTCTCTCTCTCTCTCTCTCTCTCTCTGTCTTACTCTCTATGTTTAAGGCTACTCAACTACCAGTACATCAACGTTCCATTAAGATAGCTCTTATCGGTTCTTTTATTGTACTCTAAAGCAATCTACACACAACCACGCTATCTGTCGTTTGTTTCACCTTGTTGTCTTTTGTTTCCATGAAGTACGGATACTTAGACGTACTACTGCTTCAGCAGGCGATACTCCAAAGTTCCTGTCACCTCCCAAAACGTCTCCCGAACTCTAGGACAGGGTCATAGTCACATGGGAATCTCTACAAGAAAGTCCAGATTATATTTATCGACTGTTAGACTGAATGGCGAGACGAACCAACAAAGAAATCATTATTAGATCTACTTTTCTGCCAGTAATATTTTGTTTAAATTATAAAATAGAAATTAACAGAAATACAAAAACTTCCCACTTTCGGAAATTTAACCTTTAGAGGAGGTAAATTTTAAAAACTTTCTCAGATTTTTTAGAAACTATTTCTATCGACTTATCTGTAATTAATTAATCAAAGTAACTTATGTTTACTATAAAGATAATATTCTGGAAATAGTCTGAGGTTCATTACGACAGAATTTTCTTTAATTTTCTTTAATTTGTAAGTCATAACAGAATGACAAACTTTTAGTACATTAAGTCAAATATTGTTCAAAAGCATAATTTATAACAAGCTATTTTAAATAATTAATAATTTTGTTAGACTTCTTAAGTTCTATTTCAGTACCCAACACCTACATATATATATTAGAAATGCCAATGCTACCCTTATAAGTTCACATGAATAACACTAGAATCTATAAGGCAGCATGAGCTAACTCTATTTTTAACATTTAACTACGTCCTTCTTGTATCTACAAGAAAATGCTTAGTGAATCATGTCTAGATAAGTTAATCTTCTTAATCTGGGGAAGGTAGAATAATGAGCCTTAGTGGAAGGGCGAGATGGGGGTGTAATACGTTCAATGTCTGCAGTTGACGATCTGTTAGTTACAGTGATTGTCCACTAGGAGAGAAATTCCACAACTGCCAACCGAAATATAATCGCTGTACAGAGATGGCGCCAAAGGTAATATCTTATACTGAGACTGAATATATGTAATTATTTACCATGTTTTACAACATATTATAAGTATTTACTTTACATAAGGCTTCGATTTAATTGTTCTTTATTGCCTTAAAACAAACAGCAGTTTCAGTGAGTAGAGCGGTCACTTCGATTTAATAAATAATGCTGTGTAGGAAAGGAATTATTTATAATTGTGTATATTTAGATCACTTTATGTTTATAAAGTGTGCCGATATTAAATACGCCTAGCAAAAGGAACATTAAGTTTTGTTGGAACTTGTATCTTCATTGTCAAATATACTAGGATATGCTTCTGTTCCTTAGTAATTTTATTTGTGTCATAGGATCTTAACACATTTTCTGTTGTGTGAGTATAGCTCAATAATCCTTGTGGCTAATGAGCATGGTCGCCAGTACATCCTGTGTTTTAACAAGGTGTAATCTTTCTTGTTACCATTTTGTCATTCGTTTATGGATATAAAGGTCTACTCAGAATGAATAGATTTTACGGAGACATTTCCAAAATTTTCATGATTTGCATTTTATTACTTATCAAACTATCTTAAATATTTCGTAAGTTTATCAAAATCGTTACATTTAGTTTCAAACAATGAAAAATACTGATAAATATTTTATATAAAGTGTAGTGTAACGTACAGTAAGTGTATTTTCTACTTATTATGTACTTGGTACAGACAAAAAAAGTAATTTACTTCATTCACTGTTCATTCTGTTTACTAACATATTTAGTTACTTTATTACTCAAAATTCATCATTTTAAATTATTTTTAATTTGTTAATATGGTAATGTCAATGACAAATTTAACATGTACAGTTTTTGTAGTATTTGTTGATTACTTTAGACTGTTTCTACTTTTTCTAACACGTACATAGCACATAGAGAATGTATTGTATTACACCAAACATTTGATAACAAGATTTTACTGTCAAAAATAATTTTGAGACTTGCTAAATAAAGCATATGTGTTACATTTACATGAGTTTCTCTACTCATTGTCTTATTCTCATATCTACTTCATGTTATTACAGATAAATATTTAAATAAATGTGTTATTATATATATATCTTTGTAGGTACAAGTGCAATAGGACAATATAGCAGTGTTTAAGTATAGTCAAATATCCATGAAACAGTCGTCAGGTGATGACTTTGAAATAACATTCTGTTTCCGTAAGTAAGACAGGAAAACAAAAGAACGACGTCCCATTTGAGGAAAGTATAAGTATTGTTGAATTCAAACAAATAACAAGGAATATCTCGTAAATGATTAACTCTGCAAAAATGTATGTGATGTAATTTGAATATTTCAATGTGGTCTACAGTTTTTCTTGTTTTTTAAGTGATGATCTATCTCTAGTTGTTTAGCAGTTATACAAAGGTCTATTAGTAATAAAAAGGACTTCTAAGAACGCTTCCAGTACTTTTGGTCAAACAATCATCAAATTATATGAAATTATTGAAAGCTTCTTACTTGCTAGCTGTACTAAATGTATAACAAAACATATATACACTAAAGTACAAAGATCAGTCCTTGGTTTTGGATTTTTCAGTTTTGGTCAACCATTGATAGTTCATTATTTCCCCAACAGATGCCACTAGATTAGATTCCCCAGTCAACAACATCTAAAGCACGAAGAATAAATTCGACATACACTGAAGATAGGAACAAGTCCTTAGTCCTTGAAACATGTTCACGTACAGTTTAGTTTGTAATGTTTATTGATTATAAATATGAGAAAAAGCATGTGCAGTACATGAAGGTGTTAGTATATTCATAACAAAAAGAGAGGCCCTTGGCCTTAAACTGCTTTAGAAAGTCTTCACTGAACACATTTAGAATGTTGTCATTCTAAAAACAAATGAAATACGAGGGCTGTTCAATAAAGAATGATCATAATTTTTTACGATTTTTTCGCACTAAAATTCAAACTTATTATACTCTATATGGTACTGTATAGTAGTTTCACTGTTGATACTACTGGTTCCCGCCTGTGAGAACCAGGCAAATTCAGACATATTCAGTATCACCTACCGCTGCAATGGAGGTAATATGCAGTTAAAGTTGATGCTAGAGGAGGATCTGGAGTTTCTTTCAAACGTATTCACTGCTGATGAAACTTGGCAACATCATTTTGATCCTGAGAGCAAACAGCAAAGGTCAGTGTGGAAATCTCCTTCATCACCAACTCCCAAAAAAGCAAAAGTGGTTGCTTCTACTGGGAAAGTTATGTTCATCTCATTCTTTGATATTCATGGAATGGTTTATCAGCATGTTGTACCTGCACACACATCACAGGGATGTCCTGAAAACATTGCAATTCCATATCAGGCGCAAAGGACCACATTTCCGTGAAGCAGGCTGGATGCTGTACTACGATAATGCGCGGCCGCATATTGCCAATGCTGTTGCTCAAATGCCTTAAAAAATCAAAGTAAAGTGCATCTCTTACCCTCCCTATAGTTCGGATTTAGCTCCATGGTGATTTTTTCTATTCCCTAACTTGAAGAAACGGCTTCGTGGGAGGCATTACCCTTCATCAGAAGCAGTAGTGAAGGCTGTGGAGGCGATTTTGAAGGATCTCTTAAAAATGGTTTTTAGCATGTCCTGGCACAAACGCTGAGACAAGTGCATCACATTCAGGTGAGACAGTTTTGAGAAGGACCATCAAAATTATGAGGATAAGTAAAGGTACGTTGTCAAATAAGCTATGATTTTTCTTTATTGAACAGTGCTCGTATGTTTAAGTTTGACAGTGTGTTTTAAGATGTACACAGGAAGATTTTATCTAGTATTTACAGTTTGCTAGTTATGTACATGTCTTCGAGAATGAACAGTACTTTTGTATAAGGTGGTCTGTGGTTGGCAGCATTTGTTAATGAATCTTCCTGTCATATCTTTGGAATATAAACACAAATATCAAGTTTGGCAGTTCCCCAAGGTTTCTTTTTAAGTTATACTTTTAGCACAAACATATACATGGTCCTTTTAACCATAAAATATTTGTATTCAGTCTCTTACGCATTCCTGCTGGAACTTCAGTATCCAATGTTGGTACAATACAGTACTCCTTCCACTTACTCTCAATATGTACCACATTTGGAAATATTACACAATAATATAACAGCAGTTGAGCAAAAACCATTGGATGCAGTTTCCCAATTGCAGAAACAACCCTCTGCATAGTCATAACTTTGACGACCTTTTTCTCTTCTTCCCGTTTTAAATATTTTCTTTGTAACATTTCATCGAGGAAACAAATGCTACATTTAATTGTATAATGCACAAAACTGAATTCTTGCAATAGTCTCTTAACTTCTATTAATTCTAACTTAATTCTGTACAATGTTATTTAAATTGTAGTTGATGAGATACAGACAAGGAGTTAGGACATAAAATAGAGATATCGTTAAAGAGTGTTATTTATGTAAACGTATTTTATCATTAACGATTTTCGAGATATCCTGCGGTTACACTTTAGTTTTCAGTTTCTCAGTTTTGTAATCCTGTCTCTGATGTCAAAAGATAATAGCAATGACTTTGTAATAATAAAGCTAACACTATGTTTAAATATTTTACTATATTGTTGCTGTGTGTACAACAAAGTGAGTAATGGAACAACTGCTAAAACGTATATTTCATATTTGTAACAGACGGACAAGTAAACCTTTGTGTAACGGTTGGTCGGGAGTCAATTTGTTATATAGCAGACGATGTTTTAGTTATAGTAATTGTCCGCCAGGGGAGAACAGTCCGCTTGCTGTTGTCCAGAGAGGGCTTCACTTGTAGTATCTTACACTGGGGAAGAAACTTTGTGATTATTAACAAAGCTGTGTAAGCCATTATAATTATTTTCTTTACATATAGCTTAGGTTTAACCGTTGTTTGTTGCCAGTAAGCGAAGCTTAGCCGAAGTATATACGGAGGTAATACCGAGTAAACAATTAATGGTGCGTCAGAAAAGAAGTCTTCTAAACCACTAGGAAATTCGGCCAATTCAACCATCTACCTAAATCAACCATTTGATTTTGATTTACAAACAAATACTTCGACCTGCCCTGACGTATGCTTGCTCAGTGTGGGGAGCTGCAGCAAAGACTCACCTCTACAAGCTACAAGTTCTGCGGAACAGATACCTCCGCACAGCAACTGCAGCCGACTGGTACATACCAAATGACAATATTCACAATGACCTATCTTTCCCAAAAATCACTGACTACATTCTACAAATTTCCCAAAATTTCTACAACAACCTTCCCAACAGCTTTAATGAACTAATTAGAGTCCTCGGGGAATACGATATTGACCCTGGGGAAACGTACAAACGCCCAAGACTATTACTAACAGCTCAATAACTCCAACACCATTGAGACAAACAGCATTATTTAATACTTAATACTTAGAAAATCCCAATGACTAAATCCATCGACTAATCATTACCCACTTAATCTTTAATCATTACCTATTATCTTCACCATCTAACCACCGCCATTTCCTCAAAACTCACCACCAAGCCAGTAAGGGATAAGGTCCCGAAATGGCAATATGTCGAGGGTCCCTCTTCCGAGGAGGAGGTTCTTCCCTCAACGACACCACTGTGCTTGCTCGACCTAAATCCAATTAAACTTATATTTTTTGTTGGAACATAATTGGACAAAGCAATTAAAGCGATGCAGCAAAGCCTTGGAGGAATTTATTAGGAATTAAAGGCAACTCTAAAAGGTGAAAAGCCTCATAATAAATAACAATGTTGTAAACATTTCTGTTTTTCAGACGCGAATATGCTGAAGTGACATTAGAGTATCTACTCCTTGTCACGCCTTATTTATCTTCATTTTAATTAGAGTAAACCTTAGCAAATGAATAATTACTATGTAGGTGAAAGGTTACATGTAGTAGCCATGAAAAATCTTAAGATTTATTTTCCACTTTTTTAATCTCCTATGGTTTGTCATTTATACAAAAGACACACGAATATAGAGATCTTCCGACGACATTCCGCAATAAGTTATGTCCATCATTCAACATGAAACTATTTGAGTGAATATAAAATAAGTAGTGAATGTAAAACCTGTACCGAGATCTGACTTTGGTAGGATTCTGTATGATAAAATCACATAGTCAAAATGTTGTAACATTATAAAATAAAAGTTGACAAAAATTTACGAATTCCCACCTTCAGAAATCTAACCTTTACATAAACTAACTTGACACAGCATTTTCTTATTTTTTGGAAAGCATTATTGTTCTATTGACCTCCAATAATTTGATAAAGCTAACTAATATTTAATATAGAAAACAAAATGCACAACTCTAATATTCTACAAATAGGTACAGATGCATTGAAAGTCAAATCTTGTAATAAAGGATAACACGTGGAAGTTTATTTAGTTAAGGATTTTGATTTCTTTTTTGATCTACTTCAATATTAAATAACCTTAAATCTTAAACACGTTACTCCTACTCTTGTAAACTAGTAAGAATAAAACCAGAACCTAAATGAGCTAACCAAATTTTTAACATTTAACTACGGCTTCTCGTATCTTCAACAAATTTCATAATGAAATTTCTTCTGTATACTTCTTTTTCTCAGCAGATGGAATAATATGTGTTAGTGTTAGGGCGGATTCAGCGTGTAACACGTTAAATGTCTGCAGAAGATCTGTTAGTTATAGTGATTGCCCGCCAGGACAGAGATTCCAGAACAGCCAACCGAACTGGAAACGCTGTCCATAGATGGCTCCACAGGCAATATCTTGTACTGCAAATGAATGGATGTAATTGTATACCAATTTAGATAACACACTTTAAATACGCTCCTTACATAAAGCTAAGGTTTCATTTCTCTCTATTTTCTTAAAACAAGCAACAGCTTCAGTTATTACACGGATACTTTCGAAAAAATAAATAATGCTCTGTGAGAAAGGAAATCTCCTAAAGTGTATATATGTTGACCGGTTTTTTCATCCAGAAAGCATTAAGCATTTCATATTGTAGATCTTTATGTCGTGTTTTGTTGGAACTCGAACCTATAAACTTGGATCTATGTGTTGCTTAAAAGTATTATTTGAGTATGAGAAGACTTGATAAGCAGTATGCCTCAAGTTTGAGAGGAAGTCGTTGGTAAGAAATACTTGCTGCGTTGATCTCACAAGACTTCTTAGATCTCTTTATAAACTCCTATATAAGACAAATAGGAGAATACAGTCCGGTTAAGTCGCACCGTAATAGCCTTCAAATTTTTACTTTCTTTACACAGCTTAACGATAAAATATTTTAGTTATAAATCTAATAAGTTTATACTTATTGAACAATTCAAACATATAACAAGAAATACCTCGCAAATGCTTTACCCACATAAAGTATATTTCAATTTATTGTTTGTTTTATCGAGATCTCTATATTGGAGCAGTATGACTTTGTCTCTTAGAGTTTACCATTATGGTAATGTCCTTGGAATATAGAAGCTTCTGATTACATTTACAGTTGAATAAAGATGTCTACTTCATTTCTATTTAAATTAATTTAAGGTTGCAGTATTTTCATACAAATCCTTGAAAACACTTTTGACAAGATGTTGGAAAATGCTCCATGTACTAAACCATACATTCACTTCATTTCACAAATTACAATCAGAATAAATTGGCTAAAATGGCAGTTTTAGGCATTAATAAGCATAATAGACACAGACGTATGAAATAGGCATTTATAGGCGGTATAAAAGTAAGAAATTAGGCTAATAATTGTAGGAAACGTGCTAATAGCTTAAAAGGCTTCGCTTATGAACAAAGGAATAAAATAGGCAAATAGGACAAAATCCGCCCTCTACTCATAACTTGTGGATAAGCTTTTAGTGCATCAAAAGCTAAATATTGTTAATGGCAACCTAATTTATGTAATTAAAGATTTTTCGAAACCTTCTGTTGTTCTGTTTCAACGTCCAATATCTCTATATCTTAGAAATGTTAATATTATTCGTATCAGTTCACAACAATAGCAGTAGAGTTTGTAATTCAGCATGAGCTGAGCCGATTTTTAATATTTGTATCTACAACAATATGAGTAATGAGAAATTTCTGTATACTTCTTTTTTATTTAGAGCGGACGGAATATTGAGTCTTAGTGGTAGAGCTGATTGAGGGTAACACGTTAAATGGTTGCAGTAAACGATTAGTTAGTTACACTGATTGTCCGCCAGGAGAGATATTCCAGAACTGCCAACCGAACTGAAATCGCTGTCCAAAGATGGCGCCACAGGTAAAATCTTATACTGAGAAGGAATATGTGTATTTATTTAACAAGTTTTACAAAACTCTGCAGGTATGTTCCTCACATCGAGCTTCAATTTAACTGTTCTTTATTACTAAAACCAAACAGTTGCTCCAGTAAACACAAAAATACTTTCGAAAACAAATAAGTAATCCTGTATAAGAAAGGAAGTCTCCTTAAGGATGCATATTTTGCCTGATTTTTCATCTAGGAAATATTTAGGAATACGAATTGTGGGTTTTCCAATTTACATTTGTTGGAACTTGTATCTTTATTAGTCAATATTAACAATATAAATTTAATACAGTTGCTGCTTATGATTTAGTGATACCAATGCACCTCAAGTTTGAGAGCAAATCATTGGTTATTTTCGAAAAGCTGCGTTGAACTTACAGGACTTCTTATTCTTCTTTTAAACAGTTTTTATTTGTGCTTTATGTCAATGGAAATATACTTTGTTAATATCATTTTCCTTGTACGAAAAAAGGAGAATATAATAGGTACCTAACCTTTTAGAGATCTATGGAAAGTTAACAGTCAGAGTGAAAAATTCAATGCCACAGCCGGGATTTGAACCACGGATCTTCTGGTTTGCGTCCAGCCGCCCTAACCATTGAGCTACTATGGCCAACGCGCCGACATGACATTAAATTCTACAACTAAAACGTATTTTGTTAGACTGGCTGGACGGAGACCAGAAGATCCGTGGTTCAAATCCCGGCTATGGCCTTGAATTTTTCACTCCGACTCTACCTTTCCATATTTTAGCCTGCACACGGCCAGTGTGAAAGAAGAATTAATTTCTTTGAGCGATGGTTAGACATTTTAAAGATAATCGAACCATAACGGCTTTCAAATTTAACTTTCTTTGTATCATCTAGCGAGTTATAAAGCTTCACATTTGTTAAATATATACCTATGAAAAAATAAAAATAAAACATGAAATACGTCGCAAATGCTTTACTCCACAAAAAGTACATTTCAGTTTATCGTTTGTTTTATCGAGATCTCTATATTGGAGCAGTAAGATTTCGTCTGTCTCTTACAGTTTACCATTATGGTAATGTCCTAGGAGCGGAGAGACTTCTGACTACATTCACAGTTGAATAAAGATTTTCATTCCACTTGCTTTGTAAATATTTTAAGAATGTCGTACATTCATAGAACTCCTTGAAATTTTTTTTTGAGAGAATCTTTGAAAATTATTCATGTATAAGAGATCTGTGTTAGAGATTTCCCTGAATATTTACGTGTCACATCCTTTAAATATACTGAGTATTTAGCCGACTTTTGTTGTAAGAGCTTTGCTGTTGACAGATACAGAAATAAATAAATAAGAAGTGTGGTTGTGTATCTTGACTTTAAGTGATAGTCAAATGTTTAAAGAGCTAATCAGTATATGTCCGGACTAAACCAAGTAATGTATTGCTTTCGGAGAAAACTGTAAATATTGGTAAATACAAACAATTAACAAGGATTGTGTCTTACATACATCCTGTGTTTTAACAACAGCTACATTTTTGTTTATTAACATTTTGTCTGACTCTTTGAGATATAAAGGAACATTCCGAATGAAGAGAGCACGAAGATATTCACAATATATTCAATATAAACATTTAATTTATCACACTGTCATAAATACTTAGTAAGTAAAAAAAATTCTTAGGGTTAGTTAAAAAATAAAAAGTTTACAATAAATATTTTATACAAAGTATTAAGTACAATAAGTGTTTTTCGACCGATTATATGTAAATACAAAGTCAATAGCAGAAAACAGAAGTGTTTAGTTGATAGTGATAGTCATAGGAATGCTTTCCATAAACATAATAATGACGATATCTTCTCTGTTTCTGTTTTTAAATATTTGCAGCATTCCTTTGTCACATTTCATCAATGCAACAAATGTTTAAAGTATTCCATAATACACAAAGTGTATTAATTCCTGGCAACAATCTCTGAAGTCCTATTTATTCTGAGTTCTGTATAATTTCCTTTAACTTGTAGTTCATGAGATATAGACAAGATCTTACTACATATAGATTTAGATTTCGTTAAAAACGATAATTTATGTCAACTTATTTTATCGCTACAATTTTCGAGATATTCTTTTGTTCCAGTCCAATTTCCCAATACTCTTATATACTAAAAACGCTAATGTTATTTCTCTGTTTGTCAAAAGTCAATAGTAATAACTTTGGAATTTGTAAACTGACCCGGTTATTTAACATACAAGTGTATGTACAAGGAAATGGGTAACAAAACACTTCCGTAAACGTTTATTTAAAATTTGTACCAGATGGACAAGTAAGTCTTTGTGACTGAGAAAGTACATTAACTGACTTTGTTATACAGGAGACGTTTTAGTTATAGTAATTGTCCGCCAGGGGAGCTTTGGTTGACTACCGACTGCTTGTTGCTGTCCACAGAGGGCTGTACGTGTAATATTCTATACTGATGAAGGAGATTTGTAATTATCTACAAGGTCTTATGACACATTGTAATTATGTTGTTTTATTGGAACTTTGATATAATTGTTGTTTATTTCCTGAATACGAACGGTAGCCATAATATCTATGGAGACAATATCAAGTAAATATTTAATGTTTTGTGGGAAAGTAAGCCTTCTAAATTAACTACATCCCAACGCATTCCCCCAACGGAAACATGGATTTATGGTTAATTTAATTCCGAAAAATCGATTTTGTTGGAACTTATACGCAATTATAATTCATAACACTTTTAGGAACCCTTGTGTTTGTTACTCCTCAATGTCATGATACCCACACGACTTTATCGCAATCTTTCATTTGCCAGTGGACCTTACTATGTCCAATATGTGTCAAATTCGAGAGAAATTGTTCCTCACAACTCAATAATTGTAATTACTTTACAGGTTAATATCGGATATGTGGCGCCCACATTACTTTCTCTACTCCTTTTAAACTTTTAGTGATCCATCTCCCTCACGTTAATTGGGATAAACATTCCATTGTTATTTATTGTTATACAGGTACAAGGGAATACGTGAACAGAGTACATTTTAAGTGATTGTCAAATTATTGAATGTTGGTTGTTATGTAATTGTAAATGTATCTTCTATACTTGACGACAAAAACTTACCAACGATCTCAGTTTTGAGCAGATTAAGTATGGAAGAATTCAAATAAGAAATATCTCACAAATGTCTCACTCTACCAAAATATATATCCGACAGAAAGTGTGTGTTTTACCAAGATCATCATCTTCTGTTCAGTAAGATTTTGTCTGTTTTTACAGTTGGGCACCTTTACTTATATCACATTAATGAAAATAACTTCTGAGAACATTGAGAGAAAATTTAAAATGTACACGTCATTCGTCACGATAATATTTTAAAGACATGGCATTTTAATAAGAATATTTAGTCAGTTTTATAAAATCAATATTTTTATAAAACGTCCCGTAAATGTTAGTAGGTGTTAAGGGATATTGTTGTAAATATACATTGTACTAAGGTAAAAGACAGGAGAGGTGAGTGACCGTATAGCAATGTGTCATTTGGTCTCCTTTGTCACGGACACATCTTGGTGTTTACAACTTAAGCAAGTATTTTGTGTTTATTTCTATGGTCAATATAATTTAGCAAATGTGTAGTGTATGTATTATTAAACTGAACTACATGTATATATACCCCTTCCTTTCACTGCTAATATCCATTAACAAGTCATACTATGTGATTGTTCATTTTGTACACATTCAATAATTCTGTATATCTTACTTTGCAATGAAATTGTTTTGCACTTTTTATTTATTATTATACTTCGGAAATAAAGGACGTAATAATGTCCAGATTACTTTCAGTTCCAATGACAAAATTGACATATTGCTATTTGAGAAATGTGTAAATAATGTAAAATACAAACAATTAACAAGGATTGTTTCAGAAGTGGCTCACTTCATATAAAAATTGTGTGTTACATACATCCTGTGTTTTAACAAGTTCTACATTTTTGACTGTCATTTGTCTATTTCTGAGAATTATACAAAAGTGTTTAGAGTAAAGAGAACTTCGTAACACATTCACAGGATATTTAACATAGCATTTTAAAAAGCATTTAAAGCATTTTAATAGAGTCATTTATTGAAATAATAAAATATTTGGGAAGAAATAAACAGTTTCAGTAAATATTTTACATAAAAGTGACATCATCAAAGTCATCATGGTATCGTAAATATTTGCTACCTTATCAAAATTGTTAGAGTTGCTTTTAAAACATAAAAAGGCTTAATATATATTTTATATAAAGTGTAGTGTGAAGTACAGTAAGTGTATTTTCTACTTATTATGTACTTGGTACAGACAAAAAAAGTAATTTACTTCATTCACTGTTCATTCTGTTTACTAACATATTCAGTTACTTTATTACTCAACATTCATCATTTTAAATTATTTATAATTTGTTAATATGGTAATGTCAATGACAAATGTAACGTGTAAAGTTTTTGTAGTATTTGTTGATTACTTTAGACTATTTCTACTTTTTCTAACACGTGCATAACACGTAGAGAATGTATTGTATTACACCAAACATTTGATAACAAAATTTTACTGTCAAAACTAATTTTGAGACTTGCTAAATAAAACAGATGTGTAACATTTACATGACTTTCTCTACTCATTGTCTTATTCTCATATCTACATCATGTCATTAGAGATAAATATTTATATAAAATGTGTTACTACATATATCCTTATAAGTACAAGGGCAATAGGACAATACAACAGTGCTTAAGTAATAGTGAAGTATTTTATGAACCAGTCGTTATATGATGACTTTGAAATAACATTATCCTTACATAAACAAGAGAGGAAAACAAAAGAATGACGTCCCATTTGAGGAAAGTTTAATATTGGAGAATTCATATAGATAACAAGGAATATCTCGTAAATGGTTAAATCTATAGAAATTTAATTGATATTTCTAGGTCAAATTTGCAATATCTATCTTAAAAGTGCTTATTGTTATCTGATAGGTTCATAAAAATAACGATAGAATTAGAAATACAGTATAATGTCAGTCACTTTTTAACATTTAACTTATATTGTTTTTGTATCTAAGTCGAAACTGCTAATGAAGTTCCGTAACATTCACTCTAAACTTGGAGCAGATGTAACACAACTTTCACTGGAAGAGCGGATTGAGAAAGTGCTGTGAGTATACCACATTTAATGTAATCGCTATAGATCAGAGGATCTTTTAGTTACAGTGATTGTATACGAAGAAAGAGTTTTCAGGTGAAAAACAATTGCCGACCGTAAGGGAGTTGCTGTCCAGAGATGGCTCCACCGGTCATATTTTCTACTGATGAAGTAAATATATATTTAGTTATGATGCTTTGTAACAGATTTTAGTTACATTCCCAGCATACGGCTTAGATTTACTTGTTCTTCAATTCAAGGAAGTAAACAGTAGCTAGTGCGATTAAAGAGAAAATAATGAGGAAATAACGAACTGCAGTGAGAGAGGAAGTCTTGTGAAGCAAGTATATCTATATGCATTTTCGTATCTTAACTTGCATCCTACTATAATGAAAATCAGATTTGTAAATATTTCTGCTTTTTACTCAGTAATGTTATGTGAGAAGACTTCAGAAGCATTTATAATTTACCAGAGACACAAGTAACAAGCATTTTCCTTCCACATCCGCTCTCTAGTAAATATTTTAAAGTTGATGTACTTTATAGAAAAAATTCCGTGTAAAGGTTAGTCTTGAGGTACAATAGTTATCTTTTCTACTTATTATGTAAATAGTAGATAAAACAATTCATTTTATTCATTGTTCATTCATTTTAATATAATATCCAGTGATATTGCCAATCACAAATGTCATCTGTACAGTTCACGTAGTATTTGGTGACAGTTTAGACGTTTTTAAATGTTTCTGTCACATACATAGCACATAGAGAATATATTACATTCATCTTAGAAATTTGGTAACAAGATTTTACAAGTATAACTCACTTTAAGGCTTCCTAAATAAAACGTGTGTGTCACAGTCACATGACTTTCTCTACTCATTGTCTTATTCTCATATATACTACGTATAATTAGAGATAAATGTTTATATCAAATGTCTTATTACATATGTCTTTATTAGTACAAGGGTAATAGGAGAGTACAGCAGTGTTTGAGTGATAGTCAAATATTTTATGAACCTGTTATTATGTAATTGCCTTGAAGTAATGTTCTCTTTACATAAACAAGAGCTGAAAAAGAACCAATAACCTCGCATTTGATGAAAGTATAAATATTGCAAAATTGAAACAATTAGTAATTATATTTAATGTAATTTGCATAATTCAACATATTCTACACTTCTTGCTTTGTAAGTTTAGATCTATCTCTTGTAATTTAACAGTTGAACAAAGGTCTATTAGTAATGAGGCCTTCTGAGGATATTCTCATACATTTTAGGTTTAACAAACATCAAATTATTGAAAGCTGTCAGTCTCTAATGTATGGTAAAACATATACATACTGAAGTACAAAGATCACCTCATAGATTTTTATGTGTCAGCTCAGAACAAGGTTGGAAGTTTATTGTTCTGCCAACAGATGCCACTAGTTTACATTAACAGAATGTAAAAAGCACAAAGAATCAGTTGGACATAAGTTGAAGGTTAGGACATTCCTTGTTCCATGAAACATGTTCATTTACAATTTTTTGTTTATAATGTTTAGTATTTCAAATCCAACTTAAGTTTATAAATTGCTAATATATCACTGTTTACTAACATCCCTACTCAAATGTAATGGTTACATATTATTGCCAAAATGTTGAACAATGGAATCAGAAACACAAATTAGAATATTTAGAGATAACATTAGTCATTTCGGTACAAGGGGAAGCAATCCTTCCTGGTGACAGCGTTCAGCACGCAGAAGCGCCATCATCGGCAGCCCAGAAGTCAGCTACCCGCTGCCGCACAGCCTAACTGCGAACATTGTAAATATTGTAGATAGCCAAGTCTGTACAGTGTAGTGCGTGTGATATTGGGACGTACGTGGTATGCCCAGGTGTGTGTGTGTGTGTGTGTGTGTGTGTGTGTGTGTGTGTGTGTGTGTGTGTGTGTGTGTGTGTGTGTGTCCGCGCGCGCGCGCGCTAGTTAAGCGCAGTGCAAATATGTAAATATAAAAACAAGAAAAAGAAAGACAGAGACAAATAACGAGATAAAACTGTTTTTGGCGGCCTCAGAACAGGTCGCCGTATGGGTTTTAGAAGAACTCCAAAGACAGTAAAAAACCATACCCAGAATTATAAACCCATGTAAATTTAGGTCTGTAAGCCGGGTCCAATGTACCGGCACCAGGCAAATAAGATACAAATAAAATGCCTTAAGCCTGAAAAAAAAGCCTTAAGCCTTAAAGACTATTCTAAATTTTAGTACACTATGATAATGATTGTAATGTGAAAAAAAAATCCTTGTGTTCCTTAGTGAGAAGACCTGATAAGCAATGCCAGTATATATACGTCAATTTTAAGTGGAAATCTTTGATTGCTAACAAAGTAATTGAGCCAATGAGCTGATATGACTCAATTGTGGAATATATCAAGGAAAAACTAACTTAACAAATCAATTATATACAAATCTACACATTTCTATTTCACTTATTACATATTTACCTACTCCATGTTGATGGAAATATACATTGTTATTAATGTGACTTTGTGGGGTCGTAGAAGTAAAAGGCCGAGTTGCAGAAATTAAAAATCTCCTTTATTTTCGTAGAAATACTCTTATAGATTACAGCAGCATTACGTTACGTCACCATCATTCTACCAAGGTCGATGACAATAACAAACAGTGCCAGCAGATTACATCCTTAGCATCGTTACAACAACACAGCTGACTGTCTCTCATTTCACACTCACTCCCTTTGCGAGCCGTCACTGGCTTAAATACCTATTTCGTAATTTCGAGATATTTCTGGACCAAACAGGAATCGAATGTTCTATCACCTTCCAGCAGAAGATGGGAGAATAGTGTAGGAAGATGTCCCTATAGCCATATATAAATATAAAACATATTTTAACAAAAGATAGCTATCATTTTGTGTAGTAGTATCATCTACAGCAGAACATTCACCTAAACTGTAAAAATTGATATATCGTTAAGGCTAAGTATACTTTCTGCTTCGTTATACTTTACTCCCTCTCTCATCTGTGTTATCTACTGTCCTTGTTTTTGTAATTCTTCAGATTTGGAAGGGAAAAATACATAAATTAGATATACCCTAATTTAGTACGTAAATAAAATACTTATTAACTGTTGTACAGAGTAACAAATGTATGTGATATAAATGAAATGACATATACGTTTTTGTAGAGTAAGACTTTGTTAGTTGTAATGAGTACTGACGTGTGTACTGTGTCACTGACCATTTCTGTATTGATGTTACAAGATTAGATGTACATCCTAGTCTACACATAAATATGTACACTACATACCATCAACATATTAGTTAACATATTTATAACAAAAAACAAACGTTATTTGGACCAAAAAATGCTTTACGAAGTCTTCACTCAACACATTTAGAATGTCTTTCTAAAAACAAATGAAATATGTTTAAGTTTGACAATGTGCTTTAAGATGTACACAGAAAAGTCTTTAGTCTTTGAACTATTTATTCTGACTGACTTCTGTACAATTTTCTTTAAATTGTAGTTCATGATGTAGAGACAAAGTCTAAGGATACCAAATTGAGATATGTATTGTTAAAGGCTGTAATTTATGTCAACTTTTTTATATATATTTTCAGGTAATCGTTAAATGTTCCATCATTTTTATATCTTAAAGACGCTAATGCTCTTTCTGATCTTGTCCAAAGTTCATAGCAATGACTTTGTAATATTAATGCTAACACTATGTTTAAATATTTAACTATATTGCTGCTGTATGTACAACAAAGTGAGTAATGGAACAACTCCTTAAACGTATATTTCATATTTGTAACAGACGGACAAGTAAACCTTTGTGTAACGGTTGGTCGTGAGTCAATTTGTTATATAGCAGACGATATTTTAGTTATAGTAACTGTCCGCCAGGGGAGAACCGACCTCTTTTAGCTGTCCAGAGAGGGCTCCACTTGTAATATCTTATACTGGGGAAGAGACTTTGTGATTATTGACAACGTTGTGTAAGACATTGCAATTATGTTCTTATATATAGCTTAAATTTAACCACGGTGTGTTGCCTGTAAACGAAGGTTAGTCACAATATACATGGAGGCAATTTCGAGGAAACAGTTAATTTGTGCGTCAGAGAAGAAGTCTCCTAAACTAACTATATCTACAGGTAATTCAGCTAACTGAACCATAGACTTAATTCAATTGCTATACGCGATGTACGTTTTGTTGAAACTTAATCGAACGAAGCAGTTAAAGTAATGCAGGAAGAAGTTGGAGGAACTGAAAGCTGTAAAGCCCAGTAATAAGTTACAATGTTGGAAACCTTTCTGTTCTTTATTACACTCTGTACTCTGTGGCACACATTGGTCTACATTTTAATTTAACATTGTAATAATTATTGTGTTTGTGAAAAGTTATAGGTAGTTGCCATGTAAAATCATTAAGTTTTCGTTTTTGAGTTTGTCCATCTCTTATGTTTTGTCAGTTGTACAAGTCTCATGGATATAGAGATCTTCCTACAACATTCCATAACAATTTAATGTTGATCTTTCATCATGAAGGTATTTTATAACCATGCTTTCTTTATAAATAAAACCAACATTTAACGAGAACGCTTCTAGCAAATTTTGTAAGTGTTGAGGAATATTCTTGTAAATCTGCGTCTGACATCCTAGGAAGATGCTGAGCGTTTTATTTTTGGGGTTATGTTATTCAAGACATACACTTCCTTTGGAATGAAGCTATCTTAAACATATGATAGTTACATAAAAATTATTACATCTATTTTTGAGAAAGTCAGAATTTACATAAAGTTTCAATGTGAACATATTTCTTGTGAGTGTCAAATATTTTAAAGTGGTCGCTATGTAATGACCTTTATATTCCGGTGTCTTTATGACTTAGGAATAAAGGTTAATAAAGACCTCCAATTGTTGAAAGGTAAACATTGAAACATTTGGACAAGCAACAAGTAATAACTTGTAAACTATTCTTTGTACAAAAGACATACTTAATAAAGAGTGAGCTTTAACAAGATCAGTGAGGTTTTATCTCTTACGGTTTATCAGTTATGGAAAAGTCATCCACAATGACCAACACTTCTGACGTCATTACCACATGATTCAAGATATACATTTATTAAACGTAATGCAAGTTTTCCAGAATCTTCACTTAGCATCCTTGGAGTCTGTTGTACTCTGTTTGATGCCCCGCAACCTCTGATATTTTGGTTATGCTCTTTACACACATGGCGAACAGTTTTATAGAATGGCATTATTTTTATTTCAGAGAATTAACAAATAAGTATTTCTGATCAGTTCTCGACTTTATCTTTTCGGATAGAATACAATACTTGAGCTACTTACACTAAGTGCGTATTAGGTAATGTAAAACGTGTACCGAGAACTGACTTCGGTACAAATCTGTATGATCAAATCATGTAGTCAAAATGTTGTAACATTATAAAATAGAAGTTGACAAAAATATTAGACGAACTTTCTACCTTTAACAACTTAAACTTCACATTAGCTAAATTCTGAAATACTTTTTCTACTTTTTGGGAAAATGTATCGATTTATCCCTAATAATTTACGAGGAAATGACATGTGTAGTGTTTAACGCCCGCTTTTACTACATACGGCACCGCAGGCGATGACACTGATGATAAATGAGATGAATATGGAGCACCGGTGGAATGAAATGTCGGGGGAAACCGGAGGTCCCGGAGAAAACCCGCCCCAGCGCCGTGTTGTCCACTAGAAATGTCACTTTGCGGTCGCCTGGGATCGAACCCGGGCCGCCTTGGTGACAGCCAAGCGGTCAAACCACTGAGCCACGACGTGGCCTAATAATTTACGAGGGCTGTTCAATAAAAAGTGATCACAAATTTCTTTGACATCGTACCTTTACTCATCCTCATAATTTTGATAGTCGTTCCTAAAATAGTGTTCCGTGAATGCGATGTACTTGTCCCAGCGTTACTGCCAGTCTTCAAAGACATGCTGGAAACCAATTTTTGAGAGATCTTTCAAAATCACCTACGCAGCCTTCACCACTGCTTCTGATGATGGATAATGCCTCCCACGAAGGTGTTTCTTCTAGTTAGGGAATAGAAAAAAGTCGCATGGGGCTAAATCCGGACTATAGGGAGGCTGAGGGATGCACTTCACGTTGATGTGTGCAAGATATTCAGCAACAACATAGGCAGTATGCGGCCGCGCATTATCGTGGTGCAGCATTCAGTCGGCTTAACGGAAACGTGGTCTTTTACGCCTGATATGGTCTTGCAATATTTTCCGGACATCCCTGTAGTATTGTCCAGTTACTGACGTGTGTGCAGGTAAAACATGCTGATGAACCATTCCATGAATATCAAAGAATGAGATGAACATAACTTTCCCAGTAGAAGCAACCACTTTTGCTTTTTTGATGAAGGAGATTTCCACACTGAGCTTTGCCGTTTGCTCTCAGGATCAAAATGATGTAACCAAATTTCATCAGCAGTGGTTGCTTTAGAAAGCATCTCCGGATCTTCTTCTAGCATCAACTTTAACTGCATGCGAATGTCCTTTTGTTCGAGAATCAACAGTCTTGTAACCCATCACGCACAAACACGTCTCATGTGTAATGTTTCTGTCACCAACGTGTGGGTGGTACCCAATGAAATATTCAGTATTTCAGAAAGTGATCTTAAAGTAATTCATGGATCCTCTCTCACACAATGGCAGCAGCAGTGTTGATGTTTTCTTCCGTAAGAGAAGTAACTGGAGCACCGGGTCCACCTTCCTTTGAAATTGATTGTCTCCCCTCTTTAAACACTTTAAACCACCTTCGATCTGTGCTGTAGGGAAGAACAGACTCTCCATAGGCCTTCTGTAACATTTTATAGGCCTCAACTTAAGATTTGTTGTGACGAAAACAGAATTTCAAAGCCGCATATTGTTCCTCGCGTGTTACCTCCATTGCAGCGGTAGGCGATACTGAACATGTCACTTACCTTGTTCCCAAAGGCGGGAAGTAGGAGTAACAACAATGAAACTGCTACGACGTGTTTGTGTCACATTAAGCTAACAGAATATAAGAATTTTGAATTTTAGTGCCAATAATTATTACAGTAAAAACATTATGATCATTCTTTATTGGACAGCCCTCGTAATTAGACAAATGAATGTTAATATAAAAGATAAAATGTACAACTATAATTTTATAGGAACAGTCTCAGACACATTCGGGCTAAATTCTCTTTAATTTTCCTTAACTTGTAAGTCATAACCTGTAGACAAGCTTTTAGTACATCATAAGCCAAATACTGTCAAAAAGCATACTTTATGGCAACATAATTTACCTAATTGACAATTTTAGAAAGGTTCGGTTCTTCTGTTTCAGTATCGAATATAATTATATGGTAAAAATGCTATTCCTACTGTTATAACTTCACTAGAATAGCTCTGGGATTTAAAAGGTAGCATGTGCCGACCCGATTTGTTACATTTTACTATGTCCTCCTCCGATCTACAACAAAATGTGTGATGAAACATTGTTGTATACGTTAATTATTTTAATGTGGAACAGATGGAGTAATCACCCTTAAGGGTAACGTGGATTGAGAGTGTAACACGTTAAATGACTGCAGTAGACGATCTGTTAGTTACAGTGATTGTCCGCCAGGAGGGAAATTCTAGTATTGCTGATGGAACTGCAAATACTGTTCATAGATGTCTCCACAGGTAACATCTTATACTCAGATTGAATATGTGTAATTATTTAAAAACTTTTGTGACATACTTAAAGAATTTTATTTACATAAAGCTTCAATTTAATTGTTCCTTATTGAATTTTAAGAAGCATCAGGTTCAGTGAATAAATGATATAATTTTGTAAAAAATAAATAATGCTGTATAACAAGGGAAGTCTTCTAATTATGTATATTTTGACCGGTTTTTATTTCTGATGCATATGAGATTTCTAAATAGAAATGCTTTCTTGTTTCTGTTGGAACTTTTATCCGTAATGATCAATATACTTGGAAATGCTTCTGTTCCTTAGTTACCAATTTCATTTGAGCTATGAGAATTTCACGCAATTGCTGTTTGTTGCGTCGAGCTAATTTGACTATATACTCCTTACAATAAAATAGGATAATAAGGATATAACTAAACTTCTAGTGATAATTGTCCCTACGTAATGGCTTTCACATTTGATTTTCTTTGTATATTGTAATGACAAAAAACTAATTAAATCTTTCCCACTCAGAAAACCTTACTTCCTGAAAAATTCAAATAACAAGAAATACTTGTTAAAAGCTTTACTCCACAAAAAGTATATTTCAATTATCATTTGCTTTATCATGATCTTTATATTTTTGTAGTTTATTCAAAGTTGTTAGAGTTAGTTTGAAAAAATTACACGACTACATTCATAGACTTCTGACTACATTCATAGTTGAGTCAAGATCTTTATTTCATTTGATTTGAAAACACTTTACGGATAGGGAGTTATACAGAAATCCTCAAAACAAATTTTGAGAAAATGTTGGAAAATGCCCCATGTCCAAGATGCCTGGGGTCGACATTTCCCTGAATATTTACGTGTAACATCCTTTAAATATACTGAGTATTTAGCCGACTTTTATTGTAAGAGCTTTGCTGTTGACAGATACAGAAATAAATAAATAAAAAGTGTGGTTGTGTATCTTGACTTTAAGTGATAGTCAAATGTTTAAAGAGCTAATCAGTATATGTCCGGACTAAACCAAGTACTGTATTGCTTTCGGAGAAAACTGTAAATATTGGTAAATACAACCAATATTTGTGTCTTACATACATCCTGTGTTTTAACAACATCTACATTTTTGTTTATTAATATTTTGGTACGTCTCGACATTTTATATTGAATTTTAAAGTGATTCAATTTATTGTGATTCCATTTGTCACCTCTTCAGTACATTTAAATAGTTTTTGAACAGATATCATTGGTAAATTGAGAATTTCTTGTAGGTACAAGGGGTATATGTGAAAAAGTGGACTTTAAGTGATATTCAAATGTTTTAAAGCTGCTCACCATGTGATAGGTTAGAAATTCCGTTCTCTTTACTCAACAACAAAAGGAAGTTTAACACATTGGTGTCTGAAACTGATGAAGTTTGTAACAAATCACAGGAAATATCTTGGAAATACTGACATCTAAACTACAGAAACAATCGTTTGTACAATCTAAGTTGTGACGACTTTTCCAGCATTTCTCCGTAACATATGATAAAAAACTAAATGTTGGATATATTTACATATATATGTTTATTTTGAAAGAATCTCTCAATTTCTACTTATTCTGACTGAATTCTGTACAATTCAGAGATACAGACATGGTCTTGGGACACAAAAATAGAGATATCGTTAAAGAGCGGCATTTGTGTAAAATTATTTTATCACTAACGATTTTAGAATAGTCTGTATAATCCTGTTTTTGAACTTGTCAAAAGCTAAAAGGAATGACTTTAGAATTTGTAAACCCAACCCGATGTTTAAACATGTAACTGCATTCCTCGTGATCCTACAAGGAAATAGTTAATGAAACAACTCCGTAAATGTTTACTTCAATCTTGTAGCAGATGTAAAGTAAGACTTTGTGGATCAGTGAGTCGAGAAACTACCGTGAGTGTAACACATTAAGTGAATTTGTTATATAGCATACGATGTTTTAGTTATAGTAACTGTCCGCCAGGGGAGAACCGACCTCTTGTTGCTGTCCAGAGAGGGCTCCACTTGTAATATCTTACATTGTACTTACTTATTGTATCTTACTTTGTAGTTATTTACGAAATTGTATAGTACATTGTAACTATGTTATTTATACGTAGATTAGATTTAATTATTCTTTATTTTTGAAAAACAATGGTGTATGCAATGTATATGCAGGAAATATCTAGCAAATAATTTTATTCTGTTTCAGAAATAGGTTCTTCTAAACTAACTACATCACTCAGTATTTCACCTAAATGTAGCATTCTTCTACCACGTTGTTCTTTCTACGTCCGTTCTAGTTTTGTTGAAACTTGTATACGTTTATAATAATTAACACAGCTGTAAGTTTTCACTTCATTCGTCACAAATGTTATTCGTACACAGGATTCTATCGTAATATGACATTTGTGGGTAAACTTTATTATCATTTCCAATATAACTCAACTCAACAGTTCACAAAGCTGTAATTAATTTACGTGTGATGGAATATCGGACGTAACGCTCCCACGAGTTGGTAATATGTTTCCCTTCTCACTTTGATATATAACATTACGAGTGCTGTTCAATAAAGAAAGATCATAATTTTTTACGGTCACAATTTTTCGCACTATAATTCAACCTTATTATATTCTGATAGCTTAATGTGACACAAACACGCCGTAGTCGTTCCATTGTTGGTACTCCTTGTCGCCGCCTGTGAGAACCAGGCAAGTTCAGACATGTTCAGTATCGCCTACCACTGCAATGGAGGTAATATGCAGTTAAAGTTGATGTTAGAGGAATATCCGGAGTTTCTTTCAAACGTAATCACTGCTGATGAAACTTGGTTACATCATTTTGATCCTGACAGCAAACAGTAAAGCTCAGTGTGAAAATCTCCTTCATCACCAACCCCCAAAATGCAAAAGTGGTTGCTTCTGCTGGGAAAGCTATAGTCATCTCATTCTGTGATAGTCATGGAATGGTTTATCAGCATGTTGTACCTGCACACACGTCAGTAACTGGACAACACTACAGGGATGTCCTGAAAGTCCATATCAGGCGCAAAGGACCACATTTCCGTGAAGCAGGCTGGATGCTGCACCACGATAATGCGCGGCCGCATATTGCCAATGTTGTTGCTGAATATTTTGCAAAAGTCAACGTGAGGTGCATTTCTCACCCACCCTATAGTCCGGATTTAGCCCCATGTGACCTTCTTATATTCCCTAACTTGAAGGAACGCCTTCGTGGGAGACATTATCCATCATCAGAAGCAGTGGTGAAGGCTGCGGAGGCGATTTTGATGGATCACTCAAAAATGGTTTCCAGCATGTCTTTGAAGACTGACAGAAACGCTGGGACAAGTGCATCGCATTCAGGGGAGACAATTATGAGGATGATTAAAGGTACGTTGTCAAAAAAATTGTGATCATTCTTTATTGCACAGCCCCGTATTTTCCAGCAATGGCAGGTGATCAGAACAAGTGGGTAAAATATCCTTTCCAGAAAAGAAGACATAAGCAGCTGCACAGCGTTTCGGAAAAGGAACAAGTCCAACTAATAGAGTTACTTAACAGCAAATGATGGAAGGTTGTACTTGCCAATGTAGAAACTGGCTTAAGAGTAAAACTCACCAACATTAAGTCCAGCTTAACTGAGCTTATTCAAACAAAAACATTTGCATTGTACACAATACATTCCAATTAATAATGTTTGAAGCTTTTTCCACATAAATTAATTTTTTTAGTAACGCAATACTAACTTTGCTGAACTGGTCAAATGTTGGATTCGGAACATTTTGAATAATCTTTTTATATGTACAAAAATTCTTTCTCTAGATGGAAAATATATTCATGTTTATAACATGTTGTGTCAAATGTTATTAATCCTTGGATAATCCAAAGCATGTGGAATTTCAAAATTGACTGACGTAAGGCTAGAATTAAATAAAGGTCTAGTTGGGCAAAGTTGCATAAGATTTACTTCAAAGTGAAAAAAATAATGAATCTTAATAAATAAGGTTTAAAAATATATATTTTTATATAAATGCATTTTATTCACAAGTTTATTTTATTTCATTTAACTTTAACGTTTTTATTTATTATTAATATAGAAGAAAATATCTTAAATTATACATACTGTGACTTTGTGGGTTCGTAGAATTAAAAGTCCAACTTGCAGAAATTCAGATCGTTCTTTATTTCCGTAGAAATACGCTTCGTACATCTCTGATAACTCGCATACGTACCCAACCTCCCAGCCTGTCTGCACACTTCTCACTAGCAACTACACTCCTTACGGCTTCCTGACAAAAAAACACTGACTAACTCGTCCGGTGCATCATTTATATACACAAATTGCAGTACCTAGAAGCTTCCCGACTGTTAACGAAGGAAAACAGTCTTTCAATGCGGCAAGAGAAGGGTTCCAGCAATTTCTGGTTACTTCTCTCCCCACCCCGTCGCTCCTCGGCATGTCATTAGCGTTGCGCATTGGCGTAGGCGTGGTTCTAACGCCATTCGTCTCCCCCACTCCCCGCTTCTCTCCCTGTCTTGCCAAGGCACCTCGCGATGACAATCCCGTAGTTATTTAAGTTACAATTATAAAATTCAACCAAAAGTCGACTCGTTTATATAAATTGAGTTAGCAAACAATGGGCGTCCGCTAACAAGCTACTAGATGATAAGGGAGTCCTTGAGGCAGAAGACTTTGAGAAACACTAGTGTAGACAACAAGAAATAACAATGTAGGGAGGCTGCAGTTCGAGGTGTTCCAAGCTCGTCCTTTGGTATAACTATTCCTTGTAGATATAAGGGAATATGGGAATGTAGGAACATTCTCATAAGAGAGTGTCAAATGTTTTAAAGCTAGCCACGAGGTAATGACTTTAATATTCCAGTATCTTTACACGATTTACATATAAGTATTACATAAAGCTTCCAATTTGGGAATGGACAACATTGAAACTTTCGGACAAGCAACAAGGAATAACTTGCAACTTGTTCACTTGTTCACTCTACAAAAGATGTATTAACATAGAGTGATATAGGTAATAGGAATATTTGGAACCATTTTTGTTACATCAATATTTCCAAAAGATTTCCATGTAAAGTGTAGACTGAGGTGGGAAGTTTCCTCGAAATGCTCTACATTGTATTCTTGAAAGTAGCTGAAGCTTGTTTGGTATAAAACGAGTTCTATATTTGGGCTTCATTTTTGACACTCACACTCACAGACATACATATACAGCGCAACTTTTCTAAAGCTTCTACTTTTTGGGTTCAGGTAGTTAAAATATGTACTTTTGATAAATTCTCGTAATCTAATTTTCAGGTACAATACAACACTTGAGCGACTTACACTTGGTATGTAGTAGGTAATGTAAAACCTGTACCAAGATCTGACTTTGGTAGAAATCTCTATGATCAAATCTTTACACAAGCTAATTGCGACACGTTTTTATTACTTTTTGGAAAATATTTGACTGATTTAGCTGAATTTGATTAAAGTACTTGATGTATAATACCTCTGGTTAATATATCAGTTTAATAGTCTGATTCATTCTGACTTACTTCTCTATAATGTACTTTAACTGTAAATCATAACATATGTATAAGTTTTTGGTAAATAAATATTCAATCTCCTTAATATGCATAATTTATATCAACTTATTCTGTATAATAAACAATTTTCGAAGCCTTCTGTGCTTCTTGTTCAAATGCCCAATACATTTATATCTTAAAAGTGCTAATCCTATTTATCTAAGTTCATAATAATAACATTGTATTAGAAAGGCATGTATGTACAGCGAAAAGAATGTGAAACTTCTGTGTAAGCTGATTTTCAATTTGTAGGAGATATCGTGGCAGAAAGTCGGATTGACAAAGTATTGTAACACATTAAATGCATTTGTTAGTCCTTTTAGTTATAGTAATGTCCACTAAGGGAGAATTTTCAATTGGCAGATCGTGAAATTAAAGCGAACGGGAAATGCTGTGCACAGATGGCTCTACCAGTAACATGTTATACTGACGAACAAAATATAAAATTATATATAAAGTTTTATAGCAAATTTTAATTACCTTCATTACATAGAGTTTAGATTTAATTGTTATTTATTGCTTTAAAGTAAGCGGCAGCTACAACTAATACATAGGAAATATGACACAAGTAGATATCTGTGGGTGAGAAAGGAAGGCTTCTAAAGTGTGTATATGTCAACACCTTCTTTCCTATCTGAAGTATGGAACATTCATCTTATGCTCAACAATCCACTCACTTGCATATATTGAAGTCAGATGACATTCCTAAATACTATCTGATCTATGTACTTCATGTTCTTAGAAATATCCATTGTTATCTATAAGTTTCATGATGGTACTTGGAGTTAATGGATTTGTTGTTCAATTAATGTCTCATTGTCTTAGCAATATGATTTAGAACTAATTACTTTTAAACATAATATTCCATGATAATGACTTGTTTCCCTTGTCAAAATGACAGTTGATTTTTTACATTAGAAGGTAAGCGAGGCTCAATCCGATCAATATTTTGTAAATCTTTTACAAAAGTTCTATTTGTCACGTAAATATGAAAGCTTTTACCTTATATTGAAGTCTGGACATTCTAGAGTATGTTAAATGTTAAGTATTTCGATGTATACTTCCGTTTTCATTTTTATTCCGAGCGGAAACTAATCCTAATCGTCCGCAATTGGAGGATGAATAGGATTGTCATAGCGGACGAATCGGAATGGAACATTCAATTTCAGTACATAATGTAATCATGAGAACAAAATAACACATATCTACACTTGTATATTCATATCCTTATCTATCTCACATACATTTTCCACATATAAATTGCTGCTTTCCCACAGCACCAGCCCACACAGATTTCGTGGTAACATTCTGTATTGTTTTGAGCTAATTTCAGCAACGTTTCACCCATTTCATCATCGTCCTATATGGTTAAACGTTGGAAGAGTTAATAAAATAATTTGAACCCATAGCCTTACCTTAATCCACTTCGCCCACTGTTCTAGTGGTATTCATTTTTTGCCCGTTGGCAGCACTGCTTAAGTAACTATCATACCAACAAGGTGAATTATAGATGTAAGAATATTTGTAGTTTCTTGTTGTACAAGTTTCTGAAACAATTTCAATTCACATTTGTTATAATTTATTTTAAACGAACTTAGAAAATTACAAAATACCAGAAATGGAGCAATGACTTACCTCGTTTCCGTAAAAGAAGCTCCAGTTGTCACTTAGACTGACAAAACACAATCGTACTACACATTCAACTGTCTCAGGTAGTTAGTTTGTTCATTCTAACGAAACAATACACTATCGTCCTCTAGGGAGTAAGTACATAAGAGAGAATGTAAAACCTGTACCGAGATATGACTTTGGTATAAATCTGTATGATCAAATCATGTAGTCAAATTGTTGTAACATTATAAAATAGAAGTTGACAAAACTAACATATGAACTTCATACATCTAGAAATTTAACCTTTGCATAAGTTTTGGGAAATATGTCCTTAGATTTATCTCTAATTGATTCGATGAAGGTAGCTAATGTTAAATATAAAAAACAAAATGTACAACTGTAATATTCTGGAAATAGTCTCAGATACATTCCGATTAATTGTCTTTGAGTTTCTTTAACTTGTAAGTCTATGGACAAGCTTTAAGTACATCAAAAGTCAAATATTCTTAAAAAGCGTAATTTATAGCAAATTTATTTATCTAGTTATAGATTCTCGAAGTCTTATGTTAATATTTTTCAATATTTATTACCTTTATATCTCAGAAAAACTAATCCGACTATTCTAAGTTCACAAGAATACAACTAGAATTTAAAAGGCAGCATGGGCTGATCCGATTTTTAGCATTTAAGTACGGCCTTCTCGTACCTAACCAAGATCAGTGATGAAACATTTCGGTACACGTTACTTCTTTAATTTGGAGCAGACGAAATAATAAGTCTTAGTGGTAGAGAGGACTTGGAGTGTAGCACGTTAAATGTCTGCAGTAAACGATCTGTTAGTTACAGAGATTGCCCGCTAGAGGAGAAATTTCAGATGTAGCAAACGAACTGCAATCACTGTCCAGAGATGGCTAATCTTATACTGAATTTGAATATGTGTAATTATGTACCAAGTTTTATAACACAGTTTAAATATGCTCTTTACAAAAGTATTTGATTTATTTCTTCCTTGTTACCATAAAACAAACAGAAGCTTCAGTGAATACAGAACTAATTTCAAAAAACTAAAATATGTTGTGTAAGAAAGGAAGTCTTCTAACGGATGTACATTTTGACGGCCTTTCTCCCTGGGATTCCAGGAAAACCTCAAGACAGCGCGGTGCTCCTAGATGTAGAGAAAGCCTTTGCCACAACCTGGCACCAAAACCTACTGTACAAACTCAGGGAGGCCAACGTACCACCTCCCTATCTCGCCCTGATTAGTAGTTTCCTCAGAAAGCGCACTTTCAGGGTGAGTGGAAGGATGGATGTCATTTATCAGACCGATAGCCGCGGGAGTGCCGGAAGGCAGTGTACTGTCCCCGTTGCTCTTTGCGGCCTACATGTCTGATTTTCCCTTAGAACCACAGACTGTTACGTGCCAATATGCCGACCACGTCCTCATAATTGCACGTAAGAAAAACCTAAGATATTGTCATCCAACGCTGCAGCGCCAGCTCCGAGCCATTGGCCACTGGAGTGAGAAGTGGAGGATGGCCATTAGTCCCGAAAAGAGCTCCGTTCCTCTCCTGGCTAAGGTCCGACCTGGGCGACCGGATTGGTCGCTGAGGTTGAGGCAGAGGCATATCCCTTGGGTTCCCACAGCCAAATACTTTGACGTCCACCTCGATCGAGGTCTCACCTACGAACCTCACATCCGGGTCAAAGCCGGAAGGGGGCATTCAGCACTAAGGCAGTTGTACCCAGTGCTTAAATCCACCATGCCAACGCACCTCAAACTACGCTTGCATCGGGTGATTGTACCGCCCCTAATTCTGTACGGCTGCGAAGTCTGGGGTTCAGCGGCTCCGACCACTATTCGCAGACTACAGCGCGTCCAGAACAGGGCACTGCGCATGATCTACGATACCGGATGTAGATTCCTGTCCCACATCCTTCATACCTACTCCGGGGTCCCGTACATCGTAGACGTGGTGCGGGAGAGATCCCGCACCATCTACGATAAGCTAGACTGCCATCCCAACATCCTGGTGAACACCCTTGGCTGTTACGACCACAGGGCTCCTCGCCGCCGACCGAGCTACCGGTTGCCCAAAGATGCTTTGGGTAACCAGAACTAAACAGGGCCACATTCCCCTGACTTCAAACCCCCAAGCTCAGAAATGGGCTTGCTAAGTCCCATACTTAAACATTTGTTCCTTTCCCTCTAGCCTGTTAAGCGGACTGTGCTCAGATGCCTCCTAGGTAGGCGGAAGAGCGCAGCCAGCACTGTGCGCACAACCGCCCACGGGGCAACAGCGCGCATAAGGCTAGACATACCACTGCCGAAGACAACCGTTTGAGACAAAAGATGGCTGTATTATACTGCCCAGCTAAAGCCGCAATAAGCGGCTAGGTGCTGGGCAGCAAAACCTCCGCACAGGTAAACCTGGACAACTTGAATCTTCTGCTGATCTGCATAATATTTATATAAAACTCACCTGCACAATGTCAACGTTTGTTGGAGCTTGTATCTAAAAAGATCATTCTGTTTGGTAATGTTTTGTTCCTTAGTGAGTAGACTTGATAAGCAGTACCAGTCTAACTCAAGTTTGAGAGGAAATCGTTGGGCATTACCGAAATTTCTTGCCGCCTTGAACTCACATGACTTTTTAGTTCTTGTTATAAATCCTTATTTATTTACGTACTTCATCTTTATGGAAGTACACATTATTAATATCGTAGAATTCAGTACGTATCTAACATTTGAGCAACAGTTAAATATTCAAAAGCTGGTCGTTATGTAATAACTTTCAAATTTGATTTTATTTGTACAGACTTTCTTACATCCATAAGCCTCATTGTGTATATGATAGTTATTTAATCATTACTGGTAATGGAGAAAATTGTATACAGTTACAACAGCGGGCGAGGTGCATTAACTATGGCGGGAGATTCAAATTTTCTTATTTACATCCGCAAACGCTTAGTCATATCGGAAGATGAGTAAAATGGACTCAGAAGTGTCTAAAAAATTAACAATCTTACCACGAAGTGATGAAAATTAATAAATGCTTTCTATCTGAGAAATAAAACAAAATACCTCGCAGATGCTTTACTCTACAAAAAGTCTATTTCAATGTATCGTTTGTTTTATCAAGATATCTATATTGGAGCAGTAAGATTTTGTCTGTCTCTTACAGTTTACCATTATAATAATTTCCTAGGAGTAGAGAGGGCTTCTGTCTATAATCACAGATGAATCAAGATTTTCATTTCATTCTTCTTGAAAATACCTTAAGGATACGGCATGTTCAAAGAAATCCTAAAAACTATATCGAAGAAAATTGCAATGACTTTATAATATTAAAGCTAACACTATGTTTCAATATTTAACTATATTGCTGCTGTATGTACAACAAAGTGAGTAATGGAACAACTCCTTAAACGTATATTTCATATTTGTAACAGACGGACAAGTAAATCTTTGTGTAATGGTTGGTCGTGAGTCAATTTGTTATATAGCAGACGATGTTTTAGTTATAGTAGTTGTCCGCCAGGAGAGAACCGACGGCTTGTTGCTGTCCAGAGAGGGCTTCGCCTGTAATATCTTACACCGGGGAAGAGACTTTGTAGTTATTAACAAAATATGTCTAACATTTTGTAATTATGTTATTCATATTTAGCTTAGATTTAATATTTCTTTGTTGCTTGTAAAAGCACCTTGGTCGAAATATATATGGAGGCAATATCGAGTAAAGTATTAATTGTGTGTCACAGAAGATGTCTCCTAAACTATCTATATCCTTAGGACTTTCGGCTAAATGAACTATAAATTAATTCTAATTGCATTGTCTCTTTCCAAAAATAAAGATTTGTTGGAACTTATTTGGACAAAACATTAAAGCTATGCAACAACAACCTGGAGGAATGTATCAGGAACTAAAGGCAATAACTTAAAGGTAAAAAGCCTCATATTGTAAACCTTTCTGTTCTTTATACGTGATTATGATGAACCGATGTCACACACCATCTGCTCCTTGTCACACCTTATTTATCTTCAGATTTAATTGGAATAAACCTTAGCAATTTAATAATTACTATGTCGGTTTAACGTTAATCTAATGGCCATGTAAAATCTTAAGAATTTATTTTTGACTTTTTCAATCTCCTATGGTTTGTCACTTATACAAACGTCACACGAATATAGAGATCTTCCGACGACATTCCGGAATAAGTTATGTCCATCATTCAACATGAAAGTATTTGAGTAAATGTAAATTATAAGTAGTAAATGTAAAATCTGTACCGAGATCTGATTTTGGTAGAGTTCTGTATGATCAAATCATGTAGTCTGAATGTTGTAAAATTATAAAATAGAAGCTGACAAAAATATACAAACTCCCACCTTCAGAAATTTAACCTTCACATAAACTAAACTGACACAGCCGTTCCTTATATTTTGGAAAGTATTGTTTTTCTATTGACCTCCAATGATTTGACAAAGCTAACTAATATGTAATATACAAAACAAAATGGACAACTCTAATATTCTACAAATACGTTCAGATGCATTGTAAGTCTAATCTTGTTATAAAGGTAATATGTTGAAGTTTATTTAGATTTTGAATTCTTTTTTGATCTACTTCAATATTCAATAACTTTAAATCTTAAACACGTTACTCCTACTCTTGTAAACTAGTAAGAATAACACCAAACTTTAATTAGCTGACCCCATTTTTAACATTTAACTACGACTTCTCGTATCTTTACCAAATTTCATAATCGAACCTCTTCTGTGCGCTTCTGTTTGCAGCAGATGTAATAATAAGCCTTAGTGTTAGGGCGGATTCAGAGTGTAGCACGGTGAACGTCTGCAGATGATCAGACGATCTTTTAGTTAAAGTGATTGTCCGCCAGGAGAGTTTCCAGAACTGCCAACCGAACTGGAATCCCTGTCCACAGATGGCTGCACAGGTAATATCTTGTACTGCGAATGGATGGATGTAATTATTTACCAATTTTGATAACGCAGTTTAAACATGTTTCTCTCGTAAAGCTAAGGTTTAATTTCTCTTTAATTTCTTAAAACAAACAACAGCTTCAGTGATTACACGGATACTTTCGAAAAAATAAATAATGCTCTGCGAGAAAGGAAGTCTCCTAAAGTGTATATATCTGGACTGGTTTTTCCATTTGGAAAGCATTAAACATTTCAATTCACTGCATCATTACATTATTATTATTCAGTTTTGTTGCAACTTGACCCTATAAAGATCACAAAACTTGGATCTGTGTGTTCCTTAAGAATATTATTTGAGTGTGAGAAGACTTGCTAAGCAGTATGCCTCAAGTTTGAGAGGAAGTCGTTGGTAAGAAATACTGCGTTGATCTCACAAGACTTTTTAGACCTTTTTATACACCCCTATACATCATTTTTACTTTCCTTGCAAGAAAATAGGAGAATACAGTTCGGAAAAATCCCTCCGCAATGCTTTATATTTAAGAACAATTTATTGAACAATTCAAGCAAATAACAAGAAATAACTTGCAAATGCTTTACCCCACATAAAGTTTATTTGAATTTATCGTTTTTTTTTTATCGAGATCTCTATATTGGTGCAGTAAGACTTTGTCTGTCTCTTACAGTTTACCATTATGGTAATGTCCTAGGAATGGAGAGACTTCTGACTACATTAACAGTTGAATAAAGAATTTTTTTACACTTACATTGAAAATAATTTAAAGGTGCGGTACATGCAATTTTTTAGAAAAGCTTTGAAGATGTTCCTTGTATAAGATTTCTGGGGTCGAGATTTCCCTGAATATTTACGTGTCACATCCTATAAATATACGGAGTACTTAGTCGACTTTTGTTGTAAGAGCTTTGCTGTTGACAGATACAGAAATAAATAAATAAAAAGTGTGGTTGTGTATCTTGATGTTAAGTGATAGTCAAATGTTTAAAGAGCTAATCAGTATATGTCCGGACTAAACCAAGTAATGTATTGCTTTCGGAGAAAACTGTAAATATTGGTAAATACAAACAATTAACAAGGATTGTGCCTTCACTGTCCTGAAAGCCATGCGTCGATGTTTCTTAATGATATAAACGGAATGTCTACTTCCTTTCGCTTTATGCTCAATTTTTAGCTATAGAAAGGCATGTAGTTGTTCAGTTTCCTTTTAGTTTCTGTCAATACTGCTATATTTATTTGCTTTTGTTTTAACTTCTCTCACGCTCATATTCCTTTTAAACTTATAAGTAATATTGAAAGACTGAAACAAATAACAAAGAATATATAACAAATGCTTCACTACGCAACAAATACATTTAATATTGTTTTTGTTATTGAGATCTGTAATTCCAGCAAAAGATTTTGTAAGTCTCTTGCTGTTCACCACATTCCCAGATGATTCAAGATACACATTTCGTTTTTCTTGACAATATTTTAAAGTGAATACCAAGTCTGTGTTAACACGAACGCGGTCTTTAGGTGTTACAGACTGTCAATGGTTGATTACAGTAAATAGCTTGAGTAATACAACATATGCAATTAATTATATTTACATAAAAAATGTTAAAAATCCAAGATCAATTCATTTTAGTATGAATTATAAGATATTAGAATTATTTCTTTCCACACTAACTTTTTTCAAACAGTTCCATTAGATACAGTTTTACCATACTCTTCTAATACTTATCTTTTAATTTCCAAAATATAGACAGATAAAACTCCCTTATACATAGTTTTTCTTTCGGAATCCATTAAGTTTAGCTAAGAGGTTTTAAAAAGGTCTTTTTATTTAAGTAAGTCAAGTAAATTAGAACTCTAAACTGGTATGTGTGCTAAAACCACAAAATACCAAGAGATGTCAAAAAGCTATTGTTTTGAAAATTGTGTTCTATTCAGCTTTTGTTATGAGATAATACTCATAAAACTCAGAAAACAAAAGACTAACCTTTGAAATAACCTAGTGTTGGTATAGGATAACACTGAAACTAAGTAAGTTGTTATCCAAATGCTCTGTAAACTTTATAAAATGTCACTTATAGAAGTTAATTACCTCAACAGTAGATGTACAGACACTGAAATAGTGGTTAAGTACCATTCTTGTGATATCTCACATAAAAGGACAAATTTCCCAAGTGGTCACATACTTCACAGTTAACAAAATGACAATATGATTCACCAGTAATGTACCTTCATATCTACCTCTACATCAGATACTGACATATTTGTTAATGTTAAAGAGACATAAATAAGTAACCAACAAAAACAAACTACATTCATATTGTACATGAAGTGTTAAGGAGGCTTTGGAACTAGAACACATACTCGTGTGACTTCATTTGTTACTTTATTTACTCTCAGATTACATGAGCTGTAGAAACTTTAATGTAAGCATCCAATATGAATTAGCATTAATTCAAGAAACACGGCTTTGTAATAAAGGTAATAAAGGTAACTTCGTTTGTTGAGGAAAACTAAAATATAAAACAAGTGAATAATGTTTCCCCTTACAAATTTGAGGTTATACCACGTCAGCCCAATAAGGATCTCTGTGAAAATATTTTGTATATCAGAATTTTTAATTCCTCTGATACAAAACAATTTGGAGGTCTTGTAGTTTGGTATTTTCCATTCATTTAACAAATATTCTATGTGAAACAGTTTATGTAACCGTCCATTACTCTAATACCATTTCATATGATGTATATTATATGTAAGGAGGGTAACTACCTTGTCTCAAAAGTTGTTTTGCTCTTAATTGTTGTACGGAATAATGTTATTAGATTTATTCAAGCAATTTGCATATAATGTTAATAGTTCAATGAATGTTCCCATCATTTACAAGATCATTCATTAGGGAGTCCTACCAGCGCAGACAATTAGGTAATTATATCTAAAAATATTCCAACTAAATGACAATAGAACATCAGTATTACAGCAGCAGATAGTGAAGATTCAGATGTAGGTTTATTTAACGTATTATCTGTGAAGTTTTCCTGAAATCCTTAACGTTACATCCCTGTAACCTGCTGAAATACACTTGACTTTTATGTTTGTGTTATGCAGTTGTTGGACACATGTAGGGGTGTTTCCTAAAAAGGCTATACTTTTTGGATTCACAGAGTTAACAAATATGCATTTCTCGTTAGTTCTCCCAGTTAAGTTTTTAGATATAATAAAATACTTCAGCCACTTACTATAATTACGTAGTAGTGAATGTAAAACCTGTAGCGAGATCTGACTTTGATATAACTCTGTATGATCAAGTCATGTAGTCAAAATGTTGTAACATTATACACTATAAGTTGACAAAAATATACAGAAACTTAACTTTTATACAAGGTTAATTTTAAAAAGATCTTTCCTTACACTTTCGAAGATATTATTTTTCCATCTACCTCTAATGTTTTGATCAAAGTGCCTAATGTTAATACAAAATACAAAATATTTAACTGCAATGTTATGGAAACAGTCTCAGGTTCATTCAAAGTGAAATCTTGAAAAGAAGCATAATATATGGCAAGTCGATAAATTTAACGAATTTTAGGCCTTATGTTATTTTACTCAATATCCAATACTTTTATATCTTAAAAACGTTAATCCTTCTCTGGTAAATTTGTAAGAATAGCACTAAAATTTAAAATACAGCATGAGCGGACCCTATTTTCAGCATGTAACTATGGCCTTCTTGTATCTACAACAAAATGTGTAATAAAACTTCTTTGGTATTCCTTTTTGAGCAGACGTATTAATTAGCCTTTGTGTAAGGGCCGATTGAGAGTGTAACACAAATGTATGCACTAGACGATCTGTTAGTTACAGTGATTGTCCGCCAGGATAGAAATTCCTGAACTGCCAAGCGAACTGGATTCGCTGTCCAGAGATGGCGCCACAGGTAATATCTTATACAGAGAGGGAATATGTGTAACTAGTTACCAATTTTACAACGTATTATAATAAGGTACTTGATATACAGCTTCGACTTTATAGTTCTTTATTACTTTGAAACAAACAGCAGCTGCAGTGAATACAGCCATAAATTGGAAAGAATAAATAATGCTGTGCAGGAAAGCAAGTATTCTAAAGTGTGTTTGTTTGGAACATTTTTGCCTCTATAGAGCACTCATATATTCTGATTTCCCGAAGACTAATTGAATTTTGTTGGAACTTGTATCTAAAATGATCATTATAGTTGGAAATGCCTTTATGCTTAGTTAGGAATCTTATTTGTGGCATACTCCCGCCTCGGTAGCGTAGACGGTAGCGTACCACAGGGTGCAAGCCTTATATAAGGCTTTTTCCTTATCTTGAAAGATAAATGTCGGGTATCTCTAAATCCCATGGACCCCGCGCTCATCAAAGCATTATTTCACCCATTTATCCCATTAACCTGTGACAGAGAGAAGCATGACTTCCTCCAACATCTCCCATATCTCTGTCTCTTAACAGAACCATTAATGATGTACAGTTCTCCAGGACCTTCATACATGTTTTTGGCACTCCCGCTGTTTCTGTTATCTTACTCAATTCACTTCTCCACATCATGACAATTTGCCATTTTATATCCACATACATTGTATTTCACCTCAAGTTTAGTTTTATTGCCGGACAAAACTGTCCTAGCAATGTTCTTGTCAAATCCATAACTGACACTAAAAACAGACGGAATCTGTTGTTTTATCAGTGCTACCAACCTCCGAGATTATGACCTATGTGTTTGTGGCAACAAAGTATTCATTTGTCGTGGACTTCAAGTGCAATAGTATTTTAGGGAAAGAGTATCTTAACCTTAGAAAATCCGAATAAGATCTGATATAAAATGTGAATAAATGGCTTCGTAAATTTCTACATTAAAAAGTGATAGTAGCCCAAAAACCTGTTCAAGTAACCCTCCCGCCATGATAAAATTCATATACATGGTTCTTTGACAAAATATATATTTTCTTTAGTCTCAAGCACATTCCTGATTCAATACAATAACTATAATACAATAGGAGTCGAGCAAAAATCATTGGATACAACTTCTTAACTTTAGAAACAATCCTTTGTATAAACCAAATTTTGACAACCTTTTTCTCTTCTTCCTTTTTTAATATTTACAGCTTTAGTGTGTCCCGTTTGATCAAAGAAGAAAACGTTAAATATATTTACATAAAAAACAAATGTACTATTGAATTACTCTGAACTTCTATTTATTCTGACTGAACTCTGTACAATTTTCTTTAAGTTGTAGTTGCTGAGATACAGACAAGGTCTTAGCACACAAAAATAGAGATATTGTTAAAGAGTGTAATTTATGTAAACTTATTTTATCACAAACGATTTCCAGGGTATTCTGTTATAGTTCAGTTTGCTAATACTTTTTATATCTTAAAACGGCAATCCTGTTTCTGATATTGTCTGATAGCAATGACTTTGTAATATTAAAGCTAACACTATGTTTAAATATTTAACTATATTGCTGCTGTATGTACAACAAAGTGAGTAATGAAACAGCTCCTTAAACGTATATTTCATATTTGTAACAGACGGACAAGGAGACCTTTGTGTAACGGTTGGTCGTCAGTCAATTTGTTATATAGCAGACGATGGTTTAGTTATAGTAATTGTCCGCCAGGGGAGAACCGCCTGCTTGTTGCTGTCCAGAGAGGGCTCCACCTGTAATATCCTAATATGGGGAAGAAACTTTGTATTTATTAACAATGTTATGTAAGAATTTCTAATTATTTTCATTATTCACAGCTTAGATTTAACTGTAGCATTTTGCCTGTAAACGAAAGTAAGGCGTAATGTATATGTAGGTAATATCGAGTTAACAAATAATTTTGTGTTAGAAAAGAAGTCTCCTAAACTAGGTACAATATTAGGTATTTCGGCTAACTGAACTATGGACTTGTTGCAATTTTTATTATGTCTACTGATTTTTGTTGAAACCTATTTAGTTAAACCAATTAGTGTAATGCAGGAAGAACAATAGTTGTCCAAATTAGAGGTAAAATACTCCCGCATATTGATTAACTTCTAGTTTACTTTTAATATGGGCATTGGTGATAGGTTTGATAGCCCATATTATACGTCACTGCTTTATTAATTCAAATAAACCTTTAACATTGTAATAATTATGTTTGTGAAGGTTATAGTTAGTTCCCATGTAAAATCATTGAGATTTCATTTTCGGGTTTGTGCATCTCTTATGGTTTGTCAGTTGTACAAGTCTCTCCTACAACATTCCGCAACATTTTAACATGTGTTCATCTTTCATCTCCAAAGTACTTTAGAACAATTTTGTCCTTAAAAAACCAAACTTTTCGAGAACGCTTCTTGCAACTGTTAGTAAGTGTTGATAGTAAAGACTGAGTGATATTCTTGTAAATCTACGTCTGACATCCTAGGAAGGTGCTGAGTGTTTTACTTTTGGGGTTATGTTGTTTACAGACACATAGAGCTTTTTGTAAAGTTGCACTAACTATTAAAGATATGTCCACAATTATCAATAACTTTACTGTTTACAATAACTACTTGTGACCGAACGGAATGGCTCAGGCGGTTTGGTCTGAATGGCTCGAGTTTGATTCCCATGGCCAACCTACATGACCCATGGGTGTTTACGGGGTGTTACCGCGTCCCTAGGCGAATGCTGGATAGGATGATTACATCCCCTAATTTTCCTGTCTCTCCATTTCATCTCCATTATCGTTTTATATCTCTCACCTGGTGGCCTGTTTCAGGGCAGAAGTGTCGGCGGTGCATGGCAGGATGATATGCTCTGAGGTAAACTACTTCCTCCTCCGGTAGGTCCGTTGCCGGTCTCCACTCCTCTACTGGGACCATTTCGGGACTGTCAGCAAGGGACTTTTACGGCTCGGCAGCTGGGCTCGTTGCCGTCCCGCAGTAGGGGTGCGAGTTCGTTGTCCTGACCTGTTGGGGGAAGTCTCTATCCAAGTAAACCTTAGGGACCATGTCCTCTGTACTGTCGTGCCTCCTAGGATCGGCCGCGCTCTACCTCCTTCACCTCATCCTTCCTAAAGGGGTGCCCCACTTGGGGGCACAGGAACAATGCGTCCAGCATGGTGGTCTACCTACCGAATCCCCTCCGTAATGAAATCCCAAAAACAATAAGAAGTGTAAGTTGTGTTGACTACCAAGTCTGTGTTAAGACGAACGTGGTCTTTAGGTATTACGGACTGTCAATAGTCAATTACAATAAAACGTTTGTACAACATATAGTAAGAATAAAAGACATAAATTTTACAATCACTTTTGTCAACCTTAAATTCCACTTTTAAAACAGTGAAATCTTTTCTAAAAACTCCGTCAGCGTGCCATATGCCCTTCTTGCACGCCACACATAGTAGGCGCATGCGCAGTAGTCAAGGTACCAGCAGTCATTGATTGCCGGCGCCAGGTCTGATAACCCCAAAGGTCACTTCTTATCAGCAAATTCTCGTTTCGCGTAAAGTGCAAGGTACATTCTCGGTATAGAGGTCATTCGTCGTACAATGCCTCCATCGAGAGCCCGTTACTCTGTTACTCCCAGTAACTCTGTACCTAGACACTACTTTAAAATATTTTTATAAAGCTGGTCACTGGTCACTTTCTTTTGTATGACCTGGACATATAAAAATATGAATATATTCCCGTTTGCGAAAAAGTTTAAGTATATGAACGTTTACAACAATAACAATGAATATTTCAAATATGACTATCACATTTAACTTTGACCTTTTCCGATCGACTACTAAATATGTGATGAAAGATTGTTGTATACGTTAATTTTTTTTTAATTTGGAACCGATGGAGTAATGAGCCTTAGTGGTAAGGTGGTTTGATAGTCCAATACGTTAAATGTCTGCAGTAGACGACCAGTTAGTTACAGTGATTGTCCGCTAGGAGAGAAATTCCAGAATTCCCAACGGAACTGCAATTACAGACCATAGATGGCGCCACAGGTAATACCTTATACTGAGAATGAGTATCTGTAATTACTTAAAAACTTTATAACATAATTTAAGTAACCTCTTTACATGGAACTTAAATTTTACTGTACTTCATTGACTTTTAGGAACAGCAGGTTCAGTGAATAAATGAGATAATTTCGTAAACAATAAATAATGTATAACAAAGGAACTCTTCTAACGTGTGTATATTTTGACCGGTTTTTGTTTAAAATGGATGCTCCCCGTCCATACATTTCCTTAGTGGCCGGCTTCCTCGGAAACCGAAGCTTCCGAGTAAAGATGGAAGCGCCCATTGGCGCTGGAGTGCCGGAAGGCAGCGTGCTGTCGCCAGCACTCTTTGCAGCTTACATGGCTGACATACCCACGCACCACAACACCCACACCTGTCAATACGCGGACGATTTTATGATCTTCGCAGTCAACAGAAACCCAAGGTATAGCTTTCGGCAGATCCAAACCCAGCTCCGGGCCATTGGTGAATGGAGCGCAAAATGGCGAATGGCAATTAACCCGGAGAGGAGCTCTGCGATTCTCCTGGCGAAAACCAGAGCCGATCGGTTGCAGCAGAACTTCGTTTTACGGCGTCGTGAAATCCCATGGTTTCAAACGGCGAAGTATCTCGGAGTGACGCTGGACCGCAAATTAACTTACGCTCCGCACGTCAAAGGCAAGGTCCAACTTGGGCACGTCGCGCTCAGGAACCTATATCCAATATTCCGTTCAACCATGCCACTCCGTCTCAAACTCCGGCTGTATCGGGCGATCATCCCGCCCATGATCTTGTCCGGCTGTGAGATCTGGGGAACAGTGGCGAATACCATTTCGTCAGACTCCAGACGCTGCAGAACAGGGCGCTACGGGTCATGTACGATACTGACTGGAGATTTCCCTCCCATATTCTTCATGAACATTCGAACATCCCGTACATTGTCGACCTCATTCGAGAGAGGGCTCGTTCAATGTACGACAAAATTCAAACCCATGGCAACCCTTTGATGAACTTACTGGGCAGGTATGACCAGAGGAAGCAAAGACGCTTGCCATCATACAAACTCCCAAGAGACGTCTTGGGGGCCCTTGGTTATCCCAAGGGAAACCTCAAACATATCCAATATCACAAACGCCTGCTGGCTCTAGCGTTAGGCCAGCCGTACTCAAAACGGGGCAAAAGATCTAAAACAGATCCTCCCCCAACGGGAGAAGTTAACAAACCCGCCTAGCTGCTGCCTTCCGAGAACAGGCAAAGGCAACCAGTTAACACCAAATTTTTCTCATAAACAAACAAAAATCTACCGCCAGCAGAACAAAAACTCAACCAATCTTGACTCCCTTCGCAGGTTAAGCCGCAAAGCGGCTAGGTACTGCGGCAAAAGACACCCGGACGGGGAAAAAGAAAAATTGCCGCGCCCGACCAGGACTACCTCTGGACCTCTAAAATGTATACAGCACTTCTGAATCAGGCGTATGCCTCGTTTAGTTGGAACTTTTATCCATAATGATCAATAAACTTGAAAATGCTTCAGTTCCTTAGTTACCAATTTCATTTGAGCCATAAGAATTTAACGCAATTGCTGTTTGCTACGTTGAACTAATTCGACTATATATTCCTTATAATAAAGTAGGTGAATACAGGATATAGCTAAACTCTTAGTGATAGTTGTCGCTACGTAATGGCTTTCGAATTTGATTTTCTTTGTATATTTTGATGACAAAGAATTAATAAAGGATTTCCACCTCAGAAACCTTCAATTATTGAACAATTCAAATAACAACAAATACCTCTTAAATCCTTTACTCGACAAAAAGTACATTTCAATTATCGTTTGTTTTATCATGATCTTTATATTTTGGTAGTGTAATCAAAGTTGTTACAGTTAGTTTGAAAAATTTACACGACTACATTCATAGACTTCGGACTATATTCATAGTTGAATCAAGATTTTTAATTTATTTGATCTGAAAATATTTTAAGGATAAGTATTGTACATAGAAGTCCTTGAAACCACTTTTGAGAAAATATCTGAAAATGCTCCATGAATGTATAAGAGGTCTGGGGTCGATATTTCCCTGAATATTTACGTGTCACATACTTTAAAAATACTGAGTATTTAGCCGACTTTTGTTGTAAGAGTTTTGCTGTTGACAGATACAGAAATAAATAAATAAAAAGTGTGGTTGTGTATCTTGACTTTAACTGATAGTCAAATGTTTAAAGAGCTAATCAGTATATGTCCGGACTAAACCAAGTAATGTATTGCTTTCGGAGAAAACTGTAAATATTGGTAAATACAAACAATTAACAAGGATTGTGTCTTACATACATCCTGTGTTTTAACAATATCTACATTTTTGTTTATTAACATTTTGTCTATCTCTTAGAGATATAAAGGAACATTCAGAATAAACAGAACTTCTGAAGACATTAGCAAAGTATTCAGGATAGGCAATTCGTTTGTTATCACATCTTAAATATTTGGTAAATTAATTAGTATTGTTAGAATAAGCTTAAAAGGATTTAAATAAAATCTTTATTGATAGTGTAGTGTGAAGTACAGTAAGTGTATTTTCTGCTTATTATGTACTTGGTACAGACAACAAAAGTAATTTACTTCATTCACTGTTCATTCTGTTTACTAACATATTTAGTTACTTTATTACTCAACATTCGTCATTTTAAATTATTTTTAATTTGTTCATATGGTAATGTCAATGACAAATTTTACGTGTACAGTTTTAGTAGTATTTCTTGATTACTTTAGACTGTTTCTACTTTTTCTAACACGTACATAGCACATAGAGAATGTATTGTATTACACCCAACATTTGATAACAAGATTTTACTGTCAAAACTAATTTTGAGACTTGATAAATAAAACACATGTGTTACATTTACATGACTTCCTCTACTCATTGTCTTATTCTCATATCTACTTCATGTTATTAGAGATAAATATTTATGTGAAGTGTCTTATTACATATATCCTTGTAAGTACAGAGGCAATAGGACAATGCAGCAGTATTTAAGTGATAGTCAAGTATTTTATGAACCAGTCGTTATATGATGACTTTTGTATTATATAGTAATTACTCGAGTCTTTCTTTACTTTCTACCCTTATAGATAAAATTATACTGCTTGGCTAACCAGGTACATAAATTTGTATAGTTGTACCACATCATACAACTTTATAATATACTCACGTTCTTCAACATCTTATGTGTCACTTGTCACCGTTTGGCTAACACTTGGACATTTACTGTTTACAAATTACAGATACATATTAACGACTACCTACTGGTGGTGTATGAAGTTTATTAGCAAGTTCAGACTTACTGTGCATATATCATTTTACAGTAGGAAACAAATGTAAAGTTGAATATTGATTTATGTCGAAACTGTTTACAAATACAGATCAGTGGCATACTTTAACGTCTGTAAGAGGCTGACTGCGACTTCGGCTAAGTTCGGAAACACGAAGTGATCATATTTACTGACAGACGGCCGAACATTTTGGAACATCTGAAGGTAAACTTGTAGATGTGTGTTTCAGTTAGTAAAACGTGTACAGTTGTACAGTAGAGGACTAGAAAAGAAAACGTGGGGAGGCTCGAATTGGAGATGTTCCAAGCTCATCCTTTGGTATAACTATTCCTTGTAGATGTAAAGGAGTATGGGAATGTAGGAGCATTCTCATAAGAGAGTGTCAAATGTTTTAAAGCTAGCCACGAGGTACTGACTTTAATATTCCAGTATCTTTACACGATTTACATATAAGTATTACATAAATTCTTCCAATTTGTAAATTGACAACATTGAAACTTTCGGACAATCAACAAGGAATAACTTGCAAATTTTTCAGATATTCACTCTACGAAAGATGTATTTAACATAGAGTGATATAGGTAATAGAAATATTTGGAACCATTTTTGTTACATGAATATTTCCAAAAGTGTTCCATGTAAAGTGTAGACTGAGGTGGGAAGTTTTCTCGAAATTCTCTACATTGCATTCTTGAAAGTAGCTGAAGGCTGTTTGGTAATTAACGAGTTCTATGTTTGGGCTTCATTGTTGACACTCACACTCACACACATACATATACAGGGAAACTTTTCTAAAGTTTCTACGTTTTGGATTGAGGTAGTTAAGAAGAAATGTACTTTTGATAAATTCTAGTGATCTAATTTTCGGGTCCAATACAACACTTGAGCGACTTACACTTAGTATGTAGTAGGTAGTGTAAAACCTGTACCAAGATCTGACTTTGGTAGAAATCTCTATGATCAAATCTTTACACAAGCTAATTGCGACACGTTTTTATTAATTTTTGGAAAATATTTGACTGATTTAGCTGAATTTGATTAAAGTACTTTATGTATAATACATCTGGTTAATACATCAGTTTAATAGTCTGATTCATTTTGACTTAATTCTCTATAAATTACTTTAACTTGTCAATTAGAACATATGCATAAGCTTGTGGTAAATAAATATTCCATCCTCTTGATATACATAATTTGTGTCAACTTATTCTGTCTAATAAACAATTTTCGAAGCCTTCTGTGCTTCTTGTTCAAATGCCCAATACATTTATATCTTAAAAGTGCTAATCCTATTTATCTAAGTTCATAATAATAACATTGTATTCGAAAGGCACGTATGTACAGCGAAAAGAATGTGAAACCTCTGTGTTAGTTTATTTTCAATTTGGAGGAGATGTCCTAGCGGAAACTCGGATTGACAAAGTATTGTAACACATTAAATGCATTTGTTAGATCTTTTGGTTTTAGTGATACCCGCTAGGAGAGAATTTTCAATTGGAAAGTCGTGAAATTAAAGCGAACGGTAATTACTGTCCACAGATGGCTCTGTCAGTAACATGTTATACTGACGAACACTATGTGTAATTATACATAAAGTTTTATAACACATTGTAATTACCTTCATTAAATACAGTTTAGATTTAATTTGTATTTATTACTTTTAAACAAATGGCAGCTACAACGAACACAGAAGAAGTATCACACAAATAAATCTCTGTAGATGAGAAATGAACATTACTAAAGTGTGTATATGTTAACGAATTTTTTCCTATCTCACGTATGATTTCCATGTCCATTCATTAAACAATATTTAGATTTTTGTTGGAACTTTTATAATCAGCAATCCACTCACTTGCACAGAACATATTTATTAGAAGTGAACCTTCCATGTTAATCGTTGGCAACCCTATTTTCGGGTGATGAACTAAATTATGAAAAATCGCGTGTGCAAACATCTTACGTTGCCAGTATAATGAAGCTGTACTTTTCATACTTGCTTAGCTGTCAGCTGGTGATATGTTCCAATATCGCATTTCTACAGATAACGCACAAAGATAATTACGTGAGCTTTGAGAGTTGTGACTGCAGTTTCGAAGTTGTTGCATTTTCTAAAAACTCACATAATTATCTTATATAATCTGTAGCAATACAGCATTAGAACATAATCAGCTGACCTTTAAGTGAATTTTCTGCATGACACTTGTATTATTTTCCAGTTTAATTATCTCAAAATTTTGTATGAACTTTCAAGGAATTGACAATAGAATGTGCTATTTGACAGGAAAATTTGAATAATAACATTGACGGTTACTGGTTCCTATTATTATTCAGGCTCATTAATATAACAAATTAAAGTGTCATTTCCTTAAATAACATGAGTAATTCAACTAAATCAGTTACAAAGCATCCATAGAACAATACTTGCTGTAACTCAAAACACTTAAGTGATGTAAAATGGCTAATTCAATTAATTACAGAGAAACTTTAGAAAATATTCGGTGTAATATTACACATATTTGTAAAGCATATGAATAATTCAGTATCCTTTTTCATTTAAAACAAAGATACTTTAACATAAAGCTACAGCTGTTACACAAAGCGATATGCATGACAAAAATGATAAAGTTGAATAATTTACAAATAAACTTTAATTTAATGTTTTGTAATAGCACTGTAGGGTTTGGTGAACGATTTAAAATGATGAATAACAATTCATTGTACTACATGGAAAGTTAGGCATAATATTATAACACTTATACTATGTATTACGTCTTGAAACATTTTCTAAAGTTCTTGGTTCAACTCTCTTAATATTTGAACATATTCTTGCAAGCCCATGACCTGAACAAACTGCTGAACTGTTGCGAGCTTTGGGAAATGTACCAAGTACTTTGAGGTTAACTGCCTTTCCCATAAGGATAGTTTCATTTTGAATGCTCTGATACTATCACTTTCAATAAAAAAAGAAACATTCTTCACATGAAGGGATAAATGTAGAAGTAGATGTCCTGCGTGTCACATTACATTCTCCAAGTGACATTATGTTTACGAAAACAAACCGCAAGAGACGAGACAACACTTCTGTCTATTTGCACGTCTTGTCTCAAACTGAAGTCGCACGGCACTCGTGGCAGTGCACAGTACTAAGTCATTTGCTCTAGCACAGAATCCATCCACTTGGTGACCGCTGCTCTTAACCACTGAGCTACTATGGCAAACATGCCGACATGACATTAAATTCTCCAACTGACTCGTATGTTTACTGTTAGACCACTAGGGGTTCTGATATGCTGAGACACGCACCTTTTGTCAGACTTACTATGCTGTAAGTACTTAAGGGCCAGGCTTTATAGTTAAACCACTGAGCTACTATGGCCAACATGCCGACATGACATTAAATTCTCCAACTGACTCTTATGTTTCCTGTTAGACCACTAGGGGTTCTCATATGCTGAGACACGCACCTTTTGTCAGACTTACTATGCTATAAGTACTTAAGTCCCAGGCTTCATAGTTAAACCACAATGCTTTTAATTTAGGTGAATTGATAGAAATAATCATTTCTTCCACAGTAGTCAGGAGTGATGTCTTTAAATTTCAAGGGACATAAGTGAATAACCAACAAAAACACTACATATATCCTTTTAAGTACAAAGGAAACAGGACAATACAGCAATGTTTAATTGATGGTCAAATATTTTATGACGCTGTCGTTATGTGATGACTTTCAAATAGTATTCTACTTATATAAACAGGAGAGGAAAACAAAAGAACAACATTGTATTTGAGGAAAGTGTAAGTATTGCAAATTCAACCAAATAAGAAGGAATATCTCATAAATGCTTAACTCTAGGAACATTTATTTGATGTTATTTGTATATTTCAATGTAGTCTATAGTTTTCTGTTTTGTAACTGTTGATCTACCTCTAGTTGTGTAACAATTATCCAAGGGTCGATTAGAAAGAAGAGGACCTTTAAGACTCTTCAATGAAACTATATCTAATTATTGAAGGCTGCTAGCTTGTCAGTTGTACTAAAGGTATGACAAAATATATATATACATTAAAGCACAAAGATTGCTCCATAATTTTGGGTGTTCCAACTCTGATCAACCATTGGTAGTTCACTATTACCCAACAGATGCCAGTAGTTTAGATTCCCTAGCCAAGAACTACAAAAGCACCAAGAATCAGTTGCATATACACTAAACATAGGAACAACTCCTCGAAGGAAGTTCAGGTACAGTTATTTTGTAAAAATAACAAATTAATAAATAATAAATAATTAATAATAATAAATAATAATTCCTGTTCAGGTAGAGTTTAGTTTGTAATGTTTATTGTTTCAATCAAGCCCAAGTTTATAAATTACTAATATATCAATATTGATAATAACCTTACTTAAATGTAATGTAACATACTTTTGCAATAATTTCCAAAATGTAATGCTGCCGCGCGTTTCTCGCTGCCTAACTACGCCACCCATTAATCCGATCGCGTCGGACAACGAGGCAGTGGCACAGCCATCTATATCCGAAACCACATCACTCACACGCCCTTCCCGCTCCTCCCACTGCAGCATGTGGAGGCTTGCGCCATCAGGCTCGCCATTGGCGGACTCCACACCTTGCTGATAGTGGCATACGACCCTCCCGACCACCGCTTCCATGAGGCGGACTACACCACCCTCCTGAACCTCCACCCAGTGGTCTGCATCGCAGGTGACCTCAACGCGAAGCATGCCCACTGGCACAGCCGCACCTCAAATGCTAAGAGGCGCGGGCTCTACCGCCTCGTCAGCGGTAACCCAAACCTTGTCGCGCATGGACCGAGAGGACCTACGTTCTACCCGGCCCGCAGCAGGCCGGACTTTCTCGATATCATGATCAGCAAGAACTTCACATACCATCTAGACCTCTCTGTAGTCAACGAACTCGACTCCGACCACGACCCAGTCGTGGTGGACCCGAACGTTGACATGCCAGCTCTGTTAAATCCAGACTGGACATACGAGGTTGACTGGGATGCAGCCGTCCTTGACCTTAACCAAACCATAGACCCTCGACCGCGCATCGACTCTATCGAGGCGTTGGAAGCGGCAGCCACCTCCTTCTCCCAACATTTCCTAAATGTGGAACGGGCGCACACGCACCGCATTCCATCGGAATACCACAACCCCAGAAACATACCTTCATAACTCCGGCAGCTGCTTAAAGCTAAAGCAGTCGTCCGGAAGCTATGGCAGCGTTTCCGCCACCCCAGGATCGAAGCGGTCTACCGGCGGTTCAAATCCCTGGCAAGAAGACTGCTACGTGCACACCGCTCAGCGGCATGGGAACTCAACATGCAGAGGGTTGACTTCACTGAGAAGCAACCCTGGCGGATTATCCGCTCCTTAAGAAGGGACCGGACCGAGCACCGGCATCCACTCCATGGCACTCATGGAAGGCTCGCATTCGAGCCCCAATTGAAAGCCACGTGTTTTGCAGATTACTTGGAGAGGTAATTCGAACCAAGGGAAGACCCCCAAGACGACAAGTTCACCGAACATGTGGAGGATATGGTGGAATACCTCTACGAGGCAACACCACCTCCATATCCGGAGATCCACATCCCCATCGTCAGTACTAAACAGTTGACCGCCCAAATCAATAGCCTGAAACCCAACTAATTCCCTGGGCACGATGAGGTCACAGCCGCCACGCTTCAGCACCTTCCTCGGAAGGCTGTGATCCACTTGACGCGGATTTACAACGCATGCCTCACCCTGCGCCACTTCCCAACTTGTTAGAAAGAGGCACGGTATGCATATTGAAGCCGCGCAAGAATCCAGTCTTTCCGGAAAGTTACCAATCCATTAGCTTGCTACCGATCTTCTCAAAGATCTTTGAACTATTGCTCCTCCCTCGCCTAACTCCTCTCTTTGAGGAAAGGCTCCTACTCCCAGATCACCAATTCGGTTTCCGTCGAGGCCATTCCACCACCTTGCAGTTACTGCGCTTGGCGGAGAAGGCTGCTCTGGGACCCCAGGACGGCCCCAAAACCATCGCTGTGCTCTTGGACGTGGAGAAGGCCTTCACCACCACGTGGCACCAGGGGTTGTTCAAACTCTAAGAAGCACAACTCCCCCCTCCCTACCTGTCAATACTCAGCAACTTCCTCAACGACCGCACCTTCATAGTGCGGATCGAGGGGAAACTATCATCTGTCAGACTCATAGCGGCTGGAGTCCCGGAAGGCAGTGTCCTGTCCCCGCTACTCTTCGCCACCTACATGTCTGACCTACCTACGTATTCGTGCACTGTTTTGTGTCAGTATGCCGACGATGTGCTCATACTGGCACAGAACAAGAACGTCCGCTACTGCCTCCCCCCTCTACAGCGTCAGCTTCACGCCATTGGCAGGTGGAGTGAGAAGGGGAGGATGGCCATTACCCCGCAGAAGAGCTCCGCTCTCATGCTGGCTAAGACCCGTAGCTGGCGCCTAGAAGGAGACCTGCGGTTACGGTGGAGAAGAATCCCCTGGGTGCGAACCGCCAAATACCTGGGAATCCAACTGTACCGCGGCCTCACTTTCACTCCGCATGTCAGGGCAAAGGCCGGCACTCAGGCAACTCTACCTCATCTTTCGATCTACCATGGCCCATCCGCTTCAATCTGCGGGCGTAGCTTGCGATCGTCCCGCCTCTGATCCTGTATGGATGCGAGGTCTGGGGTTCGGAAGCTCATACCACCCTCCGCAGGCTGCAAGCCGTGCAGAACAGAGCCTTAAGGATGATCTTCGGTACCGACCGCAGGTTGCCATCTCACTTTCTGCATACCAGTCTGGCTTACCATACGTCGAAGATGTCATGCGTGAACGAACACGCACGTTGTATGCCAAGAGCACTCCTCACCCTAACCAGCTGGTGAATTCACTTGGTCAATACGGCCACCGTTACCTCAGAAGACGGAGGATCTATCGCCTACCCAAGGACGCCCTTGGGTGGTAGTCTACCTCTCCTCCTGCCCCTAACAAACACCGCCAGGTCACGTCGCGCCTTGGCCGCGGCACCTGCAGTCGTGCTCTGGGGCGCCCGCACGACCTGGTCTTATTAAACCTAAAACCAATTCCCATCTGGTCTCTCGCTACTGGTTCCCCATCTGCTTGACGGATCGCTAGCGACCGCAGAAAGCGAGGTGGAACGGGCACTGTCCCCCCGCCAAGGGGGAATATCCCGGCAACAGAAGCATCAGTAGAGGCCAACTGCGCCGTCTCACTGAAGGACACGCAAGCTTGCGCAAATACATTTATCTATTATGCCTCACGGGTAAATCTGCAAAGCGGATAGGTACCACGGCGTGTAACCGTCCGCCCGGGAGAACCCGAGGATCTGCACCTGCTCTTGGCTCTTGGCTAATTGAACCATCGACTTAATTCTAATTGCATTATATCCCACGACAAACGTTTTGTTGGAACTTATTTGGACAAAGCAATTAAAGCGATGCAGCAACAACTTGGAGGAATTTATCAGGTATTAAAGGCAATCACTAAAAGGTGCAAAGCCTAATAATAAATAACAATGTCATAAACCTTTCTGTTCTTCAGTCGTGAATATGATGAAGTGACGTTACACTGTCTACTCCGTGTCACGCCTTATTTATCTTCATTTTAATAAACATTAGTAACTTAATGGTAGCCATATAAAATCTTAAGAATTTATTTTCCACTTTTTTAATCTCCTATAGTTTGTCATTTATACAAAGCTCACTCGAATATAGAAATCTTCCGACCACATTCTGGAATGAGTTATGTCCATCATTCAACATGAAAGTATTTGAGTGAATGTAAAGTATAAGTAGGTAATGTAAAACCTGTACCGAGATCTGACTTTGGTACAATTCTGTATGGTCAAATGATGTAGTCAAAATGTAGTAACATTATAAAATAGAAGTTCACAAAAATATACAATCTCCTACCTTCAGACATTTAACTTTTATATAAACTAAATTGACACAGCCTTTTCTTATTTTTTGGAAAGTATTATTTTTTTATTTGACATCTAATAATTTCATAAAGCTAAGGAATATTTAATATAGAAAACAAAATGCAGAACTCTAATATTCTACAAATAGATTCAGATTCATTGAAAGGTCGATTTTTGTTATAAAGGATAATATGTGGAAGTATATTTAGTTAAGGATTTTGAACCGTTTTGCTCTTCTGTGTCAATATCCAATAACTTTAAATCTTAAACACGTTAATGTTACTCTTGTAAACTAGTAAGAATAGAACCAGAACTTAACTGAGCTGACACAATTTTTAACATTTAATTATGGCTTCTCGTATCTTCAACAAATTTCATAATGAAAATTCTCCTGTACATTTATTTTCTTCTTTTTTCGTATATTTCAGCAGATGGAATAATAAATCTCAGTATTAGGGCGGAATGAGTGTGTAACACGATAAATGTCTGCAGACGATCTGTTAATTACAGCGACTGTCCACCAGGAGTTTCCAGAACTGGCAACCGAACTGGAATCGCTGTCCACAGATGGCTCCACAGATAATATCTTGTACTGTGTAAGAATGGATGTAATTATTTACCAATTTTGATAACACACTTTAAATATGATCCTTACATAGTGCTAAGGTTTAATTTCTCTTTATATTGTTAAAACAAACAACAGCTTCAGTGATTACACGAATACTTTTGAAAAAATATATAATGCTCTGTGAGAATGGAAGTCTCCTAAAGTGTATATATGTCGACAGGTTTTTGCATCTAGAAAGCATTAAACATTTCAATTTGTTAACAATTTCTGTTAATTTTTGTTGGAACTTGAACCTATAACGATCACAAAAGTTGGATCTGTGTGTTCCTTAAAATTATCATTTGAGTGTCAGAACACTTGATAAGCAGTATGCCTCAGGTTTTAGAGGAAGTCGTTGGTAAAAAATACTTGTTGCGTTGATCTCACAATGCTTTTTAAATCTCTTTATAATCCCTTATACATTACTATTATTTTCCTTGCAAGAAAGTAGGAGAATACAGTCCGGTTAAATCGCTACGTAATAATCTTCAAATTTGACTTTCTTTGCACAGCTCAACGATTTTTTAGTTTTAAATTTAAGAAATTTATACTTATTGATCAATTCAAACAAATATCAAGAAAACGCTCGCAAAAACCTTACCCTACATAAAGTATATTTCAATTTATCGTTTGTTTTATCGAGATCTCTATATCGGAGCAGTAAGACTTTGTTTTTAACAGTTTACTATTATGGTAATGACCTTTGACAAGCTGTTGGAAAATACTCCATGTATAAGAGGTCTGGGTTCGAGATTTCTCTGAATATTTACGTGTCACATCCTTTAAATATACTGAGTATTTAGCCGACTTTTGTTGTAAGAGCTTTGCTGTTGACAGATACAGAAATAAATAAATAAAAAGTGTGGTTGTGTATCTTGACTTTAAGTGATAGTCAAATGTTTAAAGAGCTAATCAGTATATGTCCGGACTAAACCAAGTAATGTATTGCTTTCGGAGAAAACTGTAAATATTGGTAAATACAAACCATTAACAAGGATTGTGTTTTACATACATCCTGTGTTTTAACAACATCTACATTTTTGTTTATTAACATTTTGTCTCTCTGTTAGAGATATAAAGGAATATTCAGAATAAAGAGAGCGTACGAGGATATTAAAATATTCAAGATATGCACTTCATTTGTCATCAATTCACATTACATATTTCATAAGTTATTCAAAATCGTCACAGTGAGTGTTAAAAACAAGTGTTAAATAAATATTTTACATAAAGTGTAGTGTGAAGTACAGTAAGTGTATTTTCTACTTATTTTGTACTCGGTACACACAACAAAAGTAATTTACTTCATTCACTGTTCATTCTGTTTACTAACATATTTAGTTTCTTTATTACTCATCATTCATCATTTTCAATTATATTTAATTAGTTAATATGCTAAATGTAAAGTGTACAATTTTTGTAGTATTTGTTGATTACTTTAGACTGTTTCTACTTTTTCTAACACGTACATAACACATAGAGAATGTATTGTAGTACACCAAACATTTGATAGCAAAATTTTACCTTCAAAACTAATTTTGAGACTTGCTAAATAAAACATATGTGTTACACTTACATGACTTTCTCTACTCATTGTCTTATTCTCATATCTACTTCATTATATTAGAGATAAATATTTATATAAAATGACTTATTACATATATCCTTGTAAGTACAAAGGCAATAGGACAATACAGCAGTGTTTAATTAATAGTCAAGTATTTTATGTACCAGTCGTTATGTGATGACTTTGAAATAACATTCTCTTTATGTAAACAAGAGAGGAAAACGAATGAACCTCCTCGTATTTCAGGAAAGTATAAGTATTGGAGAATTCAAACAAATAACAGGAAATATCTAACAAATGCTTCACTACACAACAAATATATTTAATATTGTTTGTTTTATTGAGATCTATAATTCCAGCAAATGATTTTGTAAGTCTCTTACTATTTACCACATTCCCCGATGATTCAAGATAAATATTTCATTTTCTTCACAATATTTTAAAGAAACTACCATGTCTATGTTAACATGAACGTGGTCTTGAGGTGTTATGGACTGTCATAGTCGATTACAGTAAATAACTTGAGTAATACATCATATACAATCAATTATATTTACATAGTACACGTTAAAAATCCAAGATCAAATCAATTAATATAAAATATAATATTTTAAAATAATTTCTTAATCACATTAATTTTTTCAAGCCGTTCCATTATTGATGCATTTTTCTGAAAAATATCTGTTAGCTTCTAAAATATAGACAGTTGAAGCTCTCTTATAAATAGTTTATCTTTGTTAATGTATTATAACCTATAAGTTTAGCTAACAGTTTTAAATTTTTTTTATTTAAATAAGTCATGTAAATTTGAACTCTAAAGAGGTATCTCTGCTAAAACCACAAAATACCAAGAGATGTAAAAAAGCTGCTGTTTTGAACATTGTGTGGTATGCAGCTTGATAAATAAAACATATGTGTTACATTTACATGATATTCTCTACTCATTGTCTTATTCTCATATCTACTTCTTGCTATTAGAGATAAATATTTATATAAAAGTCTTATTACATATATCGTTGTAAGTACAGAGGCAATAGGAGGATATGCAAATGTTTTATGATGTGCATTTATTTCCCTGGAAGATATATTTAAAGTATTGTTTGTGAATATTCTACCCTTGACTTTTATATCTGGGCTATATTGTTTACAGACACTTGGAGGAAGGTTCTCTAAAAGGCCTTTTACTTTTGGATTCACAGAGTAAATAAATATGTATTTCTGGTGAACTCTCCGAGTTAAACTTATTGATATAATAAAATATTTCAGCCACTTATTACAATTATGTAGTAGGTAATGTAAAACCTCTAACGAGATATGACTTTGGTACAAATCTGTATGATCAAATCATGCAGTCAAAATGTTGTAACATTATAAAATAGAAGTTGACAAAATTATACAAACTCTTACCTTCAGAAACCTAACCTCTACATAAGACAAATTTAATAAAACCTTTCGTTATATTTTGGAAGATATCATTTTTCCCTTTATCTCTAATAATTTCATCAAAGTGCCTAATGTTTAAAACAAAAATCAAAATGTATAACTGTAATGAAATAGGCTCAGACACATTCAAAGTGAAATCTTGAAAAAAAAGCATAATATATGGTAAGTTAATTTAATTAACGAAATTTTAAGTCTTCTGTTATTCTTTTTCAATATCCAAAACTTTTATATCTTAAAAACGTTAATCCTACACTAGTAAATTTGTAAGAATAGTACTAAAATGTAAAATACAGAATAAGGTGAACCTATTTCTAGCATTTAACTACGGCCTTCCTGTGTCTACAACAAAATGTGTAATGAAACTTCTTTTGTGCCCCATTTTTTTTCTGCAGACATAATAGCGAGTCTTAGTGTTAGGGAGGAATGAGAGTGTAACACGTTAAGTATGTGCAATAGACGATGTGTTAGTTACAATGATTGTCCGCCAGGAGAGAAATTCAAGAACTGCCAACCGAACTGGAATCGTTGTCCAGAGATGGCGCCACTGATAACATCTTATACTGAAAAGGAATATGCGCAAATATTTACTAAATCTTTTAACACACTTTAGGCATTTACTTTACATAATGTTTGAATTTAATTGTCCTTTATTGGCTCAAAACAAGCGACAGCTTTAGTGAATACAGGCATAATGTATAGCAAATAAATTATGTTGTATTAGAAAGGAAGTCTTCTAGAGTGTGTATATTTCAAACGTTTTTGCACCTAAGTGGTATTCGAGAATTCCCTATTACCTGTACCTTGAATCTACAATAATCAGAGTTTTCATTTGAGCCGAAGAGTTGTAACAGAATTGTTGTTTGTGAGAAGGCTGGATAAGCAGCTCAAGTTTGAGATGAAATCGTTGGTGATTATTCAAATACTTGCCGTGTTGAAGTCACTGGACATTTTTATTCTTCTTATAATTAATCATGTACTTCATGTTAATATTCCTGATCTTGCAAGATAATAAGAGAACGTGGCAAGTATGTTACCTATTAACGATAGTTAAATATTTTAAAGCTGTGATTTGGAGTGTGATTATCTTTGTATAGCTTACTGTCTAAAATTTGATAATAAATTCTCACTTGAAACCTATACTTATTGAAAAATTCAAACAAATACTTCGCAAATGCCAAGTATAACACAAAAGTATATTTCAATTTATCGTTTGTTTTATCGAGATCTCTATGTTGGAGCAGTAAGATTTTGTCTGTGTCTTACAGTTTACCTTTATGGTAATCTCCTAGGAATACAGAGACTTCTGACTACATTCACAGTTGAATCACGACATATATTTCATTTACCCTGAAAATATTTTAAGGATATGGTATGTTCTTAGAAATCCTTGAAAACATTTTTGAGAAAAACTTTGAAAATGCTCCATGTATAAGATATCTGTGGTCGAGATTTCCCTGAATATTTACGTGTCACATCCTTTAAATATACTGAGTATTTAGTCGAATTTTGTTGTAAGAGCTTTGCTGTTGACAGATACAGAAATAAATAAATAAAAAGTGTGGTTGTGTGTCTTGTATTAGAAAGGAAGTCTTCTAGAGTGTGTATATTTTAAACGTTTTTGCACCTAAGTGGTATTCGAAACTCATCCAACTGGAGCTACCCACTCAAGTCATACACCTTCTTCACTCTTTCCTAAAACAGATTCTTCACTGTCACAGTGGCGGGAAAAACATCTACACGAAGGTCTATCCGCGGCGGAGTCCCCGAAGGTTCTGTGTTATCCCCGACGCTGTATAGCGTCTATGTGGCTGACCTTCCCACTGAACAGCACGTCAACATAGCACAGTATGCTGACGACGTGCTGCTATTCTCAACAAACAGACACCCACGCAGAACCTTCAACCCCATCCAAAGATATCTAATCCTCCTCCAGGAATGGTGCACGCTTTGGCGATTGTCCATTAATACGGAGAAAAGCCAAGCGATATTGTTCACCAAGCGCCGCTTCCCCTCCAACTTCCCCCAATTTACCTACTTCGGGCAAGGGATCAGATGGGAGAATTCAATCAAGTACTTGGGAGTGAAGCTGGACAAGGGCCTAACTTTTCGGGAGCACATCCAGGAGCAAGCTCATCGGTCGTGTGGTGCCGTGGCATCACTATACCCTGTGCTTCGGTCTGCGATGTCTGTTCCCCTAAAGTTGCGCCTCTTTATGGCTCTGGTCCTCCCTATCATGCTCTATGCGTGCGAAGTCTGGGGTATGGCCGCAGGCTCACATCTAGTTCTGCTCCAACGTGCACAGAATAAATGTCTTCGGATTATTTATTCTGTTTGTACAAGGTTCCCCGTGAGATTACTTCATGAGGCTTCATCCCTCCGATATGTGGAGGATGAAATTAGACGCCGGGCGACAAAATTTTTCGAGGGTTTGCCCCAACATCAGAGCGCCCTAGTCAGATCCCTTGGGGATTATGTTCCTCGTGAGCGTCGCTATAAGCGATACCGGTTACCCCGCATGTCTTGCGGTCACTGCCGGTAACCACATAATCTCCATTCCAGCCTAAATTAAATTTCAGCTACTCCAAATTTGTTATTATGGAATATTCAAAATTATGCATACCTTCTTCCTAGTTTATTAACTAACCCACCAGCGGTGCTCGCTGTCCGTAGCACCCGGTTCATCATTCCCTGAGGAGCAAAAAGCTACCTCCCTACACTAACCCCACTTAAATTACACCCGTCATTCTGCAACATCCACATCCCGCCACTACGTGGTTAAGCTCTTCCCAGAGCAGGTACACGATTTGACCACCCTTCGGGCTGTTCCAAACAGCCCGCCAGATTTGTGCTGCTGCTAAGTGGCATTCGAGAATTCCCTATTTCGTGTCCCTTGAATCTACAATAATCAGAGTTTTCATTTGAGCCAAAGAGTTTTAACAGAATTGTTGTCTGTGAGAAGGCTGGATAAGCAGTTCTAGTATAGCTCAAGTTTGAGATGAAATGGTTGGTGATTATTCAAATACTTGCCGTGTTGAAGTCACTGGACATTTTTATTCTTCTTATAATTAATCATGTCCTTCATGTTAATATTCCTCATCTTGCAAGATAATAAGAGAATGTGGCAAGTAGGTTACCTATTAACGATAGTTAAATATTTTAAAGCTGTGATTTGGAGTGTGATTATCTTTGTATAGCTTACTGTCTAAAATTTGATAATAAATTCTCACTTGAAACCTATACTTATTGAAAAATTCAAACAAATACTTCGCAAATGCCAAGTATAGCACAAAAGTATATTTCAATTTATCGTTTGTTTTATCGAGATCTCTATGTTGGAGCAGTAAGATTTTGTCTGTGTCTTACAGTTTACCATTATGGTAATCTCCTAGGAATACAGAGACTTCTAACTACATTCACAGTTGAATCACGACATATATTTCATTTACCCTGAAAATATTTTAAGGATATGGTATGTTCTTAGAAATCCTTGAAAACATTTTTGAGAAAAACTTTGAAAATGCTCCATGTATAAGATATCTGTGGTCGAGATTTCCCTGAATATTTACGTGCCACATCCTTTAAATATACTGAGTATTTAGTCGACTTTTGTTGTAAGAGCTTTGCTTTTGACAGATACAGAAATAAATAAATAAAAAGTGTGGTTGTGTGTCTTGGCTTTAAGTGATAGTCAAATGTTTAAAGAGCTAATCAGTATATGTCCGGACTAAACCAAGTAATGTATTGCTTTCGGAGAAAACTGTAAATATTGGTAAATACAAACAATTAACAAAGATTGTGTTTTATCATCTCTAGCGTTAACGATGTTACATTGTTTCTCCACCAGGAGAGATATTTCAGTTGGTAAGTATTGAAACTGACAAACAAACGCGAGTTGCTGTTCAAAGATGGCCCTCCCTGTAATATCTTATCCTGAGGAGAGAAATGCATAATTATTTAGAAAGCTTTATAACACACTTTCATAATGTTCTTTATATACAACTTGGAGTTATCTTCTCTTATTGGGTAATAATAAGTAGTGGATAGTGTGAATATACAGGCAATATTGAATGAATAAACCATTTTGTCCGAGAAAGGGCATTCTATATTGAGAATGGCTACACGTTTCTGGTATCTATGAAATATTGATCATTTAGGTCTACAGAATATAGTTGGAGCTTTGTATCCAGTTATAATGGTAACACTTACTGTGTGTAGTAGTGAACTATGTGATCTCTCACCCAGGGTATACGTGACAGTTGAAGTAATTTGTAAATCTTATCGCTACAAACTAGAACTATTCAACTATTATATCTGCTCAACTATCAATAACTTTACTGTTTGTGTAATAACAATAAGAGGTCTCAGTTGTCCTGAGTTAGTGAATTAACTGGAACAGCTTTACCTACTTTATATACAACTGTATCTACATAATATAACTTATAAATAAAAAATACATCATTCTTTATTTGGATTTCTTTTAAATTATTTTACAGTATGTTATCTTTTCTTTTAAGTTTCTCTAACAATGCAGATTACTTTATGATTCTCAAAGTCTGTCAAATATGTTCGCAAAATATAAGGAATTAAACCTCTCATATAAATGTTTTTCTTTCGAAATATTTTATGTTGGTATTCATTATTAACGACCGCATAACACGCTTAAAATAATATAAATTCAAATAAATTGTTTTCAATTGCCTTTCTCTTCACATAAGGCTACTTAAATAAAATTACTGTCGCGGCGACACGCACAAAAGTTTCGGTGCAGAGAGATAAGCGCGGCTTGTGTACACAAAGAGCTTGCACATAAAGACTGCGGAGATAAAAGGCTGACCGTCGCGGTTTAAGTTACGCTTCTGGAAGGTTCGGGTTTCGTCTAGTGACAGAACATTCGATTTCTTACTTATTCCTGAAATTTCTAGTGATTGATACAGAACAGTCTCGGATTATCAATGAGGTATTAAAAGAAGCGACAACTCGCCAAGAGTCAGTCGTAAACAGGAAGAGTAAACAGTTGTAAAGTGTTTTAACGATAAGTGAAGTAAACAGATGTAATCATAACGCTGTTGTTGAGGTCATCGACCTTGGTAGACTGATTGTGTATGTAGAGTTATGCTGTTACGTAAGGACTGAACAGAGTGCATTTCTGCGGAAATAAAAAACGTTTAGAATTTCTGCAAATAAAATTCTACGAACGCATAAAGTCACATTATAATGCGATTTGTATGTTGTTCTCCGATAAACTACAAGGACAGTTTAAAAAAATTGTCTGATCTAAAACTTTTAACATAAGGTCTAAAAATTCAGACCTAAAATTCTAATAACTCAGAAAATAAAAGAGAAGTTTAAAGTAAACTAATCTTTATATAGAACAGCTTTGAACATATGTGCTCTGTAATCTTATTAAATGTCACATTCAATTGTTAATTTTCTCAAGAGTTGACGTACAGATATTCAAAATGTAGTGGTACACCATCCTGCTGACACCTCACAGAGAAGGACAAATTTCCCAAGAGGTGAGGTACTTCACAGTTAACAAAATGACAATACATTACTGCAGTAATTATACCTTCATGTCTAGCTCTACATCAGCTACTGACATATTTGTTAATTTTAAAGAGACGCAACTAAATAACAAACTACATTCATATTGTATTTGAAGTTTTAAGTCACTTTGGAACTAGAATACCTACACATGGGATTACATTTGGTAATCTATTTCCTTCCAGAGCTCATGACGTGTACTAAATTTAATTTAAACATTCTTTTACTCGTAGTATTGCAATTTTATAAAAAGTTGTTTTAATAGAGATTACTTCATTTATTGAAGTAAACCAAAGTATAAAAGAAGTGTAAGATGTTTGCATTTAAACTTGTGAGGTTATCCTGTGTGCTCCCCATAAGGAACTCTGTCCACATATTTTGTATATCACAATTTTTAAGACGCTGTTCCACAAAAATTTGGAGATCTTGGAGTTATATCTGTGTGTGAGTGTGTGTTGTAACAAATTACATATAAAGTAATCCGTTTTAATCACGTTATTTACACAAAAGGTTCCCGAGAAGTATTTCCGTTTACTCGTTAGACAGTTTTACGACTTAGAGTATAACTTTACATGTGAAGTTGCTCCTTTACGAGAATTATTTTCCGTTTTTCCAGGGTTCCGTCATATAAGTGTTCCGCTTTATGGAGGTTTTAATGTATATGGTAAGATTTCTACTGCACGAAGGCCATGATGAACAGAGCTAGGACTAATAACTCAGGCTTATGGTGACTCGTTACTCATTATAAAATTTGTATGACTAAAAGTTGTCATGATCCGAGCGAAGTGTGTAACAAAGAATGTACGAGATATCACCTACTCAGCTGTATAAACAGAGTCAAGTCGTTACTAAACCATACATTCACTTCAATTCATCATATTCAACATCTTACTGCACTCACTTTATCTCAAATATATTTTATGGAGTCGTTAACCATTTCCGAGAAATTACAGGTGGAGCCCTCTCTCGACAGCAACAAGCGGTCTGTTCTCCCCTGGCGGACAGTTACTATAACTAAAACATCGTCTGCTATATAACATGTCATAATGTTCAACAATGAGCTTAGAACCATCAGTTTACAAAGTTTGGAGACAATATTTCTTTTTAAGATATGATTATACAAGAAATACTCCATTATGTATTATTTTGTATTTGCAAAGTAGTCGCTTCAAGTGGAGAAGGAATTCTTCAAATATAGAAACCATATACAACATTTAGTTTTTTGTTTATTATTAGGTTTATTGTATTTTATAAATGTAATAACATGTATGTAACAGGTATATTAATTTGAATTTTGTTTCTTCAATTTAGTTAAATATTTTGTTCTTAATTTTTTATTAATCCTTTTTTCCATAATCTCCAGTTGTTTTTCTTTTCATATCATATTTGGGCAGCTCCCTTTCTCTCTCTACAAAATGTTTACGTAATAACCGCGTGTTATGTAATGTAAAAGCTGTACTGAGATATGACTTTGGTACAAATCTATATGTTCAAATCATGAGGTCAAAATATTGTAACATTATAAAATGGAATTGACAAAAATATATACAAACTTCCTACCTCCAATGACATAACTTTACATAAAATAAATTGTGTAAGTCTTTCCTTTCTTATTTTGGAAAAATTATTTTTCAATTTAGCTTTAATGATTTGATCAAAATGCCTAATGTTCAGTACATAAACAGAATGTACAACTGTAATAATGTAGAAATAGGCTCAGATTCAGATAAAGCAAAATCTTGTTAAAAAGTATTACACATTGTTATTTAATTAATGATTTAGTCTACACTTGTTCCATTTCAATATCCTATACTCTATATCTTAAAAATGCTAATGCTACCCTTGTAAATTTGTAAGAATATCAGTACAATTTAAAAGACATCAGCTGATCTCATTCTTAGCATTTAAGTACGTCCTTCTCATATCTACAGCTAAATCTGTAATGAAACTGCTTCTGTTATTTTTTTAATTTGGAGCAGTCAGACAATTGAGTCTTAGTGTTAGGGAGGATTGAAAGTGTAATACGTTAAATGTCTGCAGTAGACGATCTGTTAGTTATAGTGATTGTCCGCCAGGAGAGACTTTCCAGAACTGCTAACGGAACTGCAATTCCTGTGCATAGATGGCACCACAGGTAATATCTTATACTAGGGAGGAATATATATAATTATTTACCAAGTTTTACAACATATAGTAAGACGGTACTCCACATAAAGCTTTGATTTAATTGTTCTTTATGACTTCAAAACAAGTAGTAGCTTCAGCGAACACAGGGATAATTTCGAAGAAATAAATAATGCTGTGTAAAAGAGGAAGTCATCTAAGGCATGTACATTTCGTCCATTTTTTCATCTAAGAAGTATTAAAAAATGAAATGTAATGTAATGGTTTATGGTAACGACTTTTTGCTATAACTTGTGTCGATCAATATAGTTCTAAATAATTTTAACGTATAGAGTTTGTGAGAAGATCAAGTTAGAGAGGAAATCGTTGTTAGTTATTGAAATACTTGCTGCGTTAAACCTAGGTCACTTTTTGATTCTTATTACAAAACCTTATTTATTTACGTACTCTTATGTCAATCGAAATATACGTTGTTATTATTTTGAACAAATATGAAATACGCACATTTATACAAAGTGTTTAGTTTTGTATATTATATTGCATTAAGGATTTTTTTCTTTTATTGTTATTTTCCATGCAAAAATAGGGGAATACACTAGGTAGCTAAGTCTATAGGGATAGTTAAATATTTTCAAACTAGTTACTACGTAATGGCTTTCAAATTTAATTTGTGTTGTATAGATTATCGATAAAAAATTAGTTTTTGAAAAATTCAAATAACAAGAATTAGCTTGCAAACAGCTTACACCACAAAAATATATATATCTGACTTTGTCCTTTGTTTTATCGAGATCTGTATATTGGAGCAGTAAGATTTTGTCTGTCTCTTACAGTTTACATTTATGGTAATGTCCTAGGAATAGAGAGACTTCTGACTACATTCACAGGTGAATAAAGGTTTCACTGGTTTTGTCTTGTAAACATTTTAGGGATACGCTACGATCATAGAAATCCTTGAAACCATTTTTGAGAAAATCTCTGAAAATACTCCAGATAATGAGAGATCTGGGGTCGAGATTTCCCTGAATATTTACGTGTCACATCCTTTAAATATACTGAGTATTTAGCCGACTTTTGTTGTAAGAGCTTTGCTGTTGACAGATACAGAAATAAATAAATAAATAAATAAAAAGTGTGGTTGTGTAACTTGACTTTAAGTGATAGTCAAATGTTTAAAGAGCTAATCAGTATATGTCCGGACTAAACCATATAATGTATTGCTTTCGGAGAAAACTGTAAATATTGGTAAATACAAACAATTAACATGGATTGTGTCTTACATACATCCTGCGTTTTAACATCTACATTTTTGTTTATGAGCATTTTGTCTGTCTCATAGAGATATAAAGGAACATTCAGATTGAAGAGAACTTACGAAAAAATTACCAAAATGTTCAAAATGTTCATTTATCCCACTGTCTTAAATATTAATTAAATAATTGGTAAGTTAAAAATTGTTAGTGTTAGGTAGAAAATAAAAATTGTAAATATTCATTTAATTTATCACACTGTCATAAATAATTGGTAAGTTTAAAAATTCTTAGGGTTAGTTAAACAATAAAAAGTTTCAACAGATATTTTATATAAAGTGTAGTATTAAGTACAATAAGCGTCTTTTCTACTGATTATGTTCAAGTACAAAGGCAATAGGAGAATTCAGTGTTTAAGTCATAGCCATAGTAGTGGTATACATATACATAATAATGACGATATCTCCTGTTTCTTTTTTTTAAATATTTGCAGCATTCCTTTGTTATATTTGATCAATGTAACATATGTTTAATGTATTTTCTTAATACACAAAGAGTACTATTTTATTCCTGCCAACAGTCTCTCAAGTCCTATTTATTGTGACTGAGTTCTGTGTAATTTTCTTTAACTTGTAGTTCATGAGATATAGACAAGTGCTTACTAGATCTAGATTGACTATTAAAATCCTTTTTGTTGGAACTTTTAGGAACCTTTGTATGTGTTACGCCTCAATGTGGTGATACCCACACGATTTTATCGCAATGTTTCATTTGTCAGTAGATCTTATTATGTCCAATATGTTTCAAATTCGAGAGCAATTCTTCCTCATAACTCAATAATTGTAATTACTTTACAGGTTAATATCAGATATTTGGCGCTCAAATTACTTTCTTTACTTCTTTTAAACTTTTATTGATCCATCTCCCTCACGTGAATCAGGATAAACATTCCATCGCTATTAATTGTTGTATAGGTACAAGGGATTACGGGAACAGAGTACACTTTAAGTGAATGTCAAATATTTGAATGTTGGTTGTCATTTAATCATATTGTAAATGTATCTTCTAGACTTGACGACAAAAACTTACCAACGATCTCAGTTTTGAACAGGTTAAGTATTGAAGAATTCAAAAAGAAATATCTCGGAATTGGCTCACTCTACCAAAATATATATCTGACAGAAAGTGTGTGAAGATCATCATCTTCTGTTCAGTAAGACTTTGACTGATTTTACGGTTTGTCACTTCTACATGTATCAATCACATTAATGAAAACGACTTTTGAAAACACTGACAGAAAATTTAAAGTGTGCTCGACATTCCTCATAATAATATTTTAAAGATATTACATTATAATAAATATAGTTAGGAGAATGTTTTATAAAACAGTATTTTTAAAACACTTCACGTAAATGTTAGTGTATGTTGAGGGATATTGTTGAAAATATACATTGTAGTAAGGTAAGAGACACGAGAGGTGAGTGACCGTATAGTAATGTGTCATTTGGTCTCCTTTGTCACGGACACGTCTTGGTGTTTACAACTTAATCAAGTATGTTATGTTTATTTCTATGGTCAATATAATTTAGCAAATGTGTAGATTATGTATTATTAAACTGAACTACATGTATGTATACCCCTTCCTTTCACTGTTAATATCCATTAACTAGTCATACTATGTGATTGTTCACATCAAAAGTCGTAGCATGCGTAAACGATATAACGCTATACAAGTTCCAGAAAAAACATTTAATCGGACTAATATGACACAGCATCAGACCAGCAGACCAGTAGAAGATTCGATTCGTCCAGGTTTACCTGTAAGGAGTGTTTGCTGCCCAGCAACTAGCTGCTTATTGCGGCTTTATCTGGGCGGTATATTAGTCATCTTTGTCTCAGGCGGTTGTCTTCGGCAGTGGTGTGTCTAGCCTTATGCGCGCTGTTGCCCCGTGGGGGGTTGTGCGCCCGGTGCTGGCTGCGCTCTTCCGCCTGCCTGGGGGGCCTCTGAGCACAGTACGCTTTAACAGGCTAGAGGGAAATGAACAATGTTTAGGTATTGGACTTACCAAGCCCATTTTTGGTCTTGGGAGGTTGAAGCCAGGGGAATGTGGCCCTGTTAAGTTCTGATTACCCAAAACATCTTTGGGCAACCGGTAGCTCGGTCGGTTGCGAGGCCCCCTGTGGTCGTAACGGCCAAGGGTGTTCACCAAGATGTTGGGATGGCAGTCTAGCTTATCGTAGATGATGCGGGATCTCTCTCGCACCACGTCCACTATGTACGGGAATCCGGAGTAGGTATGAAGAATGCGGGACGGGAATCTACGCCCGGTATCGCAGATCATGCGCAGTACTCTGTTCTGGACGCGCTGTAGTCTGCGAATAGTGGTCGGAGCCACTGATCCCCAGACTTCGCAGCCGTACAGAATCAGGGGCGGTATAATCGCCCGATACAGGCGTAGTTTGAGGTGCGCTGGCATGGTGGATGGGTACAACTGCGTTAGCGCTGCATGCCCTTGTCCGGTTTTGACCCGGACGTGAGGTGCGTAGGTGAACCCGCGATCAAGGTGGACGCCATGGTATTTGGCAGTGGGAACCCAAGGGATTTGCCTCTGCCTAAGCCTCAGCGACGGTAGTTGTTGCTGTAACAGATTATCATACAGTATAACCCAAAAACCTGGACTACACGCAGATTCTTAGGGGCAGCCGAGTTTAACCTCCTTTGTGATGGTTTCTCCACTTACAGTAAGCAAGGATTTGCGAACTCTAAAATAATTCACGATTAAATTATAAATATTTCAGCCTATGAACACATATGACGCGAAAAGAGTAAAATCAATTGTGGAATATAACAAGGAAAACTAACTTAAACTTAACCAAACAATTATGTACAAATGTGCGCATTTCTATTTCATTCATTATATATTTACCTACATTATGTTGATGATTCTCATTTTCTATAGTTCTCTATAGTTTAAGATTACTTTTCTAATTCTTCTCTTTCCCCATGTGGCAGTTATATCTCCAAATATAAATATAGCCATATGTGTTGATCTTAGTTAATATCTTAGCTAACGTCTTCTTTTGTTTTTCCTTCCTCTGTACCATATACTCATATTACTGTAATGTAACCTTTGTTTATTTTAACTCACATCATTATTGTTCTTTCATTAATAAACGTATATGATGTGATAATTATTCTCCACTTCATATCTAACATTACAGCAATCCTTGCTTTTTCATATTCTATGTCTACTCTACTGTACAAAGCTATGTAATCATTTAAATGTTTAGATCCTCACAGTTTCATTTCTGTTTCTGTCAATACTGCTATAATTATTTGCTCTCAAGCTCATATTCCTTTTAAACTTATAACTACTATTGAAGGAATAAATCAAATAACAAGAAATATCTAACAAAAGCTTTGCTACACCAAAATACATTTAATATTGTTTGTTTTATTGACAACTGTTCTCCAGCATATGATTTTGTAAGTCTCTTACAAAAGCATAAACTTAATAAAACTCCCTTATAAATATTTTATCTTTTGGAATGTATAATGTATAACTATAACTATTGTAGATGTACATACGGGTCTTGTTATTGACTTTGAAGTTATGGCCAAATACTATAGTTTTTGTGCAGAGAAACAAAAGTCATTAAACCTCAAAAGTGATGGTTATCAGAAACAGGTCACAGAGTATAAACACACTGAAAGTTGTGAAGCTAACTATAGTGGTTCCTCAAGTGCTGTGGAAAATTACAGCTGCAGCTCTCTTGTGCAAGAGATCTCAAGTAGAATGTGATACACGACAATTGTGTCAGATGGAGACTACAAGGATTTGCCAGTGATACTGAGATAAAAAGAAGTATACTTGAAGCATGTAAGTAAGGGATTGGGAACTGAAATAAGAAATGTGGTAAAAGAATGGAAGATAAAGGGAATCACTTTGGGTGGGCAGAAGTTTGGAAGCTTGAAAGAAGATAGAACAGTAAAATTAAATCATTTTGATGGGAAAGCTATCAAAGAAAATTCTCCTAACGTAGGGCATAAGAAACCAACAATATATACAACTATAAATCACTGTAACTCAACAAGGCTCTGAGCAAGGCGGCCTAGGTTCGATCCCAGGCGACCCAAAGTGACATTTGTGGTGGACAACACGGCGGCGGGTTTTCTCCGGGACCTCCGGTTTCCCCCTTCCATCTCATTCATTAGTAAAAGCAGGCGTTAAACACTACACATTTTATACATGTAACTCAACAGATAGTACTCTACTACACCACATCTGCCCTTAAAGTTCAAATTCTTTGTGTTTCTACAACAGAGCCTTTGCCAAAGGTGACATGATTTGTCCACATAATAACTCAACACAAAAAATCCACTGACAACCAAGGTAATTCGAAAGCTTATTCATATATATTAGAGACTAGCAAATGAGGAACTGTTGAAGAGATGTGCTGCAAGGAAAACTCAAAATGCTAATGAGGTTTTTAAGAAAATAATATAGTACTAATGTCCAAAATATATTTTTATATCAAAGAAAAAATTGCATGTTAGGGTGAAAACAGCCATATGCCAGTTCAGTATGTGATGCATGACTAGAGAAAAAATTAATTAAAGAAGTTCATAGTGTTCCGTTTAGTCCAGCTTCAATAAGAAGTGTAAGTTGTGTTGACTACCAAGTCTGTGTTAAGACGAACGTGGTCTTTAGGTGTTACGGACTGTCAATAGTCAATTACAATAAAACATTTCTACAACAGATAGTAAGAATAAAATACCTGAATTTTACAAACACTTTTGTCACCCTTAAATTCCACTTTTAAAGCAATGTAATCTTTTTTAAAAGTTCCGTCAGCGTGCCACATGCGCTTCTTGCACGCAACGGGTAGTATGCGTATGCTCAGTAGTCAAGGTCACCAGCAGTCTTCGATATCGCGGCGCCTAGTCTGATAAACCCAAAGGTCACCTCTTATCAGCAAATTGTCGTTTCGCGTAAAGTTCAGGGTGCATTCTCGGTTTAGAGGTCATTCATCGTACAACGCCTCCATCGAGAGCGCGTTACTCTGTTACTCCCAGTAACTCTGTATCTTGACACTACTTTAAAATATCTGATGTTTGTACTTACAAGAGTTTCACTACTCACTTTTGTACATAATATTCTTAAAAACGTACATTCATCTATCTACTTGATGCTAATCAACATAAACATTATTAAAATGGTTTTGTTACATATTTCCTTATGGGTATCTACATGGCAATACCGTCCAACTTTAAACGACAGTCAGTTTTTTTAAAGCTGGTCACTAGAATGTGATATCTTTGACATTCCATTTCTTTCGTATGTCCTGGACTTATAAAACCATGAATATGTTCCCATTTGGGAAAAAGTTTAAGTATTTGAACGTTTACAACAATAACAATGAATGTTTCAAATATAACTATCACAAAAGCAATTATTTGACACAAACCGTGTGTTTTAAGGAGATTTACATTTTTATAAAGTAAGATTTTTTCTATATCTCACCGTTTATTAGTTATACAAAGCGATTCGGAATAAAAGAACGTCTCAGACAATTCAAGACAATGAGTCAAATCATATTTTAGGACTCAAAACCGCAACTTCTTTAACGTCCAAATTCAAGACATACACTTCCTTTGTAATGAAGCTAACTTAAACATATGATAGTTACATGACAATTATTACATCTATTTTTGAAAATGTGAGATTTGCGTAAAGATTCAGTGTTGACATTTTTCTTGTCGCAATTTATGTAAGAAGCACAACTTAATTATCAAGTTTGGTATTTAACCCCAGTTTTCGTTTTTGGAGTTGTTCTGTTTACAGACACAACATGGACCTTGTTATAAAATGTTCAATTTGATTTCTTCAGAGGTTCTCAAAACATAAATTTACACTGAACTCTGGGAGGTTAAGAATATCTCCTCTACCTGCTATATGTAGCAGAGAACCAATCCTGCAACTTTGGTAGAAATCTGTACTGCTTAAATCATATCGTCTAAATATTGTACAGTTATAAAAAGTATAAAAGAAGGGTTAAGATGTTTGCATTTAAACTTGTGAGGTTATCCCGTGTGCTCCCCATAAGGAACTCTGTCCACATATTTTGTGTCACAATCTTTAAGACGCTGTTCCACAACAATTTGGAGATCTTGGAGTTATATCTGTGTGTGAGTGTGTGTTGTAACCCATTACACATAAAGTAATCCGTTTTAATCACGTTATTTACACAAAAGGTTCCCGAGAAGTATTTCCGTTTACTCGTTAGACAGTTTTACGACTTAGAGTATAACTTTACATGCGAAGTTGCTCCGGTACGAGAAATATTTTCCAGATTTCTAGGTTTCTGTCATATAAATGGTCCGTTTAGGGAGGTTTTACTGTATATGTGAATATTTCTACTGCACGAAGGCCATGATGGACAGAGCTTGGACTAATAACTCAGGCTTATGGTGACTCGTTACTCATTATAAAATTTGTATGACTATAAGTTGTCATGATCCGAGCGAAGTGTGTAACAAAGAATGTACGCGATATCACCTACTCGGCTGTATAAACAGAGTCAAGTCGTTACTAAACCATACATTCACTTCATTTCATCATACTCAACATCATACTGCACTCACTTTATCTCAAATATACTATATGGAGTCGTTAACCATTTCCGAGATATCTTTTATTTGTTTGACTCTCTTCAATACTTACACTGATCAAGAATGAAGTTGTAATTAAATTACGTAGCAACTAGATTTAACATTTCACAATGTTTTGAAGTTTACTGCAGTCCCTTGTACCTACATGATAGTTAACATTGTAGAAGTGTAACGCTAGTTCAACACATTCGATATTCCATCATCTGTAAATTAATTACAGTTTTAGAGTTATAACGAACGATTTCCTCTTGGAGTTGAGGTATATTGGCACTAATGAGGGAAATGTAAAATGTTGATGTGTGTGATAATTGTGTAAATCAACTGGCATTCTTGAATGATGAGTAGAAAATCTTCTAATTGTATTTAATAGTATAGATGGATACAAATTCCCACAAAATCATTAAGCAATATGCCTAAGCGTAATGAAGAATAGACCCATGCTCAGTTTGAGAAAATACCTACACATCTAGTTAATTTAGAAGACTTTCTTTCAGAAGCAAAGTAAATTGTTTCCTCGATATTGCCTACATGTATATTATAGCTACCGTTCTTTTCCAAGAAAGAAAGAACAACTAAAACTAAACTATAGGTAAATAGCATAGTTAGAATGTATGACACAATTTCGTAAATAATTACAAAGTCTCTTTCCTAGTGTAAGATATTACTAGTGGAGCCCTCTATGGACAGCAACAAGCGGTCTGTTCTCCCTTGGCGGACAATTACTATAACTAAAACATCGTCTGCTATATAACAAATTGACTCACGACCAACCGTTACACAAAGGTTTATTAATCCAACTACTGCGACATCTCTTCCATACATGTAATCAAGTATAATAGTAACATACTCTTGTCATAATGTTCAACAATGAGCTTAGAGAGAGCAGTTTACAACGTTTGGAAGCAATATTTACTTTTAAGATATGATTATACAATGAAATACTCCATTATGTATTAATGTGTATTTCCAAAGTAGTCGCTTCATGCAGAGAAGGAGTTCTTCAAATCGAGATACCATACACAACATTTAGCTTTTCTGTTTATTATTATGTCTATTGTCATTTGCAAATGTAATAAAATGTATATAAAACATGTTAAAGTAATGTATATTAATTTGAATTTTGTTTCTTCAATTTAGTTAAATATTTTGCTGTTAATTAATCCTTTTTGCAATAATCTCCAGTTGTTTTATTTTCGTATCACATTTGGGCAGCTTCCTTTCTCTCTCTACAAACTGTTTACGTAATAACCACGTGTTATGTAATGTAAAACCTGTACCGAGATCTGACTTTGGTACAAATCTGTATTTTCAAATCATGTAGTCAAACAGTTGTACCATTATAAAATGGAATTGTCAAAAATATATTCAAACTTCCTAAATCCAATGACTTAACTTTACATAAGATAAATTGTGAAAGCCTTTCCTTATTTCTTAGAATAAATTACTTTTATATTTATCTGTAATGGTTTAATCAAAATGCCTAATGTTGGGTACAAAAACAGATTTGAAATTGAGACAGAAATTGATACATTGTCAGGGCTAACTATACTTTCAACTTTGTTATAGTTTACTGTGTTATCTACTGTCCTTTTTTGTAACCTCTTCAGATTTGGAAGGGAAAAGCACATAAATTAGATATATGTTAGATTAGTATGTAAATAAAATACTTATTAACTGTTGTACAGAGTAAAAACTGTAAGTGTCATAAACGAAATGACATATACGTATTTGTAGAGTAAGACTTTGTTAGTTGTAATGAGTACTGACGTGTGTACTGTGTCACTATTTCTGTATTGATATTACAAGATTAGATGTACATCCTAGTCTACACATAAATATGTACACTACCTACCATCAACATATTAGTTAACATATATATAACAAAGAACAAACAATCTTTGTCTTAAAAATACTTTACGAAGTCTTCACTGAACACATTTAGAATGTTGATGAAAATGAATACACGGAAAGCATATGTGGTCATAGGACTTATCTTTGAAGATTCTCGTTGTTGTCTTTATTGACAGGTTTGGTATTGTATACATTGCTGTAGTTCTATCGGATATATGTTCCTTGTAGTCCTATATATTTGTAGTTTCCTGTTATTGGAATAGCTTCCCCATCCATGGCAATTTCTTTATTTCGTGCTCTTCTTTCAACTTTCTGAGATATCATGATTTGAGGTTTACATTTATTAATTTTAAATTGGTTTCGCTTCTGCCATTTATTTGTATAGTTAAATGCTAGTTTTAGATCGTCGATGTTGTGTGCTCTCGTAAATTGTCAGTTGTACTCTTTGTTCCCTTATCACCTGTTGGAGGTCAGAGGTCACTATTAAACAATAATGGACAGGGGGCGTCCCCTTGCACCACACCGTTTGTCTTGATTCAGTCACCTCGTCCTTTATTGTGATGTTGTTTGTATTCAGTATTTCTCCTACAATTTGGTTATTGCATTTGACCCTCCCATACGTTGTCTTATCCTTCTGTCTAGTAGGTCAAAGTCACGTGGTATTTTTACCCGGGGTATCTCAGGGCTTCTTCTACTTTGAACAGAATAGTGGCATTGACATTGATAGTGGAGGAGTCCGGTCTAAATCGAATTGGACCCTCTGGGATTTTTCGGTTGTTTCCATTAATTTGTAATTTACGAGGGCTGTTCAATAAAGAATGTTCACAAATTTTTATGACACAACTTTTACTCATCCGCATAATTTTGATGGTCCTTCTAGTATAGTTCAGACTTTTAAATTTCTTAAAACTGTTTGTGTTTATGGGTGTTATGTCAATGGAAATATACTTTGTCAATATTATTTCACTTGCAAGAAAATAGAGTACAGTAGATTAGATAGGTAACCTACGAATTCAAATTCCCTGATTCGGCAGTAGCCCTAATTCGGAATTACCTCTCCGGTTGGCGCTTTCGCACCACGGTAGAAGACGCAGCATCCGGCGTTAAGCCAATCAAAGCAGGCGTACCTCAAGGAAGTCTGCTGGGACCGGCACTATTCAACTTATACATAAATGACATGCCCGATCTAGTAAGAACCAACAAATATATATGCCGACGACGCCGCTCTAGTAACACAGTCAAATCAATCGCGAATTATACATCAACGTCTTCAAAACGCCCTAAATATACTAGAGCCTTGGTTCTCCAAGTGGAGAATTAAAGTAAGTGCACGAAAAGCGCAAGCTATAATCTTCACGAAAAGACTCCTGCATAGCGTGCCCTTCGGCCGTTAATATATCAAGGCGAAGGAATCGACAGGAAGGACCAAGCGACCTATTTAGGTCTTGTAATGGACCAGGGACTCACCTGGCTCAAACACATTACTACGATCAGAGCCAAGGACAATGGCCAGCTAAATAAATGATTTCCAATATTTAATATAAACAGCCAACTTAAAGTACATATGGTCTTATTCTATATACGACGCTGCTAAGGTCAATTATCACGTAGGCAGCCCCCGTGTGGGTATATGCTGCAAAAACTCATTTACAGAAATTACAAACGCTACAAAACCGATTAATCAGAAGAATTGCAAAGCAACCGCCGGTAGCACCGGCCAATCTCTTGCACAGCGAATTAAAACTACACTCAATTGAGGAATTTATCAAAAGACTCAGCTTCAATGTGTATAAGCGCAAAGATAAAAACACTAACGCACTAATACAGCAACTAGGCAATTAGGAAACCGAATACAATAAACATAAAAGACCGCTGTCCATATTTGATAGGACCATAGGGATGGGAGACCCAGATATAGACATCCAAGAGTACCTGAGCACTCTCGTAAGACTTCCATAGAAGAAGTAAGATTACCCATGACTGTACACCACACCCTGACATTTAGTAGTTCCACAAGTCCTTGCTCTTAGTCAAGGCGGCTCTGGTGTGGAGGCAACCCCCTCCCCCCATACTTACACGACATATCGCTATGGACAATGCTTATGATCAATCTTAAGCGAACAAATTCAACTTACTATTAACCTCATACTAGACACAGCTTACGCGCACTACTAACAATCATACATATGTACACACTAATTTCACTTGTAAGAATAATGCTCCACTAGCGCTGTCCTAGCGACCACCACTAACATTAATGACACGCTCTACCCGCTTAAGGGTGGACAGAAAATTAACTAAGAACTAAAAGTACTATAACTTACACATGACTATTTCCTCTATCATTGAGGATGCAACCACTACGTTAGGACGGCGTTTCCTATTGGAAACGACACCACACCCCACTACATCCCTCACCATGAATTCGCGAGGGCATATTCAGGGCTTCGACCATGCTTATGTCCCAGCACCCAACGTCACCTTGGTTAGGCCACACGGCCAACCTGTACACGCTCTCCATGAATCCGCAGGTACTTATAGCGGTACTGCTGGAATTGCTCACCTGACTTCTCTCCGGTGGACGTTTTTTAGTGGGTAGTACCTTCGGGTGAAGCTCACACTCCCGGCTGCACCATCCCAGTACAGTCGGGATTAGTCCATAAATGGATTTTTCCTCCACTTGGAAACAAAAACTGATCCATGGACTTAATTCTAATTACATTGTATCGCACAACAAACGTTTTGTTGGAACTTATTTCGACAAAGCAATTAAAGCGATGCAGAAACAACTTGAAATAATTTATCAGGAACTACAGGCAATCACTAAAAGGTGGAAAGCCTGATAATAAATAACAATATTGTAAACCTTTCTGTTCTTCAGCGCCGAATATGATAAACTCACATTACACTGTCTACTCTTTGTCACCCCTTATTTATCTTCAAATTTAATTGGAATAAACCATAGCAATTTAATAATTACTATGTCGGTGTAACGTTAATCTAGTGGTCATGTAAAATCTTAAGAATTTATTTTCGACTTTTTTAATCTCCTATGGTTTGTCATTTATACAAAGCTCACTCGAATATAGAGATATTCCGACGACATTCCAGAATAAGTTATGTCCATCATTCAACATGAAAGTATTTGAGTGAATGTAAAGTATAAGTAGTAAATGCAAAACCTGTACCGAGATCTGACTTTGGTAGAAATCTGTATGATCAAATCATGTAGTCAAAATGTTGTAACATTATAAAATAAAAGTTGACAAAAATATACAAACTCCCACCTTCGAAATTTAACTTTTATATAAACTAAATTGACACAGCCTTTTAATATTTTTAGGAAATCATTATCTTTCTATTGATTTCTAATAATTTGATAAAGCTAACTAACATTTAATATAGAAAACAAAATGTACAACTCTAATGTTCTACAAATAGCTTCAGATTCATTGAAAGTCAAATATTGTTATAAAGGATAATATGTGGAAGTTTCTTTAGTTAAGGATTCTGAATTCTTTTTTGATGTAATACAATATTCAATAACTTTAAATCTTAAACACGTTACGTTACACGTATATGTATTTAATAAATAACAAGAATGGTATCCATTGCAAAAAGGTTGAGACGTACTGGCATAAGCCAAGTGAAAGGTGAATTAAAAAGTGTATCATATATAATTATCCCTGCTTTGTTTTCCATATTGTTGTTCATATTGCCTGTATACTATAATATGTGTCTTATGTTAACTTTTGTACATATATATGCTATTAAACTTTATACCTCTGGACATGTTCAGTGTTCACAGCCTTTTCTGGCCAAAAGTTAACCTACCGAACGCAAATCAATATAATCTAGTCTATAACCTGTACCGAGATCTGACTTTGGTACAAATTTGTATGATCAAATCATGTAGTCTAAATAATTATAAATAGAAGTTGACAAAAATATTAGACAAACTTCCTACCTCCACAAACTTAACCTTTACATAAATTAAAACGTGATACGTGATTCTTAATTTTAAAGAAAGACATTTTTTTTCTATTTAACTGTAATTTTTTGCTGACACTAACTAATATTTAATATAAAAATCAAAATGTACAATTGTAATATTCTGGAAGTACTCTCAGATTCGTTCCGACCAAAATCTTCCCAATTTTCCCTAACTTGTAAGTCATAATATGCGGACAAGCTTTTAATACATAAAAATTTAAATATTTTGAGAAAAAAAAAAGCTAATTTATAGCAACCAAATTTATCTAATTAAAGATTTGCGTATCCTTTTGTAGTTCTACTTCAATATCTAACGTGTTAAGTACGTGCAGGAGACGATCTGTTAGTTACAGTGACTGTCGCCAGAAGAGAAATTGCAGATCTGCCAAACGAACTGGAATCTCTGTCCAGAGATGGCGCCACAGGTAATATCTTATAGTAAGTTGAAGTTCATATTTATTTACTAAATTTTACAACACACTTTAAGTGTGCTCCTTGCATAAATGTTGAATTTGATTGTTCTTTATTGCGTTAAAACAAACAGCAACTTGAATGAATACTGCGATAGTTTTAAAGAAATAAGTAATGTTCTGTAAGCAAACATGTCTTCAAAAGTATTTAAATTTTGAGCGTTTTTTTCCTCTGTAACGTATAAACAAATCCCATTAAAACAAAGCCTGTCTATTTTTTGGAACCTGTGTCTATCATATACTCAGAAATGTTTTTGTTCTTTATAATTTCACTTGAGGCATTAACGCAATTAGTGTTTGCGAGAAGACCTGATAATCGATATCAGAATAACTCAAGTTTGAGAGGTTCGTTGTTGATTATCCAAATACTGCATAGTTCACAGAATTTCTTAGTTTTATAAAGATTTATTTACGTGTCTTATGACGATATATACAGTTTGTGTGTAATACAATACTTGTGTTACTGTATGTAGTAGAGATGGTACAGTAGTGAACTCTCAGAGGTATACCTGACAGTTGACTGATCAACTATTTGAAGTAAGTTGTCAATCTTATCACTACAAATTAGAACTATTCAAGTATTACATCTGCTCAACTATCAATAACTTTACTGTTTGTGTAATAACAATAACAAATGTAAGATGTACTGAGTCACATACATTTTAAACGGAATAGATATTTTTATACCCAAGTATCTACAAAATATGCGTTAAACAACCAGCATACATTCTTCTTGTGAAAGTTGTAATTTTTAAATTAAACTTTTCAACTCATTAACTTTTTGGAAGTCTTCTAGTAGATGCAGATTCTTTCAAATTTTTCTGAGAGTTGTGAATTATATTACGAAAATATAGGCATATATTATTTAATTGTTTTACAGTCATAATTTGTCGCACTAAAATTCAATCTTATTATATTCTGTTAACTTAATGTGAAACAAACACGTCGTAGTAGTTTCAATGTTGGTACTCCTGTGTCCCGCCTGTGAGAAACAGGTAAGTTCAGACATGTTCAGTATCTCCTACCACTGCAATGGACGTAACATGCAGTTAAAGTTGATGTTAGAGGAAGATCCGGTGCTTCCTTCAAACGTAATCACTGCTGATGAAACTTGGCTACATCATTTTGATCCTCAGAGCAAACAGCAAAGCTCAGTGTGGAAATCTCCCTCATCACCAACCCCCAAAAAAACAAAAGTGGTTGCTTCTGCTGGGAAAGTTATGGTCATCTCATTCTTTGATATTCATGGAATGGTTTATCAGAATGTTGTACCTGCACACACATCAGTAACTGGACAATACTACAGGGATGTCCTGAAAACATTGCAAGTCCATATCAGGTGCAAAAGGGCACATTTCCAAGAAGCAGGTTGGATGCTGCACCAAGATAATGCGCGGCCGCTAACTGCCAATGTTGTTGCTCAATATCTTGCAAAAGTCAACGTGAAGTGCATCCCTCACCCTACCTATGCCCGGATTTAGCCCCATGTGACTTTTTTGTATTCCCTAGCTTGAAGAAACGCCTTCGTGGGAGACATTATCCATCATCAGAAGCAGTGGTGAAGGCTGCGGAGGCGATTTTGAAGGATCTCTCAAAATGGTTTCCAGCATGTCTTTGAAAACTGACAGGAACGCTGGGAGAAGTGCATCGCATTCAGGAGAGACTATTTTGAGAATGACCATCAAAATTATGAGGACGAGTAAAGGTACGTTTTCAAGAAAAATGTGTGATCATTCTTTATTGAACAGTCCTTGTAAATTCCAGCACCGGCAGATGATCAGAATTAGTGGATAAATATCCTTTCCAGAAAAAATGACATAAGCAGCAGCATTGATAGCGTTTGGGAAAAAGAAGAGGAAAAACTAATAGAGTTACTTAACAGCAAAGGATGGAAGTTTGTACTTGCCAATGTAGAAATTGACTTAAGAGTAAAAATAACCGACGTTAGGTCCAGCTTAACTGAGCTTATTCAAACAAAAACAGTTGCATTGTTCACAATACATTCCAATTAATAATGTTTCAAGGTTTTTCCACATAAACTGATTCTTTCTAGTAACGCAACACTAACTTTGCTGAAATGGTCAAATGTTGGATCCAGAACATCATGAGTAATCTTTTTATATGTACAAATGGAAAATAAATTCATGTTCTAACATGTTGTGTCTAATGTTATAATGCTTGGGTAATCCAAAGAATGTGATATTTCAAAATTGACTGACGTAAGGCTAAAGTTAAATAAATGTCTCGTTGGGAAAAGTTGTTTAAAATTTACTTCAAAGTGAAAAAATAATGAATTTTAATAAATGAATTTTATATATATATAAAACGCACTTTATTCACAAAACTATTTTATTTTGTTTACTTAATTTTTTAATTTATTATTAATATACAAGAAAATATCTTAACTTATACATGCTCAGACTTTGTGGATTCGAAGAATTAAAAGTCCAAGTTACAGAAATTCAAAATGTTCCTTATTTCCGTAGAAACACACTTTGTTCAAGCCTTACAGTAGCAGAACTGCGTAATATACACAAATACAATCTTCCAAAGTCTCCGTACACAAACAAAAGTGTTCACATTCAAAACACAGTTGTACGCACATGTAGTTCCATTTCGACTCTCTCTCTCTCTCTCTCTCTCTCTCTCTCTTTCTTTCTCTCTCTCTCGACTAGTGAGTCCGGCTTCCTTATATACATCTACTGATATTTCTAGACGTTTGTGGAATGTTCTGTAACAATCAAGACGGCACCAGCTGAAACAGGAAATTTCCAGTCATCTAATTTTATCTGTTTCGGTAAACTTTTATCTCGGTGATGCCTTATCTGTCCTTTTGTGTGCGCTGACCGCCAGGTGAAACAAAGGGTTCACGACACTATTTAATTCTGTCTTAATTCTTTATAATGTTCTTTAAGTTGTAAATCATTACTTATGTGCAAACTTTCAGTAAACAAAAATTCAAACTCGTTAAAACACAGAATTTATGTGAACTTATTTTATTGAATTTTCCATTTTCAAAGACTTAGGAGTTTGCAGTTCAATTGTCCAATACAGTTATATCTTAAAAATGCTAATCCTATTCCGGTAAGTACACAATAATAACTGTAATTGTAAAGGCAGAATGAGCTGACATTTAACCATGTCCTTCTTGTATCTTGTAGAGTAAAGTAAATGTTTGTTTTTAATTTGGAGCAAATGGAAAACCAAGCATTAGTGAATGTGCGGATTGAGAAATGATTGTGAATGCCGCGCATTAAAGGTATTTGTTACATAGCAAACGATGCCTTCCTATAATTGTCAGTGAAGAGAAACAGCAAACAAAAGCAATCCTGCCGAGAGATGGCTCCACTGGTGATATCCTATACTGAGAAAGAAAGTATTGAATTATTTTCGAAGTTTTATAGCATACTACAGTCGTTTTGTTTTACATAAAGCTAGGATTTCACTGTACTTTGTTGTGCTAAAATAAACAGAAGCTACAACTGACACTGTGATTGTGTCAAATGAATAAGTTATTATATGTAAGAAAGAAAGTCTTCAAATATAAGTATATCATAAAGCACTTTCCTATCTTTTAAGTATACTTTTAGAGGAGTCAATAGACTACCTCATATGCATTCCACCATCCTCAAAATAAAAACAGTCATCCTAACACATCCCAAAAAGAAAATCCTATCTGTGGTTAAACCCTATCCTGGGTGGGCACACAGCAACAATCTTCAGGCTAACACAAGCCTACCAGTATCTGCGAGCGAGCGAGCGAGCTTTTAAGTATGTTTTGCTGCGCAATTACCAGAAATATGCTATTAAGTTTTGTAGCAACTTGTCTACTATAATAATAATTCACACATTTTTGCTGTTTGTGACGAATATCTTATGAGCCATACGATTTTAAAGCAATGTGAGAAGACTTCATAAACATTTCCAATGTATCACATATTTGAGAAGTTAAGTCAGTTATTGTTATTAACTTACTGATGATTATCTGTGATTCGCATCACCTTCTTATAAAACTTTATTTATCCGTGTACTTCATATTTATCGAAATATAGTCGTCATTATTCATTTTCTTTTGAGTTCAAGCGAAAAGAGGGAAACAGTAATCTCTTAGCGACAGTAAAATATTTTAAAGCTGGTCGCTATGTAACGGCTTCGAAATTAGATTTTATTTGTGTGTGGCATGGCCATAAAAAATAAATATGGCTTTCTATTTGACAAATGAGTGTGATTGTTATTCAAATATTCAAGCAAATAACAACTAATATCTATCAAATACTTCACATAACAACAAGTAGGTATGTTACATATTAGTTCTTTGTTTTTATTGAAATCTCTATATTCCGACGTCCATTAATGATACAGAAATAAATGATAAGTACATCAGTAAATAAATAAACTAAAATGTGTTTGATTACCTGCAGGAATACAGTAGACTTTAAGTATTAGTCAAATGTTTAAATAATTAGTCACTATGTGTTAGCTTTAGCATGTCCAGGACAAAACAAATGACATATTGCTATCTGAGAAATGTGTAAATATTGTAAAATACAAACAATTAACAAATATTGTGTGTTACATACATCCTGGGTTTTAACAAGATCTACATTATTGACTGTCATTTGTCTACTTATGAGAGTTATACAAAAGTCGTTCAGAGCAAAGAGAACACATTCACAGAATATTTAACATAGACATTTTATTTTTCATCTATTTTTATATAGTAATTTAATGAAGTAATTGGAGCTATTTCTTAGAAAATAAAACACTTTGTATTTTCTACTTACTGTGTACTTGGTACACACAACAAAAGTAATTTACTTCATTCACTGTTCATTCTGTTTACTAACATATTTAGTTACTTTATTACTCAACATTCATCATTTTAAATTATTTTTAATTTCTTAATATAGTAATGTCAATTACAAATTAACCTGTCCTTTTTTGTATTATTTGTTGATTACTTTAGACTGTTTCTACATTCCTCATAATGCAATTGAGAATTATGTTTTAAATATATGAGAATTAGTCACACATATTTCATATTTACACTACTTACACTCTATTAAGATATATTTAAATGTAGTATAGTTTAGGTACAACAGCAAGTTGACTGAGTGACAACATCTTTTATCAAATTCTTCCTTGTTGTACTAGATACACTATGTATGGTCCAGACCTTTAACACTTCAACCTTCAGTCGACTAACTCGTAAATGTAACTAGCGATTTTCAAACTCCTTGTTCTTCTAGTTTAGTTATCTAACATTTATATTTCTAAAAGGAAATGCTATTCTTATACATTTGTAACATTTAACAATGTCCTTGTGTCTGTAAAGAAATAGTGATTATGTTAAATTTGAAGCAGATGGAAGAATAAACTCTAGAGCGAAGTTGGATTGAGAAAGTACTGTAAGTGTAACACGTTAAATGCATTTGTTGGATCTCTTAGGTATAGTGATGTCCGCCAGGAGCGGATTTTTAACTGGAAGTTCATGAAACTAGACTGAACGGCAATAGCTGTCCAGAGATGGCTCTGCTGGTCATTTCTTATACTGACGGAGAATATGTGTAATTATAAACAGTTTTAAAATATATTGCAATTATCTTCTTCACATACAGCTTTTATTTTATTAGTCTTATTGCTTGAAATAAACGGCAGCCACAAGAAATACAGAGGCAATAGGAAAGAAATAACCAACACTGGGAGAAAATGTATATATCTCATCATTTTTCGCGTTTTGATTTATGGGTTCATTGGCTATTACGTTTCTAAGTTTTGCAATTTTTATGGAACTTTTATAGCAATCAACACATTTGAAAGTATCTCTACTCCTTATGCAACAATGTTTGAGTTTGGATTATAACGTGAGAACATGTTTGTAAGTATTTCCAATCCATTTCATATTTGAGAGGAAGTGTTGGCCTTATTGCTCAACCCTTACTGATCTGTCAGCAGTAGTTACATGTTTTTGAGCTGGTCGCTATGTAATTATCTTGAATTATTACATCTGCTCAGCTACCAATAACTGTGTAATGATAGTAAGAACTGTATTTTGTCTTGAGTAAGAGAATTTTCAAGTGGAGTAGTACAAATACAGTACTATTTTATAACAAGTTAAAATAAATAGCAATTAAAACCAAGCTGTATGTAAAGAACACAGTTAAAATGTATTATAACATTTTGTAAACAATCACAAAGTCTCTTTCCCAGAGTAAGATATTACTGGTGGGGCCCTCTCTGGACAGCAACAAGCGGTCTGTTCTCCCCTGGCGGACAATTACTATAACTAAAACATCGTCTGCTATATAACGAATTCACTCACGACCAACCGGTACACAAAGGTTTATTAATTCAACTAATACGACATCACTTCAATACTTGTACTCGAGTATAATAGTAACATACTATTGTCATAATGTTCAACAATGAGCTTAGAAACAGTAGTTTACAAAGTTTGGAGACAATATGTCTTTTTAAGAAATGATTATACAATGAAATACTCCATTATGTATTATTTTGTATTTCCAAAGTAGTGACTTCAGGTAGAGAAGGAGTTCTTCAGATCAAGAAACCATACACAACATTTAGCTTTTCTGTTTGTTATTATGTCTGTTGTGATTTACAAATGTAATAACATGTATATAAAACATGTTAAAGTAAGGTATATTAATTTGAATTTTGTTTCTTCAATTTAGTTAAATATTTTGCTCTTAATTTTGTATTAATCCTTTTTTCCATAATCTCCAGTTGTTTTTATTTTCATATCACATTTGAGCAGCTTCCTTTCTCTCTCTACAAACTGTTTACGTAATAACCACGTGCTATGTAATGTAAAACCTGTACCGAGATCTGACTTTGGGACAAATCTGTATGTTCAAATCATGTAGTCAAAATGCTATACTATTATAAAATAGAATTGACAAAAATATATACAAACTTCCTACCTCCAATGACTTAACTTTACATTAGGTAAATTGTGAAAGCCTTTCCTTTTTTTTTTTTTTTTTTTTTTTTTTGAAAAAAATATTTTTCTATTTAGCTTTAATGATTTGATACAAATGCCTAATGTTCAATACAAAAACAGAATGTACCACTGTAATATTGTAGAAATAGGCTCAGATTCATTCAAAGCCAAATCTGGTTAAAAAGTGCAATACAACTTTATTTAATTAATGATTTAGTCTACTCTTGTTCCATTTCAATATCAAATACTTTATATCTTAAAAATACTAAAGATACTCTTGTAAATTTGTAAGAATAGCAGTACAACTTAAAAGACGGCAACAGCTGACCACATTCTTAACATTTAACTACGTCTTTCTCATATCTACAACAAAATGCGTAATGAAACTGCTTCTGTTATTTTATTACAATTTGGAGCAGGCAAATTAGTGTTAAGCCTGATTGAGAGTGTAACATGTTAATTGTCTGCAGCAGACGATCTGTTAGTTATAGTGATTGTCCGCCAGGAGAGAATTTCCAGAACTGCTAACGGAACTGCAATTACTGCGCATAGATGGCACAACAGGTAATATCTTACACTAGGGAGGAATATGTTTAATTATTTAACAAGTTTTACAACATATAATAAAAAGGTACTTCACATAACGCTTGGATTTAATTGTTCTTTATGACTTTAAAACAAGTAGCAGCTTCAGCGAATACAAGGGATAATTCCGAAGAAACAAATAATGTTGTATAAGAGAGGAAGTCATCTAAGACATATCGATAAGAAGTGTTCAAAATTGCTGTGATATGGCGCTCATTCGACGCTTGTCACTCGAATGCTCGGCATCGTCCGTCTCGAGTTCTTTCAGTGCAGTCAATTCGTCGAGAGAAGCAGCATTTTAGACCGGTTGCGCCAGTTCTTCAGGGCACGAGCACGTGGACTGTAAAACGCGTGCTCTGGAGTGTGCCCATAAAGGAAGCAGCAGCCCGGCGAAGCAGCGCATTCTCTCTACGCAGCGTAGCCTGCGCAACAGCCTTCTTCTGCAGGCACAGCAGCGCCTGCCCTCTTCCAGCCAGCAGAGCCTTCTCCTGCACTGGCAAGCAGCAGCAGCCCAGCCAACCCTCTCCTAGCAGACTTGCTAGAGCTAACGCGTCGAGCAGCAACTCCAGAGTCCAGAGGAACACAGTACTTGGGACCGACAGACAGACAGACGAAACTGCAGGCCCACAAGGTCAAAGCCAAGGGTCCCGACTTAGGTTGGGACCCGGGGTCCGCCCCAATCGGCGCGTGTAACAGCGCTCGACCCTCTGTGGGGAGCCGGATGGCACCTGCTACAGACTCAGACAAGCCAAGTACCAGCCGCCAGGTAAGTCCTGACGAGATGACTAGTAGAACCTCTGCATCCTCATCCTCTTCCGGCCCACGGGTGAACCTCGTGAAGGCCAAGGCCCAGGCACAAAAGAAACAGAAGAAGGCCTCCCGCCTTCTTAACCAAGGGATAGCTGTCCCGATCTCTCCAGTCCCCAAACCAGGGAGCTCCAACACCATCACTCCCATCCAGGGCGTCACAACTCCCCTACCGGAGAGCGACACAGACGCCGAAGGCTTTATCACCGTGCAGGGAAGGCGCAAGAGGCCCTCCGGTTCGAACCCGGAGGGTGCTGCTCCCGGCACCCCTGCAGTGCATGCGGACGCCAAGAACTCCCGCACACAAAAGGCGGCCAGAATCCCGCCAATTGTGTCGGACCCGTTCCCCAACCACATAAAGGTAATGAGGGAACTGAGGGCCAAGCTCCAGGCTAGCTTCCAGGCCACCCGTTTTCCAAGTCGGGTGATCCTAAAGACCACGACCCCGGAGGACCATGAAGCCGCCAGGGGGGTGCTGCGCGAAGCGGGGATAGAATTCCACACGTTCTCGCTGCAGCGACCTAACCTGGTGCGCAGAGTCATCCGAGGTCTTGGCTCTGACACCGACCCGGAGGACATAAAGGTGGGCCTGGCGGAAGAACACGGCATTACGCCGCGTACCGTGGTCCAGCTGACCAAGCAAGTCCGCGAGGAAGGCAAGGAGCCCGTAAGGACTCCCATGCCACTATTCCTCGTAATAGTGGAGAAGGAGGGCGAAGGTCTTCCCAAAATTGATGAGGTGTCCCACCTCTACAACACCAAGATCAGAATCGAACCGTACCATGGCAGAGAGGGGCCAGCCCAATGCTACAGGTGCTTGGGCTTCCACCACTCGAGCCATGCGTGCGAGAGGAAGACCGCCTGCATACGATGTTCAGGCCCTCACCACGTCAACGAATGCCCGAACCCCAGAGAGGAGAAAAAGTGCGCCAACTGCCGAGAGGCCCACATAGGCATCTACGGCGGCTGTCCCGCTAGACTGCGAATAGTGCAGGCAAGACAGGGCAGGAACGCAAACAGGGAGCCAGCACAAGTTCGGCCTGGAGTCAGTTTTGCCCAGGCGCTGCGCAAGCAGGAACAGCTGCTGCAGCAGGCCGAGGCAAGCCAGATTCCGGCAGCGACCCAGCCAGTAAGCTCTGGAACTACCGCCAAACAACCACCAGCTGCACATGCAGCAAAGCCACAGCGGCCTCCTCGCCAGAAGAAGGCCACCGCAGCCCGGCGGGAGAAACCGCCGGCAACTGCGGCAGCAGCGGCCGGGCAACCAGCCCAAGAACCTGCGGGGAGACAGAGCGGCCCTGCCGCCACTGCTCTCCCCCCTCCACCAGCTCCAGCTACAGTGGCTTCAACAGCCAATGAGGGAGAGGCACCCCTCGCTACAACACCTGCGCAGATTTGGGACACTGGCGTCTCAAACGAGGACTTAGCGGAGTTCCATGAGCTTTCTGCCTGGTTCGCCGAACTGATTCATCGCTCCCTCCCCATTCTGAGGCGCTGCAGGGAGCAACTGACAGATCCCCGCATCCCTGCTCTGCAAAAGCACAGCATTCTGCAACAGACTGCACGGCTCCCCTTCCCTGACTCCAGCTCGTAAATGGCGTTGAGAAGAACTCAGCGAACATTGAGAGCCGCGTTCTGGAACGCAAACGGAGTCCGGGAACAGAGACCGGGCATCTTGGAGTTTGTAAGTGACCACGGGATTGACCTCCTTATGGTATGCGAAACGCATCTGCATGCTGGTATACAATTTAGCCTGCCAAGTTACGCCGTCCACCGAGCCGATAGAGTCGGCCGGCGGGGCGGCGGTACAGCTATATTCATTAAAAATCACATCACCCATACTCCCATTACCATCCCCCCGCTTCAACACTTGGAGGCGACCGCCATAAGGCTCTCCTTGGGCGGTTCAGACCTAGTGCTTGTGGCGGTGTATGACCCGCCCAACCATCCCTTCTATGAAGCGGATTACAGGGCACTCCTAAACCTAGACCACCGAGTGTGCATAGCCGGTGACTTCAATGCCAAACACCCAGGATGGAACAGCCGAACCCAGAATGATAGGGGAAGGAGCATCTACCGCTTCATCTGCGGAGATCCAACCCTTCATGCGCATGGCCCGCGGGGTCCAACGCACTTCCCGCCTCGTGGCAGGGCGGACGTCATAGATTTCGCAATCACCAAGAACATTCCATTTCATCTGGACCTCACGGCGGTGAATGCTCTGGATTCTGACCACAACCCAGTTGTGATCAATTCAGACGTTACCGTCGCAGCTCTGGCAACGGCTGACTGGGTGGATGAAGTCGACTGGGATGCCGCCATTCTTCACATCCAAAACTCCGTGGAAGCCTGCCCTCGAATCGACTCTGTGGAGTCACTCGAGGCGGCAGCCAGGGAGTTCTCCACAACCATCCTCAACGCGATACGTGCTCACACACACCGCATCCCAATAGACACGCCAAACCCCACAGATATCCCAGGACCCATCAAACAACTCATAAGGGCTAAAAACGCCGTAAGAAAGCTGTGGCAGAGATTTCGCCATCCCAGGATAGGAGAAGTACACCAGAGGTTCAAATCCCTGGCAAGACGACTCCTAAGAGCACACCGCAAAGAGGCCTGGGAAAACATGTTAAGGCAAACCAATCTCCAGGAGAGAAAACCATGGCGAATAGTCCGTAGCCTGCGGAAAGACAAAACCGTATACCAGCATCCCCTACATAGCCCTAGAGGTCGACTCGTCTACGAGTCGAAAGAAAAGGCAGAGGCGCTAGCAGATTATCTGGAGGCTCAATTCCAACCCAGGATAGAGCCAATGGACGATGACCATGCTGACCTCGTGGAACAGGTGGTGGAGGACTTCCTAGAAGCTCCGCCCCCTGACCACGAGGAGTTCCACATTCCCATCGTTACCCCTAGAGAGTTAGCGACCACGCTTAACTCTCTAAGAACCAACAAAGCACCTGGGCAGGACCGTGTGACAGCGGAAATGCTCAAGCACCTTCCACGAAGAGCCGTGATTCACTTAACCCGGATTTATAACGCGTGCCTATACATGCGCCACTTTCCAGCTATCTGGAAGGAGGCGCGCGTGGTGTGCGTTTTAAAGCCGGGGAAAAATCCGGTTTTTCCTTCCAGTTACCGATCAATCAGCCTTCTCCCAGTTTTATCGAAGGTATTCGAAAAACTGCTCCTCTCCCGGCTCCTTCCTCATCTGGAGGAAAGGGGCCTAATCCCGGAACACCAGTTTGGCTTCCGTTCTGGCCACTCCACGACCGAGCAGCTACTGCGGGTTGCCGAGAAGGCCTCCCTGGGTTTCCAGGAAAGGTCTAAAACGGTAGCAGTGCTGCTCGACGTGGAGAAGGCATTCGCCACTACCTGGCATGAAGGACTCATTTACAAACTCCTGGAGCATGAAATTCCCCGTCCATACATTTCCTTGGTGGCCGGTTTCCTCGGAAACCGAAGCTTCCGAGTAAAGATGGAGGGGAAGCTGTCCACCGAGCGGCCCATTGGCGCTGGAGTACCGGAAGGCAGCGTGCTGTCGCCGGCGCTCTTCGCAGCTTACATGGCCGACATCCCAACTCACCACAACACCCAGACCTGTCAGTATGCGGACGATCTCATGATCTTCGCAGTCAATAGGAACACACGGTACAGCTACCGGCAAATCCAAACCCAGCTCCGGGCCATTGGCGAATGGAGCGCAAAATGGCGAATGGCAATTAACCCGGAGAAGAGCTCTGCTATTCTCCTGGCGAAAACCATAGCCAACCGGTTGCAGCAGAACTTCGTTTTACGGCGCCGTCGAATCCCTTGGGTGCAAACGGCGAAGTATCTCGGGGTGACGCTGGACCGTAAGTTAACTTACGTTCCACACGTCAAGGGCAAGGTCCAGCTGGGGCACGTCGCACTCCGGAGCCTATACCCTATCTTCAGATCAACCATGCCGATCCGTCTCAAACTCCAACTGTATCGGGCGATCATTCCGCCTATGATTCTGTACGGCTGTGAGATCTGGGGAACAGTGGCTAATACCACTTTCGTCAGACTCCAGACGCTGCAGAACAAGGCACTACGCATCATCTACGATACAGGCTGGAGATTCCCGGCTCATATCCTACATGAGCACTCCCAGATCCCGTACATTGTCGACGTCATTCGCGAGAGGGCACGATCAATGTACGAGAAAATCCAAATTCACCCCAACCCTTTAGTGAACTCCCTGGGAAGGTATGACCCGAGAGATCAAAGGCGCTTGCCGTCCTTCAGACTGCCGAGAGACGTCCTGGGACCCCTTGGGTAACCCAAGGAAAACCCCAGATGACTCTGGGAACAACTTCTACGCCAAAGGACCAAGCGCTACACAACCCGTATCCAAAACGGGGCAAAAAACTAATTCGTGTCTCCCAAAAAGGGAGAACGATTAAGTACAGCTGCCCACGATAAAGAGGGGCAACCCATACCACACCTATCCAAAATTCCAAAATTTCAAACAGTAAACAAATTCAAACACCCCAGCAGAACATGGATCTACTAGTTCATTTCGCAGGTTAAGCCGCAAAGCGGCTAGGTACTGCGGCATATGACACCCGGACGGGGAAAGCCCCGCCCGACTAGGACTACCTCTGGACCTCTGGCTGTGATATGGCCTATACTAATGATTTATTCTGGAATTTGTGTCGATCAATATAGTTCTAAATAATTTTAACGCATAGAGTTTGTGAGAAAATCTCATTAGTCGTACTGGTGTAGCTCAAGTTTGAGAGTAAATCGTTGTTAGTTATTGAAATACTTGCTGTGTTCAACTCAGGTCACTTTTTGAATTTTATTACAAACCCTTATTTAATTAAGTACTCTGGGTCAATCGAAATATACGCTGTCATTGTTCTGAATGAATACAAAAATGCGCACATTAATGCAAAGTGTTTAGTTTTCTATTGTATTGCTATTGCATTAAGGATTTCTTTCTTTTATTAATATTCCTTTGTTATTATTTTTCCTGCAAGTAAATAGGAGAATACAATAGGTAGCTTAGCCTATAGGGATAGTTAAATATTTCAAAACTGGTTACTACGTAATGGCTTTCAAATTTCATTTATTATGTATAAATGATCGATAAAAAGTTAGTTATGGAAAAATTCAAATAACAAGAATTAGATTGCAAATGTTTTATACCAATAAGTATACTTGAGTTTATTGTTTGTTTTATCGAGATCTGTATATTGGGGCAGTAAGGTTTTGTCTGTCTCTTACAGTTTACCATTATCGTAATGTCCTAGGAATAGAGAGACTTCTGACCACATTCACAGTTAAAACAACGTTTTTATTTCATATGCAGTTATATTAAATTAAGGTTGCGGTATTTTCAAAGAAGTCCTTCAAACCACTTTTGAGAAAATATCTAAAGATGCTCCATGTATAAGATGTCTGGGGTCGAGATTTCTCTAAATATTTACGTGTCACATCCTTTAAATATTCAGAGTATTTAGCCGACTTTTGTTGTAAGAGCTTTGCTGTTGACAGATACAGAAATAGATAAATAAAAAGTGCGGTTGTGTATCTTGACTTTAAGTGATAGTCAAATGTTTAAAGAGCTAATCAGTATATGTCCGGACTAAACCAAGTAATGTATTGCTTTCGGAGAAAACTGTAAATATTGGTAAATACAAACAATTAACAAGGATTGTGTCTTACATACATCCTGTGTTTTAATAACGTCTACATTTTTGTTCATTAACATTTTGTCTGTCTCTTAGAGATATAAAGGAACATTCAGAATGAAGAGAACTTACAAAGACATTCACAAAATATTTAATATGTGCATTTATCCCACTGTCTTAAATATAAATTAAATAAATGGTAAGTTAAAATTGTTAGTGTTAAGTAGAAAATAAAAATTGTTCAATAAATATTTTATGTAAAGTGAAGTATTAAGTACCATAAGTGTATCTCCTACTAATTGTGTGTAAGGCAATAGGAGAATACAGCAGTGTTTAAGTCATAGTCATAGTCCATAAACATAATCACGACGGTATTTTCTATTTCTCTCCTTTTTAAATATTTGCAGCATTGATTTGTCACATTTGATGAATGTAACAAGTGTTAAATGTATTTTCATAATACGCAAACACTACCATTTTATACCTGTCAGCAGTTTCTCAAGTATTATTTATTCTGACTGAATTCTGTATAATGGGTTTTAGAAGAACCGCAAAGACAATTAAAAAACCATACAAGAATTATAAACCCATGTAAATTTAGAGCCTGTAAGCCGGGTCCAATGTGCCGGCACCACGCAAATAAGTTACAAATAAAATGCCTTAAACCTAAGCCTAATTTGATATTTTGTTGGACCATGTGTATCATGATCGAAATGTGTGAAAAACGTTCTGTTCCTTAGTGAGAAGATTTGATAAGCGATACAAGTAAAAGTACATCATGTTTGAGAGGAAATCTTTGGTTGCTGACGAAAAATTTCAGCCAATGAACTCATATGATGCGAAAAGAGTGAAATCAATTGTGGAATAGAACAATGAAAACTAACTTAACAAATCAGTTATACACAAATGTGCGCATTTTTATTTCATTCATTTCATACTTACCTACCTTATGGTGATGGAAGTATACACTGTTAATATTATTGTCCTTGCAAGAAAATAGGAGAATAGTGTAGGTAGATGTCCCTATAGCGATATATAAACATAAAAATTTCAACAAAGATAGCTATCATTTTGTGTACCAGTATCATTTACGGCAGAACTTAGATCTAAACTGTAAAAATTGATATATTGTCAGGGCTAAGTATACCTTCAGCTTTGTTATACTTTACTGCCTCCCTCTCTCATCTGTGTTATCTACTGTCCTTGGTTTTGTACTTCTTCAGATTTGGAAAGGAAAAATGCATAAAATAGATATGTGTTAGGTTAGTTTGTAAATAAAATACTGATTAACTGTTGTACAGAATAAAAAATTTATGTGACTTAAATGAAATGACATATACGTTTTTGTAGAGTAAGACTTTGTTAGTTGTAATGAGAACTGACGTGTGTACTGTGTCACTGACCATTTCTGTATTGATGTTACAAGATTAGATGTACATCCTAGTCTACACATAAGTATGTACACTACATACCATCAACATATTAGTTACCATATTTATAACAAAAAACAAACGATCTTTGGTCACAAAAATGCTTTACGAAGTATTCACTAAACACATTTAGAATGTTGTCTTTCTAAAAACAAATGAAATATGTTTAAGTTTGACAATGTGTTTAAGATGTACACAGGAAGATCTTATCTAGTATTTACAGTTTACTAGTTATGTAGATGTCTTCGAGAATGAACAGTACTTCTGTATAGGGTTGTCTGAGGTTGGTAGCATTTGTTAACAAATCTTACTTGTGTATCTTTAGAAGACAAACACAAATATCAAACTTGGTGTATCTGGACATATGATACACACTTACATAACTTACATTATAAGTGTATAAGTGACATAGACTTCCTTTGGAATGAAGATATCTTAAACATATGATAGTTACATAAAAATTATTACATTATTTTTGAGAAAGTCAGAATTTACGTAAAGCTTCAATATGGACATTTTTCTTGTCGCAATTTTTGTAAAAAGCACAACTTAAATGTCAAATTAGAATGCTCCATGTAGTATTTCTGGGGTGGGGAGTTCTCTAGAAAATATTCACATTCCATTCTTGGTAGATACATAAACCAAGTTTGGTAATTAATAATCTTTGATATCTGGACTATGTTGTCTACACACTTGGAGAACCGTTTTCTGAAAACGCTTTACTTTTGGTTTGAGGGAGTTAACAAATATGTTTGTGATTAATTCTCAGGATCAAATATTTAGATAGATTACTAAACGTGACCCATTTGCACTGAGTACTTATTAAAACCTATTATAGAATCTATTTTGGATTATCTATTATGGAATACGGAATATTATTTTGGGGCAACTCAGTAGAAGGTAAAAAAATATTTCTTATGCAAAAGAAAGTTATAGGACTCATTACTAACACCCACAACAGATGCTCAAGTAAAGATCTTTTTAGAAGATTGAAGATATTAACGCTTCCTTGCATGTATATATTCTCGATCCTAAAATTCTTTGTATGCAATCGTGCCTTATTTGTAACAAATAATGTAATTCACAGAATAAACACTAGACAAAAGTATAATATCCATTATCCCAGTGCTAAACTTTCTTGCTTCCAGAAAGGTGTGCATTATGAAACTATCAAAATATTTGGCACACTTCCTAACGTTCTTAAAAAAATAATAATTTCGGTGCTTTTAAAAAAGCTGTTAGGGAGTACCTTTGCTCAAAATCGTTTTATTCTGTACAAGATTATCTGAATAACAAATTATCCTGATAATGATTCTGTAGCTCTGTAAGTAGTATCTAACTGTTCCAATGACAAATCATTACCAATAAATCTTTGATACATAGTGAAAATTTAGTTTTAATGTATATATATATTTAATAAATAACAAGAATGGTCTCCATTGCAAAAAGGTTGAGACGTACTGGCATAAGCCAAGTGAAACTGAATTAAAAAGTGTTTGATTTTTATCATATCTAATTATCTCTGCTTTGTTTTCCATATTGTTGTTCATATTGCCTGTATACTATAATATGTGTCTTATGTTAACTTTTGTACATATATATGCTATTAAACTTTATACCTCTGGACATGTTTAATGTTCTCAGCCTTTTTGTGGCTACAAGTCAACCTACTGAACGCAAGTCAATCTAATCTAATCTAAAACCTGTACCGAGATCTGACTTTGGTAAAACTATGTATGATCAAATCATGTAGTCTAAATAATTATAAATAGAAGTTGACAAGAATATTAGACGAACTTCCTACCTCCACAAACTTAACCTTCACATAAATTAAAACGTGATACCTGATTCTTAATTTTTGGGAAAAGCATTTTTTTTCTATTTAACTGTAATGTTTTGTTGACACTAACTAATATTTAATATAAAAATCAAAATGTACAATTGTAATATTCTGGAAATACTCTCAGATTCGTTCCGACCAAAATCTTCCCAATTTTCCTTAACTTGTAAGTCATAATATGCGGACAAACCTTTAATACATAAAAAATTAAATGTTTTGAAAAGAAAGCTAATTTACAGCAACCGAATTTATCTAATTGAAGATTTGCGAAACCTTCTGTGGTTCTACTTCAATATCTAACGTGTTAAGTGTCTGCAGGAGACGATCTGTTAGTTACAGTGAGTGTCGCCAGGAGAGAAATTGCAGATCTGCCAACCAAACTGGAATTGCTGTCAAGAGATGACGCTACAGGTAATATTTTATACTAAGTTGAAGTATGCATATTTAATTACAAAAGTTTATAACACGCTTTAGGTGTGCTCCTTACATAAATGTAGAACTTAATTGTACTTTATAGCGTTAAAAGAAACAGCAACTTTATTGAATACTGCGATAGTTTTAAAGAAATAAATAATGTTCTGTAAGCAAATACGTCTTCAAAAGTATTTACATTTTGAGCGGTTTTTCCTTTGTAACGTATAAACAAATCCCATTATACCAAACATTCTTTTCTATTTGGTTGGAACCTGTGTCTATCATGATCAGTATACTCAGAAATGATCTTTAGAATTTCACTTGAGGCATTAGCAAAATTAGTGTTTGCGAAAAGACTTGATAGTCGATATCAGAATAACTCAAGTTTGAGAGGTTCGTTGTTGATTATCGAAATACTGCATAAATCACAGAATATCTTAGTTTTATAAAGATTTATTTACGTGCCTTATGACGATATATACAGTTTGTGTGTAATACAATATTTGTGTTACTGTATGTAGTAGAGATGTTACAGTACTGAACTCTCAGAGGTATACCTGACAGTTGACTGATCAACTATTTGAAGTAAGTTGTCAATCTTATCCCTACAAACTAGAACTATTCAACTATTTCATCTGCTCAACTATCAATAACTCTACTGTTAGTGTGCAAACAATAACAAATGTAAGATGACCTGAGTCACATACATTTTAAACGGAATAGATATTTTTATACCCAAGTATCTACGAAATATGCGTTGAACAACCAGCATACATTCTTCTTGTGCAAGTTGTAATTTTTAAATTAAACTTTTCAACTCATTAACTTTTTGGAAGTCTTCTAGTAGATGCAGATTCTTTCAAATTTTTCTGAGAGTTGTGAATTATATTACGAAAATATAGGCATATATTATTTAATTGTTTTACAGTCATAATTTGTCGCACTAAAATTCAATCTTATTATACTCTGTTAGCTTAATGTGAAACAAACATTCCGTAGTAGTTTCATTGTTGGCACTCCTGCTTCACGCCTGTGAGAACCAGGCAAGTTCAGACATGTTCCGTATCGTCTACCACTGCAATGGAGGAAACGTGCAGTTAAAGTTGATGTTAGAGGAAGATCCGGTGTTTATTTCAAACGTAATCATTGTTGATGAAACTTGGCTACATCATTTTGATCCTGAGAGCAAACAGCAAAGCTCAGCGTAGAAATCTCCTTCATCACCGACCCCCCAAAAAGCAAAAGTGGTTGCTTCTGCTGGGAAAGCTATAGTCATCTCATTCTTTGATATTCATGGAATGATTTATCCCTATGTTGTACCTGCACACACATCAGTAACTGGACAATACTACAGGGATGTCCTGAAAACATTGCTAGTCCATATCAGACCTAAAAGACCACACTTCCAAGAAGCAGGCTGGATGGTGCACCACGATAATGCTCTGCCGCATATTGCCAATGTTGTTGCTGAATATCTTGCAAAAATCAACGTGAGGTGCATTCCTCACCCTCCCTATAGTCCGGATTTAGCCCCATGTGACCCTTTATATACCCTAACTTGAAGGAATGCCTTCGTGGAAGACATTATCCATCATCAGAAGCAGTGGTGAAGGCTGCGGAAGCAATTTTGAAGGATCACTCAAAAATGGTTTCCAGCATGTCTTTCAAGACTGGCAGAAACGCTGGGACAAGTGCATCGCATTCAGGGGAGACAATTATGAGGATGAGTAAAGGTACGTTGTCAAAAAAATTCTGGTCATTCTTTATTGAACAGCCCCGTATTTTCCAGCAATGGCAGGTGATCATAATCAGTGGATAAAGTATCTTTTCCAGAACATAAGACATAAGCAGCAGCACTGTTAGCGTTTCGGAAAAGGAATAAGTCCAACTAATAGAGTTACTTAGCAACAAAGGATGGAAGGTTGTACTTGCCAATGTAGAAATTGACTTAAGTGTAAAAGTCACCGACATTAAGTCCAGCTTAACTGAGCTTATTCAAACAAAGACATTTTCACTGTTCACAATACAATCCAATTAATACTTTGTCAAGGTTTTTCCATATAAACTGACATTTTAGTAACCCAATACTAAATTTGCTGAACTGGTCAAATATTGGATTCAGAAAATTATGAGTAACTTTTTATATCTACAAAAATGCTTTCTTTTGATGGAAAATAAATTCATTTGCATAACATGTGTCTAATGTTATTAATCCTTGGGTAATCCAAAGAATGTGGTGTTTCAAAATTGACTGAGGTAAGGCTGAAATTAAATAAAAGTCTACTTAGGAAACTTGTATAAAACTTACTTCAAAGTGAAAAATAATGAATTTTAATAAATAACGTTTAGAAAGATATATTTTATATAAAATGCATTTGAGTCACACGTTCATTTTATTTTGTTTCACTTTAATGTATTATAAATATAGAAGAAACTATTTTAAATTATACATCCTGAGACTTTGTGTGTTCGTAGAATTAAAAGTCCAACTTGCAGAAATTCAGATCGTTCTATATTTCCGTAGAAATACGCTTCGTATATCTCTGATAACTCGCATACGTACTCAATCTCCCAGCCTGTCTGCACACTTCTCACTAGCAACTATACTCCGTACGGCTTCCTGACAAAAAAAAAAAAAAAAAAACACTGACTAACTCGTCCGGTGCATCATTTATATACACAAATTGCAGTACCTAGAAGCTTCCCGACTGTTAACGAAGGAAAACAGTCTTTCAATGCGGCAAGAGAAGGGTTCCAGCAATTTCTGGTTACTTCTCTCCCCACCCCGTCGCTCCTCGGCATGTCATTAGCGTTGCGCATTGGCGTAGGCGTGGTTCTAACGTCATTCGTCTCCCCCACTCCCCGCTTCTCTCCCTGTCTTGCCAAGGCACCTCGCGATGACAATCCCGTAGTTATTTAAGTTACAATTATAAAATTCAACCAAAAGTCGACTCGTTTATATAAATTGAGTTAGCAAACTATGGGCGTCCGCTAACAAGCTACTAGATGATAAGGGAGTCCTTGAGGCAGAAGACTTTGAGAAACACTAGTGTAGACAACAAGAAATAACAATGTAGGGAGGCTGTAGTTCGAGATGTTCCAAGCTCGTCCTTTGGTATTACTATTCCTTGTAGATGTAAAGGAGTATGGGAATGTAGGAACATTCTCATAAGAGAGTGTCAAATGTTTTAAAGCTAGCCACGAGGTAATGACTTTAATATTCCAGTATCTTTACACGATTTACATATAAGTTTTACATAAAGCTTCCAATTTGGGAATGGACAACATTGAAACTTTCGGACAAGCAACAAGGAATAACTTGCAACTTGTTCACTTGTTCACTCTACAAAAGATGTATTAACATAGAGTGATATAGGTAATAGGAATATTTGGAACCATTTTTGTTACATCAATATTTCCAAAAGATTTCCATGTAAAGTGTAGACTGAGGTGAGAAGTTTTCTCGAAATGCTGCACATTGAATTCTTGAAAGTAGCTGAAGCCTGTTTGGTAATTAACGAGTTCTATATTTGGGCTTCATTGGTGACACTCACACTCACAGACATAAACAGAGCAACATTTCTAAAGTTTCTACTTTTGGATTCAGGTAGTTAAGATATGTACTTTTGATAAATTCTCGTAATCTAATTTTCGGGTACAATACAGTACTTGAGCGACTTACACTTAGTATGTAGTAGGTAATGTAAAACCTGTACCAAGATATGACTTTGGTAGAAATCTCTATGATCAAATCTTTACACAAGCTAATTGCGACACGTTTTTATTACTTTTTGGAAAATATTTGACTGATTTAGCTGAATTTGATTAAAGTACTTTATGTATAATACCTCTGGTTAATATATCAGTTTAATAGTCTGATTCATTCTGACTTACTTCTCTATAATGTACTTTAACTGTAAATCATAACATATGCATAAGTTTTTGGTAAATAAATATTCAATCTCCTTAATATACATAATTTATATCAACTTATTCTGTCTAATAAACAATTTTCGAAGCCTTCTGTGCTTCTTGTTCAAATGCCCAATACATTTATATCTTAAAAGTGCTAATCTTATTTATCTAAGTTCATAATAATAACATTGTATTAGAAAGGCATGTATGTACAGCGAAAAGAATGTGGAACTTCTGTGTAAGCTGATTTTCAATTTGTAGGAGATGTCGTGGCAGAAAGTCGGATTGACAAAGTATTGTAACACATTAAATGCATTTGTTAGATCTTTTAGTTTTAGTGATACCCGCTAGGAGAGAATTTTCTATTGTGAGGTCCTGAAATTAAAGCGAACGTGAATTGCTATCCACAGATGGCACTACTAGTAACTTCTTATACTGACGGACAAAATATACAATTATATATAAAGTTTTATAGAAAATTTTAATTGCCTTCATTACATAGAATTTAGATATAATTCTTATTTATTGCTTTAAAATAAGCGGCAGCTACAACTAATACACAGGAAATACGACACAAGTAGATATCTGTGGGTGAGAAAGGAAGACTTCTAAAGTGTGTATATCTCAACACCTTCTTTCCTTTTCTAACTGATGTATGATTTGCATGTCTATCACTGCCTCTCGACTTTTGTTGGAACTTTCATTTTATGCTCAGCAATCCACTCACTCTCATATATTGAAGTCAGATGACATTCCTAAATGCTATCTGATCTATGTACTTCATGTTCATAGAAATATACATTGTTATTTTAAGTTTCATGATGCTACTTGGAGCTGATAGATTTGTTGTTTACTTAATGTCTAATTGTCTCAGCAATATGATTTAGAACTAATTACTTTTAAACATAATATTCCATGCTAATGACTTCTTTCCCTTGTCAAAATGACAGTTGAGTTTGTTACATTATAAGGTAAGTGAGGGTCAATCGGATCAATATTTTGTTAATATATTACAAAAGTCCTATTTGTCACGTAAATGTGAATCCTTTTACCTTATATTGAAGTCTGGACATTCTAGATTATGTTAAATGTTAAGTATTTCGATGTATACTTCCGTTTTCATTTTTATTCCGAGCGGAAACTAATCCTAATCGTCCGCAATTGGAGGATGAATAGGATTGTCATAGCGGACGAATCGGAATGGAACATTCAATTTGAGTACATAATGTAATCATGAGAACAAAATAACACATTTCTACATTTGTATATTCATATCTTTATATATCTCACACACGTTTTATACATATGAATTGCTTATTTCCCACTGCACCAGCCCACACAAATTTCGTGGTAACATTCTCTATTTTTTGATCTTTTGAGCAACATTTCACTCATCGTCCGATATCAATTAGCGTTGGAGGATTAAACAAAAAAAAAAAAAACAAAAAAAAAAAAAAAAATGTCGAATCCCCCAATTTCCTTAATGCGCTTCGCCCGCTGTTGTAGCGGTATTTATTTTTGCTCGTTGGCAGCCCTGCTTAAGTAACGTTCACAACAACAAGGATTACCATGGATGTAAGAAAGTCTGTGTTTTCCTACTGAACAAGTTAATGGAGCAATTTCAATACAAATTCGTTATAAATCTATCTTAAGCAATAAAAAAAATTACAAAATGGCAGAAATGGAGCAATGACATACCTCGTTTCCGTAAAAGAAGCTCGATTTGTCACTCAGACAAAACACAATCGTATTACACAGTCAACTGTCTCAGGTAGTGAACTTGTTCCTTCCAACAAAACAATACACTGTCGTGCTCTAGGGAGTAAGTACATAAGAGAGAATGTAAAACCTGTACCGAGATATGACTTTGGTACAAATATGTATGATCAAATCATGTAGTCAAAATGTTGTAACATTATAAAACAGAAGTTGACAAAAATATTGTACGAACTTCTTACTTCCAGAAACTTAACCTTTACATAAGATAAGTTGTATAAACCTTTACTTAATTTTTGAGAATTATGTATTTCGATTTATCACTAATTATTGGATTAAAGCACCCAATGTTTAATATAAAAAAACAAAATGTACAACTGTAATATTGTGAAAATAGTTTCAGATTCATTCTGACTGAACTCTCTTTAATTTTCTCGAACTTATAAGTTATGCAATATTGTAACTTTGGTACAAATCTGTTGTTCAAATCATATCGTCAAAATATGGTACAGCTATAAATAACAGTTTACACAAATTTAAAAGTAGGGATCAGATTAATATGCACAAAAAATGTATGAAATAGACAGGCAAAAGGACTTTAAAAATGGACAAAATAGGCATTTAAATAGGGACTAAAAATTTTCTAAGTAAACAATTAGAAATACACAATTTTAGTAAAATGGTTCCTAAAATTCACTATAAATGCATTATAACAAAATGACAATCATGGCAACATATGCTACAACAAATTCGCTAAACACATACTATTTTGCGGTTCCCTAGACGAAATAGTTGTACATTTATTCCAAATGTCATAAATGGCTCCATAGCAAGTTAAAGTAACAGATATTGTCGTATAATGAAAAGTGAAATATTGTTTATGGCAACTTAATTTATGTAATTAAAGATTTTTCGAAACCTTCTGTTGTTCGGTTACTATGTCCAATATCTTTATATCTTAGAAATGCTAATCTTATTCGTATCAGTTCAAAAGAATAACAGTAGAGTTTGTAATTCAACATTTTTAATATTTCTCTCTACAATAATGTGAGCAATAAGACATTTCAGTATACTCTTTTCTATTTTATTTGGAGGGGACGGAATAATGAGTCTTAGATGTAGAGCTGATTGAGGGTAACACGTTAAATGGTTGCAGTAAACGATCAGTTAGTTACACTGATTGGCCACTAGGAGGGATATTCCAGAACTGCCAACCGAACTGAAATGACTGTACAGAGATGGCGCCACAGGTAATATCTTATACTGAGAAGGAATGTGTGTATTTACCAAGTTTTATAACACTCTAAGGTATGTTCTTTACATCGAGCTTCGAATTAATTGTTCTTTATTACTTAAAACAAACAGTTGCTTCAGTAAACAAAGAGATGCTTTCGAAAACAAATAAGTAATACTGTATAAGAAAGGAAGTATCCTTAAGGATGTATATTTTGCCTGTTTTTTCATCTAGAAAATATTGAGGAATACCAATTTTGGGTTATCCACGTTACATTTTGTTGGAACATGTATATTTATTAATCATTATTAACAATAGAAATTTAATACAATTGCTGCTTATGAATTGAGTTTATAAGCGATACCAATGCACCTCAAGTTTGAGAGGAAATCGTTGGTAATTATCGAAAAGCTGCGTTGAACTTACAGGACTTCTTATTCTTCTTTTAAACCGCTTTTATTTGTGCTTTATGTCATGGAAATATACGTTGTTAATATCATTTTCCTTGTACGAGAAAAGGAGAATATAATAGATACCTAACCTTTTGGAGATGTATGGAAAGTTAAGTGTCAGAGTGAAAAATTCAATGCCACAGCCGGTATTTGAACCACGGATCTTCAGGTTTGCGTCCAGGCGCCCTAACCATTGAGCTACTATGGCCAACGTGCCGATATAACATTAAATTCTACAATTAAACCGTATTTTGTTAGAGCGGCTGGACGGAGACAAATAATTTACGCAGCAGTCGCTATGTGATGACTGAAATAGCATTATGTTTACATAAGCATTAGAGGAAAACAAAAGAATGACGTCCCATTTGAGGAAAGTGTAATTACTAGAGAATTTAAACAAATAAGAAGTAATATCTCATAAATGATTAACTCTACAAAAATTTATTTGATGAAATTTGTATATTTCTATGTAGTATACAGTTTTTTGTTTTGTAAATGTTGACCTATCTGTAGTTGTTTAACAGTTAGACAAAGCTCCATTAGAAATTTAGGGGACTTTTAAGAATGTTTCCAGAATTTTTTGGTCAACCAATCATCAAATTATATGAAATTATTCCATGCCCCTAACTTGGTATCTGTATTAAATGTTTAACAAAACATGTACACACTAATGCACAAAGAGCAGCACTTGGTTTTGAATTTTTTAGTTTTGGCTAACCATTGATAGTTCATTATTTACCCAACAGATGCCACTAGATTAGATTTCCCAATCAACAACGTCTAAAGCACGAAGAAAATTTTGGACATACACTGAAGATAAGGGCAAGTACTTAGTCCTTGAAACATATTCAGGTACAGATTACTTTCTAATTTTTAGTGCTTATAAATATGAGACAAAGCATGTGCAGTACACACCATGAAGATATTAGTAGATCTATAACAAAAACAGAGGTCCTTTGGACGTAAAATGCTTTAGAAAGTCTTCACTAAACACATTTAGAATGTTGTCTACCTAAAAACAAATGAAATATGTTTAAGTTTTACAATGTGTTTTAAGATGTACACTGGAAGATTTTATCTAGTATTTACAGTTTACTAGTTATGTAGATGTCTTCGAGAATGAACAGTTCTTCTGTATAGGGTAGTCTGAGGTTGGCAGCATTTGTTAACATATCTTCCTGTTGTAACTTTGGAAGATAAACACAAATATCAAGTTTGGCATTTCCTCAAAGTTTGATTTAAGGTTATACTTTTGGCACACACTATACATGGTCCTTTGACCAAAATATACTTTCTATTCAGTGTGTAGCACATTTCTGATAAATCTTTAGTATCCACCTTTTGATACAATACAATATTACCCTACTTACTGTAAACATGTACCACAGTTTGGAAATATTACACAATAATATAATAGGATTTGGGCAAATATCATTGGATGCAAGTTCCCAATTGCAGAAGCAACCCTTTGCATAATCATAATATTGATGACCTTCTTCTCTTCTTCCTTTTTAAACTACCTTCAGCCTTTCCTTGTAACATTTGATAAAGGAAACAAATGCTACATTTATCTGTATAATACACAAAACTGAATTCTTGCAATAGTCTCCGAACTTCTATTTATTCTGACTGAATTCTGTACAATTTTATTTAAAATGTAGTTGATGAGATACAGACAAGGTCTTACGACATAAAATAGAGATATCCTTAAAGGGTGTAATTTATGTAAATTTATTTTATCACTGACGATTTTCGAGATATTCTGTTATAGTTTAGTTTTCCAATACCTTTTTATCTTAAAATCTTTAATCCTCTTTTGGATCTTGTCAAGAGCTAATAGCAATGACTTTGTAATATTAACGCTAACACTATGTTTAAATATTTAACTATATTGCTGCTGTATGTACAACAAAGTGGGTAATGGAACAACTCCTTAAACGTATATTTCATATTTGTAACAGACGGACAAGTAAACCTTTGTGTACCGGTTGGTCGTCAGTCAATTTGTTACATAGCAGACGATATTTTAGTTATAGTAATTGTCCGACAGGGGAGAACCGACCGCTTGTTGCTGTCCAGAGAGGGCTCCACTTGTAATAAGATATACTGAAGAAGACGCTTTGTAAATATTAACAAAATTGTGTAAGACTGCTGGGCTCGTTGCCTTCCCGCAGTAGGGGAGCGAGTTCGTTGTCCTGGCCTGTCGGGGGAAGTCTCTATCCAAGTAAACCTTAGAGACACTGCCCTCTGTACTGTCGTGACACCTTGGGTCAGTGGCCCTCTGTCTCCTTCCCCTTGTCCTTCCTGCCGGGTTTACCCCACTTGGGGGTACAGGAACAATGGGCCCAGCATGGTGGTCTACGTACCGAATCCCCACCGTAATGAAATCCCAAAAACAATAAGAAGTGCAAGTAGGTAAGTGTAAGTGTAGGTTCTGTTGACTACCAAGTCTGTGTTAAGACGAACGTGGTCTTTAGGTGTTACGGACTGTCAATAGCCAATCACAATAAAACATTTGTATAACAGATTAGTAAGAATAAAAGACATTAACACGTTTGTCAACCTTAAATTCCACTTAGATCCACATTAGATTTTCTTGTTGCATGTTACCAAATTTTATCACACATCTACTTAACGGTGTCGAACTTTAAAACCTTAGGATAATAAACAATTTTAACATCAACAAAGATACACATACAATGTTGTTAGTGGGCAGTAACTCTGTACCATGACATTACTTTAAAATATCTGATGGTTGTCCTTACAAGAGTTTCACTTCTCACTTTTGTATACAACATTCTTAAAAACGTACATTCCTATATATACTTGATACTAATCTACATAAACATTATTAAAATGGTTTTGTTACCTATTTCTCTATGGTTAACTATAATGACAATACCGTCAACTTTAAACGATAATCAATTTTTAAATCTTTTAAGTTTACTGAATTCCCTTGTACCTACATGGTTGCTAACATCATAGAAGTGTAACGTCAGCTCTATACATTCGATATCCCATAACCTGTAAATAAATTACACTTTTAGAGTTATAACGAACGATTTCCTCTTGGAGTTGAGGTACATTGGCCATAGTAATGAGGTAAACGTAAACATTTTAGAACTGAATTATAATGCTGTAATTGAACTGACATTTGTGAATGATGAATAGAAAACTTTATAATTGTGTATATTTATACAAGTGGATACAAATTCCTACAGAAAGCATTTTCCAATGATAATGCTGAAAGGAACAATAGACCCATGCTCAGTTTTTTTTTTTTTAATTTTTTAGGGGCGGCCCCACACCCGCCGCCCCCGGTGACGATCGTCCGCCTGGAGGCTACATCGTCTCCCCATGCACATGCCGTTAGCGAGCTAATCATGCAGGGACAAGGGGAGGGTGCTTGTGAGTACTACGAGTTCCTACTGTGCAATGTGCAGGTTCCGCTAAGAGCACCCTGGTTAGTAAGGGTAGTATAGGTGCTGACATGCAATACATGCGAGTGGGTGAAGGGATGCAGGCCAGGGCAGCACACATGACTTACCCCTGTGTGTTGCCGTGGGAATTGTAGGGGGCCTCGAAGGTGTTGCAGAGGGAGGACAGTGAGAGTGGCTTTTTGTAGTCTGGTCATAACTGGGACGAATTAGTGAGTAGACATGATGCGTTGGTGGGGAGCGTTAGTGAGTTAGTTCTAGTACATGCTGGTATTACTTATCTGGTACTGTGTCTTAATTCTAGTGGTGAGAAGAGGCGCCGTCCAGGAGACGGGTTGTCGTTGAGTATCCGAAGAGCGTGTCCGTGGGCGAGCAGGGTCTTGCAGGATCACAGTTGGGGGGGCCCTCGTCCCCCCGGGCCGCCCCGCTGGGTGCGGAGTCTTGGAGGGCTAGCTGTAAAAGAAATTAAAGTGTGAATGAGCGGTGAAATGGTGTTACTGTGGGAGCGGGTCAGTCGGGCACTAGTAAGTTCAGGTAGTCGTCAATGTCATCTCTAGTTATGGTTTCCGTCAGGTTTCTGTCGAACAGGGAGAGTGGGCGTTTGTGTGTGTTGTGAGTGGTGGCGTATTGTCCAAGGTCTCGTATGTGCGTGTTGTGGCAGTTTTTCGCCCGATCGTATAGGTCTGCCGAGAGTTTCTTTATGAATTGTTCGATGGTGTGCAGGTGTAGTTCCTCGTGGAGTTGGATGGCGGGAGCTATTGGTGGTACTTTTGCTATCAGGCGGATGACTTTATTTTGGAATTGCTGTAGTTTCTTGATGTAGGTAGGAGCTGTGCACCCCCAGGCTGGGGCGGCGTAGGTTAAGATGGGGCGAAGTAGTGTTTTGTAAAGTGTGAGCCCCATGCGCATTTGAAGTGCATTGTTGAGGTTGATCAGAGGGTATAAATTTGCGAGTTGGGCATTAGCTTTGCTGCGAATTGAAGTGATATGGGGTCTCCAGGTAAGTCCTGGGTCGAGGACAACGCCTAGATAGGTGACTTGTGGTTTCCATTGGAGGGCATTTTGGAAAAGTTGTAGTGGAGGTAGATTCCTTGCTGATGCGCGGTGTTTTGTGCGTTTTGTGAAGATGATGGTTTCGCATTTGTCGGTGTTAACTTTTATGCGCCAGTTTGTGAGCCAGTCCTCGAGTGAGCGGAGGATTGTTTGGAGTCTGCTAAGGAGAGGGTGAATGGCTATTGATTGAGTCATTATCGTCGTGTCGTCCGCATACATGAAGAGATCCGTGAGGAAAGTTTTGGGGATGTCGTTAATATAAATGTTAAATAGCAGGGGACCTAAGAGACTTCCTTGAGGAACGCCTGCGTTGATTGGCTTGGGGGTGGATTTGGTGTCTGTGACTGATGACTGGAAGGTGCGATTTGATAAATAATTGGCGATGAGTTCAAGCATGGAGTCAGGTATGTTGTAGTGATGCATTTTTCGGATGAGGCCTTGGTGCCAGACGCGGTCGAAGGCCCGCTCGATGTCTAGAAAGACCGCGGCGGTTGATTTGCGGGTGTTGAATCCCCTGGTGATATATTCGGTTGCTCGTACCAGTTGAAGGGTCGTTGAGTGTTTGGCCCGGAACCCAAATTGTTCCGGGATTAGAACGTCGTGCTTTATGATAAATGAGGTGAGGCGTTTTAGTATAATTTTTTCTAAGAGCTTACTGATGGTGTTGAGTAGGCTGATTGGGCGATAACTGCCAGCGTTCGTTAGGTCTTTGTGTTTTTTGGGGAAGTGGAGGACCAGGGCATTTTTCCAAGTAGCTGGGTAATAGCCCGAGTCCAGAATGGTGTTGAACAGTCTAGTCAAGGTCGTGATGGTGGTGTTTGGGAGTTGTTTAAGTACTCGGTTGGGGATGCCGTCGGGACCGGGGGCCTTGCGTTTCGGGAGGTGTTTAATGTGCCATCGGATTTCGGAGTCGCATGTCCGGCGGATTTTACTGTGGCATTGTCTTAGTAAAAGAGCATTTGAGAGGGTTTCTGTTTCCTGTATGAATCTTGGGCAGCTTGGAATTGTGTTGGGAGTAAGTATGTTTTGTAAGTGGTCTGCGAGTGCTTCAGCTTTTTCAAGATTGGTGGTGGCTATGCTGCCGTTATGATGTAAGGGTGGGATGATGGGTTTTGTTTTAGTGAGGGCTTTGGCGATGCGCCATACATTAGCGTGCTGGGGGTCTAGGTCTTGGAGTACAGTGTTCCATTGCTGGGCCAGTGTCTCAGCTGTGCGACGACGAAGTTCTGCATTAAGGTCTTTTAGTCTTGAGAAGTGGGTGGGATGTCTGGAGCGTTGCCATCGTCGTCTAGCTCTGTTCCTTTCGGTAGCCAGAGCCTTTATGTCTGGAGGTAGTGGTCGGGTGTGTGATGTATGGGTTTGTATTGGAACGGCGCGTGTGATGGCGAATTTGATGGACTGTTCAAGGTTTTGGGCTACTGTGTCGATATCGTTGGGTGCGACATGGGGGGTGGGGGGAAGGAATCTGTTAGAACGGCGCGGAAGGTTGCACAGTCGGCTTTGTTGTAGTTGTGTCTAGGGTGGTGGGTGGAGGGGGCAAGTGATCCTTGGAATGTGAAAATTACAGGAAGATGGTCGGAGGAGAGAGCGTTGTGTACTGTGGGTATAATTTGTCTGTAGCCTAGGTTGCGGATGAGAGCTATATCTAAAATGCTGGGTTGGTGTCTGGGGTTAAATGGTATGTGTGTGGGTGTGTCAGGAGCTATGATTATGTAGTCTGATCGTTGGGCATGTCTGCTGAGCTTAGAGCCGGCCCTGTTATTGTTTTGGGAATGCCAGTCGGTGTGTGTTGCATTGAAATCCCCTGCAATTAATACGGCGGGATGTATATTGAGGAGGGTGTCTATGTCTGTTTTGGCTATGTCGGTGGGAGGATTGTATGCAGCAATGAGGAGGAGCTTGGTGGTTCCATGTTGTACGTATACTCCTGAAGCTTCTAGGCGTTGTAGAGGAGGAATATGGGCTTGGTTATGAAGTATGACATGTTTATTTATAACCGCAGTACCCCCGCCTCGGCGGTTTCTGTCGTTGCGGTAGACGCGGTAGTCTGGGATGTTGAGTCGGTCATTTTGGGAGAGTCGTGTTTCAGTGATGAGTGCGGAATGTATGTTATGGGTGTGGAGGAAGTCCGTCAGCTCAGCCTTGCGCTGGCGCAGTCCGTAAGCGTTCCAAGTCGCTATTTTCGTCAGGTCAGTCGCCATAGGAGTGAAGGTCGGGGTTTGCACATAGGGCAAAGAAGGAGTTAAACTCCCTCAGGATCACCCTCGTATTGTGTGGCTGGCTCAGTATCGTATTCAGGACGTGGATCATTGTGTCCCTGGCGGTGGTCCAAGGCATCCGGGAGCTCTGGAAGCTGGGCTCAAAGGTCGAGCGTGGTTGCACGTTTACTGGGCAGTCTCTCGGGAGCAGTAGGTCCTCATTCCCAGTGTTGACCCGGTGGAGCTGAGGAGGAGGGTTGTTGCGTGGTGGGTGGTTTGGAGTCTGTCTGGGAGGGCGCTGGGGGAGAGGTGCCGGATGTGGGGGTTGTTGGTCCTGTCGTGGTTGCTGGTGGTTGAAGTGGCTTTGGTTGTTGTGGAAGCTCTGGTGGGCTCGTGGTGCGGTGTTTCGGAGGCGAGCGAGTGCCGCCTGGTACACCGGGCAGCCCCTATAGCGCGCCCCGTGGTCCCGGCTATGGCACAAGGCGCAGCGCCTTGCGTCGAGCGGAGCTCTGCATGTAGCCGACTCATGAGAGGCGGCACATTTAGAGCAGGTCACACGGGGGGCCCTACACTGCTGCCCGGAGTGGCCGAGGGCCAGGCATCTCGTACACTGCAGCGGTATCAATGGTTTTCGGTAGTCTTCGCACTGCACCCTGAAATGTAATACAGATTTGGTTGAAGAGATCATTTTGTGGTAATCTTCTATGGTGGTAAGCTCTACCAGATACATGGGGAGGGGTGTCCTTTGTCGGTCGAAACGTCTGAGTTGGACCACACGGGCCACGTGGAGGCCGGAGGACTCGAGGTCTTCCTTAACCTCCCGCTCAGCACCGTCTATAGGGAGGCGTTTGAGAACCGCCCTATAGGTTCTCCCCTCTGAGGGGGGAGTCACGTGGAAGTCAATGCTATTCCTCCTCAGGAATAGCACTAGGTTCCTGTAGTCAGTCGCGCACCTCATTCGTATGCAGAAATCACGCGAATTAGGAGCTTGACTGACGGAGTACTCCTCCGGGTGACACTCTCGGTCAAAGTTTCGGAGGACGGTTCCCAGCTCTGTAGCGTGCCGCTGTCGGATGTACAGGGGGGCTTGGAATATCGTCTGGGCGGCTTCCGCGTAGCTGCTGCGTCTTGCGTTACTGTCACTGGGGGGAGGATTGAGAGTTGGAGGGGAGGTAGGTGCTGGATCAGCGTGTAAGGCAGGCGGATCAGAAGTCGTTGCGATTGGCGCGGTCAGTCTGTTTAGTCTCGGGTCTGTGCGAGATGTGCAGGCGGATGATGTAGAGGGTTCGGCAGGTCTGCGTATGGTGTGTTCCGGCTGGGGTTGCCTCGTGGCAGATAATGATGGAGGGGCCTGAATGGCCGCCGGGAAAGGGGTAGGCGGCCGGGGAGAGTTAGTTTCGGCGGCAGAGTCAGTGGGTTGTAGATTCCTTGGTGAGGATGGTCGTGTTGAAGTGGCCAGTGGTTCGGTAAATGAATCGTCGTGCAGTGTGGAGTTTGGCGAGGAGGATGAAGATGATGATGATGATGATGATGATGATGATGATGATGATGATGATGATGATGATGATGATGATGATGATGATGAGAGGTTGCCGGGGGGCTGATAGGAGCAGTGGGTGACGATGGACGGTCGGATGCTGTGGCATTAGACTTGGCGCCACCGACCTCACCCAGGAGGTTCCTGGCCATTATTCGGCCCGGTGGTGCCACGTCCAGGGGGGAATGGACAGTGGGTTTCCCACACTTGCCCATGGCGTCGGTGATGCGTGATAATGAACTTAAACCTAATAGTCAGAGGAAAGAAGAAGTACAGTGAGCGAGAAAGACTTCTGTAGAGGGTGCTGAGTAGCGCAAACAGCAGAGGGCCGGACCCGAAGGCGCCTAAGAACCAGTCGGAGACTGTTGGCTGAGGCCTTGCTGTTTTGCCCTAGTACAGAAGGGACGCTTGTTAGAGCGCAGGCTCGGTGAGGGTGCAGTTGCGCAGCTGCTGCTGGGCACGCAGGCGGAGTGGCCGGCACGGAGGGCTGGCAGGCTGGTGGCTGGCTGGCACGGACAGAGAGCAGCGTGTGAGCGCTGCCTCGCCGGTCAGATCGCTGGCTCCTTGAAGGTCTCGCGGGCTCGAACTCCCTTCTTCTCGCTAGGACTCCAGTCCTAGCTAGTCGGGCTCTTCAGGTGTTACCCCTATGACGTCTCGATGCCGAGTCGCTCAGTTTGAAGAAATGTCTATACATATAGTTAATTCAGAAGGCTTTCCTTCATCAGCACAGTCAACTGTTAGCGTGATATTGCCTACAAGTACATTATAGCTATCGTTCTTTTTCAAGGCACAAAGAGCAATTAAATATAGGTTATATATAGACAACAAAGTTAGAATGTATTACACAATTTCATTAATAAGTTCTAAGATTTTTTCCAGTATAGGGTATTACAAATAGAGCCCTCTCTGGACAGCAACAAGCAGTCTGTTCTCCCTTGGCAGACAATTACTATAACTAAAACATCATCTGCTAAATAACAAATTGACTCACGACCAAACGTTACACAAAGGTTTACTTGTCCGTCTGTTACAAATATGAAGTAAACATTTACGAGTTTGATATATATTTATTTAAGCTTTTCACAAGTTCAAAAACAGGATTAGCGATTTTAAACCATAAAATACTTGGAAAATTTAACAAGAACGAAAGAATATGTGGAAAACCGTTAGCGATAAAAGAAGTTTACAAAATAAATATGTTCTTTAACTGAATCTTCATTTTGTGTCTTAGCTCCTTGTCTGTATCTAAATGAACTACAAGATAAAAAGGATAACTTCGTAAACGTATTTTACACAATTAAGTATTTCTTAAGCTTTCTTTATTTCTAGTTCAAATGTCCAATACTTTTAAATCTTATAAAGCTGATCCTATTCTCGTAATTTCATAGGAATAACGGTGGAATTTAAAAGGCCGCATGATCTGACCCGATTTTTAAAATTTAACTATATCCTTTTTGTGTTTAAGTCGAAATTAGTAATGAAACTTCAGTAACATTCACTTTAAACTTGGAGCAGATGTAAGACAAGTAATACTGGAAGAGCGGAGTGAGAAAGTACTGTGAATATATCACGTTACATGTAATTGTTATATAGCAGATGATCTTTTAGATACAATAATTACGCGCCAACAAAGAAAATTCAGTTGGGAAGTAAGGTAATTACCGACCGTAAGGGAGTTACTGTCCAGAGATGGCTCCACCGGTCACATTTTACACCGACAAAGTAAATATAATTTATTTATGATGTTTTAAAATATATTATAATTACATTCTTGATATACAGCTTAGACTTACTTGCTCTTAATACCATGGAAATAAACAGGTGCTAGTATGAATAGAGAGAAAGTATTGGAGGAATAAACAATTGGTGTGAGAAAGGATGTCTCGTAAAGCAAATATATCTATATGTGTTTTCGTATTGAAGCATGTTAGTTTAGTTTTGGCAATTTTTGTAAAGGGATTGGCTTACTGAGTGAAGCTGATCCCACCCTAAATAATATCAAACATGTTTGCTTGGCACACCTCAACCAGCGTTGCCAATCGAATTATATTAAATCTTGCTACAGGTTGAGCAAAATGCCGCTACCCGATCGGTGAAGGTACAGAGAGCAGTTGCTTCCCTGTATCCAATGCTGGGGTCAACCTCGATGACAGTTGGCATGAAGTTATAGCTCTTCCGAGCGCTGGTAATCCCGGTTATGCTTTACGCCTGCGAGATCTGGGGCATGGCCGCAGACAGCATGGCTCCAACGGGCACAGAATAGAGGACTTAGGTCTATATATTCTGTGGGACGTTATTTTCCTACCAGGCTGCTTCACGAGGCCTCGAGTCTTCCATACGTGGAGGATGAAATTATTCGCCGGGCATCAAAATTATACGCCAGTTTACCCAGTCACAGAAGCGCCCTGGTCTGGTCCGTGGGAGATTATGACCCCACAAGACGCCGTTCTAGACAGCACCTGGTTATATACAGCCAGCCAGCACCACATGGCATGGCATGGCATGGTGAAGCATGAGTTCAATGTGCAATAGAGATGTTTTGTATATTTTTTCGTATCTTAGAAGTATGAGCTCCTTGTGTAATTTGTTGTTTCAACTATTTGGAGAAAATAATCTTCTTTTGAAGTTAAGATTTTACAATAAAACACAACAAGAGTTGTTCAAATCAATAAAGTACACACAATGTTTGTCTTTTCACGTTTTATTATTATAATAATTGTGATTTACAAATGTTATAAAATGTATATATAAAGCTTTTAAAAATGGTACATTAATTTGATTTGTAATTTGGGTGTATATATGGACACTGACTTTTGTTGGAAGTTGTATCTCATTATGTTGAACATCACATTTGGAAACGTTTCTCATCTTTACTCACATATTTCATGTGAGAAGACTTCAGAATCATTTATGATTTAACCGAAACATAACTAACAAGGATTTTCAAACACACAAAAAAAGATATTTGCCGTTTGTTTTATCGAGATCTCTATATTGGAGCAGTAAGATTTTGTCTGTCTCTTACAGTTTACCATTATGGCAATGTCCTAGGACTAGAGAGGACTTCTGTCTATATTCACGGATGAATCAATACTCTTGGAAGTATTACAAGGTTGTGGTACTTTGTAGAATTTATTCCACATAAAGGCTACTCAGACGTACAATAGTTATATCAAATTATTGAAAGCTGCTAACTTGCCAACTGAATTAAAAGTATGGTAAGACCTCAGTAGCGTAGATGGTAGCGTGCCTGCCTCACGTTCAAGAGGTCCCGAGTTCGAATCTCGGTCAGGGTGAGTTACCTAGATAAGGTTTTTTCCGGTGTTTTGCTGTTATCCTGAAAGGCGAATGTCAGGTAACTCTAAGCTCCATGGACCCAGGATTCATTTGAGCAACATTTCACCCATTTCATTCATCGTCCGGTATGACTTATGGTTGGAAGTCATCAATTACAACAACAAAAAACATTTTCAACATAGTCTCCCCCACGATCAATACAAGTCCTCCAGCGCATAGAAAAGTGCATAAATGCCGTTTTAAAACATTATTTTCGTAGGCCGCGCTACCACTCATACACCGCGTGGCGTACCTCTTCATGGGAACGGAACTTCTTTCCTCCCATTGTGTGTTTGAGTGGTCCAAAAATATGTAAATCGTTTGGGGCAAGGTCTGGTGAGTATGGTGGATGAGGAAGACATTGAGTGTCAATGCAGGTCTGAGATTAATGTATGCTCAGTATGGGGACAGCATTGTCATGTTGCAAAAGGATACCTGCTGACAGCAATCCACGTCGCTTTGATTTGATTGTAGGCCGCAGATGATTTTTTAGGAAATGAAATGAAATGTGTAGTGTTTAACGCCCGCTTTTTCTACATACGGCATCGCAGGCGATGACACTAGTGGTACATGAGATGAATATGGAGCACCGGTGGAATGAAATGGCGGGGGAAACTGGAGATCCCGGAGAAAACCCGCCAAGTGCCATGTTGTCCACCACAAATCTCACTTTGCGGTCGCCTGGGATCGAACCCAGGCCGCCTTGGTGAGAGCCAAGCGGTCTAACCACTGAGCCACGGCGCGGTCGATCTTTTGGGAGATCTGTGTAAGATGTACTGGTGACGGTGGTCCCTTTAGGCATGTAATGCTCCAAAATGTCGCCTTTTTGTCCCCAAAGAGAGTCAGCATAACCTTCTCTGCTGATAGTTCTGTTCAAAACTTCTTTGGTTTTGGTGATGAGGAACGGTGCCATTCCTTGCTCGCTCTCTTCGTTTCCGGTTGTTGGCAGTGAACCCAGGTTTCGTTCCCAGTAACGATTCTTGCAAGGAAGCCATTGCCTTCCCGTTCAAAGCGCCAAAGAAGTTCGTCAGAAGCATCAGCATGTTGATCTCTCATTTAAGGAGTCAGCTGCCTTGGCACCCATCTTGCAGACACTTTGTGAAACTGGAGCACATCATGCACAATGTGGTGTGCTGGCTCATGACTAATCTGTAAACATGCTGCAATGTCATTCAGTGTCACTCGGCGGTTTTCCTTCACTAATGGCTTCAACTGCTGCAATGTTCTGTGGAGTCACAACTCGTTGTACATGACCCGGACGTAGAGCATTTCCACTGAAGTCACACCATTTGCGAACTTCCTACTCCATTCGTAGACTAGCTCCTGTGACAAACATGCATCACCGTACTGAACCTTCATTCCTCGATGAAATTCAATAGGTTTCACCCCTTCACTAAACAAAAACCGAATGAGAGAACGCTGTACTTCGCTGATGCAAGTCGCAAGTGTGGTGGCCATATTTATACTGACACTACGACGATATGTGTGCATCTGCACTATGCTTTCGCCTACAGGCCATTCTGCACACTGTTTGTAGCACGCTAGCCAACTTACGAGATCACGGCGCGAAATTTCTTTTTCTTATGATGAATTTAACGTTTTCATTTGATTCACCCGCGTATATAGACCAAAGAACAAAACTCACCCCATAATGTTTTATTTTTTACGTGTGACCAACCATTAGTAGTTCATTATTACCCCAACAGATGCCACTAGTTTTGATCCCCAAGCCAAGAACGTCAAAGGCACCAAGAATTAGTTGGACAAAAGCTAAAGATAGCAATAAATCCTTAGTCCTTGAAACACGTTCAGGTACAGTTTAGTTAGTAATGTTTATTGTTTATAGTCAAAGACAAGTTCATAAATTAATAATATCGATATTTGTAATAACTTTACTTAAAGTTACTTAATAACTTTACGGACAAGTAAACCTTTGTGTAACCGTTGGTCGTAAGTCAATTTGTTATACAGCAGACATGTTTTAGTTATAGTAATTGTCCGCCAGGGGAGAACCGACCGCTTGTTGCTGTCCAGAGAAGGCTCCACTTTTAATGTCTTACAATAACTTTTAATATCTTGTGATTATTAACAATGTTGTGTAAGACTTTGTATTTATGTTATTTATATATAGCTTAGATTTAACTGTATTTTGTTGTCTATAAACGAGGCCTAGCCGAAATATAGATGGAGGCAATAACGAGTATACGATTATTTGTATGTCAGAAAGGAAGTCTTCTAAACCAAGTATATCACTAGGAATTACGGCTAAATGAACCATTGACTTAATTCTAATCGCATTATTTCATTTTATAATTTACTTCTCCCCAACGTTAGGTTACATCGGACGGTGAATGAACTGAGTCCAAATGAGTCCAGGGCCCATGGAGCTTAGAGTTACCCGGCATTCGTCTCGAAGGATAAGGGAAAACCCCGGAAAAAACCTTATATAGGTAACTCACCCTGACCGAGATTCGAACTCGGAACCTCTTGAACTTGAGGCAGACAAACCACACTCTACGCTACCGAGACGGGCTCTAATTGTATTATATCCCACACAAACGTTTTTTTGGAACATATTTGGACAAAGCGATGCAGAAACAACTTGTAGGAAATTATCAGGAACTAAAGGCAATCACTAAAAGGTGGAAAGCCTGATAATAAATAACAATGTCATAAACCTTTCTGTTCTTTAGTCGCGAACATGATGAACTGACGTTACACTGTCTACTCCTTGTCACGCCTTATTTATCTTCAAATTTAATTGAAATAAAACTTAGCAATTTAATAATTAATATGTCGGTGTAACGTTAATCCGATAGCCATATAAAATCATAAGAATTTATATTAGATTTTTTAATCTCCTATGGTTTGTCATTTATACAAAAGTCACACGAATATAGAGATCTTTCGACAACATTCCGGAATAAGTTATGTCCATCATTCAACATGAGAGTATTTGAGTGAATGTAAAGTATAAGTAGTGAATGTAAAACCTGTACCGAGATCTGACTTTGGTACAATTCTGTATGATCAAATCATGTAGTCAAAATATTGTATCACTATAAAATAGAAGTTGACTAAAATATACAAACTCCCACCTTCAGAAATTTAACCTTTATATAAACTAAATTGACACAGCCTTTTCATGTTTTTTGGAAACTGTTATTTTATTATTTGACCTCTAATGATTTGATAAAGCTAACAAATAATTGAGATAGAAAACAAAATGCACAGCTCTAATATTCTACAAATAAGTTCAGATTCATTGAAAGTCAAATCTTGTTATAAAGGATAATATGCGTAAGTTTATTTAGTTAAGGATTTTTAATTCTCTTTTTGATTTACTTCAATATCCAATAACTTTAAATCTTAAAACACCTAACTACTATTCTTGTAAACTAGTATGAATAGCATCAGAACTTAACTGAATTGACTTAATTTTTAACATTTTACTACGGCTTCTAATATCTTTAACAAATTTCATAATGAAACTCCTTCTGTACACTTCTCTTCTTCAGCAGATGGAACAAAAAGCCTTAGTGTTAGGGCAGATTCAGAGTGTAACACCTGAAATGTCAGCAGACGATCTGTTAGTTATAGTAATTGTCCGCCAGGAGTTTCCAGAACTGCCAACATAACTGGAATCACCGGCCATAGATGGCTCCACAGGTAATATCTTGTACTGCGAATGAATGGATGTAATTATTTACCAATTTTGATAACAAACTTTAAATGTGTTCCTCTCATAAGGCGAAGGTTTAATTTCTCTTTATTTTCTTAAAACAAATAACAGCTTCAGTGATTACACGGATACTTTCGAAAAAATAAATAATACTCTGTGAGAAAGGAAGTCTCCTAAAGTGTATATATCTAGACTGGTTTTTGCATCTAGAAAGCATTAAAAATTCCTAATGCCTTAAAATTATCTTCTGTTTTGTTGGAACTTGGATCTGTGTGTTCCTTAAGAATATTATTTGAGTATGAGAAGACTTGATAAGCAGTATGCCTCAAGTTTGAGAGGAAGTCGTTGGTAAAAAATACTTGCTGCGTTGATCTCACAAGACTTAGATAAATTATAAAACCTTATACATCATTATTATTTTCCATGTAAGAAGAATACGAGAATAGAGTCCAGTTAAGTCGCTCCGTAATAGCCTTCAAATTTGACTTTCTTTGCACATATTAACAATAAAATATTTTAGCTTTATATTTCAGAAATTTATACTTATTGAACAATTAAAACAAATTACAAGGAATACCTGGCAAATGCTTTTAGTCCACATAAAGTATATTTCAAATTTTCGTTTGTTGTATCGAGATATCTATATTGGGGCAGTAAGATTTTGTCTGTTTTACAGTTTACCATTATGGTAATGTCCTGGGAATAGAGAGACTTCCGACTACATTCACAGTTGAATAAAAATTTTGGTTTCATTTCTATTTAAATTAATTTAAGGTTGCGGTACTTTTATAGAAATCCTTGAAAACACTTTTGACAAGATGTTGGAAAATGCTCCATGTCCAAGATGCCTGGGTTCGCGATTTCCCTGAATATTTACGTGTCACATCCTTTAAATATACTGAGTATTTAGCCGACTTTTGTTGTAAGAGCTTTGCTGTTGACAGATACAGAAATAAATAAATAAAAAGTGTGGTTGTGTATCTTGACTTTAAGTGATAGTCAAATGTTTAAAGAGCTAATCAGTATATGTCCGTGCTAAACCAAGTAATGTATTGCTTTCGGAGAAAACTGTAAATATTGGTAAATACAAACAATTAACAAGGATTGTGTCTTACATACATCCTGTGTTTTAACAACATCTAAATTTTTGTTTTTTTAATATTTTGTCTGTCTTTTAGAGATATAAAGGAACATTCAGAACGAAGAGAACTTACGAAGACATTACCAAAATGTTCATGATAAGCGGTTCATTTGTCATCAAAGCATCGTAAATATTTGCTACTTTATCAAAATTGTTACAGTTAGTTTTAAAACATAAAAAGGCTTAATAAATATTTTATATAAAGTGTAGTGTGAAGTACAGTAAGTGTATTTTCTACTTATTATGTACCTGGTACAGACAACAAAACTAATTTACTTCATTCACTGTTCATTCTGTTTACTAACATATTTAGTTACTTTATTACTCAACATTCACCATTTTAAAATATGTTTAATTTGTTAATATGGCAATGTCAATGACAAATTTAACGTGTACAGTTTTTGTAGCATTTATTGATTGCTTTAGACTGTTTCTACTTTTTCTAACACGTACATAGCACATAGAGAATGTATTGTATTACACCAAACATTTGATAACAAGATTTTACTGTCAAAACTAATTTTGAGACTTGCTAAATAAAACATATGTGTTACATTTACATGAGTTTCTCTACTCATTGTCATATTCTCATATCTACTTCATGTTATTAGAGATAAATATTTATATAAAATGTCTTATTACATTTATCCTTATAAGTACAAGGTCAATAGGACAATACAGCAGTGTGTAAGTGAGAGTCAAATATTTTTGAACCGGTCGTTATCTGATGACTTTGAAGTAACATTCTGGTTACATAATCAAGAGAGGAAAACAAAAGAACGGCATCCCATTTGAGGAAAGTATAAGTATTGGGGAATTCAAACAAATATCAAGGAATATCTTGTAAATGATTAACGCTACAAAAATTTGCTTAATGTAATTTGTATATTTCAATGTAATCTACAGTTTTTTGTTTTTTAAGTGTTGATCTATCTCTTGTTGTTTAACAGTTAGACAGAGGTTTATAAGTTATGAAGAGAACGTCTAATAATATTCCAAGAAATGTTTGGTCAACCAATCATGAAATTATATCAAATTATTGCAGTCTGCTAACTTGGCAGCTGGACTACATGTAAGGCAAAACATATCTACACTAAAACACAAAGATCACGTCAGAATATATTTCCTACCATTGATCAAACGAGTGTAGTTCATTATTCCCCCAACAGATGCCATTAGTTTAGATTCCCCAGTCAAGAACTGCAAATTACAAAATTCCATCAATGTTGGTCAATTCTCATTTTTTGTATTTCTTCATAGTTTCTCGTTACATTTCTGATTCTTCTCTTTTGCCCTGCGATTTTTACATCTTGAAATATAAATATAATAATCTTTATTTATCTTATGATCTGTAACACCTTAATTTTGTTTTACCTTCCTCTGGACCATATACTCGTATTACTGTAATGTAACCTTTCTGTATTTTAAATCAAATCATTATTATTCTTTCATTAAGAAATGTATATCATGTGATTATCCTTCTCCACTTCATATCAAACATTATAGCAATCCTTGCTTTTTCATATTCTATGTCTACTCTACTATAGAAAGACATGTAGTTGTTCAGTTTCCTTTTAACTTCTCTCAATAATTCTATATTTATTTGCTTTTGTTTTCACTTCTCTCACACTCATATTCCTTTTAAACTTATAACTACTACTGAAAGACCGAAACAAATAACAAGAAATGTCTAACAAATGTTTCACTACTCAACAAATATTTTAATATTGTCTGCTTTATTGAGATCTGTGATTCCAGCAAATGATTTTGTAAGTATCTTACTGTTTATCGCATTCCCCAATGATTCAAGATACACATTTAATTTTTCTTGACAATATTTTAAAGAGGCTACCAAGTCTGTGTTAACATGAACATGGTCTTTAGGTGTTATGGACTGCCGATAGTCAATTACAGTAAAACATCTGAGTAATACAACATATACAATCAATTATATTTACATCATACATGTTAAAATCCAAGATCTAATAATTTTGTTATGAAATATAAGATTTTATAATTACGTCTTTACCACATTAATTTTTTCAAGGAGTTCCATTTGATGCAATTATCACTAAATCCTTCTAAAATTTATCTTTTAATTTCTATAATACAGACAGTTAAAGCTCTCTTATAAATATTTTATCTTTTGGAAGGTATTTGAACTTGTAACTTTAAATAATAGGTTTCAAAATATTTGTTTTTATTTAAATAAGTAAAAGAATTTAGAACTCTAAACTTATATCTGTGATAAAAGCAGAAAATGACAAGAGATATAAAAAAGCTGTTTTGAAAATTGCATGGTATTCAGCTTTTAATCTGAGATTCTAATAATTTAGAAAACAAAAAATAAATATCACACTGAGCTTTAAAATAAACTAGTGTTGGTATAGGACAACTTGGAAATAAATTCTTATCTAAATGCTCTGCAAACTTTATGAAATGTCACTTTTAGCCGTTAATTTGCACAACAGTTGATGTACAGACTCTGAAATAGTGGATAAGTGCCATTCTGGTGATATCTTACATAAAAGGACGAATTTCCCAAGTAGTCACATACTTCACAGTTAACAAAATGACAATATGATTCACCAGTAATGTACCTTCATATCTACCTCTACATCAGATGCTGACATATTTGTTAATGTTAAAGAGACATAAATAAGTAACCAACAAAAACAAACTACATTCATATTGTACATGGAGTTTTAAGGAGGCTTTGGAACTAGAACACATACTCATGTGACTTCACTTGTTACTTTATTTACTCCCAGATTACATGAGCTGTACTAACTTTAATGTAAACATCCAATTTTAATTAAGATTTGTTTAAGAAACGCGATTGTAATATAGGTAACTTCGTTTATTGAGGGAAACTAAAATATAAAATAAGTGAATGATGTTTCCGCTTAAAATGTTGAGGTTCTTCTACTACAGTACAATAAGGAACTCTGTGAAAATATTTTGTATATCAGAGTCTTTAATTGCTCTAATTCAAAACAATCTGGAGATCTTGGATTTGAAGTTTTTACATTTATTTGACAAATATTCTATCTAAAACTGTTTATGTAACCCTCCATAAATCTAATACCTTTCATATGATGTGTTTTATATGAAAGTAGGGTAGCTACCTTGCTCTAAAAGTTGTTTTGCTCTTAATTATACGGAAAATGTTATTAGATTTATTAAACCCAATGTTTACATAATGTTAATAGTTCAATTAACGTTCCCATTATTTAGAAAATCATTCATTGTGCGAGTCCTACCAGCGCAGACAATTAGGTAATTATATCTAAAAATATACCAACTAAATGACAATAGAACATCGGTATTACAGCAGCAGATAGTGAAGATTCAGATGTAGGTTTATTTAACGTATTATTTGTGAAGTTCTCCTGAAAGCCTTCACGTTACATCCCTGTAGCCTGTTCAACTACGCTTGACCTTCTATGTATCGGATATGCAGTTGACGGACACATGGAGGGGTGTTTCCTAAAAATGCTATACTTTTTGAATTCACAGAGTTAACAAACATTCATTTCTCATAATTCTCCCAGTTAAGTTTTTAGATATAATCAAATACTTCAGCCACTTACTATAATTATGTAGTACGGAATGTAAAACCTATAGCGAGATCTGACTTTGGTAGAAATCTGTGTGATCAAATCATGTAGTGAAAATGTTGTAACGTTATACAATATAAGTTGACAAAAATATACAGAAACTTAGTTTTTATATAAGGTTAATTTAAAAACATCTTTCCTTATACTTTCGAAGATATTATTTTTCCATTTATCTCTAACGATTTCATCAAACTGCCCAATGTTTAACACAACAAACAAAATATTTAACTGCAATGTTATAGAAATAGGCTCAGATTCATTCAAAGTGAAATCTTGAAAAGAAGCATAATATATGGCAATTCAATCAAATTAACGAATTTTTAAGCTTTCTGTTATTTTTCAATATTCAATACTTTTATATATTAAAAACGTTAATCCTACTCTAGTAAATTTGTCAGAACAGTACTAAAATTTTAAATACAGCATGAGCTGAACCTATTTTTAGCATTTAACTACGGTCTTCTTTTATCTACAGCAAAATGCGTACTGAAACTTCTTTGGAACCCTTTTTTGAGCAGACGTAGTAATGAGCCTTAGTGCTAGGGTGGATAGAGAGTGTAACACGTTAAATGTCTGCAATAGACGATCTGTTAGTTACAGTGATTGTCCGCCAGGGGAGAAATTCCTGAACTACCAAACGAACTGGAATCGCTGTCCACAGATGGCACCACAGGTAATATCTTATATAGAGAGGGAATATGTGTAATTAGTTACCAATTTTTACAACATATTATAGTAACGTACTTGACATAAAGCTTCGACTTAGTTGTTCTTTATTACTTTGAAACAAACAGCAGCTGCAATGAATACAACCATAAATTGGAAAGAATAAATAATGAGGTGCAGGAAAGGAAGAATTCTAAAGTGTGTTTATTTCGAACATTGCATCTAAAATGATCATTATAGTTGGAAATGCCTTTATGCTTAGGAATCTCATACTGCCTGTCGGTAGCGTACATCAGGTTGCGAAGCACAGGTTGTTATCTATAGAAGGCTTTTTCCTAAGCCTGAAAGATGAATGTCGGGTATCTCTAAGCCCCATGGACCCCGCACTCATCGGAGCATTATTACATCCATTTCTCCCATTAAACTTGTGACAGAGAGAAGCATGACTTCTCCAAGATCTCCCATATCTCTGACTCTTAACAGAACCATTAATGATATACAGTTCTCCAGGACCTTCATACATGTTTTTGACACTCCCGCTGTTTCTGTTATCTTCCTCTTACTCAATTCATTCTCCACATCCTGGCAATTTGCCATTTTATATCCATATACATTTTATTTCACCTCAAGTTTAGTTTTATTGCTGGACAAAACTATCCACCTAGCAATGTTCCTGTCAAATCCACAACTGACACTAAAGACAGACGGAATCTGCTGTTATATCAGTGCTACCAACCTCCGAGATAACGACCTATGTGGTCATGACAGCAAAGAATTCATTTCCCGCGAACTTCAAGTGCAATAGTATTTTAGGGAAAGCCTATCTTAACCTTAGAAAATGAGGAAAAAGATCTGACATTAAATGTGAATAAATGGCTTCGTAAATTTCTACATTAAAGAGTGATAGTAGCCCAAAAACCTGTTCAAGTAACTCTCCCTCCTTGATAAAACTTATATACATGGTTCTTTGACAAAAATATATATTTTATTTAGTCTCTAGTACATTCCTGATACAACACAATAACTATAATACAATAGGAGTCGAGCAAAAATCATTGGATGTAACTTCTTAACTGTAGAAACAATCCTTTGTATAAACTAAATAGTGAAGAATTTTTTTCTCTTCTTCCCTTTTTAATGTTTACACCGTTAGTCTGTCACGCTTGATCAAGGAAGAAAATATTAAATATATTTAAATAAAACACAAATGTACTACTGAATTACTGTGGTATTCTATTTCTTCTGACTGAAATTTGTACAATTTTCTTTAAGTTGTAGTTGATGTGATACAGACAAGGTCTTAGCACACAAATATAGAGATATCGTTAAAGAGCGTAATTTATGTAAACTTATTTTATCACTAGCGATTTCCGAAATATTCTGTTATAGTTCAGTTTTCCAATACTTTTATATCTTAAAACGGCAATCCTGTTTCTGATCTTGTTAAAAGCTAATAGCAATGACTTTGTAATATTAAAGCTAACACTATGTTTAAATATTTAACTATATTGCTGCTGTATGTACAATAAAGTGAGTAATGGAACAACTCCTTAAACGTACATTTCATATTTGTAACAGAAGAACAAAGAAACGTTTGTGTAACGGTTGGTCGTGAGTCAATTTGTTATATAGCAGACGATGCTTTAGTTATAGTAATTGTCCGCCAGGGGAGAACTGACCGCTTGTTGCTGTCCAGAGAGGGCTCACTTGTAATATCTTGCACTGGGGAAGAGGCTTTGTAATTATTAATAATGTTTTGTAAGACATTGTAATTATGTTACTTACACATGGCTTAGATTTAACTGCGGCATTTTACCTGTAATCGAAGGTTAACCGTAATGTATATGGAGGCAATATCGAGTTAACAAATAATTGTGTGTAAGAAAAGAAGTCTCCTAAACTAATTATATGATTAGGTATTTCGGCTTACTAAACATGGCCTTTATTCTCATCGCTTAACACAAGTATTACATTTTGTTGAAACTTAATTAGATAAAGCAATTAAAGTTGTATAGGAAGAACTTGGAGGTATTTAACATGAACCAAAGGCAACCACTGCAAAGTGGAAAGCCTAATAATAAATATCAATGTTGGAAACCTATAAGTTCTTTATTAACTGACGCTACACTGGTACGCCTTATTGCAGTGGCGTACGCTTGAATTGTGACTGGGGCTATCACTAGGCCTACTAGATTCGGAATTAAAGGGATTGTTTATTAAACTTTAGGTTCACAAGCAGTACATTTAAATCAATTTTTCTTGAAACAAGCTGTTAAAACAATTAAAAAAAGAAAACAACTTCACCATACATGAATTCCAGTCGTCTTTCTTTAAGGGTAAACTGCGTTGTGACACTATCAGAATACAGTTCCTCGTTACGTCTGCTCAATGAAACAAGAATAGCTTTTTCCATCCATAGCTGAGCCAAATTGCCCAGACGAATTTCTTCTTGTGTTGCACGTAAATAATATTTTATTCGCTTCAAGGCTGTAAAGCTCCTTTCAGCACTTGCAGTGGTAGAACGAAATGTTAAAAACAGTTCACATAGTTTATAAACTTCACTGTACACAACGTCAAGTCCATTTGATTTCATATAATTTGTAATGGTTTGAACGAACTTGTTAGAAAATTCTTGAAGTTAATATAGCACCTTCAATTCATTTTTCAAAGACAGTATATCGAAATAGGAAACATGTGGTTCTCTCAGTTCACAATATACATTTTCTGGAAACATTCTATCGTAACTCGTAAAATGTTTAGACTCCAGTAACGCCAGAAATTTCAACTGTTTGTGTGAATCAAATCTTAATTTAATGTGATATATTAATATGTCCACAACTTCAAAGAAAATCGAATGATCTTTGCACTAATTGTTTAATCACACATTCTTCATCCATTTCGAAGAATTAGCGATAGTAACTGTCTTGGTATACTGCACACTATGAAATAAACAATAGTAATACGGCTGTTGAGGACAGTAACAATCACACAATAATTAAAAACACGCTCTTCCTTGCCCTTAATTCCACGTGCTATACCGAATTCCAAAGCCAGTCGTGTCCGTGCGGTACATTTCGGAGAAGCTCTTATGAATGTAGCGATATAAGGTTCCGAAGCCTTGACGAGTTGAATCCTGCATTCCTCCCTGTGCTGCCTCACTACCCCTTACCGTAATGAAGGCTGCAATGGTAAGCTTCCGAAGCACTGCTACCCCTCTGTTCAGTGTTAGAGAAACATTACTCACCGAGGTCTACCTCCCATTAGTCCCGGCCCCGTAGGACCTGAACCCGGGCCTCATCTGTTATTTACCATAGGACAGCACCTAAGAACTATAAGCTGCCCCCCCCCCCGCCTGCACACGGCAAGCGGGACGGAAGTGGATACGCCACTTACGCGCCGGTCCTTAATGAACCAGCTACCAAATAACCTTGGTAGGGCCGCCAGTGTCTAGCTCACCAGCTACTAGCTCTGCAGGCTAGTCCCCGGGACTTATGAGGCAACCCTCTACACCCTCCGGGCGGCCAATGTTAGCCTGGCCAGAGGTACCCAATTGCCCGTGGGTGACGCAAACCAACTGCCCCCTCGAGACCAACCCAATCCGAACAGCTCCCATTCGGGAGGGGCTCGTCATGTTCGGCCCGAGGTTCCTCTAGTAACGACAGAGGTACCACGAGTGCTAGGGGTCCGTAGCGCCCGCACTTTGGCAGCTAAAAGGGACGGATCGCTTCCCCTACGGGGAGTGTTAGAGAAACAGAAATATTCCGCCCTACTTACTAATTCTTTATGGCGAAACTGGCTGCTATTGCAATTATTATTAATATGTTGTTGTTGTCAAATGCTAGGCTTTGGTAATGAAGCCATTGGCTCTCCTGCTCTGCAATATTTCTGTGCAGTAGGTGCGGCAGGTAGGGCTTCACAGGTTAAAAGATGTTCTTCAGTCATTTCCTCTTCTTTGTTGTCAAATGCTAGGCTTTGCCGATGAAGCCATTAGCTCCCTTGTTCTCCAATATTTCTGTGTATTGGGTCTGTCAGGTAGGACTTCAGAGGTTAGAAGATGTTCTTCAGTCATTTCCTCTGCTTTGTTTTCAAATGCTAGGCTTTGGCAATGAATCTATTAGCTCTCTTGTTCTCCAATATTTCTGTGCAGTAGGTGCGGCAGGTAGGGCTTCACAGGTTAAAAGATGTTCTTCAGTCATTTCCTCTTCTTTGTTGTCAAATGTTAGGCTTTGGCAATGAAGCCATTAGCTCCCTTGCTCTCCAATATTTCTGTGTATTGGGTCTGTCAGGTAGAACTTCACAGTTTAGAAGATGTTCTTCAGTCATTTCCTCTTCTTTGTTGTCAAATGCTAGGCTTTGGTAATGAAGCCATTAGCTCTCTTGCTCTGCAATATTTCTGTGTAGTAGGTCTGGCAGGTAGGGCTTCACAGGTTAAAAGATGTTCTTCAGTCATTTCCTCTTCTTTGTTGTCAAATGCTAGGCTTTGGCAATGAAGCCATTAGCTCTCTTGCTCTCCAATATTTCTGTGTATTGGGTCTGTCAGGTCGGACTTCAGAGGTTAGAAGATGTTCTTCAGTCATTTCCTCTGCTTTGTTGTCAAATGTTAGGCTTTGGCGATGAATCCATTAGCTCCCTTGCTCTCCAATATTTCTGTGTATTGGGTCTGTCAGGTAGAACTTCACAGGTTAGAAGATGTTCTTCAGTCATTTCCTCTTCTTTGTTGTCAAATGCTAGGCTTTGGCAATGAAGCCATTAGCTCTCTTGCTCTCCAATATTTCTGTGTAGTGGGTCCGGTAGGTAGAGCTTCACAGGTTAAAAGATGTTTTTCAGTCATTTCCTCTTCTTTGCTGTCAAATGCTAGACCTTGGCAATGAAGCCATTAGTTCTCTTGTTCTCCAGTATTTCTGTGTAGTGGGTCCGGCAGGTAGGACTTCACAGTTTAGAACATGTTCTTCAGTCATTTCCTCTTCTTTGTTGTCAAATGCTAGGCTTTGGCAATGAAGCCATCAGCTCTCTTGCTCTGCAATATTTCTGTGTAGTGGGTCCGGTAGGTCGAGTTTCACAGGTTAAAAGATGTTTTTCAGTCATTTCCTCTTCTTTGTTGTCAAATGCTAGGCCTTGGCAATGAAGCCATTAGTTCTCTTGTTCTCCAGTATTTCTGTGTGGTGGGTCCGGCAGGTAGGACTTCACAGGTTAAGTCATTTCCTCTTCTTTGTTGTCAAATGCTAGGCTTTGGCAATGAAGCCATTAGCACTCTTGCTCTCCAATATTTCTGTGTAGTGGGTCCGGTAGGTAGGACTTCACAGGTTAGAAGATGTTCTTCAGCCATTTCCTCTTCTTTGTTGTCAAATGCTAGGCTTTGGCAATGAAGCCATTAGCACTCGTGCTCTCCAATATTTCTGTGTAGTGGGTCCGGCAGGTAGAACTTCACAGGTTTGAAGATGTTCTTCAGTCATTTCCTCTTCTTTGTTGCAGAGAGGGCAATTTGGACTTGTCTAAATTCCTATACTGTGTAAGTGTTTTGCCAAGTAATCTTATTCCGCAAGTAATCTAAAATTTGCTAATGCAGCTTTACGTGCGAATTCTGGAATAAAATATGGGATGTAACGGATAGTGATGTGCATTTCAATACCTCGCCTATCCAAATCCCAACTTCAGCCTGCCCGTGGTGCAACCTGCTTTTACCAATGAGGCTCTGGGGATGGAGCATTAGTGGTATTACTGTATCAGAAATAGTGGAAATGCTATTTCATCTCTTACGCTGGCCTGTCACGGCGTACAAGTGTTCCACAATTGGTACTTGTGAGAAAAGCCGATGGACTTTAAGACTGCTCCCGGCCAGGTACGTAGAACCCATTAACCAAAGACAGGTGTGGCCCTCCAGACTTACTGGGAGATATGAGTGAGTGGATATGTAACCACCATTACAAGTAAATAATTGGTGTCCACTAAAAAGATGGTTACATTTATGCTACTTTAAACATGACAAGTCCTTCAGATAAATTTTCCGGAGGTAAAATAGTACTTACACATTTTCTGTTTACAAATTAGAGATACATATTAAGGACTACCTACTGGTGGTGTATGACCCTTATTAGAAAGTTCAGACTTATTGCGAAATCACTAATTTGACATAAAGAAACAAATGTAAAGTTAAATATTGATTCATGTCCAAACTGCTCCCAATCACATATCAGTAGCATACTTTAACGTCTGTAAGAGGCTGACTGCGACTTCGGCTAAGTTCGGAAACACGAAGTGATCTTAGTTACTGACAGACCACCGAACATTTTGGAACAACTGAAAGTACACTTGTAGATGTGTGTATCAGTTAGTAAAACGTGTACAGTAGTACAGTAGAGGACTAGAAAGGTAAACGTGGGGAGGCTCGAATTCGAGATGTTCCAAGCTCATCCTTTGGTATAACTATTCCTTGTTGATGTAAAGGAGTATAGGGAATGTAGGAATATTCTCATAAGGGAGTGTCAATGTTTTTTAAATCTTGCCATTAGGTCATTACGAGGCTGCTCAGTAAAAATAATCATAATTTTTTTACAGTCGTAATTTTTCACACTATAATTCAATATTATTTTATTCTGTTAGCTTAATGTGAAACAAACACGCCGTAGTAGTTTCATTTTTGGTACTCCTGTTTGCCACCTGTGAGAACCAGAGAAGTTGACACATGTTCAATATCGCCTACCGCTGCAATGGAGGTAACACGCGAGGAAAAAAATGCGGCTTTCAAATTCTGCTTTCTGCTTGCGTCTTCAGTTGACGCCTATACAATGTTACAGGAGGCCTATGGACAGTCTGTTCTTCCCCACAACACAGCTCGAAGGTGGTTTAAAGTGTTTAAAGAAGTTAGACAATCAATTTCAAATGAAGGTGGATCCGGTACTCCAGTTACTGGTCTTACGGAAGAAAACATCAAGACTGCTGCTGCCATTGTGAGAGAGGATCGACGAATTACCTTAAGATCAGTTTCTGAAATACTGAACATTTCATTGGGTGCCAACTACACGTTGCCCACCTCGGTAGCGTGAATGTTAGCATGTCTGCCTCACGTTCAAGGGGTCCCGAGTTCGAATCTCGAATTACTTGGATTAATTACTTGGATTACTTGGGTGAATTTCTTGTATACGGTTTTTCTGGGCTTTGCCATTATCCTGAAAGACGAATAATGCCGGGTAACTCTAAGCTCCATGGACCCCGGATTCATTTCAGCATCATTTCGCCCATTTCACTCCTCGTCCGATATGACAACGTTGGAGGACGTAAATTAAAACAAAAACACACACGTTGTTGAGAATCCGGAGATCCTGTCAAACGTAATCACTGCTGATGAAACTTGGCTACTTCATTTTGATCCTGAGAGCAAACAGCATAGCTCAGTTTGGAAATCCCCTACATCACCAACGCCCCAAAAAATCAAAAGTGGTTGCTTCTGCTGGGAAAGTTATGGTCATCTCATATTTTGATATTCATGGAATGGATTGTCAACATGTTGTACCTGTACTCGCATTAGTAACCGGATAATACTACAGGAATGTCACGAAAACATTGCAAGTCCATATCAGACGCAAAAGACCACATTTCTGTGAAGCAGCCTGGATGCTGCACCACGATAATGCGACACCGTATATTGCCAATGCTGTTCCTGAATATCTTGCAAAAATCAACGTGAAGTGCATCCCTCACCCTCCCTATAGTCCGGATTTAGCCCCATGTGACATTTTTCTCTTCCCTAACTTGAAGAAACGCCTTCGTGGGAGACATTATCCATCATCAGAAGCAGTGGTGAAGTCTGCGGAGGTGATTTTGAAGGATCCCTCAAAAATAGTTTCCAGCAAGTCTTTGAAGACTGGCAGAAACGCTGGGACAAGTGCATGGCATTCAGGGGAGACTATTTTGAGAAGGACCATCAAAATTATGAGGATGAGTAGAGGTACGTTGGCAAAATAAAAACTGTGATCATTCTTTGTTGAACAGCAATCGTACTTTAATATTCCAGTATCTTTACACGATTTACATATACGTATTACATAAAGACTTCCAATTTGTGAATGAAAAACATTGAAACTTTAGGACAAGCAACATGGAATAATTTGCAAGTTGTTCAGATTTTCACTCTATAAAAGTACTGTATTTAACATAGAGTGATATAGGTGATAGGAAAATTTGGAACCATTTTTGTTATTTAAAAATTTCCAAAAGTGTTCCATGCAACACTGAGGTGAGAAGTTTTCTCGAAATGCTGTACATTGAATTCTGGAAAGTAGCTGAAGCCTGTTTGGTAATTAACGAGTTCTATATTTGGGCATCATTGTTGACACTCACACTCACAGACATACATATACAGATAACTTTTCTAAAGTTTCTACGTTTTTTATTCAGTAGATATAATATGTATTTTTGATAAATTCTCATGATCAAATTTTCGGGTATAATACAATACTTGAGCGACTTACACTTAGTATGTAGTAGGTAATGTAAAACCTGTACCAAGATCTGAAATTGGTAGAAATCTGTATGATCAAATCTTTACACAAGTTAACTGTGGCATGCTGTTATTACTTTTTGTAAAATATTCTATTGATTTATCTGAATTTCATCAAAGTACTTCATGCATAATAAATCTGAATAGAAATAAAGGATTAGTTTAATAGTCTGATTCATTCTGACTTAATTCTCTAAAATGTACTTTAACTTGTAAATCATAACATATGCATAAGTTTTTGGATAACAAATATTCAATCTCTTTAATATACATAATTTATGTCAACTTATTCTGTCTAATAAACAATTTTCGAAGCTTTCTGTGTTTCTTGTTCAAATGCCCAATACATTTGTATCTTAAAAGTGCTAATCTTATTTATCTAAGTTCATAATAACATTGTATTCGAAAGGCATGTACGTACAACGAAAAGAATGTGAAACTACTGTATAAACTTATTTTCAATTTGGAGGAGATGTATTAGCGGAAAGTCAACTGAAACATATAACACATTAAATGCATTTGTTAGATCTTTTAGTTATAGTGATGTCCGCCAGGGGAGAATTTTCAATTGGAAGGTCATGAAATTAAGGCAAACGGGAATTACTCTCCACAGATGGCTCTAGCAGTAATATCTTATACTGGCGAACAATATGTGCAATTATATATGAAGTTTTTTAACATTTTTTATTTATCTTAATAACATAGAGTTTAGATTTAATTGCTATATATTTGTTTGAAACAAATGTCAGATACAACGAATACACAGGAAATATCACAAAAATAAATATCTCTAGGTGAGAAAGGAAGTCTTCTAAGGTGTGTATATGTCAACGCTTTTTTCCTGCTTGATCTATACTTCCCATGTCCATTCCGAAATCAAAGTTCAGGTTTTTTGGAACTCTTATCTTATAGTCAATAATCAACACACTTTTAGAAGTTACATGACACAATGTGATCTTTGTATTAATTACTTTGTACTAATGACTTGTTTCCCTTGTCAAAATGACAGTTGAGTTAAGAGAGGCTCAATCGGATCAATATTTTGTAAATCTTTTACAAAAGATCTATTTGTCACGTAAATATGAAAGTTTTTATCCTATATTAAAGTCTGGACATTCTAGATTATGTTAAATCTTAAGTATTTCAATGTATACTTCTGTTTTCATTTTTATTCCGATCGGAAACTAATCCTAATCGTCCGCAATTGGAGGATGAATAGGATTGTCATAGCGGACGAATCGGAATGGAACATTCAATTTCAGTACATAATGTAATCATGAGAACAAAATAACACATTTCTACACTTGTATATTCATATCTTTATGTATCTCACACACATTTTCCACATATGAATTGCTTCTTTCCCACAGTGCCAGCCCACACAGATTTCGTGGTAACATTCTGTATTGTTTTGAGCTAATTTCAGCAACGTTTCACCAGTTTCATTCACCGTCCTATATGATTAAACGTTGGAAGAGTAAATAAAATAATTTGAACCCACAGTCTTACCTTAATCCACTTCGCCCACTGTTCTAGTCGTATTTATTTTTGCCCGTTGGCAGCACTGGTTAAGTAACCACCATAACAACAAGGAGGATTATGGATGTAAGAAAATCTGTAGTTTCTTGTTGTACAAGTTTCTGGAGCAATTTCAATAGACACTCGTTATAAATCTATCTCAAACAAACTTTAAAAAAAGAAATGCTTGAAATGAAGCAATGACACACCTCGTTCCGTAACAGAAGCTCGGTTTGTCACTTTGACAAAACACAATCGTATTAGACAGTCAACTGTCTCAAGTAGTTAACTTGTTCGTTCCACCAAAACAATACACTATCGTCCTCTAGGGAGTAAGTACATAAGAGAGAATGTAAAACCTGTACCGAGATATGACTTTGGTACAAATCTGTATGATCAAATCATGTAGTCAAAATGTTGTACCATTATAAAATAGAATTAACAAATGGAATATATGAACTTCATACATCTTGATATTTAACCTTTGCATAATTTTTGGGAAATATATCTTTAGATTTATCTCTGATGATTCGATGAAGGTAGCTAATGTTAAATATAAAAACCAAAATGTACAACTGTAATATTCAGGAAATAGTCTCAGATGCATTCCGATTAATTGTCTTTGAGTTTCTTTAACTTGTAAGGTTATGGATAAGCTTTTAGTACATCAAAAGTTAAATATTCTTAAAAAGCGTAATTTATAACAAATTTATTTATTTAGTTACAGATTGTCGAAGTCTTCTGTTGTTCTTTTTCAATATACATTACCTTTATATCTTAGAAACACTAATCCGACTATTCTAAGTTAACAAGAATACAACTAGAATTTAAAGGGCAGCACGAGCTAATCCGAATTTTTTAATTTGGAGCCGACGGAATAATGAGTCGTAGTGTTAGAGAGGATTGAGAGTGTAGCACGTCAAATGTTTGCAGTAGACGATCTGTTAGCTACAGAGATTGTCCGCTAGAGGAGAAAATTCAGATGTAGCAAACAAACTGAAATCACTGTCCAGAGATGGCGCCACAGGCAATATCCTGTACTGCGAATGAATGGATGTAATTATTTACCAATTTTGATAACACATTTTAAATACGTCCTTACAGAAAGCTAAGGTGTCATTTCTCTCTATTTTCTTAAAAACAAACAACAGCTTCGGTGATTACACGGAAGCTTTCCAAAAAATAAACAATGCTCTGTAAGAAAGGAAGTCTCCTAAAGTGTACATATCTTCACCTTTTTTGCATCTAGAATGTATTAAAACTGGCTAATGGCAGTCAGGTTATGCTCAGTTTTGTTGGAACTTGCACCTATAATGATCACAATACTTGGATCTGTGTGTCCCTTAAGAATATTATTTGAGTGTGAGAAGACTTGATAAGCAGTATGCCTCAAGTTTGAGAGGAAGTCGTTGGTAATTATTGAAATACTTGCTGCATTGATCTCACAAGACCTTTTAGTTGTCTTTATAAACCCTTGTACATCATTATTATTTTCCTTGCTAGAAAATTAGGAGAATACAGTCCGGTTAAACAGCTCCGTAATGTCCCTCAAATTTGATTTTCTTTGCACAGCTTAACGATAAAATATTTTGGCTTTATATTTAAGAAATTTATACTTATTGAACAATTGTAACAAATAATAAGGAATAACTCCCACATGATTTACTCCACATAAAGTATATTTAAATTTATCGTTTGTTTTATCGAGATCTCTATATTGCAGCACTAAGACTTGGTCTGCCTCTTACAGTTTACCATTACGGTAATGTCCAAGGAATAGAGAAATTTCTGACTACATTCACAGTTCATTAAGACTTTTACTTCATTTCTATTTAAATTAATTTAAGGTTGCGGTATTTTCATAGAAATCCTTGAAAACACTTTTGAGAAAATCTTCGAAAATGCTCCCTGTCCAAGATGCCTGGGGTTGAGATTTCCCTGAATATTTACGTGTCACATCCTTTAAATATACTGAGTATTTAGCCTACTTTTGTTGCAAGAGCTTTGCTGTTGACAGATACAGAAATAAATAAATGAAAGGTGTGGTTGTGTATCTTGGCTTTAAGTGATAGTCAAATGTTTAAAGAGCTAATCAGTATATGCCCGGACTAAACCAAGTAATGAATTGCTTTCGGAGAAAACTGTAAATATTGGTAAATACAAACAATTAACAAGGATTGTGTCTTACATACATCCTGTGTTTTAACAACATCTACATTTTTGTTTATTAACATTTTGTCTGTCTCTGAGAGATATAAAGGAATATTCAGAACGAAGAGAACTTACGAACACATTAACAAAATATACAAAATATGCATTTCATTGGTTATCAAAATATATTAAATATTTGGTAAATAAATTAAAATTGTTAGAAGTATTTTTGAGCAACTAAACAGTTTCAATAAATATTTTATATAAAGTATAGTGTGAAATATAGTAAGTGTATTTTCTACTTATTATGTACTTGGTACAGACAACAAAATTAATTTACTTCATTCACTTGTTCATTCTGTTTACTAACATATTTAGTTACTTTATTACTCAACATTCAACATTTTAAATTAATCATTGATCATTTTGGATATTTGAACTTAATCCGCATTATTTTTATTATTTATTCACATATTTATTTTTATTTCTCCCTGTGACATTTAAATCTGCAAATTTAACTATAATCTTTGATAGATTGAGTGAACATGAACAATTCCATGCTATGGCCGGGATTTGAACCACGGATCTGCTGGTTTCGTCCAGTCACTCCAACCTATTGAGCTACCATGACATTAACCAGGAGATCCGTGTTTCAAATCCCGGCCAGGGCCATTGAATTTTTCATGTCGACTCTGTCTATCAAAAACCTTAGCCTATAGGCAACTAATATGAGGAAATTATTAATTTTCATCATTTAACTAAAATAATAATTTCTGTTGATGTTATGTAAAATCCTCTGTAACACCTTTCTTTTGTTTTTCCTTGCTCTGGACCATTTACTCGTATTACTATAATGTAACCTTTCTGTATTTTAAGTCACATCATTACTATTCATTCATTAATAAATGTATATGATGCAATTATTATTCTGCACTTCATATTAAACATTACAGCAATCCTTGCTTTTTCATATTCTATGTCTACTCTACTATAGAAAGACATGTAATGATTTAAATGTTTAGTTCCTCACAGTTTACTTAGTAATAAATGTTCCCCTTTTACTGTGGTTAATTAGCTTTTGGTGAAATTTTTGTCTAGTTATAATGGTAATATTATTGAAAACACCTTTGTTATTTACTCACGGGAGGCATACAACTTTAACTTTGTGTGAAGTTTATCACAAATCTTCCTGCACGTGATGATATGGGCTGAAAATTTACATGTCGTGCCCTTTAAAGATTCTGAGTGTCTGACTTGAACCACATCATAACGCGTCATGTCTACTCAATCTACCTCGTTGGGAACTTTACTTCTACGTAATACCAAAGGAAATAAGCTATACAAAAGGTAACAACAAACTAATAAGGCTAAATATCGTAGATCACCTAAAAATAAACACACTATACTCGACTGCACTTATAAAGACTGAATAACCTAAAAATGTATAATAGGATTAACACAACAGCTAGTATTCAAGAGAAATTAAACAATGTGAATCTCGACTATAGCAAATCAAACGGGGCAGACCTTATGGCGAACGATACAAACATGAAATGGCGGGGTGTAGTTAACAACAAGCATAAAAGCAAAAGTGCTAACTGCACTAAACAAAGATACAAACGGAAGTAACAAAACGTAATTCCATATAAACATCCATTAAACTCTGTATAAAAATTCCCTATTAAAAACTACGTACAAATTCTATATAATATTCTATATAAAAATGATATTGTCAGCCAATTATCGGAAGGTTCGACCAACTGGTGGCTGGGTGAGGACGGGGACGCATTCGCCCACGCCTACCCCGTTGTCTTATAGCGTTAACGAAGGGATAGTTGGAAAATTATCACCAGCCGTCTCTTTGCCCTCCCCCTGCCTTCTGGAACCTTCGGGGTAATTCACTGAAACGCGAGACTTCGAGAAACAGCCATATTCCTATAAAAGGGGGCTGCAGTTGGCGAGTCAGTTCAGTTCTTGGCCAGCAGCCGTGAGGAGCGCCAAGTGAGCGATCGGACTGGAAGACTCTGTACGTGTATCAGAGGAGTTTTACGTAACTGTGAGCGTGCAGTGGACCTGTGACAGAAAAACTGACGAATTGTAATTGTGTGCATTACGAAGTTCTGTGTAATCGGCAAGTGTTCCAACTGTAATTCGGTGGAAGTAAACATTTTGATTTTGTGCAATTGGACTTTTAATTTCACGAACCCACAAAGTCACAATATAAAATTCAACATAAAACCTATCTCAAATATATCACTGGAATTTTGCAATTAGACGCCCAGATACTTCATAAATACCTCTCCCCATGTTAACTGCATCTTCCACCAGCCAGATCAAAAATTCGATATTCACGATGCAGTTAAAATAAATATAAAAACATATGTGACATCAGAACAGGAACAAGTAATGTGTTAAACGTACCTAGTAGATATTAAAGACGGAGGAAAACCCCGATCCGGAAAACATAAAATTAATTGACTATAATTCTACTCTAAAACCACTCAAGGATGGCACAAAGCTGTCGCAACTTAACCAGTCGACAAATAGCGCAAATCCCCAAGATCCCGTGAGGCACCAGCCACAAACACTTCCTCAGCTTACAGACAAGAAACCAAACCAGGAGCTATCTCGATCAACAACCAGCCAGGGAGCACCGCCCATCCAATCAGCAAGCGGCAACCAGTCCCGGGAAAGGGAGCGCTCAGAATTGCACAGCGGGACAGACCAGAGAGTATTGCAACGTGGTGACAAAACTACGAGATCGCCGAGCACCACTCGGAGCAGACCTTCTTGTAAGGTTGCTCTAACTATTGAAGATATGCACTCAACAATCAATAACTTTACTGTTAATGTAATAACAATAAGAAGTGTCAGTTCTGTTGACTACCAAGTCTGTGTTAACACGAACGTGTTGTTTAGAAGTAGTACAACGGCTACACGCGATTTTTACACCTTCAAAAATGTTAGATTCCACCCACTTCTACTGTAAATTTACACGTCACCCACAGTTAGCAAATATTTATTAAAATAATGCAGGCTTACAATTTTATATAAATAAACTTTTAAAGCCATAGGATATTTAATTTTTCACCAACATAGATACAAATACAATGTTGTTAGTGGACGTTGCTATTAACTCTGTACCACGACACTACTTTAAAATATCTGATGTTTGTACTTACAAGAGTTTCACTACTCACTTTTGTACATAATATTCTTATAAACGTACATTCATCTATCTACTTGATGCTAATCAACATAAACATTATTAAAATGGTTTTGTTACATATTTCCTTATGGGTATCTACAATGACAATACCGTCAACTTTAACGACTGTCAATTTTTTTAAAGCTGGTCACTAGTATGTGATATCTTTCACAATTCCATTTCTTTTGTATGTCCTGGACTTATAAAAACATGAATATGTTCCCATTTAGGAAAAGTTTAAGTTTTTGAACGTTTACAATAATATCAATGAATATTTTATAATTGACTATCACAAAAGAAATTATTTGACACAAACCGTGTGTTTTAAGGAGATTTACATTTTTATAAAGTAAGATTTTGTCTATATCTCACCGTTTATCAGTTATACAAAGCGATTCAGAATAAAAGAACGTCTCAGACAATTCAAGACAATAAGGCAATTGATATTTTAGGACACAAAACCCGAAACTTCATTAATGTCCAAATTCAAGATATACACTTCGTTTGGAATGAAGCTAACTTAATCATATGATACTTACATAAAAATTATTGCATCTATTTTTGAAAAAGTCACAATTTACTTATAGTTTCAATGTGGACATATTTGTTGTTGCAATTTTTGTAAGAAGCACAACTTAAATTTTAAGTTTGGTATTTAACCCGTGTTTTGGTTTTTGAGTAGTTCTGTTTACAGACACAACATGGAGATTGTTATAAAACGATCTCTTACTGAATGTTCTCTTACTGAAGTAAACCAAAGTATCCTGTGAGGTTATCCTGTGTGCTCCCCATAAGGAACTCTGTCCACATTTTTGTATATCACAATTTTTAGGGCGCTGTTCCACAACAATTTGGAGATCTTGGAGTTATATCTGTGTGTGAGTGTGTGTTGTAACCCATTACACATAAAGTAATCCGTTTTAATCACGTTATTTAAACAAAAGGTTGCCGAGAAGTATTTCCGTTTCCTCGTTAGACAGTTTTACGACTTAGAGTATAACTTTATATGTGAAGTTGCTCCGTTACGAGAATTATTTTCAGTTTTTCCGGATTTACGTCATATGAGTGGTCAGTTTTAGGGAGGTTTTACTGTATATGTGAAAATTTCTACTGCACGAAGGCCATGATGAACAGAGCTTGGTCTAATAACTCAGGCTTATGGTGACTCGTTACTCATTATAAAATTTGTATGACTAAAAGTTGTCATGATCCGAGCGAAGCGTGTAACAATGAATGTACGAGATATCACTGACTCAGCTGTATAAACAGAGTCAAGTCGTTACTAAACCATACATTCACTTCATTTCATCATATTCAACATCTTACTGCACTCACTTTATCTCAAATATATTTTATGGAGTCGTTAACAACTTCCGATATATCTTTTATCCGTTTGATTCTCTTCAATACTTAAACTGCTCAAGAATGAAGTTGTAATTAAATTGCGTAGCAACTAGATGTAACATTTCACAATGTTTTGAAAGTTTACTGCATTTCCTTGTACCTACATGACTGTTAACGTCGTAGAAGTGTAACGCATTCGATATTCCATCATCTGTAAATTGATTACAGTTTTAGACTTATAACGAACGATTTCCTCTTGGAGCTGAGATATATTGGTTATAGTAATGAGGGATATATAAAACTTTGATGTTTGTGATAATTGTGTAAATCAACTGGCATTTGTGATTGATGAATAGAAAAGCTTTTAACTGTGTTTGTTAATATAACTGGATATAAAATCACTCAAAACCATTTTCAATAAACCAATGCTTAGGTTTGAAGAAATGTCTACACATATAGTTAATTCAGAAGGCTTTCTTACAGAAGCACAGTTAACTTTTACCGCGGTATTGCTTACATATACATTACAGCTATCGTTCTTTTAAAAGGAATAAATAACAAAACTAAGCTGTACGTAAATGTCACAGTTATAATGTATTATACAATTTTGTAAATAATTATAAAACCTCTTCCCCAGTGATAGGTATTACAAGTGGAGCCCTCTCTCGACAGCAACAAGCGGTCTGTTCTCCCCTGCCGGACAATTAGTATAACTAAAACGTCGTCTGCTATATAACAAATTTACTCACGACCAACCGTTACACAAAGGTTTATTAATCCAACTAAAGCGACATCACTTCAATACTTGTACTCAAGTATAATAGTAACATACTATTGTCATAATATTCAACAATGAGCTTAGAGACAGCAGTTTACAAAGTTTGGAGACAATATTTCGTTTTAAGATATGATTATACAAGAAATACTCCATTACGTATTATTTTGTATTCCCAAAGTAGTGACTTCAAGTCGAAGTGTTCTTCAAAACAAGAAACCATACACAATAATTAGCTTTTATGTTTATTATTAACATTATTGCGATTTACAAATTTAATAACATGTATATAAAACATGTCAAAGACAGGCATATTAATTTGAATTTTGTTTCTTCAATTTAGTTAAATATTTTTATCTTAATTTTGTATTAATTCTTTTTGCCACAATCTCCAGTTGGTTTTTCTATTCATATCATATTTGGGCAGCTCCCTTTCTCTCTCTGCAAACTGTTTACGTAATAACCACGTGTTATGTAATGTAAAACCTGTACCGAGATATGACTTTGGTACAAATCTGTATGTTCACATCATGTGGTCAAAATATTGTACTATTATAAAATAGAATTGACAGAAACATATACAAACTTCCTACCTCCATTTACTTAACTTTACATAAGATAAATTGTCATTTTTTTTTAAGAATTATTTTTCTATTTAGCTTTAATGATTTGATCAAAATGCCTAATGTTCAATACAAAAACAGAATGTACAACTGTAATATTTCAGAAATAGGCTAAGGTTCATTCTAAGCCAAATCTTGTCAAAAATTATAATACAACTTTATTTATTACATGATTTTAAGTCTAGTCTTGTTCCATTTCAATATCCATTACTTTAATACCTTAAAAATGCTAATACTGCTCTTGTAAATTTGTAAGAATAGCAACACAATTTAAAAGACGGCATGAGCTGATCACATTCTTAATATTTAACTACGTCCTTCTCATATCTACAACAAAATGTGTAATGAAACTGCTTCTGTTATTTTTTTTTTAATTTGGAGCAGACAGAATAATCATCTTAGTGCTAGGGCGGATTGAGAGTGTAACACGTTAATTGTCTGCAGCAGACGATCTGTTAATTATTGTGATTGTCCGCCAGGAGAGATTTTGCAGAACTGCTAACGGAACTGCAGTATCTGTGCATAGATGGCACTACAGATAATATCTTATACAAGGGAGGAATATGTATAATTATTTACCAAGTTTTACAACATATAGTAAGACGGTACTCCACATAAAGCTTTGATTTAATTGTTCTTTACGACTTTAAAATAAGTGGTATCTTCAGCGAATACAGGGTTAGTTTCGAAGAAATAAATAATGTTGTGTAAGACAGGAAGTCATCTAAGGCACGTACATTAAGTCCATTTTTTATCTAAGAAGTATACAAAATTCCCATGTTCTGAAATGGATTATGGTAATGACTTTTTGCTGGAACTTGTATCGATCAATATAGTTTTAAATGATCTTAAAGCATAGAGTTTGTGTGAAGACCTGATAAGTCGTACTGGTGTACCTCAAGTTAGAGAGGAAATCGTTGTTAGTTATTCAAATACTTGCTACGTTACACTCGGGTGACTGTTTGATTCTTATTACAAAACCTTATTTATTTACGCACTCTTATGTCAATCGAAATATACGCTGCTATTATTTTAAACAAATATAAAATGTGCACATTTATGCAAAGTGTTTAGTTTTGTATATTATATTGCAATAAGGACTTTTTCATTTATTATTATTCCTTTGTTATTATTTCCCCTGCAAGAAAATAGGACAATACTGTACGTAGCTAAGCCTAGAGCTATAGTTAAATATTTTGAAACTACTGTCCGGCCGTTGTATCTCTTTAGTTACTACGTAGTGGCTTCCAAATTTAATTTGTGTTGTATACATTATCAATAAAAATTAGTTATTGAAAAATTCAAATAACAAGAATTTGCTTGCAAATGCCTTACACCACAAATACAAACAATATAAAACAATCCACGAGGTGCTAACGGCAGCATTAAGGATGGAGGCGGCCAAGGTAACAGCTATCCTGTCGTCGAGAACGAGGAGTTTGCGCTACCCCGGAGACAGAATACCGTCCGAGGGAAGCCGGCGAACACCTAGTGTCCTGTGTTGGGGGTGTGGACAGCGCGGGAACCTGCAGAGAGGCTGCCCACACCAGGAAGAGCAGTCGGAAAACGAGTAAGGGGCGTCGTGGAGAGGGGCACGTCGGCGCCAACACCACCATCCCCTCGAGTGACACTGCGCGCACTCAGCCGGCTGATGGATGACAGGCTGATCGCGGACGGCTGGGTAGGAGGAAAGCCGCGCAGCGTGCTGTTGGATACCGGGGCGGCCGTGACAATCATTAGACCTGACGTGGCGAAAGGTTTGCCGACGAGGAAACCAAGCCGACAATACCAGCTTGTGACGGCATCGGGCGACACCTTGCCTGTGGAGAAGCAAGCCCTGCTGGAGGTGTCCTTGGAACGGAATGACGTGCGTCTGTGGGACAGGCAAGCCAACAGCCAAGGCTTCCAGCAAGGTGACCTGGTCTGGTTGTACAGCCTCACCCGGACCAAGGGACGCTGCCCGAAGCTTCAGCAGCCATGGCAAGGACCATACCGTGTGTTGTAGAGGATTAACGACATGGTCTACCGCATCCAGAAGGTGCCCCGAGGAAAGATGTTGGTAGTACACCTGGATCGCCTGGCCCGCGACGATGGTGTTGCTCGGGACGACCAGCGTTGAGTAGGGAGCAGTTTTACCCAATCGGCAAACTCACAATGCCGATCAATAAATGAAGGCCGGTGGAGGGAGGGGAGACCGCAGGGCTAGCTGAGTCTTCGTTTACCCCTCCTCCTGCTGCCTGAAAGAGGGCAAAGTTTCGAGAACGTTTTTCCCCTCCATAAAAGGAAATCTCGGGTAACTTCGGGCCGCCGATCAATACGAGCGTTTATTATCCAATCATATAATCCATATTTACAGAACACCAAACTTTCTTACCAAACCAAAAAACAGCAGCTGCAATCGTAAGAATAATTAAGAATCAGCTGTCAAACTACCACAGTGATTTATAAACTTGATTGCTAAACGGCCAAGCTTTGCCCTGCAACTTGAGCTACCATTAAACAAGCTTCTCATTCAGCCACGTGTGTCTCTAGTCTCCTTGAGGAATACCATCAGTACTACATTTACACAGATGCTTCTCGGATAGCTCAAGGAACATATAAAAATGCTAAAGAAGTTTTGTAACGCTCCATAGAATGCTATTCTTCCACGTTCAAACTTGCTAAGGACTGTTCAGTCTTTCAAACTGAATTATTAGCAATTCGTGAAATGGTGCAACAACTTATAATGCACCACTCGCCTTTACAGTGATTCACAGACAACAATTGCGGCTTTGAAAAATACAAAAAACAGCAATCCTACTGCAACTGAAATAAGGAATCACCTCATCTGTGTATCTCATGGGTCAGATGGTACGTGGGGATTGTCGACGAGCTTACACAGAGAGCTGCGACTTCATATCTTCCAGTAATTTACACTCTATGCCCTATTTCTTATGTGAGGCAAACATTGAAGACTGGAATGAAATTAGTAGGGGAGGGGATCCGTCCCCTTCAGCTGCTGTGGTGCGAGCGCTGCGGACCCCTAGCACTCGTGGTACCTCTGACGTTACTAGAGCAACCTTTGGCCGAACTGCCGAGCCCCTCCCGTCGGGGAGTTGTTCGGATTGGGTTGGACTCGAGGGGGTAGTGAGTTCCCGACACACATGGGAAAGTAGGCACCTCCGGGTAGGCTACGACCGCCCGGAGGGGGTAGAGGGTTTTCTCATAAGTCCCGGGTACTAGTCTGCAGAGCTATTAGAAGGTGTGCTAGATCACCAAGCTGCCCCACTGAGATTTTCGTTACTCTTCCCTGCGGGGTTGGCGCGCGTAGGTCGCGTATCCCCTTTCATCCCGTCTTGACGTTGTTGTCGATGGGGGGAGGGGGGCCTTTTAAGAAATCAGGTTTTGCTCTATAGAAATAGCCCCAGAGTTATCCATCACTCCCAGGTAGAAGTAGACGAGGGCATTCGGACTTTTGGGTAGATCCTCTGCACATAAAAAGACTGGAATGAATATTGGTTAAAATGTGATTGTGGTGATTTGACTAAGGATTTATATTTCCAAACGGTTTCTGATACACATAAATATAAATTCGGTAATCCTATGTTTTCAGTCAATTCTTAACTGTTATGGCAAGTTCTCAGCTTACTTGTTTCCATTCAAAATCAAATCTACCTCTAATTGTATTTGTGGAAATTATCTTCAACATATCCCTCACATTTTATTTGATTGCTGCTTTTTTCTGTTTTGAAAGATATCAACTTGAGTTATTGCTTCAATTCTTAGGTTACAATTTTTCTAAACAACTTACGCATATTTTGATGAATTAAAAAGCTTATCAATATTTCATTGCTTTCTTAAACAAAATATTTCTTAAGCTAAAGGATTCATTTTGATGTTACTATTTTTCAACTTGATATTGTATTTGGTTATGTTTTGTATTTTATTATATTCATTTTATAACTTGTAGACTATATTCCTAATATACCTTTGGGTAAAATAAGAATCACAAAATTGGATAATAAATAAAAAGATTCCAACTTATGAAAAATATCTCTGACATGAAGTGTGGTTTGATTATTTGTTAGAGTTTGTCACTTCTAATTAAGTCGCAAGAATGAGGTGGTTATTCCGAGAAAAAAAAAAATATATAGGTAGCTGTCATTCGACTTGAAAATATTTGGAAGATCTAATATTTTAATTAAAATCATTCACAAAGTCACTAACTTTGAAAACGGTCCATGTAAACGTTAGTAAGGATTGAGGGGTATTAATATTGAGTAGATGGAATAATGAGTCTTAGTGATAGGACGGATTGTGTGTGTAACACGTTAAATGTCTGCAGTAGATGATCTGTTAGTTATAATGTTTGTCCGCTAGGGGTGAACTACCAACCGAACTGAAATTGCTGCCCAGAGATGGCGCCACAAGTATTATTTTGTACTGAGAAGCAATATGTGTAATTATTTAGCAATATTTATAACAAGCTGCAAGTATGTTCTTTATATAAAGGTTCGATTTAGGTCTTCTTTGTTGCGTTAAAACAATCAAAGGCTTCAGTGAATACACTGCTAACTTAGCAAAAATAAATAATGCTGTGTATGAAAGGAAGTCCTCTAATGGATATATATTAAGACCATTTTTTCATCTAGTTATCACTCGCAATTCCTATCCAGCTCAACCTAACATTGAATTTTGTTGGAACATTTATATAACGATTAATTGGATATTTGTGTTCCATATGAATTTCATTTCAGTCTTATAGCTTAATGCTATTGCTATTTATGAGAAGTATTTTTAAGCAATACCAGTGCACCTCAAGTTTGAGACAAAATCTTTGATTATTATCCAAAAAATTGCTGCGTTGAACTCAAAGCTCCTTTCTATTATTCTTATAAAACGTATTTATTTTTGTGCTTCATGTCAATGTAAATATACATTAAACTTTTAACGATTGTTAAACATTTTAAAGCAGGTCGTTCTGTAACCGTTTTCAAATTTAGCTTTCTTTGTATAGATTAGCGATAAATAACGATAAAGCTTTACATTTGATAAACGTATACTAATTGAAAAATCGTTGTCGTTTGTTTTATTGATATTTATCGAGATCTCTATATTGGAGCAGTAAGGTTTTGTCTGTCTCTTACACTTTACCATTATGGTAATGTCCAGAAAATGGAGACATTTCTGACTACATTCACAGTTGCTTCAACAATTTTATTGCACTTATATTGAAAATGATTAAAGACTTGTTACTAAATAGCCATCCTTGAAATAATTTTAAGAACATTTTTGAAAATGCTAAATATCCGAGGTCTGTGGTCGAGATTTCGCTGAATATTTACGTGTCACATCCTTTAAGTATACTGAGTATTTAGCCGACTTTTGTTGTAAGAGCTTTGCTGTTGACAGATACAGAAATAAATAAATAAAAAGTGTGGCTGTGTATCTTGACTTTAAGTGATAGTCAAATGTTTAAAGAGCTAATCAGTATATGCCCGGACTAAACCAAGTAATGTATTGCTTTCGGAGAAAACTGTAAATATTGGTAAATACAAACAATTAACAAGGATTGTGTCTTACATACATCCTGTGTTTTAACAACGTCTACATTTTTGTTTATTAACATTTTGTCTGGCTCATAGACATATACAGGAACATTCAGAATGAGGAGAACCTACGAAGTCATTCCCAAAATATCCAAGATATCCATTTGACTTGATGTCACACTGTGTTAAAAAATTATTAGCTTAATAAACATTGGTACAAGCACTTTTGAGCAACTAAACAGTTTCAATAAATACTTACTTAAAGTGTAGTGTGAAGTACAGTAAGTTTATTGTCTAATTATTATGTACTTGGTACAGTATAACCTGTTCTCCGTCGAGCCGCAGGACATTCTTGCCGACGTGGACCGTCGCCTCATGGCTCCTGAGGGCGTCCAATCCCAGTATCACCTCCTCAGCCGCTCTCGCCAAGAACACGGTGCTCCTTCCCAAGGTCAGCTTCAGCAGGGCCTCCTTCTCCACAGGCAAAGTGTTACCCGATGCCGTGACGAGCTGTTATGGTCGGCTCGGTTTCCTTGTCGGCAAACATTTCGCCACTTCATGTCTGATGATGGTCACGGCCGCCCTGGTGTCTACCAGCACGAGGCACAGCTTTCCTCTTACCCAACCGTCCGCGATGAGGCTGTCATCCATACGCCGGCGGACGGCGCGCAGTGTCACTCGAGGGGATGGTGGTGATGGCGCCGACGTGCCCCTCTCCACAACGGCCCTTACTCGTTTTTCGGCTGCTCTTCCTGGTGCGGGCAGTCTCTCTGCAGGTGTCCGGGCTGTCCACACCCCCAACACAGGCCACCAGGTGTTCGCCGGCGTCCCTCAGCTGGTCTTCTGTCTCCGGTGTAGCGGACACTCCCCGTTCTCGACGTCGGGATAGCTGTTACCTTGGCCGCCTCCATCCTTAATGCCGCCGTTAGCGCCTTGTGGATTGTTTTATAATCGCCGAGCATTAAGCGCTGACGAATCTCCGTATCTCGTACCCCGTCCACGAATGTGTAGGCAGCTTTCCGGGATACGAACTCGGTAGGAGGTCGACTAGGGCCTTGCCAGCCAGTTGTTCAACTGCCAGGGCGAACTCCTGCAGCGTCTCCCCTGGCTGCTGTGACCTTGCTTTTAGCTGGCTGCGGTACGCTGCGGCTAAGCGGTGGTTGCCGAAACGATTCTCCAGGGCGTTCCAGATGTCCTTGGGCGCCGCCGTTGTCTGCACCGCGTTTAGGACTTCCGCGCCCCGTCCCTGGAGGCTGGCTATTAACTGTATGGCCTCCTCCTCTGGTGATCATTTGTTGTGCGTGGCCACTGTGTCGAACTAGCGGCGGAAGACTTCAAACTTTGACGCGCCGTCATACTTGGGAGTTTTGACGAGCGCAGATGTTGTGTCGCGCCCGGGTGCGTCGGCCTTCAAATTCTTCAGCCTCCTTCCGACGACGTTCTCCACCATGGCGTTCAGGGACTTGATGCTGCTGTCGGCCTTTCCCTCAAGGTTGTTTACGCGGTTCGCAAGGTCTTCGACGTCTTCCACCACGGCGTTCAGGGTCTTGGCGATATTGTCGGCCTTTTCCTCTAAATCATTAAGGCCGTCGTCTACTTGACCCATCCGCTTGCTCAGCTTCGCCACGTCATTCCTCACGCCGGCCAACTGTTCCTCTTATTTGGCGGCGAGGGCCTCGTTCGCAACCTTCATTTCTTCTATCTTCTCCGTGAGGTTATCGTTAGCCGTCTTCATTTATTGCAGCTTTGCGGCCAGGTTGTTATTTGCCGCTTCTGTTTTTGTTGTTAACTCGTTCATCTTCGCGTCCATTTTCTCGGTGGTGTTATTTGCCGTCTTCATTTCCAATGTCAGTTCGGCCTTCATTTCCATCATCTTCTCCAAAATCCTTTCCAATGCCGCGTCCATGGTTGTAATGTTCGGTGATGTTGTCGTCCCGCTTCCTGACACCAGTGTGACCTTGTGGGTTCGCGAAATGAAAAGTCCAATTACACAAACTCAAAAATGTTCTTTATTTCCACCGACTTACAGTTGAACACTTGCCAATTACACAGAATTACGTAATGCACGCAATTACGATTCACCAGTTCGTCCGTTACAGATCCAATTGCACTCGCAATCACGTGAACTCCTCCGACGCACGTACACAATCTTCTCGTCCATACACTAGCACGGCGCTGCTTCGCTGCTCGCCAAGAACTAACTGAATTCACTCACTGCAGTCCCCTTTATAGGAATATCACCGTTTTCTCGAAGCCTCTAGTTTCAGTGAATCACCGCGAAGGTTCCAGATGGCACGGGAGGGGGGAAGAGGCGGCCAGCGACAAGTGACACTTTCCTAATCATCCCCTCAGTTAATGACAGATTGATGGATGCTCGGATGCCTCTGGTCCCTTCTCAGCTGTCGTTGGTCGGACTTTCCGATAATTGGGTGACAATGTTTAGTTACTTTATTACTCAACATACATCATTTTGGATATTTGAACTTAATCCAGATTAATTATATTATTTATGCACATTATTTTTATTTCCCCTGTGACATTTAAATTTGTAAGTATAAATATAATCATATTTGATAGATAGAGTCATCATATAAAATTCAATAGTTTGGCCGGGATTTGAACATCGGATCTCCTGGTTTCCGTCCAGTCACTCTAACTCATTGAGCTACCATGGCCAATGTACCGTCCTGATAGTAACCAGACGATCTGTGGTTCAAATCCCGGCCATGGCACCGAATTTTTCATGTTGACTCTATCAGAAACCTTAGCCTATATAAGACTAGTATGAAGAAATTATTAATTTCCATCATTTAACTAAGATAGCTATCTTTATTGATGTTATGTAACATCTTCTGTAACAACTTTCTTTCGTTTTTCCTTGCTCTGGACCATATACTCGTATTACTGTAATGTAACCTTTGTGTATTTTAAGTCACATGATTATTATTCTTTCATTAATAAATGTATATGATGTGATTATTATTCTCCACATCATGTCAGACATTATAGAAACCTTGCTTTTTAATATTCTATGTCTACTCTACTATAGAAAGACATGTAATAATTTAAATGTTTAGTTCCTCACAGTTTCCTTTTATTTTCTGTCAATACTCTATATGTACTTGCGTTTGTTTTAACTTCTCTCACGCTCATATTCCTTTTAAACTTTTAAATAATACTGAAGGGTTAAAACAAATAACAAGAAATGTCTAACAAATCCTTCACTACACAACAAATATATTTAATATTGTTTGTGTTATTGAGATTTGTAGTTCCAACAAATGATTTTGTAAGTCTCTTACCTTTTACCACATTCCCCGATGACTCAAGTTACACATTTAATTTTTCTTGACAATATTTTTAAAGAAACTACCAAGTCAGTGTTAACATGAACGTGGTCTTTAGGTGTTATGTACTGCCGATGTTCAATTACTTTAGAACATCTGAGTAATACAACATATACAATCAATTATATTTACATAATACATGTTAAATGTTAATACAGGTTTATTGTCCGTCTGTTACAAATTTGAACTAAACATTTACGGGGAGCAGGGTTGTAGAGTTTCGGATTACGTTTCGAGTTTGTTAGTTATTTAGTTAAGCTTTTGCAAGTTAAAAAACAGGATTAGGCTTCTTAGACCATAGTATAATTGGAACGAAAGAATATCTGGAAAATCGTTAGCGAAAAAAGAAGTTTACAAAATAATTATGTTCTTTAACTGTATCTTCATTTTTGTGTCTTAGCTCCTCTTCGGTATCTGAATTGACTACAAGATAAAAAGCGTAATTTCGTAAACGTATTTTACACACCTAACTCTGTATTTCTAGTTCACATTTCCAATACCTTTTTATCTTATAATACATATCCTATTCTCGTAAGTTCATAGGAATAACGTTCAGGGTTTAGGATGATGAATAGTATTTCATAATTGTGGCTGAGGAGAACTGGCAGGTGTAGAAACAGAAGATGAGGTAGGTGGAGGTGTTGTACGGTGAGTAGAAGAGAGCTGAAATTCTTGCGGTTGGGTACGGGGTGACACAGAACCGTTCGTGACGGCTGCTGCGTAGGATGGGAATTGCACTGGGGATCTAGCTGGGAGATCTATGAAACGAGCACCGAAAAAGGTCTCCTTAGGTAGCCCATGGGCGTTGGGTACACGGGGAGGAGCATGAACTGGAATTCTTCGGGCTTCCTTCTTGGTGCTTTCCAGTTCATATCGTGCTTCCTGCCAAACAGGGCATTTGGCGAATCGATATGACTGTTCAGCTTCGCAGTTAGCACAGCCGGGTTTAGTAATGGTGAGCTTGATACAAGCATTTCGATGACGGCTTCTTTGCCAACAGTGAGAACAAACAGATGGTAGTCTGTAGGCTTCCACCTCATGGAAAACTGCTGGCAGTTTAAACACTGTTGAGGTCGGAAGGGCGGTTTGTATGCCTCGACGTTGACGGCAGCACAGAACATCCTGTTCAACTTGTAGATAATTTTGGCCTCCGTGGATTTCTCTAAAGCTACTCTGAAGTGTGGAAGAGGGCCTGGAGGGGGTCAGCGGATGGTGCGGAGCCGATTGACACAGATTATTGGAAGTCCTCGACCAAGGAGTTCGTCCTTGACCTCATCCTCAATGATATATTGAGGGAGATCTTTGATGGTTACCTGAAGCCGCTTTTCTTCAGGCAGGAGAGTAGCGGTAAACGGGATTTGGTTATCCTCTAACCAGCGACTGACTTTACGATGTGCGGTGGGATCTTCAAGTAGGATGGCAACTGTGTTGCGCATATTACGGAGCGTAATAGTTTTGAAATACCCAGCGAAGGTGTGCAGTTTTCTGCCGTCTTCTGGCTGACGAAGGAAGATGGGAGGGGGTTTCCCCACCCTAGGAATAGGGGTGTCTGATGGAGCAGAATAAGAGTTTGTAACTGAAGCGGGCAAAGTCTTTGTAGCACTGCGGGTACGTTTAACTGGAGTGGTGATAGGAGGGGCTTCTACGACTGAGGAGGAGGCTGCGGTTGCAACGGGAGAGAATTTATTTGACGTAGGTGTATGCTCAGTGATGTCATTGCATTGAGGTGTTTGGTGTCTCCTCTTTGTGGGGACCTGTTGCCATTCAGATGTTGTTGAATGTTCGTGCTTGGTGACGTAGGAAGTGATGACCTCCATACGAGCTCGGTGCAGAACCATTTTATGAAATTCTTCTGATGCAACTTGGGAGTTGTTACCCTCTGAGCCTGCTGCAAGGAGTTGAGGTATATGTTGCTCAGCAAACTGAACATACTGCAACTGGGCTACCATCTCTAGTTGAAGAATTGTTACATGATCAGGATGCAGGGGAATCTATGGATCGACTATAAGTGCCCGATGAAACAGCTGCTGTCCCCACCGTTAATGAAGTAGGACAGAGCCGACGTGCGAACATCATCGTCTGAAGGGGAGGTTATTGTGAAGTCCATGTTACACGAGGACATGATGTACGAAAGAGAGCACAAAACCGGCAGTAAATACCGTCCAATAATTTGGCCAAATGCAGTATCCTACTGTAGGTATGTATGCGTGCACACTGGTCCTTCCTGCACAAGGGCACACCAATCACACTTCACACGATATTTTAATTAATAGGGAATCCTAAAGTTTCACTCATATTCACTAAAAATACGGCACTGAGCCAACAAAGGTCATTTGCACAAAATAACACTAATTTGCGTGAATAACACAGTCAAATGCACAAAATCGATTAAATATTGTTCACCACGCTCTATTATACTAGAATTATACAAAACTGTCAATGCGATTCGATGGAAATCAATAATTAGGCAACAACATTTGTAAACGAGTCTATTGATAAGCTGTTTACTCGTTGATATCGTGAATTTGTTATATAGCAGACGATGTTTTAGTTATAGTAATTGTCCACCAGGGGAGAACAGACCGCTTGTTACTGTCCAGAGAGCCTCCACTTGTAATACCCCTCTATGGCCAAGAGTCTGTAATTATTTACAGATTTCTACAACATATTGTAGTTATATTGTTTATACACAACTTATGTTGAATTATTATTTGTGTGAAGACCAACAGTAGCTGGGATGTATATGTAGGCATTGACCACTAAATAATAAATTACATGTTAGGAAGAAAGTCCTCTAAACTAACTACAAGTCAAAATATTTCCTTAAAATTGGACATTGTTCCATAATTTTGTGAGTATTGCTTTATGAACCTTATATTCAGATCTGTATTCAATTATAATGGTTAACCACTTAAGAGAACAACGTTGCACAAACTCAATAACTGTAACCAACTTTCAAGTTGATTGATTGTTATCAGAAGGGATCTACTCTTATTTCTTTGTCTAATTCTTATAAACTTGGAAGAGTAGAGTCAGACTGAAAAATTCAATGTCATAGCCGGGATTTGGACCACGGATCTCCTGCTATCCATGCCGTTGCTCTAAACCACTGAGCTACTATGACCAACATGCCGACATGACATTAAATTCTCCAACTGACTCGTATGTTTCCCGGTAGACCACTAGGGGTTCTCATATGCTGTGACACGCAACTTTTGTGGCGACTTACTATGCTGTAAGTACTTAGGACCCAGGCTTCATAGTTAAACCACTGAGCTACTATGGCCAACATGCCGACATGACAAATTCTCCAACTGACTCGTATGTTTCCCAGTAGACCACTAGTGGTTCTCATATGCTGTGACACACGCCTTTTGTGGCGACTTACTATGCTGTAAGTACTTAAGTCCCAGGCTTCATAGTTAAACCACTGAGCTACTATGGCCAACATGCCGATATGACATTAAATTCTCCAACTGACCATTAGGAGTTCTCATATGCTATGAGACACGCACCTTTTGTGGCGATTTACTATGCTGTAAGTACTTAGTCCCAGGATTCATAGTTAAACCACTGAGCTACTATGACCAACATGCCGACATGACATTAAATTCTCCAACTGACTCGTATGTATTCCGGTAGACCACTAGGGGTTCTCATATGCTATGAGACACGCACCTTTTGTGGTGACTTACTATGCTGTAAGTACTTAAGTCCCAGGATTCATAGTTAAACCACTGAGCTACTATGACCAACATGCCGACATGACATTAAATTCTCCAACTGACTCGTATGTATTCCGGTAGACCACTAGGGGTTCTCATGTGCTATGAGACACGCACCTTTTGTGCCGACTTGCTATGCTGTAAGTACTTAAGTCCCAGGCTTCATATGTAAACCACTGAGTTACTATGACCAACATGCCGACATGACATTAAATTCTCCAACTGACTCGTATGTATTCCGGTAGACCACTAGGGGTTCTCATATGCTATGAGACACGCACCTTTTGTGGCGACTTGCTATGCTGTAAGTACTTAAGTCCCAGGCTTCATATGTAAACCACTGATCTATTATGGCCAACATGCCGACATGACATTAAATTCTCTAACTCACTGGTAGGTTTCCCAGTAGACCACTAGGTAACGAACAAAAACAAACTACATTCATATTGTACATGAAGTGTTAGGGTGGCTTTGGAAGTAGAACGCATACTCATGTGACTTCATTTGTTACTTTATTTAGTCTCAGGTTATATGAGCTCTACTAACTTTAATGTAAACATCCAGCAACACTTAAGATTAATTTAAGAAAAGTTATTTTAAGATACCTAACTTCCTTTATTGAAGGAAACTAAGATAAAAGAAATGTATCTTCATTCCTTTTAAAATTTTGAGGTTATTCCACTCAGCCCAATAAACCAAACATTTTGTATAGGAGATTTTTAATTCCTCTGATTCAAAACAATTTGGAGGTCTTGGAGTTTGGTGTTTTTATATTCATTTAACATATATTCTATCTGAAACAGTTTATGTAACTTTCACTAAATATAACAATGTTCTATATGATGTGTTTTACATATGAAGTGCTCAATTACTTTTTTGCAAGAATTGCTTTCCTCAAAATTATATCTAACATTATTAGAATTATTAAACGGAATGTGCACCTAACATAAATAGTTCTGTGAATGTGCCGATCATTTACAAAATAGTTCATTAGTAAGGAGGCAATTGGGTAATTAATTATAAAAATATACCAACTAACAGCAGAACATCGGTATTACAGCAGACAGTGTAGATTCAGATGTAGGTAAGTGTACAAAATTAATAATGGCTAACAATTGAATAGACAAGTCCATTGCCCTCTCTATTTTATTGAACTAATAATTATGTAACATATTTAAATACTATTTTAATATTTATAGATATAATATTTTTAATAAGCCAATATATAGTTATAACTTCACAAATACATAGTTCTGATGATTACCGCCAGACGGCACTGTGATCTGCTCTAAACATAGAGAATGTATTGTGTTACACCGAAAATTTAATAGCAAGATTTTTCAGCAAAAAGTAATTTTGAGACTTCCTAAATGAAACACATGTGTTACATTTACAAAAATTTAATAACAAGATTTTCCTGGAAAAAGCAATTTTGAGACTTCCTAAATGAATCACATGTGTTACATTTACAAAAATTTAATAACAAGATTTTCCTGGAAAAAGTAATTTTGAGACTTCCTAAATGAAACACATGTGTTACATTTACACAAACTTAATAACAAGATTTTCCTCGAAAAAGTAATTTTGAGACTTCCTAAATGAAACACATGTGTTACATTTACAAAAATTTAATAACAAGATTTTCCTGGAAAAAGTAATTTTGAGACTTCCTAAATGAAACACGTGTGTTACATTTACAAAAATTTAATAACAAAATTTTCCTGGAAAAAGTAATTTTGAGACTTCCTAAATGAAACACATGTGTTACATTTACAAAAATTTAATAACAAAATTTTCCTGGAAAAAGTAATTTTGAGACTTCCTAAATGAAACACATGTGTTACATTTACAAAAATGTAATAACAAGATTTTCCTGGAAAAAGTAATTTTGAGACTTCCTAAATGAAACACGTGTTACATTTACAAAAATTTAATAACAAAATTTTCCTGGAAAAAGTAATTTTGAGACTTCCTAAATGAAACACATGTGTTACATTTACATGATTTTCTCTACTCATCGTCTTATTCTTATATCTACTTCATATTATTAGAGATAAATACCCCGTAGGGGAGGTGATCCGTCTCCTTCAGCTGCCGTGATGCGGGCGCTGCGGACCCCTAGCACTCGTGGTGCCTCTCACCTTACTAGAGGAACCTCGGGCCGAACTGCCGAGCCCCTCCGTGATAGGGAGTTGTTCGGATTGGGTTGGACTCGAGTGGGGAGTTGTTCCCATACCCGTGGCAGATCGGGTACATCTCTGGACAGGGTTGAGGAAAGCCATATATTCCCGCGTACTAGCCAGCATAGCTAGTAGAAGGTGTGCTAGATCACCAGGCGGCCCCACCGAGATCATATCGGTAACCTTACCATTTTGGAGTTGGCGCGCCTAAGTGGCGTATCCACTTCCATCCCTTGTTGAGTACACAGGACCAGTTGGGGGGGGTCCTTGTTAGTCTCTAGGTCTTGTCCTATGGAAAGCCCCACCGAGGCGCCGGACGCCCTTTCCGGGAGAGCTCGGTAACGCCCTTGTCATTAGAGGGGGGGAGGTCAGTCTTCACTCTGTGTGGATTGCCCTGGTACATACCTCGAGTTTATAAAGATAAATATTTATATAAAATGTCTTATTACATCCTTGTAGCCTGCTAAAGTACCCTTGACTTTTTATGTTTGGGCTATGTTGTTTACAGTTACATGGAGGAGCGTTTTCCAGAAATGCTCTATTTTTTGGATTCACAGAGTTAACAAATGTGTATTTCTGATGAATTCTCGCAGTTAGGTTTTTAGGTATAATACAATACGTGAGCTACTTACAGTCAGTACGTAGCAGAGAATGTAAAACCTGTACCGAGATATGACTTTGGTACAAATCTGTATGATCAAATCATGTAGTCAAAATGTTGTAACATTATAAAATAGAAGTTAACAAAAATAATATAAATTTCCCAGCTCCACATAATTACTTTATTTGTCTCTACTAATTTGATCAAAGTGCGTATTACTTGATGATAGTTTCTCGGGCTAACAGCCAGGTCAGATTAGGGTAACTACCCAAGCTTTCAGCGACTAACTCTGCCGCCATCCTCAGGGGAACTGAATCTGGGTCCAGAGGTCCAGAGGTAGTCCTAGTCGGGCGGGGCTTTCCCCGTCCGGGTGTCATATGCCGCAGTACCTAGCCGCTTTGCGGCTTAACCTGCGAAATGAACTAGTAGATCCATGTTCTGCTGGGGTGTTTGAATTTGTTTACTATTTGAAATTTTGGATAGGTTTGGTATGGGTTGCCCCTCTTTATCGTGGGCAGCTGTACTTAATTTGGGAGACACGAATTAGTTTTTTACCCCGTTTTGGATACGGGTTGTGTAGCGCTTGGTCCTTTGGCGTAGAAGTTGTTCCCAGAGTCATCTGGGGTTTTCCTTGGGTTACCCAAGGGGTCCCAGGACGTCTCTCGGCAGTCTGAAGGACGGCAAGCGCCTTTGATCTCTCGGGTCATACCTTCCCAGGGAGTTCACTAAAGGGTTGGGGTGAATTTGGATTTTCTCGTACATTGATCGTGCCCTCTCGCGAATGACGTCGACAATGCACGGGATCTGGGAGTGCTCATGTAGGATATGAGCCGGGAATCTCCAGCCTGTATCGTAGATGATGCGTAGTGCCTTGTTCTGCAGCGTCTGGAGTCTGACGAAAGTGGTATTAGCCACTGTTCCCCAGATCTCACAGCCGTACAGAATCATAGGCGGAATGATCGCCCGATACAGTTGGAGTTTGAGACGGATCGGCATGGTTGATCTGAAGATAGGGTATAGGCTCCGGAGTGCGACGTGCCCCAGCTGGACCTTGCCCTTGACGTGTGGAACGTAAGTTAACTTACGGTCCAGCGTCACCCCGAGATACTTCGCCGTTTGCACCCAAGGGATTCGACGGCGCCGTAAAACGAAGTTCTGCTGCAACCGGTTGGCTATGGTTTTCGCCAGGAGAATAGCAGAGCTCTTCTCCGGGTTAATTGCCATTCGCCATTTTGCGCTCCATTCGCCAATGGCCCGGAGCTGGGTTTGGATTTGCCGGTAGCTGTACCGTGTGTTCCTATTGACTGCGAAGATCATGAGATCGTCCGCATACTGACAGGTTTGGGTGTTGTGGTGAGTTGGGATGTCGGCCATGTAAGCTGCAAAGAGCGCCGGCGACAGCACGCTGCCTTCCGGTACTCCAGCGCCAATGGGCCGCTCGGTGGACAGCTTCCCCTCCATCTTTACTCGGAAGCTTCGGTTTCCTAGGAAACCGGCCACCAAGGAAATGTATGGACGGGGAATTTCATGCTCCAGGAGTTTGTAAATGAGTCCTTCATGCCAGGTAGTGGCGAATGCCTTCTCCACGTCGAGCAGCACTGCTACCGTTTTAGACCTTTCCTGGAAACCCAGGGAGGCCTTCTCGGCAACCCGCAGTAGCTGCTCGGTCGTGGAGTGGCCAGAACGGAAGCCAAACTGGTGTTCCGGGATTAGGCCCCTTTCCTCCAGATGAGGAAGGAGCCGGGAGAGGAGCAGTTTTTCGAATACCTTCGATAAAACTGGGAGAAGGCTGATTGATCGGTAACTGGAAGGAAAAACCGGATTTTTCCCCGGCTTTAAAACGCACACCACGCGCGCCTCCTTCCAGATTGAATCTGGGCTACTAGTGTTGCGATATTTATACCTGACGTGCGGCCGATAAGGACCGCCTACTTTTTTCCATTGGCCGAGCTCCGGCCGATGGAGAAACGTGCGGAACCAATCAGGTGATTGCCGATGCTTCTTTGTACTGTGGAGGAGAGATATGCTGAATGACTGATGTCCATGCTTTGCTGATTTGAAGGCCTTCTTCCCTGTTGAAGTTGTTTTTATTCGCTTTAATGTATAGGGCTTCTTTCACCACTCTATCGTAGTACCTAGACGACTTTTCAAGTATTTTTGTAGAGTTGAATTTGATTTTATGATTTGTATTATATCTGTGCTCAGCCACTGCAGATTTTTCTGGGTATCCTAGTCTAATACAACGTTGATGTTCTTTGATGCGATCTTCTACTGTTCTACCTGTTTGTCCTATGTAAACTTTGCCGCAACTGCATGGGATTTCATAAATGCCTGGTGCACGAAGACCTAAATTATCTTTAGTGGAACTGAATCTGGGCTACTAGTGTTGCGATATTTATACCTGACGTGCGGCCGATAAGGACCGCCTACTTTTTTCCATTGGCCGAGCTCCGGCCGATGGAGAAACGTGCGGAACCAATCAGGTGATTGCCGATGCTTCTTTGTACTGTGGAGGAGAGATATGCTGAATGACTGATGTCCATGCTTTGCTGATTTGAAGGCCTTCTTCCCTGTTGAAGTTGTTTTTATTCGCTTTAATGTATAGGGCTTCTTTCACCACTCTATCGTATCCCATGCAGTTGCGGCAAAGTTTACATAGGACAAACAGGTAGAACAGTAGAAGATCGCATCAAAGAACATCAACGTTGTATTAGACTAGGATACCCAGAAAAATCTGCAGTGGCTGAGCACAGATATAATACAAATCATAAAATCAAATTCAACTCTACAAAAATACTTGAAAAGTCGTCTAGGTACTACGATAGAGTGGTGAAAGAAGCCCTATACATTAAAGCGAATAAAAACAACTTCAACAGGGAAGAAGGCCTTCAAATCAGCAAAGCATGGACATCAGTCATTCAGCATATCTCTCCTCCACAGTACAAAGAAGCATCGGCAATCACCTGATTGGTTCCGCACGTTTCTCCATCGGCCGGAGCTCGGCCAATGGAAAAAAGTAGGCGGTCCTTATCGGCCGCACGTCAGGTATAAATATCGCAACACTAGTAGCCCAGATTCAGTTCCCCTGAGGATGGCGGCAGAGTTAGTCGCTGAAAGCTTGGGTAGTTACCCTAATCTGACCTGGCTGTTAGCCCGAGAAACTATCATCAATAATCAACGCCGGGAAAGCTTCAAGTCATTAATGCGTATTACTTATTACAAAGAACACCGAATGTACAGCTGTAATATTCTAGAAATTGGCTCAGATTAATTCAACGTCAAATCTCGTTATAGATCATAATATATAGCAACTTTATTTAATTAAGTATTTTTATGGCTTCTATGCTCCCAATTCAAAATCCAACACCTTTATAATTAAAAACGCTAATCCTACTCCTGTACGTTTTTAACAATAGCAATACAGTTTAAAATACAGCAAGAGCTGACCCGATTTTTAACATTTAGCTATGACCTTCTTGTATCTACAATAAAATGAGTTATGTAATTTTTCTATATACGTTATTATTTTTTTTTTCCTTATTTGGAGCAGACGAAATAATGAGCTTAGTGATTAATGCGGTTTGAGAGTAACATCTTAAATTACTGCAGCAGACGATCTGTTAGTTATAGTGATTGTCCGCCAGGAGAGAAATTCCACTACTGCCGACCGAACTGAAATCGCTGTCCAGAGATGGCACCACAGGTAATATCTTATACCGAGAGTGAGTATATGTAATTATTTACCAAGTTTTACAACAAATTATAAGTATGTAGCTCACATAAAACTTTGGTTTAATTGTTCTTTATTGCCTTGGTACAAACAGCAGCTTCGATTAATACAGGAATTACTTCGATAAAATAAACTATGCCGTGTAGGAAAGGAAATCTTCTAAAATGTGTATATATGGACCACTTTTTATTCAAAAAAGTATGCCAAAGATATAATTGCAATACCTCTTGAAATAATCATTAAGTTTTGTTGGAACTTGCATCTTGGAAATGCTTCTGTTCCTCAGTAATTTCATTTGTCATAGGATCCTAACACAATTGGTGTTTGTGAGAGTATAGCTCAATAATCCTCGCGGCTAAGGTGCATAGATGCCACTACATCCTGTGTTTTAACAAGATGTAATTTTTGTATTATCATTTTGTCCATCACTTATGGATATAAAAGTCCGCACAGAATTAAAAGAAATTATGAAGACATTCCCAAATTTACAAGTTATACAGTTTATTTGTTATCAAAACATCTTAAATATTTGGTAATTTGATCAAAGTTGACACATTTCATTTAAAAACATAAAAAATACTGATAAATGTTTTACACAAAGTGTAGTGTGAAGTACAGTAAGTGTATTTTCTAGTTATTATGTACTTGGTACAGACAACAAAAGTAATTTACTTCATTCACTGTTCATTCTGTTTACTAGCATATTTAGTTACTTTATTACATAACATTCATCATTTTAAATCATTTTTAATTTGTTAATATGGTAATGTCAATGACAAATTTAACGTGCACAGTATTTGTAGTATTTGTTGATTAATCTCAGAAACTATTTGTAGTTGGTTTATTAATACTCGTCGCTTTACGAAGTCTTCAGTGAACACATTTAGAATTTTGTCTTTCTAAAAACAAATGAAATATGTTTGATTTTGACAATGTGTTTTAAGATGTACACAGGAAAATTTTACCTAGTATTTACAGTTTACTAGTTATGTAGATATCTTCGAGAATGAACAGTACTTCTGTATAGGGTAGTCTGAGGTTGGTAGCATTTGTTAGCAAACCTTCCTGTTGTATCTTTAGAAGACAAACACAAATATCAAACTTGGCAGATCTGGACATATGATACACACTTACAGAACTTACATTATAAGTGTATAAGTGACATACACTTCCTTTGGAATGAAGATATCTTAAACATATGATAGTTACATAAAAATTATTACATCTATTTTTGAGAAAGTCAGAATTTACGTAAAGCTTCAATATGGACATTTTTCTTGTCGCAATTTTTGTAAAAAGCACAACTTAAATGTCAAAATAGAATGCTCCATGTAGTATTTCTGGGGTGGAGAGTTCTCTAGAAAATATTTACATTCCATTCTTGGTAGATACATAAACCAAGTTTGGTATTTAATAATCTTTGATATCTGGACTATGTTGTCTACACATACTTGGAGAACAGTTTTCTGAAAACGCTTTACTTTTGGTTTGAGGGAGTTAACAAATATGTGTTTTTGATGAATTCTCACGATCAAATATTTAGATAGATTACTAAACTTGACCCATTTGCATTAAGTACTTAGTAAAACCTATTATGGAATCTATTATGGATTATCTATCATGGAATACGGAATATTATTTTGGGGCAACTCAGTAGAAGGTAAAAGAATATTTCTTATGTAAAAGAAAGTTATAAGACTCGTTACTAACCTCCACAACATATGCTCCTGTAAAGATCTTTTTAGAAGATTGAAGATATTAACGCTTCCTTGCATGTATATATTCTCGATCCTAAAATTCTTTGCATGCAATCGTGCCTTATTTATAACAAATAATGTAACTTACAGAACAAACACTAGACAAAAGTATAATATCCATTATCCCAGTGCTAAACTTTCTTGCTTCCAGAAAGTTGTGTATTAAGAAACTATCAAAATATTTGGCGCACTTCTTAATGTTCTTAAAGAAAAAAATTGATAATTTCGGTGCTTTTAAAAAAGCTGTTAGAGAGTACCTTTGCTCAAAATCTTTTTATTCTGTACAAGATTCTCTGAATGACAAATTATCCTGATAATGCTTCTGTAGCTCTATAAGTAGTATCTAACTGTTCCAATGACAAATCATTACCAATAAATCTTTGATGAATGTTGAACGTTTATTTTTAATGTATATGTATTTAAGAAATAACAAGAATGGTATCCATTGCAAACAGGTTGAGACGTACTGGCATAAGCCAAGTGAAAGCTGAATTAAAAAGTGTTTGATTTTGTATCATATATAATTATCCCTGCTCTGTTTTCCATATTGTTGTTCATATTGCCTGTGTACTATAATATGTGTCTTATGTTAACTTTTGTACATATATATGCTATTAAACTTTATACCTCTGGACATGTTCAATGTACACAGCCTTTTTCTGCCTTCAAGTGAACCTACTGAACGCAAATCAATCTAATCTAATCTAAAACCTGTACCGAGATCTGACTTTGGTACAAATTTGTATGATCAAATCATGTAGTCTACATAATTATAAATAGAAGTTGACAAAAATATTAGACGAACTTCCTAACTCCAGAAACTTAACGTTTACATAAATTAAAACGTGACACCTGATTCTTAATTTTTGGGGAAAACATTTTTTTATTTATCTGCAATGTTTTGTTGACACTAACTAATATTTAATATAAAAATCAAAACGTACAATTGTAATATTCTGGAAATACTCTCAGATTCCTTCCGACCAAAATCTCCTCAATTTTCCTTAACCTGTAAGTCATAATATGCGGACAACCCTTTAATACATAAGAAATTAAATATTTTGAAAAAAAAAGCTAATTTATAGCAACAGATTTTATCTAATTAAAGCTTTGCGAAGCCTTTTGTGGTTCTACTTCAGTATCTAACGCGCTAAGTGCCTGCAGGAAACGATCTGTTAGTTACAGTGACTGTCGCCAGGAGAGAAATTGCAGATCTGCCAACCAAAATGGAATCGCTGTCTAGAGATGGCGCCACAGGTAATATTTTATACTAAGTTGAAGTATGCATATTTATTTACTAAGTTTTATAACACACTTTAAGTGAGCTCCTTTCATAAATGTAGAATTTAATTATTCTTTATTGCGTTAAAAGAAACAGCAACTTTATTGAATACTGCGATAGTTTTAAAGAAATAAATAATGTTCTGTAAGCAAATACGTCTTCAAAAGTATTTACATTTTGAGCGGTTTTTCTTTTGTAACGTATAAACAAATCCCATTATACCAAACATTCTTTTCTGTTTTGTTGGAACCTGTGTCTATCATGGTCAATATACCTAGAAATGATCTTTATAATTTCACTTGAGGCATCAGCACAAACACTTCCTTTGGAATGAAGATATCTTAAACATATGATAGTTACATAACAATTATTACATCTCTTTTTGGGAAAGTCAGAATTTACATAAAGTTTAGATGTGTACATTTTTCTTGTGAGTGTCATATATTTTAAAGTGGTCATTATGTAATGACATTTAGATTCCGGTATCTTTAATGACAGCAATAATTTCTAACGAAGACTTCCAAATATTGAAAGATAAACATTAATACATTTGGAGAAGCAACAAGTAAACTTGTAAACTATTCACTGTACAAAAGACATACTTAATAAAGAGTGAGCTTTAACAAGATCAGTGAGATTCTATCTCTTACGGTTTATCAGTTATGGAAAAGTCCTCCACAATGTACAACACTTTATTACCACATGATTCAAGATATACATTTATAAAATATATGGCGAGTTCTCCAGAATCTTCACTTAGAATCCTTGGAGACTGCTGTACTGTGTTTGATGCCCCGCCGCCTCTGAATGTTTGGTTACGTTCGTTACACACATGGCGAACCGTTTTATAGAAAGGCATTATTTTTTATTTCAGAGAGTTAACAAATGGGTGTATATCTGTTGAATTCTCGAGATTATCTTTTCAGATAGAATGCAAAGCTTCGCCTACTTACACTAATGTAAAACCTGTACCGAGATCTGACTTTGGTAGAAGTCTGTATGATCAAATCATGTAGCCAAAATGTTGTACCATTATAAAATAGAAGTTCAGAAAAATATTGGACGAACTTCCCACCTTTAAAAACTTAAACTTCACATTAGCTAGATTCTGAAAGCCTTTTCTACTTTTTGGGAAAAGGTTGTATCAATTTAAATCTATTAATTTAAGAGGGCTGTTCAATAAGGATGATAACACATTTTTCTGACAACGTACCTTTACTCATCCTCATAACTTTGATGGTCCTTCTCAAAATAGTCTCCCCTAAATGCGATACACTCACCCAGCATTTCTGCAAGTCTTCAAAGACATGCTAGAAATCATTTTTGAGAGATACTTCAAAATCGTCTCTACAGCCTTCACCACTGCTTTTGATGATGGATAATGCCCCCCCCCGCGAAGGCGTTTCTTCACGTTAGAAAAAAGTAAAGAGTCACATGGGGCTAAATCCGAACTATAGGGAGGGTGAGAGATGCACTTCACGCTGATTTTTGAAAGATATTCTGCAACAATATTGGCAATATGCGGCCGTGCATTATCGTGGTGCGGCATCCAGCCTGCTTCACGGAAATGTGGTATTTTGCGCCTGATATGGACTTGCAATATTTTCAGGACATCCCTGTAATGTTGTTCAGTTACTGATGTTTGTGCAGGTACAACATTCAGATAAACCATTCCATGAATATCAAAGAATGAGATGACAATAACTTTCCCAGTAGAAGCAGCCACTTTTGAGTTTTTTGAGGGTTGGTGATGAAGGAGATTTCCACACTGAGCTTTTCTGTTTGCTCTCAGGATCAAAATAATGTAGCCAAGTTACATCAGCAGTAATTACGTTTGAAAGAAGCTCCGCATCTTCCACTAACATCAACTTTAACTGCATGCGCATATGTATGCAAATGTCCTTTTGTTCGGGAATCAACATGTCTTGGAACCCATCGCACACAAGCACGTCTCATTTGTAATGTTTCTGTCACAAACGTGTGGGTGGCTCCCACTGAAATGTTCAGTATTTCCGAAAGTGATGTTAAAGTAATTCGTTGATGCTCTCTCACAATGGCAGCAGCAGTGTTGATGTGTTCTTCCGTAAGACCAGTAACTGGAGTACCGGATCCACCTTCCTTTGAAATGGATTGTCTCCCCTCCTTAAACATTTTAAACCATCTTCGAGCTGTACTGTAGGGAAGAACTGAGACTCCATAGGGCTCCTGTAACATTGTATAAGGTTCAACTAAAGATTTGTTGAGACGAAAGCAGAATTTCAAAGCCGCATATTGTTCCTCGCGTGTTACATCCATTGCAGCGGTAGGTGATACTGAACATGTCAACTTGCCTGGCTCTCACAGGCGAGAACCAGGAGTACCAACAATGAACTACTACGACGTTTCTGTTTCACATTAAGCTAACAGAATATAATAACTTCGAATTTTAGTGCGAAAAATTATGACAGCAAAAAAATTATGATCATTGTTTATTAAAGACCCCTCGTAATTAGACAAACGAATGTCGAATATAAAAGATAAAATGCACAGCTGTAATATTATAGAAACAGCCTCAGACACATTCGGACTAAATTGTCTTTGTTTCCTTAACTTGTAAGTCATAACCTGTAGACAAACTTTTAGTACATCATAAGCCAAATACTGTCATAACCCATTCTTTATGGCAACATAATTTACCTAATGGATGATTTTAGAAAGATTCTGTTGTTCTGTTTCAGTATCTAATATGATTATATCGTAAAAATGCTATACCTACTGTTATAAGTTCACAAGAATAGCACTGGGATTTAAAAGGTTGCATGAGCTGAGACGATTTTTAACATTTAACTATGACCTTCTACGATCTACAAATAAATGTGTGATGAAAGATTGTTGTATACGTTAATTTTTTTTTTTTTTTTGTTTTTTCTGTCTCTTACAGTTTACCATTATGGTGATGTCCTAGAAATAGAGACACTTCTGACTACATTCACAAATGAATAAAGAATTTTATTACCTTCACATTGAAAATAATTTAAAGATGCGGTACATGCAATTTTTTAGAAATTTTTTGAAGATGTTCCTTGTATAAGATATCTGGGGTCAAGATTGCTCTGAATATTTACGTGTCACATCCTTTAAATATACTGAGTATTTAGCCGACTTTTGTTGTAAGAGCTTTGCTGTTGACAGATACAGAAATAAATAAATAAAAAGTGTGGTTGTGTATCTTGACTTTAAGTGATAGTCAAATGTTTAAAGAGCTAATCAGTAATGTCCGGACTAAACCAAGTAATGTATTGCTTTCGGAGAAAACTGTAAATATTGTTAAATACAAACAATTAACAAGGATTGTGTCTTACATACATCCTGTGTTTTAACAACGTCTACATGTTTGTTTATTAACATTTTGTCTGTCTCTTAGAGATATAAAGAAACATTCAGAATGAAGAGAACTTACGAAGACATTACCAAAGTATTCATGATAAGCGGTTCATTTGTCATCAAAGTATCATAAATATTTCCTACTTTATCGAAACTGTTACAATTAGTTTTAAAACATAAAAAGGCTTAATAAATATTTTATATAAAGTGTAGTGTGAAGTACAGTAATTGTATTTTCTACTTATTATGTACTTCGTACAGTCAACAAAAGTAATTTATTTCATTCAATGTTCATTCTGTTTACTAACATATTTAGTTACTTTATTACTCAACATTCATTATTTTAAATTATTTTTAATTTGTTAATATGGTAATGTCAATGACAAATGTATCGTGTACAGTTTTTGTAGTATTTGTTGATTACTTTAGACTGTTTCTACTTTTTCTAACACGTACATAGCACATAGGGAATGTATTGTATTACACACAAATGTTTGATAACAAGATTTTACTGTCAAAACTAATTTTGAGACTTGCTAAATAAAACACATGTGTTACATTTACATGACTTTCTCTACTCATTGTCTTATTCTCATATCTACTTCATGTTATTAGAGATAAATATTTATATAAAATGTATTATTACATTTATCCTTGTAAGTACAAGGGCAATAGGACAATACAGCAGTGTGTAAGTGAGAGTCAAATATTTTTGAATCTGTCGTTATGTGATGATTTTGAAGTAACATTATTTTTACATAAACAAGAGAGGAAAACAAAAGAACGACATCCCATTTGAGGAAAGTATAAGTATTCAGGAATTCAAACAAATATCAAGGAATATCTTGTAAATGGTTAAATCTACAGAAATTTGTTTAATGTAATTTGTATATTTCAATGTAGTCTACAGTTTTTTGTTTTGTAAGTGTTGATCTATCTCTAGTTGTTTAACAGTTAGACAGAGGTTTATAAGTTATGAAGAGAACGTCTAAAAATGTTCCAAGAAATGTTTGGTCAATCAATCATTAAATTATATCAAATTATTGAAGTCTGCTAACTGGCCAGCTGTACTACATGTATGGCAAAACATATCTACACTAAAACACAAAGATCATGTCAAGATGTGTTTCATACCATTGATCAAAGTAGTGTAGTTCATTGTTTCCCCAACAGATGCCATTAGTTTAAATTCCCCAGTCAAGTACCTGAAATTACAAAATTCCATCAATGATTGTCTATTCTCAATTTCTCTATATCTGCATAGTCTCTCATTACATTTCTAATTCTTCTCTTTCTCCCTGTGAAATTCACATCTTGAAATATAAATATAATAATCTTTATTGATCTTATGATCTGTAACACCTTTCTTTTGTTTTATCTTCCTCTGGACCGCATACTAGCATTACTATAATGTAACCTTTTTGTATTTTAAATCACATCATTATTATTCTTTCATTAATAAATGTATATGATGTGATTATCCTTCTCCACTTCATATCAAACATTACAGCAATCCTTGCTTTTTCATATTCTATATCTACTCTACTATAGAAAGACATGTAGTTGTTCAGTTTCCTTTTAGTTTCTGGCAACATTGCTATATTTATTTGCTTCTGTTTTAACTTCTCTCAAGGTCATATTCCTTTTAAACTTATAACTAACTACTACTGAAAGACTGAAAAAGATAACAAGAAATATCTAACAAATGCTTCACTACACAACAAATATATTTAATATTGTCTGTTTTATTGAGATATGTATTTCATGCTTTTGATTTTGTAAGACTCTTACTGTTTATCACATTCCCTGATGATTCAAGATACACATTTCATTTTTCTTGACAATATTTTAAAGAGACTACCAAGTCTGTGTTAACACGAACGTGGTCTTTAGGTGTTATGTACTGCCGATAGTCGATTACAGTAAAACATCTGAGTAATACAACATATGCAATCAATTATAATTACATCATACATGTTAAAAACCCAAGATCGAATCATTTTATTATAAAATATAAGATTTTATAATTATTTCTTTACCACATTAATTTTTTCAAGCAGTTCCATTTGATGCTGTTTTCACTAAATCCTTCTAAAATGTATCTTTTAATTTCTAAAATACCGACATTTAAAGCTCACTTAAAATATTTTATCTTTTGGAAGGTATTTGAGCATGTAAATTTAAATAATAGGTTTTAAAATATTTGTTTTTATTTAAATAAGTCAAATAATTCAGAACTCTAAACTGATATCTGTGCTAAAAGCAGAAAATGACCAGAGATGTAAACAAGCTGTTTTGAAAATTACGTGGTATTGAACTTTTGATCTGAGATTCTAATAATTTAGAATACAAAAAAGAAATATCACACTAACCTTTAAAATAAACTAGTGTTGGTATAGGACATCTTGTAACTAAGTTCTTATCTAAATGCTCTGTAAACTTTATAAAATGTCAGTTTTAGCCATTAATTAGCTCAACAGTTAATGTGCAGATACTGAAATAGTGATTAAGTATCATCCTGGTGATATCTCACATAAAAGGACAAACTTCCCAAGTAGTCACATACTTCACAGTTAACAAAATGACAATATTATTCGCCAGTGATGTACCTTCATATCTACCTCTACATCAGATACTGACATATTTGTTAATGTTAAAGAGACATAAATAAGTAACCAACAAAAACAAACTACATTCATATTGTACATGAAGTGTTAAGGAGGCTTTGGAACTAGAACACATACTCATGTGACTTCATTTGTTACTTTATTTACTCCCAGATTACATGAGCTGTACTTACATTAATGTAAACATCCAACATGAATTAAGATTAATTTAAGAAAAGTTGCTTTAATATAGGTAACATTGTTTATTGAGGGAAACTAAAAAATAAAATAAGTGAATCATGTTTCCGCTTAAAAGTTTGAGGTAATTCCACATCAGCCCAATAAGGAGATCTGTGAAAGTATTTTATATATCAGAATTTTTAATTCCTCTGATTCAAAACAATTTGGAGATCTGGGAGTTTGTTGTTTTTCCATTAATTTAACAAATATTCTATCTGAAACAGTTTATGTAACCTTCCATAAATCTAATACCATTTCATATGATGTGTTTTATATGTAAGGAGGGTAATCACCTTGTTCTATAAGTTGTTTTGCTCTTAATTATTATACGGAATAATGTTATTAGATTTATTAAAGACAATGTGCACAAAACGTTAATAGTTCAGTCAATGTTCTCATCATTTACAAAATATTTCATTGAGCGAGTCCTAGCATCGCAGGCAATTAGGTAATTGTATCCAACAATACAACTAAATGACAATAGATCATCGGTATTACAGCAGATACTGTAAATTCAGATGTAGGTGTGTGTCAGAGTCATGTACAAAGTGAATAATCAATAACAAATGACTAGACAAGACTATTAACCTCTCTATCTCATTGAACTAATAATTATGCAACATATATAAATACTGTTTTACTATTTATAGAGGTAATGATTTAAAAGCAGCCAATATTGACTTATAACTTGACAAATACATAGTTCTAATGATTACCACCAGACAGCGCTGTGATCTGCTCTAAACATAGAGAATGTATTGTATTACACCAAACATTTGATAACAAGATTTTACTGTCAAAACTAATTGTGAGATTTGCTAAATAAAACATACGTGTTCCATTTACATGACTTTTTGTACTCATTGTCTTATTCTTATATCTACTTCATGTTATTAGAGATAAATATTTATATAAAATATCTTATTACATATATCTTTGTAAGTACAAAGGCAATAGGAGAATACCTAGATGATTTAAGATGTGCATTGCTTTCTGTTGAAAATATATTTTGTTTAATGTTTGTGATGATCTCCTGACAGTCTTCATGTTACATCATTGTAGCCCGCTGAACTATGTTTGACCATTTATGTTTGGGTTATGTGGTTTACAGACACTTGGAGGGGTGTTTCCTAAAAAGGCTTTATTTTTGGATTCACAAAGTTAACAAATATATATTTCTGATGAATTCTCCCAGTTAAGTTTATAGATATAATAAAATACTTCAGCCAGTTACTATAATTATGTAGTAGGTAATGTAAAATCTGTACCAATATATGACTTTGTTAGAAATCTGTATGACCAGATCATGTAGTTAAAATGTTTTACCAACTCCTACCTCCAGAATCTTAACGTTTACATCACAAATTTTAAAAAACCTTTCGTTATTTTTCCATTTATCTCTAATGATTTGATCAAAGTGCCTAATGTTTAATACAAAAAACAAAATGTATAACTGTAATGTTATAGAAATAAGCTCAAATCCATTCAAAAATCAGATCTTGAAAGACAACATAATATATGGCAACTTAATTTAATTAACAAATTTTAAGCCTTCTGTTATTCTTTTTTAGTATCCAATCCCTTTATATCTTAAAAAAGTTAATCCTACTCTCATAGATTTGTAAGAACGGTAGTAAAATTTAAAATACAGCATGAGCTGACCCTATATTTAGCATTTAACTACGGCCTTCTTGTATCTTAAACAAAATGTGTAATGAAACTTCTTTGGTACCCTCTCTTGAGCAGACGTAGTAATGAGCCTTAGTGCTAGGGCGGATAGACAGTGTAACACGTTAAATGTCTGCAGTAGACGGTCTGTTAGTTACAGTGATTGTTCGCCAGGAGAGAAATTCCTGAACTGCTAAACAAACTGGAATCGCTGTCCAGAGATGGCGCCACAATTAATATCTTATACAGAGAGGGAATATGTGTAATTAGCTACCAATTTGTACAACGTATTATAATTACGTACTTGACATAAAGCTTCGACTTAATAGTTCTTTATTACTCTGAAACAAACAGCAGCTGCAGTGAACACAGTCACAAATTAGAAAGAATAAATAACGCTTTACAGGAAGGGAAGTATTCTAAGGTGTGTTTATTTTGAACATTTTTGCCTCTATAGGGTGCTCCCAGGTTCTAAATTCCCGAAGAGCCATTGAAGTTTTGTTGGAACTTGTATCCAAAATTGTCATTATAGTTGGAAATGCCTTTATGCTTTGTTAGGGATCTCATTTGTGTCATGCTACACGCCTCGGTAGCGTAGACGGTAGTGTACTACAGGGTGTTACCTATATAAGGCTTTTTCCTTATCATGAAAGCTGAATGTCGGGTATCTCTAAGCCCCATACACCCCGCGCTCATCGGACCATCATTTCACCCATTTCTCCCATTAACCTTGTGACAGAGAGAAGCATGACTTCCTCGAAGATCTCCCATATCTCTGTCTCTTAACAGAATCATTAATGATGTACAGTTCTCCAGGACCTTCATACATGTTTTTGACACTCCCGCTGTTTCTGTTATCTTCCTCTTACTCAATTCACTTCTCCACATCCTGACAATTTGCCATTTTATATCCATATACATTTTATTTCACCTCAAGTTTAGTTTTATTGCCGGACAAAACTATCCACCTAGCAATGTTCTTGTCAAATCCACAACTGACACTATAAACAGACGGAATCTGTTGTTTTATCAGTGCTACCAACCTCCGAGAATATGACCTATGTGGTCGTGACAGCAAAGCACACATTTGCCGCGAACATCGAGTGAAATAGTATTCTAGGGAAAAACTATTTTAACCTTCGAAAATCAGGAAAAATGTCTGACATTAATGCACGATTTCACCAACAATTGATAAGGCTCACACGAGTTTAGCAATAGTTAAAACAAAAATTGCATTTCACCAACAAGTGTTAGCGTAACATTCGTGTTAAATCTCATGTTAAACTAACAAGTCGAATTTCCAATGTTAAGTCCTTAACAATTGTAAATAGTCAAGATGGCGAGCATGAACTCAGCTGTTGATGTTGATTTGCTATATTTAAGACCGTCTAAAGGGCATTCATAATAGAGTACGGCCTATGAGGAGAAATATCTTGAGGAACTATCTGAAGAAAATTGTTTTACAGAGGTATAGACTGTCGAAAAATGTTGCTATGAAGGTTACTGTGGAAGTAGAAGAGAGGTTAGAGCATGCATCGATGGGAATATGATGATCTCGCCTTTGCTTCAAGTATCAATAACCTTGCGAGTTTATAATTCACTGAATTACGTGGATAATACATTGTTCACCACCCGTCTTGAAGCTTAAGGCACTTGTTCGTCGCACCTCGTTTTAAATTTACCTAATACTGACAAGTTATTTGGTGCTTGTAGTAGTGACACCGCATTTGAATTAAATTCGTTTCCAATATTTTCCCCGCGACATCTTTCTCTTTTACATTCACTGCTTCCGTCCTCTTATTTTCCACGATATCCTTACACTTCGTCACCAATTCAATTAACAATTCTTTCTCCGTCGATGAGAAATTTGTCTCACGGCTTTATTTATGATTTTGTTCATCCGCCATTTGTGCAGACGAAAATGAAAACAAAAGCGCATCGGAGTACGTTCAGAAAATCATTCATAGCCTTCTATATCTGTGATATTTACAAGATTCTTGGCGTTAACACATTGTTAACATTTTAAGGAAACAGGCTGGTGAAAGGCAAGAAATTTAACATTAGTTTTAGCGCTGTGACAAATGTTACGTTACATTTGTTAACGTCGATTTTAACATTTGTTGGTGAAATCGGGCATTAATGTAAATAAATGGCTTCATAAATTTCTAAATTAAAAAGTGATGGTAACCAAAGAGCCTATTTAAGTAAGTCTCCCTCCACGATAAAATTCATATACCTGGTTCTTCGACAAAAACACATTTTCTTATCATACGTGATACAATAACTATAGTACAATAGGAGTCGAGCAAAAATCATTGGATGTAACTTCTTAACTGTAGAAACAATACCTTTTATAAACTAAATAGTGAGGGCCTTTTTCTCTTTTTCCTTTTTTAATATTTACAGCTTTAATCTGTCACGTTTGATCAAAGAAGAAAATCTTAAATATATTTATATAAAACACAAATGTACTATTGAATTACTCTCAACTTCTATTTATTCTGACTGAACTCTGTACAATTTTCTTTAAGTTGTAGTTGATGAGATACAGACAAGGTCTTAGCACAGAAAATAGAGATATCGTTAAAGATTGTAATTTATGTAAAATCATTTTATCACTAACGATTTTCGAGATATTCTGTTATAGCTTAATTTTTTTATAACTTAAAAACTCTAATCCTGTCTCTGATCTTGTCAAAAGCTGATAGTAATGACTTTGTAATATTAAAGCTAACACTATGTTTAAATATTTAACTATATTGCTGCTGTATGTACAACAAAGTGAGTAATGGAACAACTCCTTAAACGTATATTTCATATTTGTAACAGACGGACAAGTAAACCTTTATGTAACGGTTGGTTGTGAGTCAATTTGTTATATAGCAGACGATGTTTTAGTTATAGTAATTGTCCGCTAGGGGAGAACCGACCGCTTGTTGCTGTCCATAGAGGGCTCCACCTGCAACATCTTTCACTGGGGAAGAGACTTTGTAATTACTAACAATGTTGTGTAAGACTTTTCAGTTATGTTGTTTGTATATAGCTTAGATTTAATATATCTTTGTTGCATGTAAACGAAGGTTAGCCGCAATGTATATGCAGGCAATATCTAGTAAACAATTAATTGTGTGTTAGAAAAGAAGTCTCCTAAACTAATTATATATCCAGGTATGTCGGCTAACTGAACCATGGAGTACTTTCTATTATAGCAAATTTTACACATTTTGTTGAAACTTAATTGAAAGAAGCACCTAAAGTAATACTGCGAATAAACAGTGTGAGTAAAGCAATGTGTCAATATCTTCTCGATTCACTTTTGTAGTAATTCAGGAAGAACTTGGTGGAACTTAAAAGGAACTATAGCTAAAAAAGTAAAGGTACACTGAAATGTGGAAAGCCTTCTGTTCTTTATTACACTGTCTACTCCGTGGTCCCCATTATTGGTCTTCTTTTTAATTTAAATAAAGCCTTATCATTTTAATAATTATTATCCTTGAGTGAAGTTACAGCTAGTTGCCATGTAAAATCATTAAGCTTTCATTTTCGAGTTTGTCCCTTTCTTACAGTTTGTTAGTTATTCAAAAGTCACATGGATATAGAGATCTTACGACAACATTCCGCAACAGTTTAACATATGTTCATCATGAAAGTATTTTAGATACATTTAAAAAAAGCAACAACATTTACGAGAACGCTTCTTGCAAATGTTAGTAAGGGTTGAGTGATATTTTTGTAAGTATACGTCTGACATTCTAGGAAGATGCTGAGTGTTTTACTTTTGGGGTTATGTTGTTTATAGACACATAGACCTTTTTGTAAAGTTGCTTTAACTATTGAAGATATGTACTCAACTATCAACAACTTTACTGTTTACTATAACTATTTGTGACCGAGCGAAATGGCTCAGGCGGTTTCGTCTGAGGCCAGGGTTCGATACCCGTGGCCGACCTATCTGACCTATGGGGTTTTTCGTGTGTTTTCTCAGGTCACTAGGTGAATGCTGGGTAGATTAATTACATTCCCCGAATTACCTGTCCCTGCATTTCATCTACATTATCGTTTTATATCATCTCTCATCAGGTGGTGTCTTTCAGGATAGAAGTGTCGGCGGTGCATGGCAGGATGATATGCTCCGAGGTAAACTACATCCTCCCCCGGTAGGTCCGTTGCAGGTCTCCGCGCCTCTGCTGGGACCATCTCGGGACCGCCAGCCAGGAACTTTTAGGGCTCGGTTGCTGGGCTCTTTGCCGTCCCGCAGTAGGGGGGTGAGTTCGTTGTCCTGACCTGTCGGGGGAAGTCTCTATCAAAGTAAACCTTAGAGACCCTGCCCTCTGAATTGTCGTGACTCCCTCTGTCTCCTTCGCCTCATTCTTCCTCCCGGAGGTGTCCCACTTTGGGGTACAGGAACAATGGGCACAGCATGGTGATCTACGTACCGAATCCCCTCCGTAATGAAATCCCAAAAACAATAATAAGTGTAAGTTGTGTTGACTACCAAGTCTGTGTTAAGACGAACGTGGTCTTTAGGTGTTACGGACTGTCAATAGCCAATTACAATAAAACATTTGTACAACAGATAGTAAGAATAAAAGACATTAATTTTACAAACACTTTTGTCAACCTTAAAGTCCACTTGGTTCAACATTAGATTTTCATGTTACTTGTTACCAAATTTTATCACACATTCACTTAACAGTGTCGAACTTTAAAACCTTAGGAAACTAAATATATTTGTCATCAACAAAGATACACATACAATGTTGTTAGTGGACATTGCCAGTAACTCTGTACTATGACATTACTTTAAAGTATCTGATGGTTGTACTTACAAGAGTTTCACTTCTCACTTCTGTACATAATATTCTTAAAATCGTACATTCATCTATCTACTTGATACTAATCAACATAAACATTATTAAAATGGTTTTGTTGCATATTTCCTTATGGTTAACTACATTGACAATACCGTCAACTTTAAACGATAGTCAATTTTTAAATCTTTTAAAGTTTATTACATTCCCCTGTATCTACGTGTTTGCTAACAACGTAGAAGTGTAACGCCAGTTCAATACATTCGATATTCTATAACCTGTAAATTAATTACACTTTTAGAGTTATAACGAACGATTTCCTCTTGGAGTTGAGGTACATTGGCCATAGTAATGAGGTAAACGTAAACATTTTAAAATTTAGTTATAATGCTGTAATTGAACTGACATTTGTGAATGAGAATAGAAAACTTTATAATTGTGTATATTTACACACGTGGATACAAATTCCAACGAAAGCATTTTCTAACCTTAATGCTAGAAGGAACAACAGACCCATGTTCAGTTTGAAGAAATGTCTACACATATAGTTAATTCAGAAGGCTTTCGTTCATCAGCACAGTCAACTGTTAGCGCGATGTTGCCTACAAATACATTATAGCTATCGTTCTTTTTCAAGGAATAAAGAACAAAGAAATATAAGTTATATGTAGAAAACAAAGTTAGAATGTATTATCCAATTTCATAAATAAGTTCAAAGATTCTTCCCGAGTGTAAGATATTACAGGTGGAGCCCTCTCTGGAGAGCAACAAGCAGTCTGTTCTCCCCTGGCGGACATTTACTATAACTAAAACATCGTCTGCTATATAACAGATTCACTCAGGACCAACCGTTACACAAAGGTTTACTTGTCCGTCTGTTACAAATTTGAAGTAAACATTTACGGAGAACATGGTTGAAGATTTTCGGATTACGTTTCGAGTTTGATAGTTATTCATTTAAGCTTTTGACAAGTTCAAAAATTGGATTAGCGTTTTTAAACCATAAAATAATTTGAAAATTTAACTGGAACGAAAGAATATGTGGAAAGTCGTTAGCGATAAATGAAGTTTACAAAATAATTATGTTCTTTAACTGAATCTTCAGTTGGTGTCTTAGCTCCTTGTCGGTATCTAAATGAACCACAAGATAAAAAGGATAACTTTGTAAACGTATTTTGCACAATTAAGTATTTCTTAAGCCTTCTTTATTTCTAGTTCAAATGTCCAATACGTTTATATCTTATAAAGCTTATCCTATTCTCGTAAGTTCATAGGAATAACGGTGGAATTCAAAAGGCCGCATGATATGACCCGATTTTTAAAATTTAACTATATGCTTTTTGTGTTTAAGTCGAAATTAATAATGAAACTTCCGTAACATTCAGTTTAAACTTAGAGCAGATATAAAGCAAGTCATATTGGAAGAGGGGGGTGAGAAAGTACTGTGAATATATCATGTTATATGTAACTGTTTTATAGCAGAGAATGCTTTAGTTACAGGAATTATGTGCCAACAGAAAAATTTCAGTTGGGAATAAGGTAATTGGCGACCGTAAGGGAGTTGCTGTCCAGAGATGGCTCCACCGGTCACATTTTACACTGACGAAGTAAATATATATTTATTTATTATGTTTTAAAATATAATTTAATTATATTCTTGATATACAGCTTAGACTTACTTGCTCTTAATACTATGGAAATAAACAGGTGCTAGTATGAATGCAGAGAAAATATTGGAGGAATAAACAATTGCGGTGAGAAAGGATGTCTCGTAAAGCAAGTATATGTATATGTGTTTTCGTATTTGTGAAGCCCTGAATACCTTCCACTTTTCCACCCTTACTCTCCACGCGCCTCGTTCAGGGCCTTTTGGTCATGTTCGACGCCTGGCCATCATTCTTTACCCGCTCGCCGTTATTGACGGCCAGCTCCTACACTTCACCTCTACTAACGGGAGTGCTTTTAGCGGGATCCCACAAAGCCACTCAAACTACCTTCCTAACTTTCACCTCCTAACCTTAGTAGTTGTAAAAAAAAAAAAATTTGTGAAGCATGTTATTATAGACTTGATAATTTTTGTAACGGGATTGGCTTACTGAGTGAAGCTGATCCCACCCTAAATAATATCGAACATGTTTGCTTGGCACACCTCAACCAGCGTTGCCAATCGAATTATATTAAATCCGGCTACAGGTTGAGCAAAATTCCGCTAACCGATCGGTGAAGGTACAGGGAGCAATTGCTTCCCTGTATCCAATGCTGGGGTCAACCTCGATGCCAGTTGGCATGAAGTTATACCTCTTCCGAGCGCTGGTAATCCCGGTTATGTTTTACGTCTGCGAGATCTGGGGCATGGCCGCAGACAGCATGGCTCCAACGTGCACAGAATAGAGGACTTAGGTCTATATATATATTCTGTGGGACGTTATTTTCCTACCAGGTTGCTTCACGAGGCCTCGAGTCTTCCATACGTGGAGGATGAATTTAGGCGCCGGGCATCAAAAATATACGCAAGTTTACCCAATCACAGAAGCGCCCTTGTCTGGTCCGTGGGAGTCCTCGGAGGATATCAGTGAACAAATCCAGCTATAATAGCAAAGACGGCTCCTATTGATAAAACATAATGAAAATAGATCTATTGAATGAGCCCATAATTATCCTCCAGCAGAACATACCTATAATGAATTAACTGATTACAATTTATTTGCTTCTTACTTAATTTTATTAATTTATTAATAAATAAGGGCTTCCCTTTCACCTTTATCTTACTCCCATGTGCTCCCCAGCCTCCATTTTTTTAATTAACCAACAACAGTGTAAATTGGGTAGGGGTAGGAAGAAGAATGGGTGCATGGGCAGGATGTTGTTCTGAGGTGATTCTATTTTTTGAGGCCTGTGGTGCTAATTTTGTTGGGAATATGACGCGAATTTGGTGGCCGGTACCGCCTGAGCAACCCGGCTGTTCGTGGGTACAAACTAGCTGTGCGGAAACCCGCTTGTGGTGATCAGGTAGCAGTCATGATCCAGGAGACCCTGGCTACGACCTGTGTACAGTGGTGATGGTTCTATGCATGACTGGATGGTGTCATTAGGTCCTCGTTGGAACTGGATTGTGGTGATGCAGAAGGGCCATGGCCGTCAGAGCTCATGACCGGGGGGGTGGCGGCGTTGCAGGTCTGTTGGCGGCGGCGTCCTGCGTGTGCGGGTGTCTCGATGTGGCAGAAATTGCGGCGGAGGGACCCCGTGCTCTGGTGCCAGACACAGCTTCAAGTCGTAGATGCTCTGGGTGATGTGGTCCTGATGTTCGCGAAGGGCTTCGTGTAGCTTCTTGTTGGGTGCTGTATGGTTGATGTATCCAACAATCTTTTCAAGCTTGCCCTTGCAGTAGCTTAGTATGTCGTTGGGTGGGTCGTCGCAGAAGGCGCTGGTGATGATATCAATTTTGGACAGAAGAGCGGCAATCCCTTCTTCGTATTGGGCTGCGCTGTCCTGGAGATGGGTGTTGATTGACTCTATCGGTTCCTGCGGTGTAAGTCCTTCCATGAGTTGGTTGGAGAGCGTGGTCAGCCTGTCTTGCATATCCTGGAGGGCGGCGTTGGTTGTGCCGCGTTGAGCGGCAGCAGCTGCTAGGCATTCCTCTATGTTGCCCAGGCTTTGGTTTATGTTTAGGACCTCAGAATGAAGGTCCTGAACTTCCACCGCTGGGGGACGGTTGTTGACTGCGGTGACAGTGGTCGTCAGGAGCTACTCGAGTCTGCACAGCCTGATGCTGGTTCGGTGAAGCTCCTCTCGTAGACTACCAAGAGCTTGCTGCCAGTCGGCGGGCTCACTGATGGTTGCGTTCCGAGGTGCTGGTCCACTGATGTTCCGGCGTGGGTAAAGTGGGCACTGTGCCTGACCAGTAAAATGGCCTAGACCATTACAGGTGGCGCAGTACTGGCGTCGGCGCCTGAGGTCGTGTGCCTGACATACTGCTGTGGGATTAGGAGCGCCACAGTAGTGGCACCGCGGAGGCGCAGTGCAAGTGTCAGCGGTGTGCCCATAGGCGCAGCATTGTCTGCATGGAGTGTGGCGCTGCAGTTTACTATTCTCAAATTTGAGACACTGCCCAAGTATGGGCAGGCCTGCAGCTAAGGCGGCGTCGCGATCCTTCTGATCTCTGAACTGCAGACGCACACATGTTGTTCGACCCCTCCTGCTAGTGATGCGGGTGGCGCTGATCACTGAGGGCCACTTCTGTGATGCGGCGGTGAGTAGGAACCTAGAGGGTAGGTCCCTAGGAGCTCCAACGGTGACTGCGGTGTGTGAGGTAGCGGTTGTCAGCTGGTGTTCAGTGGCGGCAGTAGTTGCCGTCGCTTGGCTGGTTGGTGCTGATGGAGTCTGTCTGCCTGCATGGTTACAAGGCGATTGATCCAATGGCAGTGGTGCAGCCGTAGGTGGCTGTGGCATGCTCGGGATTCCAGTCTCCGTATTGCGCGGTGAATCGCTGCATTGGCTGGTGTGTGGAGCTAACTGTCAAGAACTTCTCGGCAGGCTCAGCGGATTGCTCCCTCTCGGCCACCAGAGGCGGCGACGTGGCGGGAGACGTTTCCCGAGAGCTGGCAGGAGATGGCGGAGCGGTCCTCGCCGGCTGACTTGACTTCTTCTTCTTCTTGACTGCGTTCTTCTTTACCAATCTGGATCTGCGTTGTCTCGGAATAGAGAGATGTGTACTCGTCCCTCACTAGAGTAAGCCTCCATTATAACACAGTCTCATCACTAAATAGTCAAACTCCTTTACCACCTCCACTTTTTGGTCATTTAGATGTCACTTTTCATCTTTTCCTAGCTGATCACCTTTCTTAATATCTACTATTTTAGACTTACTTGATTAATTCTGGTCCCCCATTCCTTACAGTAACTGATAATTTCATTTATTGCTCTCTGTAATCCTATCTCTGTTAAAGATGTCATTACCAAGTCATCTACAAGTAGTAATCCTGGTATTACATTGTTCCTAATAATTGAGCTATGATTGTTGCTTTTAAAAACATATAAAATTATAAAAAAACACATTAAATCAAGGTACATTAACCTCAATTGAGCTTCATTAATTTTTAAACAGATATTGCTGTTAATTCTGTATCACTGCATTTAACCATAATTTCCTGTTATTTTATTTTGATGTCACATTTGAGAAGCTCCCTTTCTGTCTCTACAAACAGCTTACGTAATAACTACTGCTAGAAAATGACTACAGGTATTACGCAGTAACTCATCATTTCTATTTTTCTTTCTCCATTATTTTGAAACATTTCTTATAAAAAAAGAAACAGTAACATGTAGATTGTGAGAAAAAATATTTTTTAACAGCTCAGAATATTTAAAATGAATATGTATAACTTGTTAACGACTGTATCACACGATTTTTGCAGATAAATCCTTAAAAACATTACAAATAAGAAAAAAGAAGAATATGAACATATGATGGATGCTGGGACTGAAACGGTTAAATAAAGACTTCCAATTTTTTAAGGATACGGAGAAGCAACAAGGAATAACTTGAAAAAAACACGATACGCTTAATACAGATTGGCATTTAATAAGATACAGTGACACTTTGTACATCCCTTACGGTTTACCAATTACGGAAAAGTAATTCAGAATGTGGAAGACACCTGACGCCATTCCCGGATGATTTAAGATATACATTTGTACTTACACTAAGTACGTAGTAGGTAATGTAAAACCTGTACCGAGATGTGACTTTGGTACAAATCTATATGTTCAAATCATGTAGTCAAAATAATTATAAATAGAAGTCGACAAAAGTATTGGAACAACTTCTCACCTCTATCTCAAATAATGTGACCAAATGATAAAATTTTTGGTATAAAGGCAACATGCTAACTAAAATATTCTGGAAATAGTCTCAGACACATTCCGTCTAAATTCGCTTGTAATCATAACATATGGACAAGCTTTTAATATATCTAATGTCAAATATTGTTAAAAAACATAATTTATGACAACTTAATTTATCTAATTAAAGATTTTGGAAGCCTTCTGTGGTGATATTTCAATACCCAATATCTGTATATCTTAGAAATGCTAATCCTATTGTTGTAAGTTAACAAGAATGGCACTAGAATCTAAAAGACAGTATGAACTGACACATTTAACTTCGCATTCTCGTAGCTTCAACAAAATGAATAATGAAATATTTCTATATATACTTTAATCTTTGTAATTTAGAGAAGATGGAGTAATGAGTCTTAGTAACGTGGCAGATTGAGAGTATAACACGTTAAATGGCTCAGCTACACGAACTGATAGTTATAGTGATTGTCCGCCAGGAGAGAAAATTCTGAGCTGCCAACCAAACTGGAGTCGCTGTCGAGAGATGGCTTCACAGGTAATAACTTATGCTGAGAGGGAATATGTTTATTTATTTACCAAGTTTAGTAACTTAGTGTCAGTATAGTCTTTGCGTAAAGGTTAGCTTTAATTGTTCTATATTACCTTATAACAAACAATAGCTTCAGTGAATGTTGGGATTTTTTCCAAAAAATAAATAATACTGTGTCAGAAAGGAAGTCTTCTAAGCGCTGTACATCACGACCATGTTTTTTCTATAAGAGCTACAGCAACATGGTATTCGATAGCTTTCGCAAATGGGGAATTATGTTGTAACTTATATCTCTAATGCTCAATATGTGTGGACATGTTTGTGTTCCTAGTGGATAGACTTGTTACGCGATATCAGTATACCTCAAGTTTGACATGACGCGAAAAAAGTAAAATCAATTGTGGAGCATTGCAAAGAAAACAAACTTCACAAACCAATTATGTACAAATATGCTCATTTCTATTTCATTCATTATATATTTACCTACTTCATGTTGATGGACATACACATTATTAATACGGTAGGTAGTTGATCTTATAGCAAAATGTAAGCATTACAATAATTTCAAATACAACTTCGCATTCTTTCTCTCTCTCTCTCTCTCTCTCCTTTTTTTGTGTGTAAATTACATTCTTTAACTCTTTAATGTCATATCGGACGATAAATGGAATGGTTGAAATGATGCTCAAACGGGTCCAGGGCCCATGAAGCTTAGATTTACCCGATACTTGTATTTTAGGATAAGGGAAAACCCTGGAAATAATATTATGGTAACTCATCCTGAGCTAGTTTCGAACTCAAAACCTTCTGAACTTGAGGCAGACATGCTAACATCTTCGCTGCCGAGGCAAATGCTGACGTCTTGAGTAGTGGTATTGTCTACAGCAAAACTTGCATCTGAACTGTGGAAACTGTCAGGCCTAACTATACTTTCAACTTTGTTATACTTTACTACCTCCCTCCTCCGTCCTCAAAATTAACTCCCAATCGAAAACCTACATCACCTTCATCCTACATAATTCAATAAAAATCCTACCTGCGGTAAAACCCTTAATGAGTGGGCACGCAGCAAAAACCTTCTGGCTGTATACAGCCAGCCAGCACGAGCGAGCGAACTCAAGTATGTTTCTACGGAAAGCATAGTTTTGTTGGAACTTGTATATTTTATAATAAGCAACACAGTTGTAAGTTTTCATTTCATTCATCAAGAATGATAATCGCACTACAGGATTTTAACTCAATATGGCATCTGTGGGTAAACTTTACTATCATTTCCAGTATAGCTCAACTTCAAGGGGAAATAGTACCTTACAGCTCAACAAACTAATTAATTTACGTGTGATGCAATATCGAACGTAACGCTCCCACGAGTTGTTAATAAAATTATATGTTAATATGTTTCCCTTCTCACTTTTGTACATAATACTTTTAGAACGTACATCCATTTATCTACTTGATGCTAATCAACATAAACATTATTAAAATGGTTTTGTTACGTATTTCCTTATGGGTATCTACAATGGCAATACCGTCAACTTTAAACGATAGTCATTTTTTTAAAGCTGGTCACTAGTATGTGATATTTTCGACATTCCATTTCTTTTGTATGACCTGGACTTATAAAAACATGAATATGTTCCCATTTGGGACAAACTTTAAGTATTTGAACGTTTACAACAACAACAATGAATATTTCAAATATGACTATCACAAAAGAAATTATTTGACACAAACCGTGTGTTTTAAGGAGATTTACATTTTTATAAAGTAAGAATTTGTCTGTATCTCACCGTTTATCAGTTATACAAAGCGATTCACAATAAAAGAACGTCTCAGACAATTCAAGACAATGAGTCAAATGATATTTTGGGACACAAAACTCGAAACTTCATTAACGTAGAAATTCAAGATATTCACTTCCTTTGGAATGAAGCAATCTTAAACATATGATAGTTACATAACAATTATTACATTTATTTTTGAGAAAGTCGGAATTTACATAAAGTTTAGCTGTGGACATTTTTCTCGTCGCAATTTTTGTAAGAAGCACAACTTAAATTTCAAGTTTGGTATTTAACACGAGTTTAGGTTTTTGAGTTGTTCTGTTTACAACTTTTGTTTGTTTTGTTTCTGTTCTATCTGTTATAAAACGATCAATTTAATTTGTTTATGTAAATGTTCTCTTACTGAAGTAAACCAAAGTATAAAAGAAGTGTAAGATGTTTGCATTTAAACTTATGAGGTTATCCTGTGTGCTCCCCATAAGGAGCTCTGTCCACATATTTTGTATATCACAATTTTTAAGACGCTGTTCCACAACAATTTGGAGATCTTGGAGTTATATCTGTGTGTGAGTGTGTGTTGTAACACATTACACATAAAGTAATCCGTTTTAAACACGTTATTTACACAAAAGGTTCCCGAGAAATATTTCCGTTTACTCGTTAGGCAGTTTTACGACTTAGAGTATAACTTTACATGTGAAGTTGCTCCGTTACGAGAATTATTTTACGTATATCCAGATTTCCATCATATAAGTGGTCCGTGTTAGGGAGGTTTTACTGTGTATGGTAAGATTTCTACTGCACGAAGGCCATGATGAACAGAGCTTGGACTAATAACTCAGACTTATGGTGACTCGTTACTCATTATAAAATTTGTATGACTAAAAGTTGTCATGATCCGAGCGAAGTGTGTAACAAAGAATGTACGAGATATCACCTACTCAGCTGTATAAACAGAGTCAAGTCGTTACTAAACCATACATTCACTTCATTTTATCATATTCAACATCTTACTGCACTCACTTTATCTCAAATATATTTTATGGAGTTGTTAACCATTTCCGAGATATCTTTTATTTGTTTGATTCTCTTCAATACTTAAACTGCTCAAGAATGAAGTTGTAATTAAATTACGTAGCAGATAGCTTTAACATTTCATAATGTTTTGAAGTTTACTGCATTCCCTTGTACCTACATGATTGTAAACATCGTAGAAGAGTAACGCCAGTTCAACACATTCGATATTCCATCATCTGTAAGTTCATTACAATTTCAGAGTTATAACGAACGATTTCCTCTTGGAGTTGAAGTATATTGGCCATAGAATGAGGGTTGTGTTACTATGGTGTAAATAAACTGGCATTTGTGAATGATGAATAGAAAAGCTTCTAATTGTATTTATTAGTATAGATGGATAAAAATTCCCACAAAACAATTTTACTATAGGATAATGAACAATAAAACCATGCTCAGCTCGCTCGCTCGCTCGTGCTGGCTGACTGTATAAAGCCAGAAGGTTTTTGCTGCGTGCCCACCCATTAAGGGTTTTACCGCAAGTAGTATTTGTATTGAATTATGTAGGATGAAGGTGATGTAGGATTTTTGTTTGGGAGTTAATTTTGCGGTTACCAAAGTACCTTTGGGTTGAAGGGGAGGACTTAGTACCCAATTTTTGTTTTAAGTTTTAGATTTTAGTTGGGGAGAAATTTAGATGCCAAACAGCTTGGAAGAATTATGAGGAGCTCAGCTTTAGCTGCTGATAGGTTTAGCTCCTGTGTTATCTAGGGTGCAGGCATGCCATACGGGGGACCCGATGCAGTCTAGATCGGCGTCTAGTGGGGTCATAATTTCCCAATGATCTGACAAGGGCGCTTCTATGTGATGGTAAACTTGCGTATAATTTTGAAGCCCGGCGCCTAATTTCATCCTCCACGTATGGAAGACCCGATGCTTCGTGGAGCAACCTGGTAGGGAAATATCGTCCCACAGAATGGATAGACCGCAGTCCTTTATTCTGTGCACGTTGAAGCCATGCTAAACAGCTGTCTGCTGCCATGCCCCAGATCTCGCAGGCATATAGCATCACCGGGATTACCAGCGCTCGGAAGAGGTACAACTTCATGCAGACTGGCATCGTAAATGTGCGACGTCGCAAGAAGCTGTGTAGGATGTTGATCATTTGTGTTGGGAGCCCCAAGTGGATCGAAAATAACTACACATATAGTTAATTTAGAAGGCTTTCTTTCAGAAGTACAGTAAATTGTTTGCTCGATATTGACTACATGTATATTATAGCTACCGTTTTTTTTTTTCAAGGAATAAAGAGCAATTTAAACTAAACTGTATGTCAATAACATAGTTAAAATGTATTACACAATTTCGTAAATAATTACTAAGTCTCTTTCCCAGTGTAAGATATGACAAGTGGAGCCCTCTCTGTACAGCAACAAGCGGTCGGTTCTCCCCTGGCGGACAATTACTATAACTAAGACATCTCTGCTATATAACAAATTGACTCACGACCAATCGTTACACAAAGGTTTATTAATCCAATTAATGCGACATCACTTCAATACTTGTATTCAAGTATAATAGTAACATACTACTGTCGTAATGTTCAACAATGAGCTTAGAGACAGCAGTTTACAAAGTTTGGAGACAATATTTCTTTTTAAGATATGATTATACAATGTATTATTTTATATTTCCAAAGTAGTGACTTCCAGTAGAGAAGGAGTTCTTCAAATCAAGTAACCATACACAATATTTAGATTTTCTGTTTATTATTATATCTATTGTGATTTAGAATTATTGTGATTTACAAATGTAATAACATGTATATAAAACATGTAAAAGTAAGGTATATTAATTTCAATTTTGTTTAATCGATTTAGTTAAATATTTTGCTCTTAATTTTCTATTAATCCTTTTTGAAATAGTCTCCAGTTGTTTCATTTTCATATCACATTCGAGCAGCTTCCTTTCTCTCTCTACAAACTGTTTACATGTAAAACCTGTACCGAGATATGACTTTGGTACAAATCTGTATGTTCAAATCATGTAGTCAACATGTTGTACTATTATAAAATAGAATTGACAAAAATATACAAACTTCCTACTTCCAATGACTTAACTTTACATAAGATACATTCTGAAAGACTTTCCTTATCTTTTGGAATAAATTATTTCTCTATTTAATTCTGATTATTTGATCAAAATGCCTAATGTTCATTACAAAAACAGAATGTACAAGTGTAATTTTGTAGAAATAGGCTCAGATTCATTCTAAGCCAAATCTTGTTAAAAATTATAACATAACTTTATTTAATTAATAATTTTACGTCTACTCTTGTTCCATTTCAATATCCAATACTTTTATACCTTAAAAATTATAATCCTGCTCTTGTAAATTTGTAAGAATAGCACTACAATTTAAAAGACAGCATGAGCTGACCCCATTCTTAATATTTAACGACGTCCTTCTCATATCTACAACAAAATGCGTAATGAAACTGCATCTGTTACTTTTTTAATTTGGGGCAGACAGAATAATCATCTTAGTGTTAGGGCGGATTGGGAGTGTATCACGTTAAATGTCTGCAGTAGACAATCTGTTAGTTATTGTTATTGTCCACCAGGAGAGAAATTCCAGAACTGCCAACCGAACTGGAATCTCTGTCCATAGATGGCACCACAGGTAATATCTTATACTAGAGACAAATATGAGTGATTATTTACCAAGTTTTACAACATAGGATGAGTGCGTACTTTACATAAAGCTTCGATTTAATTGTTCTTTATGGCTTTAGAGCAAATAACAGGTTCAGTGAATACACGGATAACTTCGAAGAAATAAATAATGCTGTGTAATAGAGGAAGGCGTCTAAGGCATGTACATTTTGGCCACTTTTTCATCTAAGAAGTATCCAAACTTGCAATAGTATGTTATTTAGTAAAAACTTTTGCTGGAACTTGTGTCGATCAATATAGTTCTAAATAAATTTAACGTATAGACTTTGTGAGAAACCTGGTAAGTCGTACTGGTGTACCTCAAGTTAGAGAGGAAATTGTTGTTGAAATACTTGCTGCGTTGAACGCGGGTGACTTTTTGGTTCTTATTACTAAACCTTATTTATTTGCGCACTCCACGTCAATTGAAATACACGGTGTCATTATTTCGAATGAATATCAAATCCGCACATTTATGCAAAGTGCTTAAGTTTTGTATATTTTATTGCACTAAGGATTTTTATCTTTTATTATTCCTTTGTTATTATTTTCCCTGCTATAAAATAGGATAATACAGTAGGAAGCTAAGCCTATAGATATAATTAAATATATTAAAGCTATTTACTACGTAACGACCTTCATATTTGATTTGGGTTGTATAGATTATCTATAAAAGATCAGTTATAGTAAATTCAAATACCAAGAATTATCTCGCAAAAGCTTTACACACAAAAAGTATATTTCGATTTATCGTTTGTTTGATCAAGATCTGTTTATTGCAGCAGTAAAGTTTTGTCTGTCTCCTACAGTTCACCATAATGGTAATATCCTAGGAATGGAGGGTCTTTCGTCTATATTTCCAGTTGAACCTAGATTTTTATTTAATTTACATTCAAAAATACTATAAAGATATGTTCTCAGAAATCCTTGAAACAATTTTTGAGAATATGTTTGAAAATTTTCCATGTCTAAAAGGTCTGGGGTCGAGATTTCCCTGAATATTTACGCGTCACATCCTTTAAATATACTGAGTATTTAGCCGACTTTTGTTGTAAGAGCTTTGTGACTGAGAAAGTACATTAACTGTCTTTGTTATACAGGAGACGTTGTAGTTATAGTCATTGTCCGCCAGGGGAGAACATACCTCTTGTTGCTGTCCAGAGAGGGCTCCACCTATATTATCTTACACTGGGGAAAAAACTTTGTAATTATTAACAATGTTGTGTAAGATATTATAATTATTTCCCTTATATATAACCTATATTTAATTTTTCCTTGTTGCCTGTAAACGAAACTTAGCTGAAATATATATGCAGGCAATTTAGAGTAAACCATTAATTGTGTGTCAGAAAATAAGTCTGCTAAAGAAACTATATCACTAGGGATTTCGGCTGACTGAACCATTGATGTAATTATAATCTTTGTCACGAACTTTTTTTTTTGAGATATAATTGGATAATGCAATTTAAGCAATGCAGTGTGTATGGAGGAATGTAGGAAGAACTGTAGGCAACCAGAGAAAAAAGGAAAGCCTGTTAATAAATAACAGTGATATAAGCATTTCTGTCCTTCAGCCGCGAATATGAGGAATTGAGGTTACACAGTGTACTCCTTGTCACGCCTTATTGATCTTCATTTTAATTGCAGTACATCTAACGATTGTAATAATTGTGTAGGTGAAAGGTTAAAGCTAATTGCCATGTAAAATGATTTTAAGATTCCATTCCCGAGTTTTTTCATCTCTTATGGTTTGACTGTTATACAAAAGTCACACGGATATAGATATCCTCCCATAACCCGGCAAAATTTAAGATATGTTAATGTTTCATCATGAAAGTATTTTATAGCCAGTTTTTTTAAAGAAAAAATAACCAACATTTTCGAGAACGCTTGTTGCAAATGTTAGTAAGGGTTGAGGGATATTCTTGTAAATCTACGTCTGACATCCTAGGAAGATGCTGAATGTTTTACTTTTGGGGTTATTTTGTTTGTAGACACATAGACCTCTTTGTAAAGTTGCTCTAACTATTGAAGATATGTACTCAAGTATCAATAACTTTACCGTTTGTGTAATAACAATAAGAAGAGTGAGTTGTGTTAACACGAACGTGGTGTTTAGGTGTACTACAACAGATACACGCTATTTTTACATCCTTACCAACCTTAAATTCCACACTAAAGTTACACGTTACCGAAACTTGCCATATTTTTATTTAACAATGGGAACTTACAGTTTTATATAAATAAACCTTTAAATTCGTAGGATACTAAACTGACCTTTCATCAACTAAGATACGTATACAATGTTGTTACTCGACATTGTCAGTAACTCTATAGCATGACAGTACTTTGAAATATCTGATGGCTGGACTTACAAAATGGAATGTGTAGTGTTTAACGTCCGCTTTTATTACATACGGCCCCGCAGGCGGTGACACTGATCATACATGAAATGAAGATGGAGCACCGGTGGAATGAGATGGCGGGGGAAACCGGAGGTCCCGGAGAAAACCCGCCCCAGGGCCGTGTTGTCCGCCACCAATCTCACTTTGCGGTCGCCTGGGATCCAACCCGGGCCGCCTTGGTGCGAGCCAAGCGGTCTAACTACTGAGCCACACTGCGGTCCATTGTACTTACAAGAGTTTCACTTCTCACTTTTGTACATTCATCTATCTAACACTATTAAAATGTTTTTGTTACACATTTCCTTATGGGTATCTACAATGGCAATACACTCAAGTTTAAACGATAGCCAACTTTTTTAAAGCCGGTCACTAGTATGTGATATCTTTGACATTCCATTTCTTATGTATGGACTTACAAAAACATGAATATGTTCCCATTTGGGAAAAAGTTTATGTATTTGAACGTTTACAACAATAACAATGAATATTTCAAATATGACTATCACAAAAGAAATTATTTGACACAAACCGTGTGTTTTAAGGAGACTTGCATTTTTATAAAGTAAGATCTTGTCTATGTCTCACAGTTTATCAGTTATACAAAGCGATTCAGAATAAAAGAACGTCTCAGACAATTCAAGACAATGAGTCAAATGATATTTTAGGACACAAAACCCGAAACTTCATTAACGTCCAAATTCAAGACACACACTTCCTTTGAAATGAAGTTTTCTTAAACATATGATAGTTACATAACAATTATTACATCTACTTTGGGAAAGTTAGAATTTACATAAAGTTCAAATGGGGACATTTTTCTTGTGAGTGTCAAATATTTTAATGTGGTCACTATGTAATGACATGTAGATTCCGGTGTCTTTAATGACAGCAATAATTTTTAACACAGACTTCCAATTGTTGAAATATAAACATTGAAACATTTGGACAAGCAACAAGTAATAACCTGTAAACTATTCACTGTACAAAAGACATACTTAATAAAGAGTGAGCTTTAACAAGATCAGTGAGATTCTATCTCTTACGGTTTATCAGTTATGGAAAAGTCATCCACAATGACCAACACTTCTGACGTCATTACCACATGATTCAAGATATACATTTATAAAACATATGGCGAGTTCTCCAGGATCTTCACTTACAATCCTTGGAGTACGTTGTACTGTGTTTGATGTTCCGCAACCTCAGATATTTTGGTTACGTTCTTTACACACACGGCGAACCGTTTTATAGAAAGGCATTATTTTTTTTTATTTCAGAGAGTTAACAAATATGTATTTCTGATCAATTCTAGAGATTATTGTCACCCGAGCGTCGGAACACCCTATAGACTGGGCGAGCAGCAGACGGGTCGGTGTTCGCCCCGCCCCCTCGTTTGTCTTATAGCGTTAAGAAGGGATGGCTGGGACAAAAAACATCACGGCACCGTCTCTTCTGTTCCACCTGTGTTCTCGAACTTACAGGATATTTCCTCTAATCCGGAACCTTCCGATCGACCCGCTGGCCCTATATAAGCAGCACGTCGAGTTAGTCAGTCAGTTCTTGGTGTAAGAATGCAGTGCTAGTGTACGACGAGAAGACTGTGTGAGAGCATCGGAAGATTGTACGTAATTGCAAGTGCAAGTGTAAGTTTAACGGACGAACTGGTGAATCGTAATTGTGTGCATTACGTAATTCTGTGTAATTGGCAAGAGTTGAACTGTAAGTCGGTGGAAATAAAGAACATTTTTGAGTGGTGTAATTGGACTTTTCATTTCACGAACCCACAAAGTCACACTGGTGTCAGGAAGCGGGAAAACAACATCACCGAACATTACAACCATGGACGCGGCATTGGAAAAGATTTTGGAGAAGATGATGGAAATGAAGACCGAACTAATCTCGGAAATGAAGACGGCCAATGAAAACCTCGCTGCAAAAACAGAAGTGGCAAACAACAACCTCACCGCCGAGTTGAAACAAATGAAGACGGCCAACGACAACATCACCGCAGAGTTGAAACAAATGAAGACGGCCAACGACATCACCGCAGAGTTGAAACAAATGAAGACGGCCAACGACAACATCACCGGGAAGATGGAAGAAATGAAGGCCGAATTAACAGCGAAGATGGAAACGGCAAACAACAACTTGGCCACGACAATGACCGCAAAGATGGCCGAACTGACAACGGAGATGAGGGAGGCGAACGAGGTCCTCGCCGCCAAGTTTGAGGAACGGTTGGCCGGCGTGAGGGATGACGTCACGAATCTGGGCAAGCGGATGGGTCAAGTAGACGACCGCCTTAATGATTTAGAGGAAAAGGCCGACAACATCGCAAAACCCCTCACCCGCCTGACGGAGGAACACCGGCCTTATGTGTGGACAGAGGACGCCGAAAACGCTTTCGAGCACCTAAAGGAGACCCTGTGCAGTGCTCCAATTTTGGGTTTCCCACAACCGGGTGGCGCCTTCATTGTGGACACCGACGCTAGCGACCATTGCATTGGAGGTGTCCTATCGCAGATCCAGGACGGCCATGAGCGGCTGATAGCCTACTACAGCAAGACGCTATCCAAGGCAGAGAAGAACTACTGCGTCACCCGACGAGAATTATTGGCGGTAGTAAAGTCCGTGGAGCACTTCCATAAGCACCTGTACGGTCAGCCATTCCACCTGAGGACTGACCATTCCGCCCTAACCTGGCTATTGAGCTTTAAGAACCTGGAAGGCCAGACGGCACGTTGGGTCCAGAGGCTGCAGGAGTACGACTTCACCTCGGAACATCGTAGAGGGAATAGCCACGGTAACGCAGACGCCATGTCCCGAAGACCCTGTCCAGTAGAGTGCGGCCAGAGCACAAGAGTGGAAGAGAAGGAGCGTGCTGCAGCAGTCCGAGTAGTTGTGGCAGTGCCTGCGGACGGCTGGGATAGCGCAGGCCTGAGGAGGGAGCAGCTGGCGGACGCAGACTTGGGGCAACTCTTGAGGGAAGTGGAGGCAGGGACAAGACCAACCTGGGAGGACATCGCACCAAGGGGCGCCACCTACAAGTCGTACTGGGCCCAATGGGACTCGCTGAAGACCAGAGAGGGCGTGCTGTTCCGGGTATGGGAGTCACCCGATGGTAAGACGCAGAGAGAACAGTTGGTACTTCCCCGGAGTAAGGTACCGGAAGTCTTGGAGGAAGTGCACGCCGGTACTTCAGGAGGACACCTGGGAGCGAACCGAATGATTCACAAACTACGGCAGCGCTATTTCTGGCTGAGACTCCGAGCAGATGCTGGTGGTACACCTGGACCGGCTGGCACGCTACGATGGTGCTGTTCGGGACGACCAGCTTTGAGGAGGGAGCAGTGTCATCCGAGCGTTGGAACACCCTATAGACTGGGCGAGCAGCAGACGGGTCGGTGTTCGCCCCGCCCCCTCGTTTGTCTTATAGCGTTAAGAAGGGATGGCTGGGACAAAAAACATCACGGCGCCGTCTCTTTCTGTTCCACCTGTGTTCTCCAACTTACAGGATAGTTCCTCTAATCTGGAACCTTCCGATCGACCCGCTGGCCCTATATAAGCAGCACGTCGAGTTAGTCAGTCAGTTCTTGGTGTAAGAATGCAGTGCTAATGTACGACGAGAAGACTGTGTGAGAGCATCGGAAGATTGTACGTAATTACGAGTGCAAGTGTAACTTTAACGGACGAACTGGTGAATCGTAATTGTGTGCATTACGTAATTCTTTGTAATTGGCAAGAGTTGAACTGTAAGTCGGTGGAGTGAGTGTGAGTGTGTGGTGTTTTAGGGCCCGTCGACAACAAGGTCATTTGGGCCCTGTAAGTCGGTGGAAATAAAGAACATTTTTGAGTGGTGTAATTGGACTTTTCATTTCACGAACCCACAAAGTCACATTATCTTTTCAGATAAAACACAATGCTTCGCCTACTTACACTAGGTGCGTCGTAGGGAATGTAAAACCTGTACCGAGATCTGACTTTGTTAGAAATCTGTATGATCAAATCATGTAGTCAAAATGTTGTAACATTATAAAATAGAAGGTGACAAAAGTAAACCAACTTCCCACCTCAATAAACTTAACCTTTACATAACCTAAATTCTAAAAACTATTCTTACTTTATAGGAACTATTTTTTTTTCTATTTTGTTCTAATATTTTGATCAGAATAACTAATATTTAATATAAAAAACAAAATGTACAAATGTAATACTCTGGAAATATTCCAAATTCATTTTCTTTGAACTGTAATTTTCCTTAAATAGCAAGTCATAACATATGAACAAGTTATTGTACATCAAAAGTCAAATATTTTTAAAAGGAATCATTTGTGGCAACTTAATATATCTAATTAATATTATTGGAAACTTTTGACACTATTTCAATATCTAATATCTGTATCTCTTAAAAATGCTAATCGTACTCATGTAAGTTAACAAGAACAGCGCTAGAATTTAAGACAGCATGAACTGACCTGATTTTTAACATTTCACGACGTGCTTCTCGTATTTACAACAAAATGAGAAATGAAATATTTCTTCACACTTTGTTTTTAATTTGGAGCGGACAGAATGAGTCTTAGTGCTAAAATGGATTGAGAGTGTAACACGTCAAATACCTGCAGTACACGATCTGTTAGTAACAGTAATTATCCGCTAGGAGAGACATTCCAGAACTCCTAACCGAACTGGAATCGCTGTCCAGAGATGGCTTCACAGGTAATATCTTACACTGAGATGCAATATGCGTAATTATTTACCAACTTTCATAACATACTTAAAGAACGTTCTTTACATAAAGGTTCGATTTCATTCTTCTTTATCACCTTAAAACAAACTCTAGTTTCAGTGCTTGCAGGGATACTTTCGATAAAATAAGTAATGCTGTGTTATAAATGAAGTCTTCTAAAGGATGTACATTAGGACCGTCTTTTTCTCTAAGAACTATTCTAATTTCCTAATCACGACAATGGAATTTGTATTTTGTTGGAACTTCTGCTTAAGATCCAAATGTGTGAAAAACGTTGTGTTCCTTAGTGAGGAGACTTGATAACCGATACCGGTGTATATAACTCAAGTTTGAGAGGAAATCTGAATGCTAACGAAGTATTTGGGCCAATGAACTTATATGACTCAATTGTGGAATATAACAAGAAAAACTTACTGAACAAATCAACAATTAACAATCAATTATACACAAATATGCACATTTCTGTTTCATTCATTACATATTTACCTACTGCATGTTGCTGGGAAAATGGGAGAATAGTGTTGGTAGATGTCCCTATACCGATATATAAACATAACGAAACTTTCGAATAAAGATAGCTATCATTTTGTGTAGTGGTATCATCTACAGCAGAACATTCATCTAAACTGAAACATTGGTACATCGTCAAGGATAAGTATAATTTCAGCTTTGTTATCCTTTATTCCCTCTCTCATCTGTGTTATCTACTGTCCTTGTTTTTGTACCTCTTCAGATTTGTAAGGGAAAATACATAAATTAGATATATGTTAGATTAATACGCAAATAAAATACTTATTAACTGTTGTACAGAGTAAAAAATGTATGTGACATAATTGAAATGACATATACGTGTTTGTTGAGTAAGACTTTGTTGGTTGTAATGAGTACTGACGTGTGTACTGTGTCACTGACCATTTCTGTATTGATGTTACAAGATTAGATGTACATCCTAGTCTACACATAAATATGTACACTACATACCATCAACATATTAGTTAACATATTTATAACAAACGATCTTTGGTCACAAAATGCTTTATGAAATATGTTTAAGTTTGACAATGCGTTTTAAGATGTACACAGGAAGATTTTATCTAGTATTTACAGTTTACTGGTTATGTAGATGTCTTTGAGAATGAGCAGTGCTTCTGAATAGGGTAGTCTGACGTTGGCAGAATTTGTTAAAATATCTTCCTGTTGTATCTTTGGAATATAAACACACATGTAAAGTGAATTATTGTCTAATTTATCCTTTCTATCGTTTCTTTATTTATTTTCAGCCAAACTGGAATCGATATTTTAGTTACAGTGGTTAACCGCTAGAGGAGACGTGTTGGTAGACAGCGGACTGCTTGTTGCAGTCAAGAGATGGCTCTACTTGTAATATCGTACATTACGGGAGAACCTTTAGAGTTATTTACGAAATTGTATGGTACATTAGAACTATATTAATCATTTGCAGTTTAGATTTAGTTCTTCTTTGTTATTTGTAAGGGAACGTTAACTGCAATATATATGAAAGCAATATCGAGTAGACAATTAACTGTATTCCAGAAAGAAATTAAATTCTAAATTCACTATATCTCTATGTATTTCCCATAGGTGAAACATTAATTCTCTAATAAATTATAAGACATAATGGCTTTGTTGCAACCTTTAATAAGTTATAATATTACTTAGAAAGTGAAGCTGATCATTGGTCACGAGTATCATTCGAACAACTCGAAATACCAACATATGTGCGTGTTTCTCGAGTTTAAGAGGAAATCGTTCCTTGTATCTGAAAATCTGTTGATGGGATATCGAATGTGTTGAACTGGCGTACACTCTCTGCTACTTGTAAGGTCTTATTGATCTTCACTGGAATTTTTATTACGATATAGATAATTATAATGGCAATACAGTAAACAATAAAAACTTGAAATGTTAAAGATTATTGCTATGTAACATCAGTTCATGTTAAGCGGTTTAAGTAATGAAGAGGATCAGACAAATAAAAAATATCTCCGAAATGTTTCACACACCAAAACTTATATTTGACATAAGGTGCGTGCTTTATCCAAATCTCGATCTGTACAGTCAGATTTTGTGTGAATCTCACCGTTTATCAGTTATACAAAGCCATTCACAATAATAGAACGTGTCAGACAATTCAAGACAATCAGTCAAATGATATTTTAGGACACAAAACCCAAAACTTCATTAACGTCCAAATTCAAGAAATACACTTCCTTTGGAATGAAGCTATCTTAAACATATGATAGTTACATAACAATTATTACATCTATTTTTGAGAAAGTCAGAATTTACATAAAGTTTCAATGTGGACGTTTTTCTTGTCGCAATTTTTGTAAGAAGCACAACTTAAATATTAAGGTTGATGTTTAACCCGAGTTTTGGTTTTTGAGTTGTTCTGTTTACAGACACAACATGGACGTAGTTATAAAATGTTCAATTTTATTGGTTCGGAGGTTCTCAAAACATGTATTTACAGTGAAGTGTCGGTAGATAACAATACCTCCTCTACCTGCTACATGTAGTAGAAAATCAATCTGGTAACTTTGGTAGAAATCTGTACTGTTTAAAGCATATCGTCAAAATATTGTACAGTGTTAAATAACATTTTACAAAAATGTTAAGTTACGTTATAACAAGTCAATCTTTACTTGGTATTATATTGTACTTACTCGAGCCTTTCTTTAATTTCTACCCTTATAGATAAAATTATACTGCTTGGTTAACCAGGTACACAAATTTGTATAGTTGTACCACATCATACAACTTTATAATATACTCACGTTCTTCAACATCTTATGTGTCAATTGTCACCGTTTGACCAATCTGGACAATCACTTGGACATTTGCTTTTCAGAAATTACATATATGTGTTAAGGACTAACTACCGGTGGTGTATGGAGGTTATTAGGAAGTTCAGACTTACTGTGAAACCAATAATTTTACATGAGGAAACAAATGTAAGTTTGATTATTGATTTATGTCGAAACTGTTTCCAATCACAGATCAGTGGCATACTTTAATGTCTGTAAGAGGCTGACTGCGACTTCGGCTAAGTTCGGAAACACGAAGTGATCTTAGTTACTGACAGACGACCGAACATTTTGGAACAACTGAATGTACAGTTGTAGATGTGTGTATGAGTTAGTAAAACGTGAACAGTAGTACAGTAGAAGACTAGAAAAGAAAACGTGGGGACGCTCGAATTCGAGATGCTCCAAGCTCGTCCTTTGGTATAACTATTCCTTGTAGATATAAAGGAGTATAGAAATATAGGAACATTCTCATGAAAGAGTGTCAAATGTTTTAAAGCTAGCCACGAGGTAATGACTTTAATATTCCTGTATCTTTACATCATTTAAATATAAGTATTACATAAAGACTTCCTATTTGGGAATGGACAACATTGAAACATTCGGACAAGCAACAAGGAATAACTTGCCAATTGTTCACTTGTTTACTCTAAAAAATATGTATTTAACATAGAGTGACATAAGTAATTGAAATATGTGTAACCATTTCTGTTATATCAATATTTCCAAAAGTGTTCCATGTTAAATGTACACTGAGGTGGGAAGTTTTTTCGAAATGCTCTACACTGTGTTCTTGAAGGTTGCTGAAATCGGTTTGGTAATTAACCACTTCTATATTTGGGATTCATTGTTGACACTCATACTCACAGACATACATATACAGGGCAAATTTTTTAAAGCTTCTACTTTTTGGATTCAGGTAGTTAAGATATGTACTTTTGATAAATTCTCGTGAACTAATTTTCGGGTACAATACAATACTTGAGCTACTTACACTTAGTATGTAGTAGGTAATGTAAAACCTGTACCGAGATATGACTTTGGTAGAAATATCTATGATCAAATCTTTACACAAGCAAACTTTGACACGTTTTTATTAATTTTTGGAAAATATTCGACTGATTTAGCTGAATTTGATTAAAGTACTTTGTGTATAATACATCTTATTAAAATATCAGTTTAATAGTCTGATTCATTCTGACTTAATTCTCTATAATGTACTTTAACTTGTAAATCATAACATACGCATAAGCTTTTGGTAAATAAATATTCCATCACCTTAATATACATAATTTATGTCAATTTATTCTGTCTAATAAACAATTTTCGAGGCCTTCTGTGCTTCTTGTTCAAATGCCCAATACATTTATATCTTAAAAGTGTTAATTCTATTTATCTAAGTTCATAATAATAACATTGTATTCGAAAGGCACGTATGTACAGCGAAAAGAATATGAAACCTCTGTGTTAGTTTATTTTCAATTTGGAGGAGATGTTCTAGCAGAAACTCGGATTGACTAATGTAACACATTAAATGCCTTTGTTAAATCTTTTAGTTTTAGTGATCCCCGCTAGGAGAGAATTTTCAATTGGAAAGTCGTGAAATTAAAGGAATGGGAATTACTGTGTACAGATGGCTCTGCCAGTAACATGTTATACTGACGAACACTATGTGTAATTATATATAAAGTTTTATAACACATTGTAATTACCTTCATTAAATACAGTTTATATTTAATTGTTATTTATTATTTTAAAACAAATGGCAGCTACAACGAATACAGAGGAAATATCACACAAATAAATCTCTGTAGATGAGAAATGAAGACTACTAAAGTGTGTATATCTCCACACTTTTTTCCTATCTCACGTTTCAGCCCGATTTCTCAGCCCGATTTCAACAACAATAATAATTAAAAATAATAATAAAAAAATATATATAATAATAAAAAGTGGTCACCATGGTAAAAACACGGCAAAGGCTTCAAATCGCCCATTCCGAGACTAATGTTCAATCCCCCTGTGACCTTACAGTTCGGGGACAACCAGTGGTCGCTGTGACCCTAGACCTGACCAACGTTGAACAAGACCCAGACATTATTGAATCACCACCCACACCTCCTTGTGTTCTCTCACCGCTTCCCAGCTCTAACCCGAGTTCACCCCTCGGGCCGGCTGAGGAAGCCCGGGCAGACAGAGAGGTCTCACCCGGCAAAAATGCAACGGGCCTTCACAGCACTACTGACAGGCCTACTAGAGCTGCACAAGAGCCTGCGCCACAAGCATCAATGACTTCCACTACTACTTTCCCAGACGCATGCCAAGAAACGCCAACCACCCACGCAGGTGCGGATCAACTCGTCTCCCCAGGAGCGAGCATTGAAGCCTTGGCCACACAAGACACGATTAGTTCAGACCCTCCAGCTAAGAGAGCAGCTGTCACTGAGGCACTGCAGATCAGGCCCAGCACGTCCAATAGCATGCTGCCTCTCAGTAGCCCCTCCCACTTCCCACCACTAGGTGCGGTGGCCGCTTCAACTAGCGGTCAGGCACCTCTTGTTCCCCACAACACAAGGGACCCTCACATGGCAATGGGAAACAACAGCGGACCCACAGCCCCTCCATGTAATGCTGCAACTCAACCCATGCCCCAAGAATACTGCCCTCCCATTTACGTGCACAAAGACCACGGCACTAAACTAAACCAAGTGCTGCCAAAGTTCCCCTCTAAGGACATCAAACTTGTAAAAGCCCGCTTCTCGCACGACATTCAAGTATTAGTAACAAGTGTGTATCTCTACAACCAAATGGTCCACTTCCTCCAAGAGAACAACATTGACTTTCACATAGTCCCCTCTCGCTCCCTCAGATCCTTCAGGGTAGTAGCCAAAGGCATTAGCTCAAATCACATTGAGGCTACCCTGAGAGAAGAACTCCTGTCCCAGGGGATACACCCGCTCCGGGTAGTACAACTCCATAGATGGAACAGGGCAAGAACACCCTTACCCATGTACATGATTGAAGTGAAAACACATGAGGAATATGACTCCTTGCTTAGGTTCAGACACCTTTCATATTACCCGGTTAGGATGGAGGATTATAAGCGCCCCAAAATTCCCAAACAGTGCAATCGATGCCAGATGCTCACGCACCATGAACAAGACTGTCGGGCATCGGGCGAAGTTTGCTCCAAGTGCGCGGGTCCACATTCCTTTCGGACCTGCGCAGTAACGGGCGACGACCGCTGCTGCGCTTTGTGCCGTCAGAAAGGACATGGCTCCCGCTATCGTGGGTGCACTGAATACCAGAGGGCCTTGGCATTGCGCCAAGGACGCGGGCACCTCCATGCCGAACACGGTCGACAGCACTCATCTACACAAAATCCACGGTCGGCGCACCCCTGGGGGCAATCTGCCCCAGTGCCACCGACCTCAAACTTTCACCCTGTACACGCCAACTTGAATACACCCACAAACGAGTGGCACCTAGTGGGCCCTCGTGGGCGCAGAATACCCAACAACCCTCCCAATCGGACATTGATCCAACCTCAACACCACCAACAACCACAGTCTGCCTCTGCACAGGGCCCCAGTAGAAGAATCCCTTCCCAGCCTCAACACTCGTCACGACAAATCTCAAGACGTGCGTTGAACGCCCAGCAGCTCAGAGAAACTCTAACATGCAAACTCCAAAGCCAGCAAATGACGTTAGATGACCTCAGGAATGACGCTGAAATAATAGGTCAAATCCTCAGTGACCGCTCCCGCGATATCATTGGTGTCATTGCCACAAACTTTGAATTCTTTGAATGTTTCTTCACCCTCTTCCAAGACAACCATGGCTGAACAACGGACTATGATTCTCACTTGGAATGCTAATGGAATCCGTCAACGAAAAACTGAACTCAGACACTTCCTTCACAATAACTCCTATCCCATAGTTGCCCTAACAGAAACGCATCTAGACACCCAAGACAGACTCCACATCCCGGGCTATAAGGTATACCGCGCTGACAGAAACCGCAGGGGAGGGGGCGTGGCTCTTCTGATCAGGAATCACCTAGCCCATCACCAAACCTACATTCCACCGCTACGGAGACTCGAAGCCGTAGCAATAACCATCAAAGTCGCCAATGCGGATACCACCATCATCTCAGCCTACAATCCCCCTTTAGACATCTCCACGGATGATCTAGACACACTCCTAAACATATCCCATCGGGTATTCATTATAGGTGACCTCAATTCCAAACATGGAAATTGGAACTGTCTTCATTCAAACGCTCCGGGACAAATACTTGCCACCCACGAACCACAATCTAATTACATCATTCATGCACCCACTCAACCCACGCACATCCCCTGGCAACACCGGCACACACCTGGCATCCTAGATATAGCCATCTCACAAAACATTACACACCCTATTCAGCTCACCGTCGTTAACGAACTATCATCCGATCACCTCCCGGTCCTAGCCACTATCGACGCCTCTACATCCCATGTGCAGCCCCCTCCCCGATATAACTTCAACAAAACCAACTGGGATAACTATAGGGACTTCATTGACCAACACCTTACTGAGACGACCCTTCACTCCATAGATGACCTCAACAACGCCGTAGAGCACATTCAAAGCACCATTTCACAAGCCATCTCATGCTCTACACCCTTCATTGCACCCAACCCAGGACCCAGGCACCAACCACCCGACATTAAAGATCTCACAGCCGAACGCAACCGAATCAGACGTCAATGGCAGCAAACCAGACACCCAGCTCACCAGAGACGACTCCTGGAACTCAATGCCCAATTACGACAACAGATCACCCAAATTACCAATGAACAATGGAACACCAAACTCGCTGACCTAGACACCAACACAGGCGACATCTGGCGGATAACCCGTTACCTGACCAAAAACCTATAGAAATACCACCACTGCGAACAAACAACACCATAGCCGAAACCGACCAAGCGAAAGCAGAGACACTCGCCAACGCCCTTGAGCTAACTCTATCCCCAAATGACCAGCCATCATCCGACATCTTTATAACTGAAACACATCAAATAACACGCGATGTTCACAACCGACCTACCCATAACAAAATGCGAAAGACTTCCCACTCCGAGATTGCTTGGCTAATCCGCCACCTTCCCAACCGCAAGGCACCAGGCCCTGACCAGATACCCAATATAGCCGTCAAAAACTTGCCACTAAAGTCACTTAAATTCCTAGCCACCATTTTTAATTACTCTCTTGAGCATGGCATTTTCCCAACAGCCTGGAAAACTGCTCATGTACTACACTTCCCTAAACAACACAAACCTCCTCACGACCCGATGAACTATAGACCAATTAGTCTCCTCAGCTCACTAAACAAACTCCTTGAGAAAGTGATACTTAAGCGACTAAACGCGTACATTAAAAGCACTTCGCTCCTTTGCAACGAACAATTCGGCTTCCGAACACACCACTCCTCAACACTTCAAATACTTAGAGCCACAGAACACATCACCCATGGCTATAACATCAATAAATCAACTGGCGCACTACTCCTCGATTTCGAACGGGCCTTTGACAAAGTGTGGCACAAAGGACTCCTACGCAAAATGATCTCTTATAACTTCCCAGACTCAGCAGTTAAGCTCACTTCCAACTATCTCTCAGGACGATCCTTCAGATCGATGGTAAACGGCTCCCTTTCAAGCCTAAGACAAATCCGCGCCGGCGTTCCCCAGGGTAGCATCCTGGGACCACTCCTTTTCAACATATATATTAACGATATTCCCATGCCTAACTCGGTTAAAACATTCGTCTATGCTGATGACACAGCCATCATGGCCCAATCCTGGCAACCACGTCTAATTCACCGCCGTCTTCAAAACTACATTACGCAACTAGAATCTTGGCTCACTGACTGGCGAATAAAACCAAATCCCAATAAATGTCAAGCGATTCTCTTCACCAAACGCACAACCCATCGAACCCAAAACCTCCCTCCCCTACAACTCTTCGGCACTCATATAACCTGGTCCCCCACAGTAAAATACCTAGGTGTGACCATGGATAGAGGCCTCACATGGCGCACACATATCAATAAAATCAGAGGCAAAGCATGCGGCCGACTCAGGGAACTCTATCCGCTATTAAACCACTCCAGCCTTCTCCCCATCGAAACTGCCTTGGTCCTCTACAAAACCCTCCTCAGACCACTAATCACCTACGCCGCCCCAGTCTGGGGATATGCAGCCAAAACGCACATCAAACGACTACAAACTTTCCAGAATAAAATCCTTCGGCTGATATGCAAACTCCCGCGTACAACCCCAGCAGCACCTCTACATAAGGAACTAAGAATACATACCATTAACGAATTTATCCGCAAGCTCGCCTTTGACCTCTACAATAATGCAGAATTAAATCCAAACCCACTCATCCAAAGCATTGGTAGCTATGACCCACTCACCAATAAACATAAAGGACCCCTATACCTCTTTCACCGATACTCGGACAATGACGTTAGCGAACAAGACGTACAAGACTTTCTAAATCAGCTCATCCCTGTCTAGAACCCAACACAGCCCTCAAGACTACCATCACATCTGCCTTCAGAGTTCCCTCAGCATTCCAAACCACAACTAATATTATATGCATGCCTTGTACTACTAATCCCGTGTACTAACACCACCTCAGTACTACTAACATACCAGGAATAACACGCATGATCATAATCTAACACTAACCCTCCACTAAGCATAGACGCATGCACCGCAATAGACACTTCACGCATGCCCAAATAACATACACTACACTACGCGACTCCCCAGTCTGGCACTCAGGGCACCTAGCCATGTTTGCCACACTGGCCTCTTACACCACGCCGCCCAGCATGACTCATGCTGGGCATATCATACACGACACTCCCCAGAGTGCTTATTGCGGGATCTGCTAACTAACACCACTAATCTCTCACGTAACCCCGCACCCCTGCATGTTAGTATTAACAGCATGCGGGAGGCGATGTAGAATGCTTGCCGGAGAATGACGGTTGATCGCCACCGGGCAGGCGGGGAGGGGCCTGTCTAAAAAAAAAATAAATAAAAAAAAAAAAAAAAAATCTCACGTATGATTTCCATGTTCATTAATAAAGCAGTTTCTAGACTTTTGCTGGAACTTTTAAAATCATCAATCCACTCGCTTGAACAAAACATACTTATTAGGAGTGAATCTTCCATGTTAATCGTTGGCAACACGAGGTGATCGCAGCGCCCCTATTTTCGGGTGACGAACTAAATTATGAAAAATCGCGTGTGCAAACTTTTTAGGTTGCCAGTATAATGTAGCTGTACTTTTCATACTTGCTTAGTTATCAGCTGGTGATGTGTTCCAATATCGCATTTCTGCAGATAACGCACAAAGATAATTACGTGAGCTTTGAGAGTTGTGACTGCAGTTTCGAAGTTGTTGCATTTTCTAAAAACTCACATAATTATCTTATATGATCTGTAGCATTAGAGTATTATACCATAATCAGCTGAATCTTTAAGTGAATTTTCTGCAAGGCACTTGTATTATTTTCCACTTTAATTACCTCAAAATTTTATAGGAACTTTCAAGGAATTAACAGTAGAATGTGGAATTTGACAGGAAAATTTGAATAATAGCATTGACAGTTACTGCTTCCTTTTATTACTCTCTCTCCTTAATAGAACAAATTAATTTGACATTTACTTAAATAACATGAGTAATTCAACTAAATCAGTTACAAAGAATCTAGAGAACTATACTGGCTATAACTCACAGCACTTAAGAGATGCAACATGGCTAATTCAGTTAATTACAAAGAAACTTTAGCAAAACATTTTGTGTAATATTACACATATTTGTAAATCATATGAATAACTCAGTAACCTTTTCCATTTAAACCAAAGACACTTTAACATAAAGCTACAGCTGTTACACAAAGTGATATAAATGACAGAAAAGATAAACTTGAATATTTTATAAATAAGCTTTAATGTAATGTTCTGTAATAACACTGTAGGGATTGGTGAACGATTTAAAATGATGAATAACATAATTCATTGTATTACATGGAAAGTTTAGCATAATATTATAACACTTAGCTAAGTATTACGTCTTGAAAACTTGTCTGAAGTTCTTGGTTCAACTCTCTTAATATTTGAACATATTCTTGCAAGTCCATGACCTGAACAAACTGCTGAACTGTTGAGAGCTTTGGGAAATGTAACAAGTTCTTTGAACTTAACTTCCTTTACCATAAGGATAGTTTCATTTTGAATGCTCTGATACCATCACTTTCTATAAAAAAGAAGCACACTTCCATTGAAGGCATTAATGTAGCAATAGATGTCCTGCGTGTCACATTACATTCTCCAACACACATTATGTTTACGAAAACAAATCGCAAGAGACGAGACAACACTGTTGTCCAATTGCACGTCTTGTCTCAAACTGAAGCCGCACGGCACTCGTGGCAGTGTACAGTACTGCGTCATTTGCTCTAGCACAAAATCGATCCCCTTGGTGACCGCTGCTCTAAACAACTGAGCTACTATGGCCAACATACCGACATGACATTAAATTCTCCAAGTAACTCGTATGTTTCCCGGTAGACCACTAGGGGTTCTCATATGCTATGAGACACGCAACTTTTTTGACGACTTACTATGCTGTAAGTCCCAGGCTTTATAGTTAAACGACAATGTTTTTAATTTAGGTGAATTGATAGAAATAATCATTTCTTCCACACTAGTCTGGAGCGATGTCTTTAATTTTCAAGGGACATAAATAAATAACCAACAAAACCACTACATATAGCCTTGTAAGTACAAAGGAAACAGGACAATACAGCAATGTTTAAGTGATAGACAAATATTTTATGAAGCTGTCGTTGTGTGATGACTATCAAATAGTATTCTACTTATATAAACAAGAGAGGAAAACAAAAGAACAACCTTGTATTTGAGGAAAGTGTAAGTATTGGAAATTCAACCAAATAACCAGGAATATCTCATAAAAGGTTAACTCTAGGAAAATTTATTTGATGTAATTTGTATATTTCAATGTAGTCTACAGTGTTTTGTTTTATAAGTGTTGATCTATCTCTAGTTGTTTAACAATTTGACAAAGGTCTATTAGTAATGAAGAGGACTTTTCAGAATTTTCCATGAAATTATATCTAATTATTGAAGGCTGCCAGCATGTCAGTTGTACTAAAGGTTTGACAAAACATGTATACATTAAAACACAAAGATTACTCCATAATTTTGAATGTTCCAACTCTGATCAACCATTGGTAGGTCACTATTCCCTCAACAGATGCCAGTAGTTTAGATTCACTAGCCAAGAACATCAAAAGCACCAAGAGTCAGTTGGACATACACTAAAGATAGGAACAATTCCTCGAAGGAAGTTCAGGTAGAGTTTAGTTTGTAATGTTTATCCTTTTAATCAAACTCAGATTTATAAATTACTAATATATCACTGTTGATAATAACCTTACTTAAATGTAATGTAACATGCTTTTGCAAAAATTTTCAAAAATATATTTATTTTCAGTATATGATTATACAATGATGTACTGTAATAAGTCATTCTTTGTATTGATAAGAAGTGCTTTCAAGTAAAGAAAGTGTTGTTTAAATAAACAAGCTATACAAAATATTTTTTTCTGTTTAATATAATGACTATTGATATTTACAAATGTAATAAAAGCCATGTATAAACATCTCAATATAAAGCATGTAAAGTTGAAATGTATTACATCATTTTCTTTCAATATTTTGCCCTTAATTTTGTATAAATCCTTTTAGCCACAATTTCTGGGAGTTTTACTTTAAATCACATTTTAGCAGTTCCTTTCTAATAAAAGATCGCTGTCAACTTCTGTAGTGGTATAATCTACAGCAGAACTTCCATCTGAACTACAGAAATTGGTACATTGTCAGAGCTAACGATACTTTCAACTTTGTTATACTTTAGTGCCTCCATCATCTGTGTTATCTACTCTATTTGTTCTGTACCTCTTCAAACATGGAAGGTAAAATACATAAATAAGGTATCTGTTTGATTAGTACGTAAATAAAAGACTTATTAACTGTTGTACAGAGTAAAAAATGTATGTGATATAAATGAAGTGACATATACGTTTTTGTAGAGTAAGACTTTGTTAGTTGTAATGAGTACTGACGTGTGTACTGTGTCACTGACCATTTCTGTATTGATGTTACAAGATTAGATGTACATCCTAGTCTACACATAAATATGTACACTACATACCATCAACATATTAGTCACCATATTTATACAAAAAACAAACGATCTTTGTACTCAAAAATACTTTACGAAGTCTTCACTGAACACATTTAGAATGTTGTCTTTGTAAAAACAAATGAAATATATTTAAGTTTGACAATGTGTTTTAAGATGTACACAGGAAGATTTTATCTAGTATTTATAGTTTACTAATTATGTAGATGTCTTCGAGAATGAACAGTGCTTCTGTATAGGGTAGTCTGACGTTGGCAGCATTTGTTAGCAAATCTTCCTGTTGTATCCTTGGAAGACAAACTGAATATGAAACTGGGCATTTCCCCAAAGTTTCTTTATAAGTTATACTGTTCAGATAGACATATACTTTGTCCTTTGACAAAAATATATTTAATATTCAGGCTCTATCACATTCTTAATGCAACTTCAGTACCCAAATTGTTAGGTACAATAAAACACTGCTCCTACTTATTGTACATATGTACCATATTTGGAAATATTACACAATAATACAATAGGAGTTGAAAGAAGGCATTGGACGCAACTACTCATTTGCATAAGCAGTCTTTGCATAAGCTAAATTCTAAATGTATTGCATAAAACATAAAATGTGCTATTTAAATCTTGCAATAGTCTCTCGACTTCTATTTATTCTGAATGAATTCGGTACAGTTTTCTTTAAACTGTAGTTCATGATATAGAGACAAGGTCTTAGCACACAAAAATTGAGATATGTATTGTTAAAAAGAGTAATTTATGTAAGTTTATTTTATCATTAACGATTTTCGAAATATTCTGTTATAGTTAAGTATTCCAATACTTTCACATTTTAAAAACTGTAATCCTGTCTCTGATCTTGTTAAAAGCTAATAGCAATGACTTTGTAATTTTAAAGCTAACACTATGTTTAAATATTTAACTATATTGCTGCAGTATGTACAACAAAGTGAGTAATGGAACAACTCCTTAAACTTATATTTCATATTTGTAACAGACGGACAAGTAAACCTTTGTGTAACGGTTGGTCGTGAGTCAATTTGTTATATAGCAGACGATGTTTTAGTTATAGTAATTGTCCGCCTGGAGGAACCGACCACTTGTTGCTGTCCAGAGAGGGCACCACTTGTAATATCTTACACTCGGAAAGAGACTTTGTACTTATTAGCAATGTTGTATTAAACGTTGTAATTATGTTCCTTACATATAGCTTGGATTTAATTGTGACTTTCCGCTTGTAAACGACGGTTAGTCGCAATGTATATGAATGCAATATTTAGTAAACAATTAATTGTGTGTCAGAAAAGAACTCTCCAGAACTACGTATATGTCTAGGTATTTCGACTAATTGAACCATGGACTTAAATGTAATACACCAACTGTTACAGAAATTGTTGAAACTTTATTGGACAAAGCAATTAAAGTAATGTAGCAAAAACTTGGAGGAATTTAAAAGGAACTGAAGGCAACCACTGGAAAGTCTAATAATAAATAGCAATGTTGCAAACCTTTCTGTTCTTTATTAACTGGCGTTAGACTGTCTACTCCGTGTCACGCTTTATTGATCACTTTAACTGAAATAAACCTTAGCAATTTAATAATTATGTATGTGAAAGGTTATAGCTAGTTCCCAAGTAAAATCATTAAGACTTCATTTTCGAGTTTGTCAGTTGGACAAGTCAGAGGAATATAGAGATCTCTCGACGACTTTCCGCTAGAACTTAAGATATGTCCATCTTTCATCTTCGGGCCCAAATGACCTTGCTGTCGACGGGCCCTAAAACACCACACACTCACTCTTTCATCTTGAAAGTATTTTAGAACTACTCTTTCAGAAATGTAACATTTTCGAAAACGCTCAATGTAAATGCTAGTAAGAGTTGAGGGATATAGTTGTTGGTGTACGTCTGACAACCTAGGAAGTTGCTGAGTGTTTTACTTTTGGGGTTATGTTGTCTACAAACACATAGACCTTTATGTAAAGTTGCTCTATTGATGATATGTACTCAACTATCAATAACTTTACTGTTTGTGTAATAACACTAAGATGTGTAAGTTGTGTTGACTACCAAGTCTGTGTTAACACGAACGTGGTCTTCAGGTGTTGCGGAATGTCAACAGTCGATTACAGTAAAACACTTGAGTAATATAAGAGACAATAAGAATCAAGGACCCTAATTTCAGAAACACCTTTATCAACCTTAAATTCAAATTACTTCCACAGAAAATTTTCAATTTCTATGTGACATTTTAAATATATAAACATTTGAAGCCGTAGGATAGTAAACTTGTTTTTCGTCCAACAAAGATAAACGTATTGTTGCAAAGCCATTATTTACGAAGGTGCGGTGCGGGAACGATGAGGGACAAATGGTGCCGGTCGAAGATAAATAACTTTCCTAAACAGATAAATATAGCTCGGAGATAAAACTCTGCGTAAATAAAGATATAAATGGAATATTCTAATGACTTTTTCATTGTCATACAGAAGATTGGATTTCTTGTTTGTCTAGTAATATGAGTCGTGGTATATATAAGGAAGCCGCGACTCGCCAAGGGACAGTGAGAAGACGGTCGTAATCAGAGTATTGTTGTAAACAAGAGAATAGTAATTGGAACTGATGTGTTAGGAAATTGACCTCTTTATTGTGGTCAATGACCTTGGTAGATTGTAATTGTGTATGTGACGTAATGCTGCTACCGTGAGTGTATTTCTACGGATATAAAGAACATTATGAGTTTCTGCAACTTGGGATTTTAATTCTACAAACCCATAAAGTCACAAGGATGTTACTGGACATTGGCAGTAGATTGTGGCATTTTTTGGTGCCATTTTACGTTCTCCAACGTTAAGTCATATCTTACGATGAATGTAATAGGTAAAATGATGCTCAAATGAGCCCAGGGATCATAGAGCCTAGAGTTACCCGATATTCGTATTTCAGGATAAGAGGTACAAAAACGGGAAAAAACCTTATCCACGTAACTCACCCTGACCGAGAATTGAACTGCGGACCTCTTGAACGTGAGGCATACACTCTACCACCACGCTACCGTGGCGGGCAATCTGGACCTTCACATAACTTTAAAATATCTGATGGTTGTACTTACAAGAGTTTCACTACTCACTTTTTTACATAATATTCTTACAAAAGTACATTCATCTACCTACTTGATGCTAATTAACATAAACATTATTAAAATGGTTTTGTTACATATTTCCTTATGGGTATCTGCAATGGCAATACCGTCAACTTTAAACGATAGTCAATTTTTTTAAAGCTGGTCACTAGAATGTGATATCTTTGACATTCCATTTCTTTTGTAAGTCCTGGACTTATACAAACATGAATATGTTCCCATTTGGGAAAAAGTTTAAGTATTTGAACGTTTACAACAATAACAATGAATATTTCAAATATGACTATTACAAAAGAAATTATTCGACACAAACCGTGTGTTTTAAGGAGATTTACATTTTTATAAAGTAAGATTTTGTCTATATGTCACCGTTTATCAGTTATACAAAGCGATTCAGAATAAAAGAACGTCTCAGACAATTCAAGACAATGAGTCAAATGATATTTTAGGACACAAAACCCGAAACTTCAATAACGACCAAATTGAAGACGTACACTTCCTTAATGAAGTTATCTTAAACATATGATAGTTACATAACAATTATTACATTTATTTTTGAGAAGGTCAGAATTTACGTAAAGTTTCAATGTTGACATTTTTTGTGAGTGTCAAATATTTCAAACTAGTCACTAAGTAATGACTTTTATATTCCGGTGTCTTTAATGACTTAGGGATAAAAGTTAATTAAGACTTCTAATTGTTAAAAGGTAAACATTGAAACATTTGGACAAGCAACAAGTAATAACTTATAAACTATGCACTCTACAAAAGACATACGTAATTAAGTGTGAGTTTTAACAAGATCAATGAGATTCTATCTCTTAAGGTTTATTGGTTACGGAAAAGTCATCCACAATGACCGACACTTCCGTCGTCATTACCACATGATTCCACATATACATTTATACAGCATATGACGAATTTTCCATAAACCTCACTTAGAATCCTTGACCTCTGATACTTTGTTATTGTTCTTTACTCACACGGCAAACAGTTTTATAGAAAGTCCTTTTTTTACTTCAGAGAGTTAACAAATTTGTATTTCTGATGAATACTGGAGATTATCTTTTCGGATAGAATACAATATCTCGCCTACTTACACTAAGAACATAGTAGGAAATATAAAACCTTACCGAGATCTGACTTTGGTAAAAAACTATATGGTCAAATGATGTAGTCAAAATTCTGTACCATTATAAAATAGAAGTTAACAAAAATATTGGACAAACTTTCTGCCTTGAAAAATTTGAACTTCACATTAATTAAATTCTGAAATCCTTTTTCTACTTTTTGGGAAAATGTTGTATCGATTTAAGAGGTCTGTGCAATAAAAATTGACCACAATTTTCTTTGACAACGTACCTGCACTCATCCTCATAATTTTGATGGTCCTTCACAAAATAGTCTGCTCTGAAAGCGATGCACTTGTCCCAGCGTTACTGCCAGTCTTCAAAGACATGCTGGAAACCATATTTGAGAGATCTTTCAAAATCGCCTCCGCAGCCTTCACCACTGCTTCTGGTGATGGATAATGTCTCCCACGAAGGCGTTTCTTCAAGTTAGGAAATAGAAAAAACTGACATGTGGCTAAATCCGGATTATAGGGAGGGTGAGGGATGCACTTCATGTTGCTTTTGCAAGATATTCAGCAACAACATTGGTAATATGCGGCCGCGCAATATCGTGGTGCAGCATCCAGCCTGCTTCAAGGAAATGTCGTCTTTTAGGCCTGATATGCACTTGCGATGTTTTCAATACAAACCTGTAGTATTGTCCAGTTACTGATGTGTGTGCAGGTACAACATTCTGATAAACCATTCCACGAATATGTAAGACTGAGATGACCATACCTTTCCCAACAGAAGCAGCCACTTTTGATTTTTTGGGTGGTTGGTGTTGAAGGAGATTTCCACACTGAGCTTTGCTGTTTGCTCTAAGGATCCAAATGATGTAACCAAGTTACATCAGCAGTAATTACGTTTGAAAGAAGCTCCGGATCTTCCTCTAACATCAATTTTAACTGCATGCAGACCTGCATGTGAATGTCCTTTTGTTCGGGAATCAACAGTCTTGGAACCCATCGCTCACAAACACGTCAAATGTTTAATATTTCTGTCACCAACTTGTGGGTGGCATTCAATGAAAAGTTCAGTATGTCAGAAAGTGATCTTAAGGTAATTCGTCGATCCTCTCACACAATGGCAACAGCAGTGTTGATGTTTTCTTCCGTAAAAGCAGTAACTGGAACACCGGGTTCACCTTCCTTTGGTCTCCCCTCTTTAAACACTTTAAATCACCTTCGAGCTGTGCTGTGGGGAAGAACCGACTCTCTATAGACCTCCTGTAACATTGTATAAGCCTCAGTTGAAGATTTGTTGAGACGAAATCAGAATTTCGAAGCCGCATATTGCTCCTCGTGTGTTACCTCCATTGCAGCGGTCGGCGATACTGAACATTTCAACCCGCCTGGCTCTCACAGGCGGGAATCAGGAGTACCAACAATGAAACTACTACGGCGTGTTTGTTTCACATTAAGCTAACAGAATATGATAAGACTAATTTTTAGTGCGAAAAATTATGACAGTAAAAAAATTATGATCATTGTTTATTGAAGACCCCTCGTAATTAGACAAATGAATGTCTAATATAAAAGATAAAATGCACAGCTGTAATATTATAGAAACAGTCTCAGACACATTCGGGCTAAATTGTCGTTAATTTTCCTTAACCTGTAAGTCATAACCTGTAGACAAGCTTTTTGTACATCATAAGTCAAATATTGTTATAACGCATACTTTATGTCAACATAATTTATCTAATTGACGATTTTAGAAAATTTCTGTTGCTCTGTTTCAGTATCCAATATGACTATATTGTAAAAATGCTATTGCTATACGTTCACAAGAATAGCACTGGGATTTAAAAGGTAGCATGAGCTGAGACGATTTTTAACATTTAACTATGACCTTCTACGATCTACAAATAAATGTGTGATGAAAGATTGTTGTATACGTTATTTTTTTTTTTAATTTGGAACAGATTGAGTAATCAGCCTTGGTGGTAACGTGGATTAAGAGTGTAACTCATTAAATGACTGCAGTAGACGATCTGTTAGTTACAGTGATTGTCCGCCAGGAGAGAAATTCCAGAACTGCAATTACTGCCAATAGATGGCTCCATAGGTAATACCTTATACTGTGAATGATTATGTATAATTATTTACAACCTTTGTAACACACTTTATGTATTTTCTTTATATAAACCTTCAATTTCATCGCTTTTATTGCCTTTAAGATACAGCAGGTTCAGTATATAAATGAGATAGTTTCCAAAAAAAAAAGAAATGTTATATAACAAAGGAAGCCATCTAATGAATGTATATGTAGACCGTTTATTATTCAATGGAACTGAATTACACCTGTCTATAACATTTCATAACAACTGATTATTCTTCGTTTTGTTGGAACTTGTGTCCATAATGATCAATATTTTTGGAAACGCCTTAGTTAACAATTTCATTTGAGCCTTAAGAATCTAAATCAATTGTTGTTTGTTGCCTTGAGCTAATTTGACTATATATTCCTTGCAATAAAATAGGAGAATACAGGATAAAGCTAGACTTTTAGTGATAGTTGTCCCTGCGTAATGGCTTTCAAATTTGATTTTTTTATATTTTAATGATATAAAATTAATAAAGGTTTAAAACTTTAGAAGCCTCTGGTTCTAGAAAAATTCAAACAAATAACAATAAATACCTCTTAAACGCCTTACTCTGCAAGAAGTATACTTCAATTGTCGTTTGCTTTATGGAGATCTTTATATTTTGGTAGTTTAATCAAAGTTGTTAAAGCTGGTTTGAAAAAATTAAACAAGTTCCAATAAATATTTTATATAAAGTGTAGTGTGAAGTACAGTAAGTGTATTTTCTACTTATTATGTAATTGGTCCAGACAACAAAAGTAATTTACTTCATTCACTGTTCATTCTGTTTACTAACATATTTAGTTACTTTATTACTACACATTCATCATTTTAAATTATTTTTAATTTGTTAACATGGTAATGTCAATGACAAATGTAACGTGTACAGTTTTTGTAGTATTTGTTGATTACTTTAGACTGTTTCTACTTTTTCTAACACGTACATAGCACATAGAGAATGTATTGTATTACTCCAAACATTTGATAACAAGATTTTACTGTCAAAACTAATTTTGAGACTTGATAAATTAAACATGTGTTACATTTACATGACTTTCTCTACTCATTGTCTTATTCTCATATCTACTTCATGTTATTATAGATAAATATTTATATAAAATGTTTTATTCCAAAAGTCCTTGTAAGTACAAAGGCAATAGGACAATAGACAATTGTTTTAAGATGTGCATTACCTCCTCTTTAAGATATATTTAACGTGTTGTTTGTGAAGTTCTCCTCAAAGACTTCACATTACATCTTTGTATCCTGCTGAACTACTCTTGACCGTATATGTTTGGGCCATGTTCTTTACAGACACTTGGAGGTGCATTTTCTAAAAATTCTTTACTTTTTGGATTCACAGAGTTAACAAATATGTATCTCTGATGCATTCTAAAGTTAAGTTTTTATGTAATAATCCACTTGAGCTACTTACTGTAAGTACGTAGTAGGTAATGTAAAACCTGTACCGAGATCTGAGTTTGGTAGAAATCTGTATGATCAAATCATCTAGTCAAAATGTTGTAACATTATAAAATAAAAGTTGACAAAAGTAAACAAACTTCCCCCCTCAGTAAACTTAACCTTTACATAACCTAAATTCTAAAAGATATTCTTACTTTCTAGGAACTATTTTTTTTTCTATTTTGTTCTAATGTTTTGATCAGACTAACTAATATTTCATATAAAAAACAAAATGTACAAGTGTAGCATTCTGGAAATATTCCAAATTCATTTCCTTTGAACTCTAATTTTCCTTAAATAGTAAGTCATAACATATGAACAAGTTATAGTACATCAAATGTCAAATATTGTTAAAAGGAATCATTTATGGCAACTTAATTTATCTAATTGATAATTTTGGAAGCTTTTGTAATTATTTCAATATGTACTATTTGTATACCTTCAAAACGCTAATTAAACGTCTGCAGTAGACGATCTGTTAGTTACAGTGATTATCCGTAAGGAGAGAAATTCCAGAATCCCTAACCGAACTGGAATCGCTGTCAATAGATGGCTCCACAGGTAGTATACTGAGATGGAATATGTGTAATTATTTACCAAGTTTAATAACATACTTAAGGTACGTTCTTTACATAAAGATTCAATTTAATTCTTCTTTACTGTCCTAAAACAAACCGCAGTTTCTTTGCTTACAGGGATACGTTCGATAAAATAAGTTATGTTTTGTTAGAAAGGAAGTCTCTTAAGGGATGTTCATTATGACTGTCTTTTCCGTAAATTTGATAATTTGTTGGAACTTTTATATCATGATCAAAATGTGTGAAAAACGTTTTGTTCCTTAGTGAGAAGACTTGATAAGCGATACAAGTAAAAGTACATCAAGTTTGAGAGGAAATCTTTGGTTGCTGACGAAGAATTTCGCCCAATGAACTCATATGACGCGAAAAGAGTAAATCAATTGTGGAATAGAACAAGGAAAGCTAACTTAACAAATCAATTATACAAAAACGCACATATTGCTATTTCTTTCATTTCATATTTACCTACTCCATGTTGATGGCAATATATATATATATATATATATATATATATATATATTGTTAATATTATTTACCTTGCAAGAAATTGGGTGAATAGTGTAGATACATGTCCCTATAGCGATATATAAACATAACAAAAATTTCAAATAGTAGTGTAGTAGTGTCATCTACAGCAGAACTTTCATCTAAACTGTAAAAATTGGTACATCGTTAGGGCTAAGTATACTTTCAACTCTGTTAAACTTTACTGCCTCCCTCTCTCATCTGTGTTATCTACTGTCCTTGTATTTGTACCTCTTCAGATTTGAAAGGGAAAATATATAAAATAGATATGTGTTAGATTATTACTTAAATAAAATCCTTATAAACTGTTGTAGACAGTAAAAAATGTATGTGACATAAATGAAATGACATATACGTTTTTGTAGAGTAAGACTTTGTTAGTTGTAATGAGTACTGACGTGTGTACTGTGTCATGACCATTTCTGTATTGATGTTACAAGATTAGATGTACATCCTAGTCTACACATAAATATGTACACTACATACCATCAACATATTAGTTATCATATTTATAACAAAAAACAAACGATCTTTGGACTTAAAAATGCTTTACGAAGTCTTCACTGAACACATTTAGAATGTTGTCTATCTAAAAACAAATGAAATATGTTTAAGTTTACAAATCCTTGAAAACACTTTTGACAAGATATTGGAAAATACTCCATGTATAAGATGCCTGGGGTAGAGATTTCGCTGAATATTTACGTGTCACATCCTTTAAATATACTGAGTATTTAGCCGACTTTTGTTGTAAGAGCTTTGCTGTTAACAGATACAGAAATAAATAAATAAAAAGTGTGGTTGTGTATCTTGACTTTAAGTGATAGTCAAATGTTTAAAGAGCTAATCAGTATATGTCCGGACTAAACCAAGTAATGTATTGCTTTCGGAGAAAACTGTAAATATTGGTAAATACAAACAATTAACAAGGATTGTGTCTTACATACATCCTGTGTTTTAACAACATCTACATTTTTGTTTATTAACATTTTGTTTGTCTTTTAGAGATATAAAGGAACATTCAGAATGAAGAGAGCACGAAGACATTCACAATATATTCAAGTAATCCATTTGACTTGATGTCACACTGTGTTATATATTTGGTAGTTTAATAAACATTGTTACAAGCATTTCTGAGGAACTAAAGAGTTTCAATAAATATTTGAACTTACTCCGCATTATTTTTATTTTTTATTCCCATTATTTTTTTGTATTTCCCCTATGACATTTAAATCTGCAAATTTAAATATAATCATCTTTGATAGATGGAGTCAATGCTATGGCCGGGATTTGAACCACGGATCTGCTGGTTTCGTCCAGTCACTCCAGGTTTCCGCATTATAAGTGGTCCGTTTTAGGGAGGTTTTACTGTATATGGTAAGATTTCTACTGCACGAAGGCCATGATGAACAGAGCTTGGACTAATAACTCAGGCTTATGGTTACTCGCTACTCATTATAAAATTTGTATGACTAAAAGTTATCATGATCCGAGCGAAGTGTGTAACAAAGAATGTACGAGATATCACCTACTCAGCTGTATAAACAGAGTCAAGTCGTTACTAAACCATACATTCACTTCATTTCATTATATTCAACATCTTACTGCACTCACTTTATCTCAAATATATTTTATGGAGTCGTTAACCATTTCCGAGATATCTTTTATTTGTTTGATTCTCTTCAATACTTAAACTGCTCGTGAATTAAGTTGTAATTAAATTACGTAGCAACTATATTTAACATTTCACAATCTTTTAAAGTTTACTACATTCCCGTGTACCTACATGATTGTTACCATCGTAGAAATGTAACGCCAGTTCAACCCATTCGATATTTCATCATCTGTAAATTAATTACAGTTTTATAGTTTTAACGAGCGATTTCCTCTTGGAGTTGAGGTATATTGGTGACAGTGATGAGGGAAATAAAAAAGTTTTAAATTGTGTGATAATTGTGAAAATCTAGTGGCATATGTGAATGATGAATAGAAAAGCTTCTAATTATATCGAGATTTAACTGTATTGGAACACCACAGTGAAGCGAAAAATTATTAAATTTTGGATGAGTCGTATTTTTTACACATCTGCTTCACTTTCGTACCTATTTTGTGGACATGTTTCGCAAATCATCGTTTGCATCTACGGCTCTTATGCGACTGAAGCTAGATCCAGCGGTGTGGGTAATTCTGGGGTTGTTGCTGCCATCTGTTGATTTAGTGATTAACATTTAATGATTTGATCAAAATGCCTAATGTTGGATACAAAAACAGAATGTACAACTGTAATATTGCAGAAATAGACTAAGGTTCATTCTAAGCCAAATCTTATTAAAAATTATAACATAACTTTATTTAATTTATAATTTTACGTCTACTCTTGTTACATTTCAATATCCAATACCTTTATATCTTAAAAATTCTAACCCTGCACTTGTAAATATATAATATTAGTACCACCATTTAAAAGACAGCATGAGCTGAACCCATTCTTGGTATTTAACTACGTCCTTCTCATATCTAGAACAAAATGCGTAATGAAACGGTTTCTGTTATTTTTTTAATTTGGAGCAGACGCTATAATCATATTAGTGTTAGGGCGGATTGAGAGTGTAACACGTTAAATGTCTGTAGCAGACGATCTGTTAGTTATATTGATTGTCCTCCAGGAGAGAAATTCTGGAACTGCCAACCGAATCGCTGTTCAGAGATGGCACCACATGTCATATCTTATACTAGGGGCAAATATGAGTAATTATTTACCAAGTTTTACAACATAGGATGAAAGCGTACTTTACACAATGCTTTGATGTAATTGTTCATCATGGCTTTAAAACAAATAACAGGTCCAGTGAATTCACGGATAACTTCGAAGAAATAAATAATACTGTTTAAGAGAGGAAGTCGTCTAATGCATATATATTTCGGCCATTTTTTCATCTAAGAAATATCCTAACTTGCATTAAAATGGTGTATGTTAATAACTTTTGCTGGAACTTGTATGGTTCTAAATGATATTAACGTATAGAGTTTGTGAGAACACTTGATAAGTCATACTGGTGTACGTCAAGTGTGAGAGGAAATCGTTGTTAGTTATAGAAATACTTGCTGCGCTGAACTCGTGTGACTTTTTGATTCTTATTACCAAACCTTATTTATTTACGAACTCCACGTCAATTGAAATACACGCTGTCATATCGAATGGATATCAAATGCGCACATTTATGCAAAGTGCTTAAGTTTTGTATATTTTATTGCATTAAGGATTTCGATCTTTTATTATTCCTTTGTTATTATTTTCCCTGCAAGAAAACAGGAGAATACAGTAGGTAGCTAAGTTATAACATTAGTTAAATATTTTAAAGCTACTTACTACGTAATGACCTTCATATTTGATTTGTGTTGTATAGATTATCGATAAAAGATCAGTTATAGAAAATTCAAATACCAAGAATTATCGCCTTACACAGAAAAAGTATATTTCAATTTATCGTTTGTTTCATCGTGATCTCTATATTGGAGCAGTAAGGTTTTGTCTGTCTCCTACAGTTTACCATTATGGTAATGTTCTAGGAATGGAGGGACTTTGGTCTTTATTCCTAGATGAACCAAGATTTTTATTTAATTTACATTCAAAAATACTTTAAAGATATGTTCTCAGAAATCCTTGAAACAGTTTTTGAGAAAATGTTTAAAAATGCTCCATGCATGAGAGGTCTGGGGTCGAGATTTCCCTGAATATTTACGCGTTACATCCTTTAAATATACTGAGTATTTAGCCGACTTTTGTTGTAAGAGCGTTGTGACTGAGAAAGGACATTAACTGACTTTGTTATACAGGAGACGTTGTAGTTATAGTAATTGTCCGCCAGGGGAGCTTGGGTTGACTGCCGACTGCTTGTTGCTGTTCACAGATGGCAGAACGTGTAATATTTTATACTGATGAAGGAGATTTGTAACTATCTACAAGGTCTTATAACACATTGTAATTATGTTGTTTTAATGGAGCTCTGATTAGTTGTTGTTTATTTCCTGAATACGAACGTTAGCCATAACGTCTATGGAGACAATATCAAGTGAATAATTAAAGTTGTGTAGGAAAGAATGTCTTCTAAACTAGCTACATGTCCAGGTACTTTACATGCTTGGAACATGGTTTTATTGTTAATTTAAATGCCAAAAATGCATTTTGTTGGAACCTTTACCCAATTATAATTGATAACACGTTTACCTTAGTGGTTTTTACTCCGGAATGTCATGGTACCCACACGATTTTGTCCCAATGTTCATGTGTCAGTAGACCTTATTATGTCCAATATGTTTCACATTTGAGAGAAGTTCTTCCTCACAACTCAATAATTGTAATTACTTTACAGGTTAATATCGGATATGTGGCGCTCACATTACTTTCTCTACTCCTCTTAAACTTTTATTGATCCATCTCCCTCACGTTAATTGGGATAAACATTCCATTGTTATTAATTGCTATGTAGGTACAAGGGAATAGAGTACTCTTTCAGTGATTGTCAAATATTTGAATGTTGGTTGTTATGTAATCATATTGTAAATGTATCTTCTAGACTTGACGACAAAAACTTACCAACGATCTGAGTTTTGAACAGGTTAAGTATTGAAGAATTCAAATAAGAAATATCACGGAAATGGCTCACTCTACCAAAATATATATCTGACAGAAAGTGTGTGTTTTACCAAGATCATCATCTTCTGTTCAGTAAGATTTTGTCTGTTTTTAAGGTTAGTCACTTCTACTTATATCACATTAATGAAAATAACTTATGACAAGACTGAGAGAACATTTAAAATATACACGTCATTCGTCATAATATTTTAAAGATATGGCATATTAATAAGAATAATTAGGATCATTTTTCATAAATTCAACATTTTCTAAAACACTCCACGTAAATGTTAGTAAGTGTTGAGAGATATTGTTGAAAACATACATTGTAGTAAGGTAAAAGACACGAGAGGTGAGTGACCGTATAGCAATATGCCATTTGGTCTCCTTTGTCACGAACACACCTTGGTGTTTACAACTTAATCAAGTATTTTGTGTTTATCTCTATGGTCAATATAATTTAACAAATGTGTAGTTTATGTATTATTAAACTGAACTACATGTATATATACCCCTTCCTTTCACTGCTAATATCCATTAACAAGTCATACTATGTGATTGTTCATTTTGTAGACATTCAATAATTCTGTATAACGTCCATTTGCACGTATACATATCTTACTTTGTAATTAAATTGCTTTCTATATTTTATTTATTATTATACTTCGTTAATAAGAGACGCCAGAATGTCGAAATTACTTTCAGTTCCAGTAGGAGAGAGAGAGAGAGAGAGAGAGAGAGAGAGAGAGAGAGAGAGAGAGAGAGAGAGAGAGAGAGAGAGAGAGAGAGAGAGAGAGAGAGAGAGAGAGAGTGTGTGTTAGTGAAAGCAAAACCTTTATAAAAATTCGGATTGACAAATGATAGTTACTGTAGCACATTAAAGCAATTTGTTATATAGAAAACAATCTCTACTTATAGTAATTGTCAACGACGAGATATTACAAACCAAAGGAATTGCTGTCCAGAGACGGCACCACTGGTGATATTGCATACTGCGGAAAAAATGCTGAATTATTTATAACATACGACAAACCTTTCTTTCAGCTACAACTAGGATTTAAAACCACTAACCTGCAAAACCCCACATTTCCTGTCATTAAGTGGTTAAGTCCGTGTAGGACAGGTACACGAATGACACACATCGTGCTGACCCTCAGTCAGCCGCCAGCTGCGTGAATGAATGAATGAATGAATAAATGAATTAAAGTATGTTTTAGTCTGTAATTCAATTAGATTTACACTATTAAGTTTTGTTGGAATTTGATACTGTAATGTTAACTAACATATTTGGAAATGTTCTTTCCCATGAACGTTGCATATTACACGAGATTTTAAGGCATTGTCTGAAAACAAACTTTTCTAATGTACCTCTTATTTGAATGTTTAACCCAGTTATTGCAATTGTTTGAGTCCACTATTTGAGTTTCCTTTGTTTGGCTTACCGATAAAAATTAAGACAACTTCACATTTCAGAAATGTGTAATTATTATTTAAAAATTGAAACAAATAACAAGAAACATCTCTCAAATGCTTCACTTCACAAAAAGTGGGTATATTTCATATTGGTTGCTATTTAATCGAGATATTTATATTCCAGCATCCTTTAATCATACAAAACTATATGATGAGAGCATGAGTAAATATATAAACTAAAAATATACACGAGTACCTGTAGGATTTCAGTAGACTTTTAAGTATTAGTTGATTACATTTTTCAGTTTCAGAAACAATCCTTTGTATAAGGCAATTTGTGACGATTTACTTGGCTTTCGCCTTCCTTTTAATATTTCCAGTTATTTCTCACTCATGTTTGATCAAAGTTTAATAAACGTTTTGTATATTTCCTTAATTAACAAGATGTACTATACAATTCCTGATAATAGTCCCCGAAGTTCTGTAAGATTTTCTTTAACTTGTCGTTCATTAGATATAGACAAGGTCTTAGTACATAAACATACAGATTTAACTAAAGAGGATAATTTATATTAACTTATTTTATATTTAACGATTTACGAGATATTTCTTGCGTCTAGTTCAATTTCCCAATAACTTTGTATCTTAGAAACGCTGATTAGATCTTTGTGTCCCACATAAACTTAAAGGAAAAGCTTTTGAATTTTAAAACTGACCCGATTTTTAAACATACAACTGTATTTACAAGGAAATGAGTAATGAAACACTTTCGTAAACGTTTAGTTCTAATTTACAGCAGTCGACGAGTAAGACTTTACGACAATATCGTAATGGTAACACATTAAGTGAATTTGTTATATAGCAGACGATGTTTTAGTTATAGTAATTGTCCGCCAGGAGAGAACCGACCTCTTCTTGCTGTCCAGAGAGGGCTCCACCTGTAATATCCCTTAAAGGCCAAGAGTCTTTGTAATTATTTACAGATTTCTACAACATATTGTAATTTTGTTGTTTATATGTAACTTATATTGAATTGCTATGTTTTGGGTGAAGATCGACGATAGCTGGAATATAATATGGAGACAGTAACGACTAAACAATAAATTATATCTCAGTAAGGAAGTCTACTAAACTAACTACATGTCAAGTGTTTCCTTAAACTGTAGCATTGTTTCATGATCATTTTTGGATTTTCTTTGAGAAAGTTTTGATTGAAATTCTATTTGATTATGTTTAACATATTAAGAGGATAGCATTGTACAAATCTGAGCAACTGTAATTGATATTCAGATTATTCATTATTATCGGATGTGATTAACTCTTATTTCTTGATTTACTTGTTATAAACTTCTTTTATTATGTAGCTAAAGTGATTACTGTGGACTTTAAGGGCCGTGTTCATAGTCAGACTTGGTCCGGACCAAGTTGCTACTTCCGGTGGACTAACGTTGGACCATGGATTTTGTTATTCATAAACCGGGATTAGCTATAGTCCGGGGACCAAACACGTTGGTCCGTCTTCGAGGGGTAGATTAAAGACGGACTATCTTTGTAACATGGACGACAATGAAGTGACGATTGTAGTTCTGGTGCGTAGAATTCCTGAAATAAGACGACGGAGGAAAACTTATCTACCAAGATGAGAAATTATTGCGAAGTATGACGACCTAAACTTCAAAAGAAGATACAGGTTTATTATATGTTTCAAATGGGAAGGTGTTTGTCCTTGAGCGCTACTAGGTGACCAACCAATCGGAGTCCTGCGGTGTTGTCGTACTGCATTCCCGCTCAGTGGTGTGTGAGGAGCGCCAACTTAATCTTATGAAATACTATTTGCGCCAAGACAAAAATTCAGATTTTGCCGAAACTGATCTATGTGGAAGGTAGAGAGTAATGTCCAACATAACCATGAAAACCCCACATTTTTATCTCAAATGATTTTTCTAATACAAATAAATAAACGACTATTACCAGTATTATAACAATTAATCGCGAAGTAAGCACTGTATGAATTTGTCACTGATACCGAAATTATGGTTTGCCAGAAGCAGTCATGATAGATGTCAAAGGAATGTTGGTTCTTTGTTACGATAGGGCAAGGCCAGTTCAGTTGGGGAAAGTGTTATAACAAAGCCATGAAAGAAGCAGTGTCCTTAGAAGGTTTGTAAAGGAATTGTCACTTGACGTATATGAATAGGGAGTTCTTTGGATCATTTACAATGGCGACCAAAACAGCCACAAAGGGACTTTGTTTAATAGAGTTTTGAGAGGGAAAGTTAGAGATATACACGCGTGCAGCTGTGGTTAGGGAGCACTCTTCGGCATAAGGCCGACGGAGACAGTTCGCGGCTAGGAAGCCATTATAAACATTCTCCGGCGTGCAGCTAAGAGAGGAGTCTGGGACGTGAAGCCTATTAGAGCGTCTTGAATATTCGTCGGGTCATAAAAATTTATCGAGTATTAACGATTAGCATTCAATAATTCTAAACGGAGATTGGTAACCCTCGGTAGGCGACTTCCATTTCGATGTTTGAAAAGAACAAGCAGGAATAAATAATTTGGAGACGGGTGTTCCAGTGTTGTGAAAATCTCCTTCTCACACCCATCCACGCATACCCTGAGAGAAACCTCATTGCTCGCCATTAAATTATTTACATCAAATTGGCGTTCCAACATGGAACTTGTGTACACCCATAAACATTGTTGCTTCATCACGCTTCATAGAATGCCATTCTTCCATGTTCAAATTGCTAAGGAGCGTTCAGTCTTTCAAAGTGAATTATTAGCAATTCGTGAAATGGTGCAACAACTTACAATGTAGCGCTCGCCTTTACAATGATTCACAGACAACAATTGCGCTATGAAAAATACAAAAAAGAGCAATCCTATTGCAACTGAAATAAGGAATCATCTCATCTGTGTATCTCATGGGTCAGAGGGCACGTGGGGATTGTAGACGAGCTTACACAGAAAGCTGCGACTTCAGATCTTTCAGTAATTTACACTTTATGCCCTATTTCTTATGTGAGGCAAACGTTGAAGAAGCTTATCACACAAGACTGGAATGAATTCCGTAGGGGAGGTGATCCGTCCCCTTCAGCTGCCGTGGTGCAAGTGCTAAAGACCCCTAGCCCTCGTGGTACCTCTGACGTTACTAGAGGAACCTCAGGCTGAACTGCCAAGCCCCTCCCGTCGGGGAGTTGTGCGGATTGGGTTGCACTCGAGAGGGCAATGTGTTCCCGACAACCATGGGAAATTAGGTACCACCGGCCAGAATAAGGATGCCCAGAGCGGGTAGAGGGTTGTCTCATAAGTCCCGCGTACTAGTCTGCAGAGCTATAAGAAGGTGTGCTAGGCCAACCGGCTGCCCCACTGAGATTTTCGGTAGTCTTCCCTGCGGGGTTGACGCGCGTAAGTCGCGTATCCATTTACAACCCGTCTTGACGTTGTTGCCGATGGGGGGGGGGGCTTTTTAAGAAATCAGGTTTTGCCCTATAGAAATAGCCCCGGAGTTATCCATCACTCCCAGGTAGAAGGAGACGATGGCCTCCGGACTTTTGGGTAGATCCTCTGCACATAAAAAGACTGGAATGAATATTGGTTAAAATGTGATTGTAGTGATTTGACTAAGGATTTATATTCCCAAACGGTTTCTAATACACATAAATATAAATTCGGTAATCCTATGTTCTCAGTCAATTCTTAACTGTTATGGCAAGTTTTCAGCTTACTTATTTCCATTCAAAATCAAATCTACCTCTAAGTGTATTTGTGGAAATTATCTTCAACATATCCCTCACATTTTATTTAATTGCTGCTTTTTTCTGTTTTGAAAGATATCAACTTGAGTTATCGCTTCAATTTTTAGGTTACAATTTTTCTAAACAACTCACGCGTATTTTGATGAATTAAAAATTTTATCAATATTTCATGGCTTTCTTAAACAAAATATTTCTTAAGCAAAAGGATTCATTTTGATGTTACTGTTTGTCAACTTGATATTGTATTTGGTTATGTTTTGTAATTTTATTATATTCATTTTATAACTTGTAAACTATATTCCTAATATACCTTTGGGTAAAATAGGAATCACAAAATTGGATAATAAATAAAAAGATTCCAACTTATGAAAAATATCTCTGACATGAAGTGTGGGTTGATTATCTGTTAGGGTTTGCCACTTCTAATTAAGTCGCAAGAATGACGTGGTTATTCCGAGAAAATATATATATAGGTAGCTGTCATTCCACTTGAAAGTATTTTGAAGATCTAATATTTTAATAAAAATCATTCACAAAGTCACTAACTTTGAAAACGTTCCATTTAAACGTTAGTAAGGATTGAGGGATATTACTATTGAGTAGAAGGAATAATGAGTCTTAGAGATATCACGGATTGTGTGTGTAACACGTTAAATGTCTGCAGTAGATGATCTGTTAGTTATAATGCTTGTCCGCCAGGGGAGAATTGCCAACCGAACTGAAATCGCTGAACAGAGATGGCGCCACAGGATTTATTTTGTACTCAGAAGCAATATGTGTAATTATTTACCAATATTTATAACACGCTGCAAGTATGTTCTTTACATAAAGGTTCGATTTAGTTCCTCTTTATTGCTTTAAAACAAACAAAGGCTTCAGTGAATACACGACTAACTTAGCAAAAATAAATACTGCTGTGTATGAAAGGAAGTCCTCTAATGGATATATATTAAGACCATTTTTTCGTCTAGTTATCACTCTAAATTCCAATCCCAAGCTACTGCACATTGAGTTTTGTTGGAACATTTCTATAACGATTAATTTGACATTTGTGTTCCATAAGAATTTCATTTCAGTCTTATTGTTTAATACTATTGGTGTTTATAAGCACTATTAGTGCACCTCAAGCTAGAGACAATGTCTTTGGTTATTATCGAAATAATTGCTGAGTTCAACTCAAAGCTCCTTTCTATTATTCTTATAAACCGTATTTATTTTTGTGCTTCATGTCAATGTAAATATACATTAAACTTTTAGCGATGTAACTTAAACATTTTAGAACAGGTCGTTCCGTAACGGTTTTCAAATTTGACTTTCTTTGTATAGCTTAGCGATAAATAATGACAAAGCTTTACATTTGAGAATCGTATACTTCTTGAAAAATTCAAACAAACAACAAAAAATACCTCTTAAATGCTTTACTCTAGAAAAACTATATTTAAATTTATCGTTTGTTTTATTGATATTTATCAAGATCTCTATATTGGAGCAGTAAGATGTTGTCTGTCTCTTACACTTTACCATTATGGAAATGTACTAGGATTGGAGACACTTCTGACTACATTCACAGTTGCTTCAACAATTTTATTTCACTTATATTGAAAATGATTTAAAGACATGTTACTACATAGCCATCCTTGAAATAATTTTAGGAAAATTTTTGAAAATGCTCCATGTACGAGGTCTGAGGTCGAGATTTCCCTGAATATTTACGTGTCACATCCTTTAAATATACTGAGAATTTAGCCGACTTTTGTTGTAAGAGCTTTGCTGTTGACAGATACAGAAACAAATAAATAAATAAATAAAAAGTGTGGTTGTGTATCTTGACTTTAAGTGATAGTCAAATGTTTAAAGAACTAATCAGTATATGTACGGACTAAACCAAGTAATGTATTGCTTTCGGAGAAAACTGTAAATATTGGTAAATACAAACAATTAACAAGGATTGTGTCTTACATACATCCTGTGTTTTAACAACATCTACATTTTTGTTTATTAACATTTTGTCTATCTCTTAGCGATATAAAGAAACATTCAGAATGAAGAGAACTTACGAAGATATTACTAAAATGTTCAAGATATGCCCTTCATTTGTCATCAATTCACATTTCATATTTCATAAGTTAGTGAAAATCGCACAGTCAGCATATAACAATAACAAATACTGATGAATATTTTATATAAAGTATAGTGTAAAGTACAGTAAGTGCATTTTCTACTTATTATGTACTTGGTACACACAACATAAGTAATTCACTTAATTCACTTGTTTATTCTATTTACTAACATATTTAGTTACTTTATTACTTAACATTCTTCATTTTAAATAATTTTTAATTTGTTAATATGGTAATGTCAATGATAAATTTAACGTGTACAGTTTTTGTAGTATTTGTTGATTACTTTAGATTGTTTCTACTTTTTCTAACACGTACATAGCACACAAAGAGTGTATTGTATAACACCAAACATTTGATAACAAGATTCTACTGTCACAACTAATTTTGAGCCTTGCTAAATAAAACATATGTGTTACATTTACATGACTTTCTCTACTCATTCTCTGATTCTCATATCTACTTCATGTTTTTGCAGATAAATATTTATATAAAATGTCTTTTAACATATGTCTTTTAAGTACAAAGGCAATAGGACAATATAGCAGTGTTTAAGTGATAGTCAAATATTTTATAAACCAGTCGTCAGGGAATGACCTTGAAATAACATTCTCTTTACATAAACAAGAGACGAAAACAAAAGAACTACCTTCCATTTGAGGAAAGTATAAGTATTGGTGAATATAAACAAATAACAAGGAATATCTCGTAAATGGTTAACTCTACAACAATTTATTTGATGTAATTTGTATATTTCAATGTAGTCCACAGTTTTTTGTTTTGTAGGTTCTGATTTATCTCTAGTTGTTTAACAGTTAGATAAATGTCTTTTAGTAATAAAAAGGACTTCTAAGAATATTTCCAGAAGTTTTGGTTCACCAAACATCAAATTATAGGAAATTATCGAAAGCTCCTCACTTGCTAGCTCCACCAAATGTATGACAAAACATATATACACTAAAGCACAAAGATCAGTCCATGGTTCTGTATTTTCCAGTTTTAACCAACCATTGATATTTCATTACTTCCTCAACAGATGCCAGTAGATTAGATTCCTCAGTCAACAACGTCTAAAGCACGAAGAATAAATTGGACATACACTGAAGATAGGAACAAGTTCTTAGTCGTTGAAACATGTTCATGTAGAGTTTAGTTTGTAATGTTTAGTGATTATAGATATGAGACAAAGCATACCCAGCATATACCACGAAGATATTAGTATATCTATAACAAAAACAGAGGTCCTTTGGACTTAAAATGCTTTAGAAAGTTTTCACTGAACACATTTAGAATGTTGTGTTTCTTAAAACAAATGAAATATGTTTAAGTTCGACAATGTGTATTAAGATGTAGACAGGAAGATGTTATCTAGTATTTACAGTTTAATACTTATGTAGATGTCGTTGAGAATAAACAGTACTTCTGTATAGGGCAGTGTGAGGTTGGCAGCATTTGTTAATAAATCTTCTTGTTGTATCTTTGGAAGATAAACACAAATATAAAGTATAGCATTTCCCCAAAGTTTGATTTTAAGTTTTACTTTTAGCACACAAGCATGGACCTTTTGACAAAAATATATTTGTATTCAGTCGGTAGCTAATTCCTACTGGAACTTTAGTATCCAATTTTGGAATAATACAATACTACCTCCACTTACTGTAAATATATACCATATTTTGGAAGCATTACACAATAATACAATAGGAGTTGAGCAAAAATTCATTGCATGCAACTTCTCAATTGTAGAAGCAACATTTTATTTAATTATTATTTTGACGACATTTTGCTCTTCAATTTTTAAATATTTTCAGCCTTTCTTTGTAACATCTGATCAAGGAAACAAATTATACATTTATCTGTATAACACACAAAACTGAATTCCTGCAATAGTCTCTGAGCCTTCATTTATTCTGACTGAATTCCGTACAATTTTCTTTAAGTAGTAGTTGATGAGATACAGACAAGATCTTAGCACACAAAAATAGAGAATGATCTTGTTGTCGACGGGCCCTTAAACACCACACACACACTCACTCACTCGTTAAAGAGCGTAATTTATTAACTTATTTAATCATTAACGATTTTTGAGATATTCTGCAATTATACATCTGTTTTCAGTTTCTCAGTTTAGGTTTGCAAATGTTTTTTATCTTAAAAACTCCAATCCTGTCTCTGATCTTGTCAAAAGCTAATAGCAATGACTTTGTAATATTAACGCTAACACTATGTTTAAATATTCAACTATATTGCTGCTGTATGTATAACAAAGTGAGTAATGGAACAACTCCCTAAACGTATATTTCATATTTGTAACAGACGGACAAGTAAACCTTTGTGTAACGGTTGGTCGTCAGTCAATTTGTTATATAGCAGACGATGTTTTAGTTATAGTAATTGTCCGCCAGGGGAGAACAGACCACTTGTTGCTGTCCAGAGAGGGCTCCACTTGTAATATCTTAAACTGGGAAAGAGAATTTGTAATTATTAACAATATTGTATTAGACATTGTAATTATTTTCTTTAAGTAGACCTTAGATTTAGCTGTTGTTTGTTGCCTGTAAACGAAGCTTTATCGAAATATATATGGATGTAATATCGAGTAAACAATTAACTGTGTGTCAGGAAAGAAACCAACTAATTTTTTATAAATGATAATATGTGGAAGTTTATTCAGTTAAGGATTTTGAATTCTTTTTTCATCTAATTCAATAACTTTTAACCTTAAACACATTACTGCTACTCCTGTAAACTAGTAAGAATAGCAAAAGAACTTAACTGAGCTGACACAATTTTTAACATTTAATTATGACTTCTGGTATCTTCAACAAATTTCATATTGAAACTTCCTCTGTACAGTTCTGTACACTTCTGTTTGCAGTTTGGAATAATGAGCCTTAGTGTTAGGGCTGATTCAGAAAGTATCACGTATAATGGCTGTAGACGAACTGATAGTTACAGTGATTGTCCGCCAGGAGAGAGTTTCTAGGACTGCAACCGAATTGGAATCGCTGTCCATAGATGGCTCCACAGGTAATATCTTGTACTGCGAAAGAATGTATGTAATTATTTACCAATTTTGATAATACACATTAAATATGTTCCTCTCATAAAGCTAAGGTTTAATTCGTCTTCATTTTCTTAAAACAAACAACAGCTTCTGTGATTATAAAGATTCTTTCGAAAAAATAAATAATGCTCCTTGAGAAAGGAAGTCTCCTGAAGTGTATACATCTCGACTGGTTTTTGCATCTAGAAAGCATTGAACCTTTGAAATACTGGATCCTCATCTTGAGTTTTGTTGGAACTTGAATCTATAACGATCACAAAACTTGGATCTGTGTGTTCCTTAAGAATATTATTTGAGTATGAGAAGCAGCATGCCTCAAGTTTGAGAGGAAGTCGTTGGTAAAAAATACTTCCTGCGTTGATCTCACAAGACTTTTTAGATATCTCTTTATAAATATTTATACATCATTATTATCTTCCTTGCAAGAAAAATAGGAGAATACAGTCCGGTTAAACCGCTCCGTAATAGCTTACAAATTTGAATTTCTTTGCACAGCTAAACGACAAAATATTATAGTTTTAAATCTAACAAGTTTATACTTATTGAACAATTCAAACAAATAACAAGAAATCCCTCGCAAATACTTTACTCCACATAAAGTACATTTCAATTTATTGTTTGTTTTATTGAGATCTCTATATTGGAGCAGTATGACTTTGTCTGTCTCTTACAGTTTACCATTATGGTAATGTCCTAGGAATAGAGACATTTCTGACTACATTCACAGTTGATTAAGATTTTTTACTTCATTTCTATTTAAACTAATTTAAGGTTTGCGGTATTTTCACAGAAATCCTTGAAAACACTTTTGACAAGATGTCGGAAAATACTCCATGTATATGATGTCCAGGGTCGAGATTTCCCTGAATATTTACGTTTCACATCCTTTAAATATACTGAGTATTTAGCCGACTTTTGATGTAAGAGCTTTGCTGTTGACAGATACAGAGATAAATAAATAAAAAGTGTGGTTGTGTATCTTGACTTTAAGTGATAGTCAAATGTTTAAAGTTCTAATCAGTATATGTCCGGACTAAAACAAGTAATATATTGCTTTCGGAGAAAACTGTAAATATTGGTAAATACAAACAATTAACAAGGATTGTGTCTCACATACATCCTGTGTTTTAACAACGTCTACATTTTTGTTTATTAACATTATGTGTGTCTCTTAAAGGAACATTCAGAATGAAGAGAACTTACGAAGATGTTATTAAAATGTTCAAGATATGCCCTTCATTTCTCTTCAATTCACATTTCATATTCCATAGGCTAGTTAAAATCGTCACACTTAGTCTAAAACAATAAAAAGTACTGATAAATATTTTATATAAAGTGTAGTGTGAAGTACAGTAAGTGTATTTTCTGCTTATTATGTACCTGGTACAGACAACATAAGTAATTTACTTAATTCACTTGTTCATTCTGTTTACTAACATATTTAGTTACTTCATTACTCAACATTTATCATTTTAAATTATTTTTAATTTGTTAATATGGTAATATCAATGACAAATTTAACGTGTACTGTTTTTGTAGTATTTGTTGATTACATTAGACTGTTTCTACTTTTTGTAACACGTACATAGCACACAGAGAAAGTATTGTATTACACCAAACATTTGATTACAGGATTTTACTCTACCTTGACTCTACTTTAAAATATCTTATGGTTGTACTTACAAGAGTTTCACTACTCACTTTTGTACATAATATTCTTAAAACGTACATCCATCTATCTACTTGATGCCGATCAACACAAACATAAATAAAATGGTTTTGTTACATATTTCCTTATGGGTATCTACAATGACAATACCGTCAACTTTAAACGATAGTCAATTTTTTTAAAGCTGGTCACTAGTATGTGATATATTTAACATTCCATTTCTTTTGTATGTCCTGGACTTATAAAAACATGAATATGTTCCCATTTGGGAAAAAGTTTAAGTATTTGAACGTTTACAACAATAACAATGAATATTTCAAATATGACTATCACAAAAGACATTATTTGACACAAACCGTGAGTTTTAAGGTGATTTACATTTTTATAAAGTAAGATTTTTTTCTATATCTCACCGTTTATCAGTTATAAAAGGCGATTCAGAATAAAAGCCAATGAGTCAAATGATATTTTAGTACACAAAACCCCAAACTTCATTAACGTCCAAATTCAAGACATACACTTCCTTTGGAATGAAGTTATCTTAAACATATGATAGTTACATAAAAATTACACCTATTTTTGAGAATGTGAGATTTGCGTAAAGATTCAGTGTTGACATTTTTCTTGTCGCAATTTATGTAAAAAGCACAACTTAAATATCAAGTTTGGTATTTAACCCTAGTTTTCGTTTTTGGAGTTGTTCTGTTTACAGACACAACATGGACCTTGTTATCAAATGTTCAATTTGATTTCTTCAGAGGTTCTCAAAACATAAATTTACACTGAACTCTGGGAGGATAAGAATATCTCCTCTACCTGCTATATCTAGTAGATAACCAATCCTGCAACTTGGGTAGAAATCTGTACTGTTTAAATCATATCGTCCAGATATTGTCCAGTTATAAGAAGTATAAAACAAGGGTTAAGATGTTTGCATTTAAACTTCTGAGGTTATCCTGTGTGCTCCCCATAAGGAACTCTGTCCACATATTTTGTATATCACAATTTTTAAGACGCTGTTCCACAACAATTTGGAGATCTTGAGTTATATCTGTGTGTGAGTGTGTGATGTAACACATTACACATAAAGTAATCCGTTTTAATCACGTTTTTTACACAAAAGGTTCCCGAGAAGTATTTCCGTTTCCTGGTTAGACAGTTTTGCGATTTAGAGTATAACTTTACATGTGAAGTTGCTCAACTACGAGAATTATTTTCCGTTTTTCCAAGTTTCTGTCATATAAGTGGTCCGTTTTAGGGAGGTTTTACTGTATATGGTAAGATTTCTACTGCACGAAGGCCATGATGAACAGAGCTTGGACTAATAACTCAGGCTTATGGTAACTCGTTACTCATTATAAAATTTGTATGACTAAAAGTTGTCATGATCCGAGCGAAGTGTGTAACAAAGAATGTACGAGATATCACCTACTCAGCTGTATAAACAGAGCCAGGTCGTTACTAAACCATACATTCATTTCATTTCATCATATTCAACATCTTACTGCACTAACCTTATCTCAAATATATTTTATGGAGTCGTTAAGCATTTCCGAGATATCTTTTATTTGTTTGATTCTCTTCAATACTTAAACTGCTCAAGAATGAAGTTGTAATTAAATTACGTAGCAACTAGCTTTAACATTTCGCAATCTTTTAAAGTTTACAGCATTCCCTTGTACATACATGATTGTTAACATCGTAGAAGTGTAACGTTAGTTCAACACATTCGATATTCCATCATCTGTAAATTAATTACGGTTTTGGAGTTACAGCGAACGATTTCTTCTTGGATTTGAGGTATATTGGCCATAGTAATGAGGGAAATATAAAATTTTGAAGCGCGTTATAATTGTGTAAATCAACTGGCATTTGTCAATGAGGAATAGAAAAGCTTCTAATTGTATTTATTAGTGTAGATGGATACAAATTCCCACAAAACCATTTTGCAGTATACCAATGAATAATGAACGATAAACCCTTACTCAGTTTCAGAAAATACCTACACATCTAGTTAATTTAGAAGGATTTCTTTCAGAAGCACAGTAAATTGTTTGCTCGATATTGCCTACATATATATTATAGCTACCATTTTTTTTCAAGGAATAAAGAACAATTAAAACTAAACTATATTTAAATAGCATAGTTAGAATGTATGTAAATAATTAAAAAGTCTCTTTTCTGGTGTGAGATATTACTGATGGAGACCTCTCTGGTCAGCAACAAACGGTCTGTTCTCCCCTGGCGGACAATTACTATAACTAAAACTTCGTCGCTATATAACAAATTCACTCACGACCAACCGTTACACAAAGGTTCATTAATCCAACTAATACATCACTTCAATACTTCTACTCAAGTACAACAGTAACATACTATTGTCATAATGATCAACAATGAGCTTAGAGACAGCAGTTTGCAAAGTTTGGAGAAAATATTTCTTTTTAAGATATGATTGGATAATGAAATACTATGTTATGTATTATTTGGTATTTCCAAAGTAGTGACTTCAAGTAGAGAAGGTGTTCTTCAAATCAAGAAACCATACACAATATTTAGCTTTTTTGTTTATTATTATGTCTATTGCGATTTGCAAATATAATAACATGTATATAAATTATGTACAAGTAAGGTATATTAATATGAATTTTGTTTCTTAAATTTAGTTACATATTTTCCTCTTAATTCTGTATTAATCTTTTTTGCCATAATCTCCAGCTGTTTTTATTTTCATATCACATTTGGGCAGCTTCCTTTCTCTGTCTACAAACTGTTTACGTAATAACCATGTGTTATGTAATGTAAAACCTGTACCGAGATCTGACTTTGGTAGAAATCTGTATGTTCAAATCACGTAGTCAAAATATTGTGCCATTGTAAAATAGAATTCACAAAAATATATACAAACTTCCTACCTCCAATGACTTAACTTTACATAAGATAAATTGTAAAAACCTTTCCTAATATTTTGGGAAAAAAATTATTTCTCTATTTAAATCTAATGATTTGATCAAAATGCCCAATGTTCAGTACAAAAACAGAATGTACAACTTTAGTATTGTAGAAATAGGTTCAGATTCATTCTAAGCCAAATCTTGTTAAAAATTATAATACAGCTTTATTTACTTATTTATTTATTTATTTATTTATTTATTTATTTATTTATTTATTTATTTATTTATTTATTTATTTATTTATTTATTTATTTATTTATTTATTTATTTATTTATTTATTTATTTATTTATTTATTTATTTATTTATTTATTTATTTATTTATTTATTTATTTATTTATTTATTTATTTATTTATTTATTTATTTATTTATTTATTTATTTATTTATTTATTTATTTATTTATTTATTTATTTATTTATTTATTTATTTATTTATTTATTTATTTATTTATTTATTTATTTATTTATTTATTTATTTATTTATTTATTTATTTATTTATTTATTTATTTATTTATTTATTTATTTATTTATTTATTTATTTATTTATTTATTTATTTATTTATTTATTTATTTATTTATTTATTTATTTATTTATGATATTAAGTCTAGTCTTGATCCATTTCAATATCCATTACTTTTATATCTTAAAAATGCTAATGCTGCTCTTGTAAATTTTTAAGAATAGCACTACAATTTAAAAGACAGCATGAGCTGATCACATTCTTAGCATTTAGGTACGTCCTTCTCATATCTACAACAAAATGTGGAATGAAACTGCTTCTGTTATTCTGTTTAATTTGGAGCAGACAGAATAATCATCTTAGTGTTAGGGCGGATTGAGAGTGTAACACGTTAAATGTGTGCAGTAGACGATCTATTAGTTATAATGATTTTACGCCAGAAGATATTTTGCAGAACTGCTAACGGATCTGCAATTACTGCGCATAGAGGGCACCACAAGTAATATCTTATACTAGGGAAGAATATGTATAACTATTTACCAAGTTTTACAACATATTGTAAGACGGTACTGCACAGTAAGCTTTGATTTAATTGTTCTTTATGGCTTTAAAACAAGTAGTAGCTTCAGCCAATACAGGGATAGTTTCGAAGAAATAAGTAATGTTGTGTAAGAGAGGAAGTCATCTAAGGCACGTACATTTGGGCAATTTTTCATCTAAGTAATGTTCAAAAATGCAATATAAGAAAATAGCTTATGCTAATGACTTTTTGCTGGAACTTGTGTCGATCAATATAGTTCTAAATAAATTTAACGTATAGAGTTTGTGAGAAGACCGAATAAGTCATACTGGTGTACCTCAAGTTAGAGAGGAAATCGTTGTTAGTTATTGAAATACTTGCTGCGTTAAACTCGGGTGACTGATTCTTATTACAAAACCTTATTTATTTACGCACTCTTATGTCAATCGAAATATACGCTGTTATTAGTTTGAACAAATATGAAATGCGCACATTTATGCAAAGTGTTTGGTTTTGTATATTATATTGCATTAAGGATTTCTTTCTTCTATTGTTATTCCTTTGTTATTATTTTGCCTGGCAGAAAATAGGAGAAAACAGTTGATAGCTAAGCCTAGAGCGATAGTTAAATGTTTTCAAACTAGTTACTACGTAATGGCTTTCAAATTTAATTTGTGCTGTACAGATTATCGATAAAAATATGATTCAAATAACAAGAATTATCTTGAAAATGCTTGACACAAAAAAAGTATATTTCAATTTATCGTTTGTTTCATCGAGATCTCTATATTGGAGCAGTAATGTTTTGTCTGTCTCTTACAGTTTACCATTATGGTAATGTCCTAGGAATAGAGGGTCTTCCTACTACATTGACAGTAGAATAAACACTTTGTTTAATTTACATTGAAAATACTTTAAAACTATGTTATGTTCTCAGAAATCCTTGAAAACACTTTTGACAAGATCTCTGAAAGTGCTCCATGTATAAGAATTCTGGGGTCAAGATTTCCCTGACTATTTACGTGTCACATGCTTTAAATATACTGAGTATTTAGCCGACTTTTGTTGTAAGAGCTTTGCTGTTGACAGATACAGAAATAAATAAATAAAAAGTGTGGTTGTGTATCTTGACTTTAAGTGATAGTCAAATGTTTAAAGAGCTAATCAGTATATGTCCGGACTAAACCAAGTAATGTATTGCTTTCGGAGAAAACTGTAAATATTGATAAATACAAACAATTAACAAAGATTGTGTCTTACATACATCCTGTGTTTTAACAACATCTACATTTTTGTTTATTAACATTTTGTCTGTCTCTTAGGTATATAAGGGAACACTTAGAATGAAGAGAGCACGAAGACATTCACAATATATTCAATATAAACATTTAATTTATCACATTGTCATAAATAATTAGTAAGTTAAAAACTTTCTTAGGGTTAGTTAAAAAATAAAAAGTTTTCAATAAATATTTTATACAAAGTATTAAGTACAATAAGTGTCTTTTCTACGGATTACGTGTAAATAAAAGGCAATAGCAGAAAACAGAAGTGTTTAGTTGATAGTGATAGTCATAGGAGTGCTTCCCATAAACATAATGACAATATCTTCTCGGTTTCTGTTTTTAAATATTTTCAGCATTCCTTTGTCACCTTTCATCAATGCAACAAATGTTTAAAGTAATTCATAGTACTCAAAGTGTATTAATTCCTGGCAACAATCTCTGAAGTCCTATTTATTCTGACTGAATTCTGTATAATTTTCTTTAACTTGTAGTTCATGAGATATAGACAAGATCTTACTACATATAGATTTAGATTTCGTTAAAAACGATAACTAATGTCAACTTATTTCATCGCTTCAAATGTCGAGATATTCTTTTGTTCTGGTCCAAATTCTCAATACTCTTATATACTAAAAACGCTAATGTTATTTCTCTGCTTGTCAAAAGTCAATAGGAATAACTTTGGAGTTTATAAACTGACCCGGTTATTTAACATACAAGTGTATGTACAAGGAAATGGGTAACAAAACACTTCCGTAAACGTTTATTTCAAATTTGTACCAGATGTAAAAGTAAGTCTTTGTGACTGGGAAAGTACATTAAGTGTGTTATACAGGAGACGTTTTAGTTATAGTAATTGTCCGCCAGGGGAGCTTTGGTTGACTACCGACTGCTTGTTGCTGTCCAAAGAGGGCTGTACGTGTAATATTTTATACTGATGAAGGAGATTTGTAATTATGTACAAGGTCTTGTAACACATTGTAATTATGTTGTTTTAATGGAGCTTTGATATAATTGTTGTTTATTTGTGTAGGAAAGGAAATCTTCTAAACTAATTATATGTCTAGGCATTGCCCCAACCGAAATATGGGTATCAGGTTTATATAGTAATATATTCTGAATTTTTTGGAACTTTTACCCAATTAAAGTGACTAACAGGTTTAGGAGCTTTTGTGTTTGTTATTCCTCAATGTCATGATACCCACACGATTGTGTCGTAATGTTTCATTTCTTAGTAGATTTTATTATGACCAATATGTTTCAAAATCGAGAGAAATTCTTGCTCAGAACTCAATATCTGTAATTAGGTTACAGGTTAATATCGGATATGTGGCCCTCTCATTACTTTAAGTGACTGTCAAATATTTTAATGTTGGTTGTTATGTAATCATATTGTAAATGTATCGTCTAGGCTTGACGACAAAAACTTACCAACGATCTCAGTTTTAAAAAGTTCAAGTATTGAAGAATTCAAATAAGAAATATCTCGGAAATGGCTCACTCTAACAAAATATATATTTGACAGAAAGTGTGTTTTACCAAGATCATCATCTTCTGTTCAGTAAGATTTTGTCTGTTTTTACGATTTGTCACTTCTACTTATATCACATTAGTGAAAATGACTTCTGACAACGTTGAGAGGACATTTATAGGCTACACGACATTCGTCTTAATAATATTTTAAAATGTTACATTTTAATGAATATAGTTAGGATCATTTTTTATAAAATGAATCGTTTTAAAACACTTCATGTATATGTTAGTAAATGTTGAGAGATATTGTTGAAAATATACATTGTAGTAAGGTAAAAGACACGAGAGGTGAGTGACCGTATAGCAATGTGCCATTTGGTCTCCTTTGTCACGGACACATCTTGGTGTTTACAACTTAATCAAGTATTTTGTGTTTATTTCTATGGTCAATATAATTTAGCAAATGTGTAGTTTATGTATTATTAAACTGAACTACATGTATATATACCCCTTCCTTTCACTGTTAATATCCATTAACAAGTCATACTGTGTGATTGTTCATTTTGTAGACATTCAATAATTCTGTATAACGTCCATTTACACATATACATATCTTACTTTATAATGAAATTGTTTTGCACTTTTTTGTTTATTATTATACTTCGGAAATAAGGGACGTAATAATGTCCAGATTACTTTCAGTTCCAGTAGGAGAGAGAGAGAGAGAGAAAGAGAGAGAGTGAGAGAGAGGGAATGTGTGTGTATGTGTGTGTGAGTGTGCGTGCCTGTGCGTGTTTGTGTGTGAAAAAAAAAACTTAATAAAAATTCGGATTGACAAATGATAGTTAATGTAGCATATTACAGCAATTTGTTATATAGAAGACAATCTCTACTTATAGTAATTTTCAACGAGGAGATATTACAAAACAAAGGAATTGCTGTCCAGAGATGGCACCACTGGTAATATTCCATACTGAGCAATAAAATGCTGAATTATTTACAAAGTTTTATAACACACGAGAAACGTTTTCTTGACCTACAACTAGGATTTAACTATTGTTTATTGTGTTACAATAAACAGGGGCTACAGCTAACACAGAGAATAACTTAAAGGTATAAGTTATTGTGTGCTAGAAAGTAAGCTTTCTGAGATAAGTATATCATAACACTGTTGATGTTGTAAAATTAAGGAGGTGACTCATCGGGCATGCGGAGCTTCGGCTTCGTTATACCCCATGATGCGCTCAGGAATGCCGACACCCCTTAAGTTGCGCCTTTTTCAGGCTTTAATTCTTCCCATCATGCTTTATGCTTGTGAGATCTGGGGCATGGCCGCAGGATCATATCTGCGTCAAATTCAGCGTGTACAAAATAGATGTCTCAGGGCTATCTATTCTGTTTGCTGGAGGTTTCCCGTGAGATACCTTCATGAAGCCTCATCTCTCCACTATGTGGAAGATGTCATTAGGCGCCGGGCCACAAAATTCTACGCGAGTTTGCCTCAACATCAGAGCGCCCTGGTTAGGTCTCTAGGGAAGTACAGAGCAACCGAAAGACGCTACAAGCTATACCGGCTTCCCCGCATGGCGTGCGGGCACACCCGGTAACAATAGAGTACTTATTTCAGCCTAAAATCACTACTGTTTGAACTGAATTTAATAGACATTCTAAATTAAACTCTTCCTGAAAATTATCACACCAGCGGTGCTAACATAGCGTTGCACCCGAGTTGGCTACCAAGAGGAGCTACGGCTACCTCCCTTCTTTTCTTCTACATTATCTTAAACCACCAACCTGCAAAACCCCACATTTCCTGTCATTAAGTGGTTAAGTCCGTGTAGGACAGGTACACGAATGACACACATCGTGCTGACCCTCAGTCAGCCGCCAGCTACTTGAATGAATGAATGAATGAATGAATGTAAAATTAACTAACATATCTGGAACTGTTCTCTCACATGAACCTCGCATCTTCCACATGATTTTAAAGCATTGTTGCAAAACAAACATTTCTAATGTACCTCATATTTGACTGGCTAAACAACTGTGCATTTTGTGGAAATCACGAATTTTCCTAATCTTGTTATAAACCCTTATTTATCTGTGTACTTCATGCTTAACGAAATATACGTTGTTATTATTATTTTAGTTTGGTATGCTTGGGGGAAACAGTAACCTTTTAGCGATAGTTAAATGATTTAAAGCTGGTCGCTAGGTAACAGCTTTGAAGTTCGGTTTTCTTTTTGTAGCTTAACGATAAAAATTGATATAACTTTACATTTGGGAAGTTTATAATTATTATTGAAATATTCAAAAAAAAAAAAAACAAGAAATATCTCTGAAGTGCTTCACTGTACAAAAAGTAAGTGTATTTCGTATTATTTGTTTGATTAATCGAGATATTTATATTCCAGCATCCTTTATCATACAAACATATATGATGAGAGCTTGAGTAAATAAATAAACTAAAAATATACTTGAGTACTATTCGGAATACAGTAAGCCTTAAGAATTAGTCTAATGTTTAAAGAACTAGTCACTATGTGTCAGCTTTAGCATGTCCAGGACAAAACAAATGACGTATTTCTATCTGAGAAATGTGTAAATATTGTAAAATACAAACAATTAACAAGGATTGTTTCAGAAGTGGCTCACTTCATGTAAAAATTGTGTGTTACATACATCCTGTGTTTTAACAAGATCTACATTTTTGACTGTCATTTGTCTATTTCTGAAAGTTATATAAAGGTCGTTCAGAGTAAAGAGAACTTCGTAACTCATTCACAGAATATTTAATATAGCATTTTAAAAAGCATTTAATGCATTTTAATATAGTCAATTTATGGAATAATAAAATATTTGTGAAGAAATAAACAGTTTCAATAAATATTTTATATACAGTGATGTCTGAAGTACAGTAAGTTTATTTTCTACTTATTATGTACTTGGTACAGACAACAAAAGTAATTTACTTCATTCACTGTTCATTCTGTTTACTAACATATTTAGTTACTCTATTACTCAACATTCATCATTTTAAATTATTTATAATTTGTTAAAATGATAATGTCAATGACAAATGTAACGTGTAAAGTTTTTGTAGTATTTGTTGATTACTTTAGACTGTTTCTACTTTTTCTAACACGTACATAGCACATAGAGAATGTATTGTATTACACCAAACATTTGATAACGAGATTTTACTGTCAAAACTAATTTTGAGACTTGCTAAATAAAACAGATGTGTAACATTTACATGACTTTCTCTACTCATTGTCTTATTCTCATATCTACTTCATGTTATTAGAGATAAATATTTATATAAAATGTCTTATTACATATATCCTTGTAAGTACAAAGGCAGTAGGACAATACAGCAGTGTTTGTGTAATAGTCAAATATTTTGTGTACCAGTCGTTATATGATGACTTTCAAATAACATTATCTTTACATAAACAAGAGAGGAAAACAAAAAAATGGCGTCCCATTTGAGGAAAGTTTAGTATTGGATAATTCAAATAAATAACAAGGAATATCTCGTAAATGGTTAAGTCTACAGACATTTATTTGATATTTCTAGTTCAAATTTGCAACACCTGTCTATCTTAAAAGTGCCTATTTTAATCTGGTAGGTTCGTAAAAATAACGATAGAATTAGAAAGACAGTATAATCTCAGCAAATTTTTAACATTTAACTTATTTCCTTTTTGTATCTTAGTCGAATCTGCTAATGAAGTTCCGTAACATTCACTCTAAACTTGGAGCAGATGTAAAAAAGTTTTACTGGAAGAACGGATTGAGAAAGTCCTGTGAGTGTAACACATTAAATGTAATCGCTACAGATCAGAGGATCTTTTAGTTACAGTGATTGTATACGAAGAAAGAGTTTTTAGGTGAAAAACAATTGCCGACCGAAAGGGAGTTGCTGTCCAGAGATGGCTCCACCGGTCATATTTTATACTGAGAAAGTAAATATATATTTAGTTGTGATGTTTAAAAACAGATTTTACTTACATTCCCAGTATACAGCTTAGATTTACTTGTTCTTCATTGCAAGGAAGTAAACAGTAGCTAGTGTGATTAAAGAGAGAATAATGAAGAAATAACAAACTGTAGTGAGAGAGGAAGTCTTGTGAAGCAAGTATATCTATATGCATTTTCGTATCTCGAAGCATAAGTTAATTGTGTAATAGTCAAATATAGTTTTAAGTTATGTTGGAGCTTGTATCCTACTATAATGAAAATCATAGTTGGAAATGTTTCTACTTTTCACTGAGTAATGTTTTGTGAGAAGACTTCAGAAGCATTTATAATTTACCAGAGACATATGTGACAAGCATTTTTCTTCCACATCCGCTCCTTAGTAAATATTTTAAGGTTGTGCTACTTTATAGAAAATATTCCGTGTAAAGGATAGTCTTGAGGTACAATAGCTATCTTTTCTACTTATTACATAAATAGTACATAAACAATTCATTTAATTCATCGTTCATTCATTTTAGTATCATATCCAGTGAATTGCCAATCACAAATATCATCTGTACAGTTCACGTAGTATTTGGTGACAGTTTAGACGTTTTTAAATGTTTCTATTACATACATAGCACATAGAGAATATATTACATTCATCTTACAAATTTGGTAATAAGATTTTACAGGTATAACTCACTTAAAGGCTTCCTAAATAAAACGTATGTGTTACAGTCACATGACATTCTCTAATTATTGTCTTATTCTCATATCTACTACATATTATTATAGATAAATGTTTATATAAATTGTCTTATTACATATGCCTTTATTAGTACAAGCGTAATAGGAGAGTAAAGCAGTGTTTGATTTATAGTCAAATATTTTATGAACCAGTTATTATGTAATTACCTTGAAGTAATGTTCTCTTTGCATAAGCAAGAGCTGAAAAGGAAACAATGACCTCCCATTTGATAACAGTATAAATATTGGAAAATTGAAGCAATTAGTAATTATATTTAAAGTAATTTGCATAATTCAACATATTCTACAGTTCTTGCCTTGTAAGTTTAGATCTCTCTCTTGTAATTTAACAGTTAAACAAAGGTCTATTAGTAATGAAGAGAACTTCTGAGGACATTCTCATACATTTTAGGTTTAACAAACATCAAATTATTGCAAGCTGTCAGTCTCTAATGTATGGTAAAACATATACATACTGAAGTACAAAGATCATCTCATAGATTTTTAAGTGTCAGCTCAGAACAACGTTGGAAGTTTATTGTTCTGCCAACAGATGCCACTAGTTTAGATTCCCAGAATGTCAAAAGCACAAAGAATCAGTTGAACATTTGTTGAAGGTTAGGACATTCCTTACTCCATGAAACACATTTAGTTAAAATTTTTAGTTTATAATGTTTAGTATTTCAACTGCAATTTAAGATTATAGATTGTTAATATATCACTGTTTACTAACATTCCTACTCAAATGTAATGGTAACATATTATTGCCAAAATGTTAAACAGTGGACTCAGAAACACAAATTAAAATATTTAGAGATAATATTCGTCATTCCGGGGCAAGGGGAGGCAATCCTTCCTGGTGACAGCGTTCAGCAAACTGTAGTCCACGCAGAAGTGTAGCTCGCCGTTCTTCTTTATCACCAGAACTACAGGGAAACACCAAGGGCTGTTAGACCCTTCAGCACACTCCTGGATTTCATGTCATCTACCATATCCCGTACAGCCGCTTGTTATGTCAGCGGAACGCGTCTAGCTGGTTGCTGAATAGGCCGGGCGTGTCCGGTGTCGATGCGATAAAGCACTTTGTCCGTGCGGCCGTAGTCACTGTTACCTTGGCTGAAGAGGCACTGGTACCGCCCCAGCAGTTGACAAACGTGCTCCAGCTCTTCTGCGGTCAGGTGGGCGGCCGCCCTCTCCAATAAGGTTTCCAGCCAGGGCCCCAGGTGTTGCGTCGGCACCGGCTTCTGCGTCCTGTTGATTGCTCTTACGCTGACCGTTGGCTCTTACGTCCCCAACTCCGCCAAGGCCTAGATGTCGTTATCTCTGTCTGTCAGATTGAGCAGCCTCACTGCCACCTCCTCTCGGCACGGCAATAATGTCCTGGCTACCCAGAGTCCTTTGAGAGGCGTTTTCTGGTCCAGCATCATGTTCTACGACCCCTGGCCTTCCAGTCGCGCCGTCACCACCACCTCACTTCTCACGGGGACAACCACGTGCTCCTTCAAGATGACCCTGCACATTCCAAGGCGCTCTTAAGGTTTCCGCAGTATCACCTCTTCTCCACTGAGCCGCAGGAACTTCCTACCGTTGCCTCGTCGCTCCTAAGGTCATCCAATCCCAGTATGACCTTCTCAGCCCCCTTCGGGACGAACACCCACAGACGTACGCACTCCGTCCCAAGGTCAACTTCGGTAGGATTTCCTTCTCTACAGACAAGGTGTCACCCGGTGTCGTCACAAGCTGGTATGGTCGACTCGGCTTCCTCGTCGGCAAACCCTTGTCCACATCAGTTCTGATGATGGTCACGGCTGCCCCGGGGTCTACGAGCACGCGGCACAGCTTCCCTCTCACCCAACCGTCCGCGATGAGGCTGTCATCTATCCGCCGGTTGACGGCACGCAGTGTCACTCGAGGGGATGGCGGTGATGCTCCGACGTGCCCCTCTACACGCCGGCGCTTACTCGTTTCCCGTCTGCTCTTCCTGGTGTGGGCAGTCTCTCTCCAGATGCTCCGGCTGTCCCCACCCGCAACACAGGCCACTAGGTCTTCGCCGACGTCCCTCGACTGGTCTTTGGCCTCCCGTGTAGCGGACACCCCTCGTTTTTGACGTCTGGGTAGCCGTCACCTTGGCCACCTCCATCCTTAATGCTGCCGTTAGTTCCTCGTGGATGGTTTTGTAATCGCCGAGCATTAGGTGCTAACGAGTCTCCGTGTCTCGTACCCCGTCGACAAAAGTGTAGGCAGCCTCAGGAGATACGAACTCTGGTTGGAGGTCGACTAGGGCTTTGATAGCCAGCTGCTCGATTGCCAGGGAGAACTTCTGCAGCGTCTCCCCTGACTGCTATGGATCTTTCTCAAATCTTTTTCAAATCTTGAAAAAAAAATAATAATATATGGCAACCTAATTTAATTTACAAGTTTTTAAGCCTTCTGTTATTATTTTTCAATATCCAATCTTGAAAAGGCTAATCCTACTCTCGTAAATTTGTAAAAATAGCACTAAAATTTAAAATACAGAATGAGCTGATCCTATCTTTAGAATTTAACTAGAGCCTCCTTGTGTCTACAACAAAATGGGTAATGCTAAATAAAACTTCTTTTGTACATTTTTTTTTCGAGCACACGTAATAATTGCCTGTGGTAGGGTGGACTGAGAGTGTAACACGTTAAATGCCTGCAGTAGACGATCTCTTAGTTACACTGATTGTCCGCCAGGAGAGAAATTCCTGAACTCCCAAAAGAACTGGAATCGCTGTCCAGAGATGGCGCCACAGCTAATATCGTATACTAAGAAGGAATATGCGTAATTATTTACTAAATATTTTAACACCTTTCAGGTTGTATAGAAAATGAGTAGTTGTCAAACATTTTTATGATTACTCACTCAGATGAGATGTTCTTCATATCCCCAAAAGCGCTTTTCGATCAGGTTTTGACCATCTTCAGTGTGTGTTGACCAGCTACTGAGGTGGAGACGAGCCGAACCTTCCAAGAAACTTCTGCTCCTGTGACTGTCATTTGGTTATCTCCTGATTTGTGCTGCCAACTTCTGGGACTGGAACACTGTGGCCGGACACAGGTGGCTGATGGTTATCTGTGGTGTTGACTGGTTGTAACTGTTTTACCTCTGGATGTGGGTTAATTGAACTGTCGACCTGTGGTGGCGGATGAAATTCCATTTTTTCTTTTTCCCCCTCGTTCTCTGGACCAATATTTAAGTTACTGGTTGTTTTTGAGAGATGTGCTTCCTCACTCATATGTTCCTGAAGTAAACTAGATTGGTTGACATATGGGTTAATTTCAACTGGGTCTAAGTTCTTTAAATTTGTTTCAACGACATCAATGTAGGATTTTTTAACTTTTTTAATAAGTTGTAAAACACTGTTTAATGGTGGTATCTCAAAATTCAAAAGGTTTTTTGTTTCACTATTTAGGATATAAATTTTTTTCCCAAATATCTAATTCATTAACTGTTTGTACATGTTTCAATAGTTGTATACTTTGGCCAATTTCATGGTTGTGTTTCCAGAAATGGTTGGCAACTGCAGACTTTTCTATTTGTTTAAGTTTTATATTCCTCAGGTGTTCCGTTTGACGGGTTTTTAAATTTCTCTTAGTTCTTCCAATATAATATGCTTCACAATTGTCACATGGTATTTTATATATTACAGATAATTTCAATTTATCAATAGTGTTGCTTAAAGGTTTTTTGAGCAGATTCTTAAGGTTGAAATTATTCTTTGGGGCTAATTTTATATTATAATTATGAAAAATTCTTTTAAATTTGTTGAATGCCCAAGGATGATAGGTAAACTTCTTGTAGATAACAGTATTTTCTGGTTTCTTTAAAGTAGTAAATGAACTTAGGTGGTTTTTGTATATATGTTCATTAATTATTTTAAATATAGTTGATTCTTTAAAGCCATTGATCTTTGCAACATGCAAGATGTGTTGGTATTCTAGTTGATATTCCTGTTCAAGCATAAGTACATTTATAAGTCTGTGGATTAAACAATGGAATACTGCAAGTTGATGTGATGTTGGATTATAGTTATTAGCTTTGATGTAATTATCCACCTTTCAGGTTATTTGCTTTACATAACGTTTGCATTTTATTTCCCGTTATTAGCTCATGAAAAGCAACAGCTTCAGTGAATACAAGGGTAACTTAGAAAAAATCAGTAATGTCTTATTAGAAAGGAAGTTTTCCAATGTGTGTATATTTGGACCGTTTTTTGCATCTTAGAGGCATTCGGAAATTATTAAATTATCAATAAGTTAATTGAAGGATAAATTTTGTTGGAACTTGTATCTATAATAATCAGTAATTGAGAAGTGTTTCTGTTCCTTAGAAATTTCATTTAAGCCAAGAAGTTTTAACAGAATTGTTGTTTCTGAGAAGACTGGATAAGCAGTTCTAGTATAGCTCAAGCTTGAGATGAAATCGTTGCTGATTATTCAAATACTTGCTGCGTTAAAATCACATGACATTTCTATCCTTCTTACCTACGTATTTCGGTACTTTATGTTAATATTCCTGTTCTTGCAAGAAAACAAGAGAATGTAGACAGTAGGTTACCTTTTAGCTTTAGTTAAAGATTTTCAAGCTGGACATTTGGTAATTGATTAGAAATCTGGTTATATTTGTATAGTTTAGTGCTTAACAATTAATAATAACCTTTCACTTGAAATCTAGAGTTATTGAAAAATGTAAACAAATAACAACAAATACTTCGCAAAATCTTTATTCCACAAAAAGTATTTTTTTAATTTCGCGTTTGTTTTATCGAGATCTATATATTAGAGCAGTAAGATTGTGTCTGTCCTTTACTGTTTACCATTATGGCAATGTCCTAGGAATAGATATACTTCAGACTACATTCAGAATTCAATAAAGACTTTTTTTTTTTTCATTGTAATATTCTAAAGTTATGATATACTCGTAGAAATCCTTAAAACATTTTTGAGAGAATCTTTGAAAATGCTCCATGTCCAAGAGGCCTGGGGTCGAGATTTCCCTGAATATTTACGTGTCACATCCTTTAAATATACTGAGTATTTAGCCGACTTTTCTTGTAAGAGCATTGCTGTTGACAGATACAGAAATAAATAAATAAAAAGTGTGGTTGTGTATCTTGACTTTAAGTGATAGTCAAATGTTTAAAGAGCTAATCAGTATATGTACGGACTAAACCAAGTAATGTATTGCTTTCGGAGAAAACTGAAATTATTGGTAAATACAAACAATGAACAAGGATTGTGTCTTACATGCATCCTGTGTTTTAACAACGTCTACATTTTTGTTTATTAACATTTTGTCTGTCTCTTAGAGATATACAAATGCCTTTTTGGTATGGAAAGCCTTTTATATATACAAGAGAGGAAAACAAGGGAAGGACCTTCCATTTGGGGAAAGTATCAGTATTGGAGAACTCAAACAGATTTGGTTTGTTGAAATTTGAGCATTTGATTGTTGCAAAGTTATGTTAATGTATATTAACTGAATCTGACTCTCACTTCTCAATTGTAAGGAATAGAAGTTGAGATAACTGACCTTTAGCGGGATTCAAAATAAGGACCTCTTGAACATGAGGCAACACGTTAACTAGAAATCGTACATTCTCCCAAAGATGTATTTTATATAGAGTGACTACAATGAGGTCTACTTCGTTACAGTGACATTTTGTCTACCCCTTACGGTTTACCAGAAACGTCATCCACAACGAGGAAGATTTGTGACAACATTCCCAGATGATTTTAGATATACATTTAATTTCTCATAAAATTATATTTAACTTAGGGCAATATAAACAAAATAGAAAATTTAGGACAAAATAAAACTTAGACTGAATGTATCATATAATATTGTGAATTTGTGGGTTCGCAGAATTAAAAGTCCAAATTGCAGAAATTCAAAAGGTTCTTTATTTCCGTAGAAATACACTTTGTACACTTCTGATTACAGCAGAATTACGTAATATACACAAATACAACCTTTCATGGTCGTTGACCACTACAGAGAGTTTACCAGTTACAACTCTCGTCACGACTCCGTTTAACACAGTTTAAGACTACTCCGCTGACGTGTCTCCTCTTATATATACCACTAATCATATCACTAAACATTTCTGGAATATTCTGTAATAAACAAGAAACCGACTGTTCTCTATCTATCAAGATGTTACTAGAATGTTCAATTTACCTCACTTCATCTGTTTAGGCGTTTCTTTTATTTCCGCGCTATGTTTATCTGCTTAGGCAAGCTTTTATCTCCACCCAGCACTATCTGTCCCTTATCGCTCCGCGCAGAGCTACCGTAAATAATGCGTTCGCGACAATATGTCTGGGGTTAAGTGCAGAGGATCTACCCAAAAGTTCGATGACCCTGATCTCCTTCAACCCAGGATTGATGGATAACTCCGGGGCTTTTTCCATAGGGCAGTACCTGATTTCTTAAAAGCTCCACCCCCCCCCATCGCCAACGTCAAAAATGGATGGAAGTGGATACGCCACTTACGCGCGTCAACCCCGCAGGGAAGATAACCTGGGTGGGGCCGCCTGGTGATCTAGCGCACCTTCTACTAGCTATGCAGGCTAGTACCCGGGACTTATGAGACAACCCTCTATCCCCTCCAGGCGGCCGTAGCCTGGTGGTCTAGCACACCTTCCACTAGCTATGCAGGCTAGTACCCGGGACTTATGAGACAACCCTCTACCCCCTACGGGCAGCCGTAGTCTGGTGATCTAGCACACCTTCTACTAGCTATGCAGGCTAGTACCCGGGACTTATGAGACAACCCTCTATCCCCTCCAGGCGGCCGTAGTCTGGTGATCTAGCACACCTTCTACTAGCTATGCAGGCTAGTACCCGGGACTTATGAGACAACCCTCTACCCTCTACGGGCAGCCGTAGCCTAGTGATGTAGCCAACCTACTAGCAATGCAGGCTAGTACCCGGGACTTATGCGACAACCCTCTACCCCCTACGGGTAGCCGTAGCCTAGTGATGTAGCGCACCTTCTACTAGCTATGCAGGCTAGTACCCGGGACTTATGAGACAACCCTCTACCTCCTACGGGCGGCCGTAGCCTGGTGATGTAGCGCACCTTCTACTAGCTATGCAGGCTAGTACCCGGGACTTATGAGACAACCCTCTACTCTCTACGGGCGGCCGTAGCCTGGTGATGTAGCGCACCTTCTACTAGCTATGCAGGCTAGTACCCGGGACTTATGAGACAACCCTCTACTCCCTACGGGCAGCCGTAGCCTGGTGATCTAGCACACCTTCTACTAACTCTGCAGGCTAGTACCCGTGACTTATGAGACAACCCTCTACCCGATACGGGCGGCCGTAGCCTGGTAATCTAGCACACTTTCTACTAACTATACAGGCTAATACCCGGGACTTATGAGACAACCCTCTACGCCATACGGGTGGACGTAGCCTGGTGATCTAGCACACCTTCTACTAGCTATGCAGGCTAGTACCCGGGACTTATGAGACAACCCTCTACCCCCTACGGACAGCCGCAGCCTGGTGATCTAGCACAACTTCTACTAGCTATGCAGGCTAGTACCCGGGACTTATGAGACAACCCTCTACTCCCTACGGGCAGCCGTATCCTGGTGATCTAGCACACCTTCTACTAACTCTGCGGGCTAGTACCCGGGACTTATGAGACAACCCTCTACTCCCTACGGGCAGCCGTAGCCTGGTGATCTAACACACCTTCTACTAACTCTGCAGGCTAGTACCCGGGACTTATGAGACAACCCTCTACTCCCTAGGGGCGGCCGTAGCCTAATGATCTAGCACACCTTCTACTAGCTATGCAGGCTAGTACCCGGGACTTATGAGACAACCCTCTACTCCCTACGGGGGCCCGTAACCTGGTGATCTAGCACACCTTCTACTAACTCTGCAGGCTAGTACCCGGGACTTATGAGATAACCCTCTACCCCCTACGGGCGGCCGTAGCCTGGTGATCTAGCACACCTTCTCTTAGCTCTGCAGGCTAGTACCCGGGACTTATGAGACAACCCTCTACTCCCTACGGGCGGCCGTAACCTAGCGATCTAGCACACCTTCCACTAGTTATGCAGGCTAGTACCCGGGACTTATGAGACAACCCTCTACTCCCTACGGGCAGCCGTAGCCTGGTGATCTAGCACACCTTCTACAAACTATGCGGGTTAGTACCTGGGACTTATGAGACAACCCTCTACCCCCTACGGGTGGCCGTAGCCTGGTGATCTAGCACACCTTCTACTAACTCTGCAGGCTACTACCCGGGACTTATGAGACAACCCTCTACCCCCTACGGGCAGCCGTAGCCTGGTGATCTAGCACAACTTCTACTAGCTATGCAGGCTAGTACCCGGGACTTATGGGACAACCCTCTACTCCCTACGGGGGGCCGTAGCCCGGTGATCTAGCACACCTTCTACTAGCTATGCAGGCTAACACCCGAGACTTATGAGACAACCCTCTACTCCCTAGGGGCGGCTGTAGCCTAATGATCTAGCACACCTTCTACTAGCTATGCAGGCTAGTACCCGGGACTTATGAGACAACCCTCTACTCCCTACGGGGGCCCGTAACCTGGTGATCTAGCACACCTTCTACTAACTCGGCAGGCTAGTACCCGGGACTTATGAGATAACCCTCTACCCCCTACGGGCGGCCGTAGCCTGGTGATCTAGCACACCTTCTCTTAGCTCTGCAGGCTAGTACCCGGGACTTATGAGACAACCCTCTACTCCCTACGGGCGGCCGTAACCTAGCGATCTAGCACACCTTCCACTAGTTATGCAGGCTAGTACCCGGGACTTATGAGACAACCCTCTACTCCCTACGGGCAGCCGTAGCCTGGTGATCTAGCACACCATCTACAAACTATGCGGGTTAGTACCTGGGACTTATGAGACAACCCTCTACCCCCTACGGGTGGCCGTAGCCTGGTGATCTAGCACACCTTCTACTAACTCTGCAGGCTACTACCCGGGACTTATGAGACAACCCTCTACCCCCTACGGGCAGCCGTAGCCTGGTGATCTAGCACAACTTCTACTAGCTATGCAGGCTAGTACCCGGGACTTATGGGACAACCCTCTACTCCCTACGGGGGGCCGTAGCCTGGTGATCTAGCACACCTTCTACTAGCTATGCAGGCTAGTACCCGGGACTTATCAGACAACCCTCTACCCGCTACGGGGTGCCGTAGCCTGGTGATCTAGCACTCCTTCTACTAGCTCTACAGGCTAGTACCCGGGACTTATGAGACAACCCTCTACTCCCTACGGGCGGCCGTAACCTAGCGATCTAGCACACCTTCCACTAGTTATGCAGGCTAGTACCCGGGACTTATGAGACAACCCTCTACTCCCTACGGGGGGCCGTAGCCTGGTGATCTAGCACACCTTCTACTAGCTATGCAGGCTAGTACCCGGGACTTATGAGACAACCCTCTACCCCCTACGGGCAGCCGAAGCCTGGTGATCTAGCACACCTTCCACTAGCTCTGCAGACTAGTACCCGGGACTTATGAGAAAACCCTCTACCCCCTCAAGGCGGCCGTAGCCTGGCCAGAGTTTCCCAATTCCCCGTGTGTGTCGGGAACACATTGCCCCTCCAAGTCCAACCCAATCCCAACAGCTCCCCGACAGGAGGGGCTCGGCAGTTCGGTCCGAGGTTCCTCTTGTAACGTCAGAGGTACCACGAGTGCTAAGGTTCCTCAGCGCTCGCACTAGAGCAGCTGAATTGGACGGATCCCCTCCCCTACGGGAAATATGTCCGGGGGAGGAGTTTTCTAGAGAATCTTTACGGTCCGCCTTTATCAGATGCCTGTAACAAGTTAAGGATTTGACTACCTTTGATATCTGTACTATGCTGTCTACACACTTGGACAACAGAATGTACAACTGTAATATTGTAGAAATAGGCTCAGATACATTCAAAGTCAAATCTCGTTAAATATCATAATATCAGGCAACTTTATTTAATTAACTATTTTTAGGGCTTCTATGCTCCAATTTCAAAATCCAATACCTTTATAATTAAAAACGTTATTCCTACTCTTGTACGTTTGTAACAATAGCAACACAATTTAAAGGACAGCAAGAGCTGACCCCATTTTTAACACTTAGCTATGACTTTCTTGTATTTACAATAAAATGGTTAATGTAATTTTTCTATATACGTTATTATTTTTTCCTTATTTGGAGCAGACGAAATAATGAGCTTAGTGATAGGGCGGTTTGAGAGTAACATCTTAAATTATTGCAGGAGACGATCTGTTAGTTATAGTGATTGTCCGCCAGGAGAGACATTCCTCAACTGCCAACCGAACTGGAATCGCTGTCCAGAGATGGCATCATAGATAATATCTCATACTGTGAATGAATATATGTAAGTATTTACCAAGTTTTACAACAAATTATAAGTATGTAGTTTACATAAAACTTTGGTTTAATTGTTCTTTATTACCTTGAAACAAACAGCAGCTACAATGAATACTAGGATTACATCCATAAAATAAACTATGCTGTGTAGGAAAGGAAGTCTTCTAAAATGTGTATATGTAGACCACTTTTTACTCGAAAAGTATGTTAAAATTAAATGTAACTGTGAAAATAGTAAGTTTTGTTGGAACTTGTACCTTGGAAATGCGTCTGTTCCTCAACAATTTCATTTGTGTCATACGACTTTAACACAATTGCTGATTGTGAGAGTATAGCTCAATAATCCTTGCGGCTAAGGAGCATGGATGCCAGTGCATCCTGTGCTTTAACAAGATGTATTTTTTGTATTACCATTTTGTCTATCACTTATGGATATAAAGGTCCACACAGAATTAAGAGAACTTAGGCATTCCCAAAGTTACAAGAGCTGCATTCCCAACTTACAACACAGTCTGTCCTTATCTCTATGGCCCAATCACATAACCACACAATTCCTCACAAATCACGGCCGTATCCAGGCCTATCTTCATAGAATGAAAATAAGAGCCTCGCCATCCTGTAACTGAACTAAAAAACACCCACAGACGGCTCTGCATTTGATGACAGAGTGCAGTAATTTCTCAAAAGATCGACCAGAGGCTTTATGTTCGGCCCCTCTACCCGTGGTTCTGAAGATTCACGTCAATACAGTTCAAGTATCAGGATTCAACAAGAGCATCTACCGCACACTTGAATAAATCTGTATAGTACTGTGTAAATAACTATTGTAAATAATCCCGTGATATGCCTTTAGGTAAAACACGGGCTGTAAAATATAGCATAAATAAAAAAAAAGTTACAAGTTATACAGTTTATTTGTTATCAAAACATCTTAAATATTTGGTAATTTAATTAAAATTGTCACATTTAATTTAAAAGCATAAAAAATACTTACATAAATGATTTATAAAAAGTGTAGTGAGAAGTACAGTAAGTGTATTTTCTACTTATTATGTACTTGGTACAGACAACAAAAGTAATTTACTTCAATCACTTGTTCATTGTGTTTACTAATATATTTAGTTACTTTATTACTCAACATTCAGCACTTTAAATTATTTTTAATTTGTTAATATGGTAATGTCAATGACAAATTTAACGTGTACAGTTTTTGTAGTATTTGTTGATTACTTTAGACTGTTTCTACTTTTTCTAACACGTACATAGCACATAGAGAATGTATTGTATTACACCAAACATTTGATAACAAGATTTTACTGTCAAAACTAATTTTGAGACTTGCTAAATAAAACATATGTGTTACATTTAGATGACTTTTTCTACTCATTGTATAATTCTCATATCTGCTTCACGTTATTAGAGATAAATATTTTTATAAAAAGTCTTATAACATATATCCTTGTAAGTACAAAGGCAATAGGACAATAGAGCAGTGTTTAAGTGATAGTCAAGTAGTTTATAAAACAGTGGCTACGTGATGACTTTGAAATAACATTCTCTTTACATAACAAGATAGGAAAACCAAAGAACCACCTTCGTTTTGAGCGAAGTGTAAGTATTGGAGAATTCAAAAAATGACAAGGAATATCTCATAAATGATTAACTCTACAAAAATTTATTTGATGTAATTTATGTATTTCAATGTAGTCCACAGTTTTCTGTTTTGAAACTGTTGATGTATCCCTAGTTGTTTAACAGTTAAACAAAGCAAAGTTAAACAGTTAGTGGTGAGAGGACTTTTAAGAATGTTCCATGAAATTATATCTAATTATTGAAGGCTGCTAGCTTGTCAGTTGTACTAAAGAAATGACAAAATATTTATATATATACATTAAATCACAAAGATGACCCCATAGTTTTGGATCTTCCAATCTGATTAACCATTTTTAGTTAACTATTCCTCCAACAGATGCCAGTAGTTTCCATTCCCCGGCCAGGAACATCGAAAGCACCAAGAATCAGTTGGACATACATTAAAGGTAGGAACAATTCCTCCAAACATTTACAGCTACAGTATAGTTTGTAATGTTTATTTTTTGTTATCAAATGCAATTTTATAAACTACTTATATATCACTGTTGACAATAACCTTCCTTAAATTTAATGTTACACACATAATGATAATGTTAAAAAATGAACACAAAATCAGATGTCTAAGATGTTTGGAGACCATATTTATTTTCAAGATGTGATTATACAATGAAATACTGTGATAAGTCATTCTTTGTATTCATAAGACGTGCTTTCTGTGAAGAAAGGGCTATTCAAATAATCAAACTATACAAAATATTTCCTTTCTGTTTATTATTATGACTATTGTGATTAACAAATGCAATAAAAGACATATATAAACGTGTTAAAATAATGTATGTTAAGTTGCAACGTATTACATCATTTTCTTTCAGTATTATTCTCTTACTTCTTTGTCAATCCTTTTAGCCTTAATTTCTGGGTGTTTGACTTTTATATCGCAGTTTAGCAGTTCCCTGTCAAAGAGAAGATAGTTGTCATCTTGTATCATCTACAACAGAACTTCCATCTGAACAGTAGATATTGGTACATTGGCAAGGTTAACTATACCGTGAACTTTGTTATACTTTACTGTCCCCTGATCTATATTATTTTCTACATTTTCATTTTAATACCAGTCTTCTTCAGCTTTAGATATATGTAAGATTAGTGCGTAGATAAAATACCTCTTAACTGTTGTATATAGTAAAAAATGTATGTGACATAAATGAAATGACATATACGTTTTTGTAGAGTAAGACTTTGTTAGTTGTAATGAGTACTGACGTGTGTACTGTGTCACTGATCATTTCTGTATTGATGTTACAAGATTAGATGTACATCCTAGTCTACACATAAATATGTACACTACATATCATCAACATATTAGTTAACATATTTATAACAAAAAACAAACGATCTTTGAACTCAAAAATACTTTACGAAGTCTTCACTGAACACATTTAGAATGTTGTCTTTCTAAAAACAAATGAAATATGTTTAAGTTTGACAATGTGTTTTAAGATGTACACAGGAAAATTTTATCTAGTATTTACAGTTTACTAGTTATGTAGATGCCTTCGAGAATGAACAGTACTTCTGTATATTCTGACGTTGGCAGCAATTGTTAGTAAAGCTTCCTGTTGTATCTTTGGAACACAAACACACATGATAAAGTGAATTATTATCTAATTTATCCTTTGTACGGTTTCTTTATTTTCTTCAGGGTAAGAAACGGCATTTCAGTTACAGTGATTATCCACTGGGGGAGACATGTTGGTTGACAGCCAACCGCTTTTTGCTGTCCAGAGATGGCTCTACTTGTAACATCGCACATTACGGGAGAGTCTTTGTAATTATTTACGAAATTGTATGGTACATTAGAACTATGTTATCTGTAAACATCTTAGCTTTAGTTGTTCTTTATTCATTGTAAAGGAGCGGTAGCTGAAAATATATATGAAGGCAATATCGAGTAGAAAGTTAACGCTATTCCAGAAAGAAAGCCTCCTGAATTAACTATATCTCCAGGTATTTCCCCTCGTTGAAACGTGAGTTTCCTAATAAATTATGAAACAATAGTTTTGTGGGAACTTGTAGTCAGTTGGAAAGTGAAACTTTGGTCACGAGTGTCATTGGAACCACTCGAGTTTAAGGGAATGTGGGTGTTCCTCAAATTTAAGAGGAAATCGTTCCTTAAAACTCATAAACTGTTGATGGGATATCGAACGTGTTGAACTGGCGTACATTCTCTGCTCCTTATAAGATCTTATTGATCTTCATCTTAATTGGAATATTTATTACGATGTTTATAATTATACTGAGAATACAGTAAACAAATAAAAAGTATCTCGGAAATGTTTCACACACCAAAAGATATATTTGACATAAAGTGCGTGCTTTATCCAAATCACCATTTTTACAGTAAGATTTTGTCTACATCTCACCGTTTATCAGTTATACAAATCGATTCAGAATAAAAGAACGGCTCAGACAATTCAAGACAATGAGTCAAATGATATTTTAGGACACAAAACCCGAAACTTCATTAACGTCCAAATTCAAGACATACACTTCCTTTGGAATGAAACTATCTTAAACATATGATAGTTACATAACAATTATTACATCTATTTTCGAGAAAGTCAGAATTTATATAAAATTTCAATGTGGGCGTTTTTCTTGTCGCAATTCTGGTAAGAAGCACAACTTAAACATGAAGTTTGGTATTTAACCCGAGTTTTTTGTTTTAGAGTTGTTCTGTTTACAGACACAACATGGACGTTGTTATAAAATGTTCAATTTTATTGATTCGGAGGTTCTCAAAACATGTATTCACAGTGAAGTCTCGGTAGATAACAATACCTCCTCTACCTGCTATATGTAGTAGAGAACCAATCTTGTAACTTTGGTAAAAATCTGTACTGTTTAAATCATATCATCAAAATATTGTACAGTTATAAATAACAGCTTACAAAAATTATAAGTTACGTTATAACAAGTCAATCTTTATTTTGTATTATATTGTACTTACTCGAACCTTTCTTTACTTTCTACCCTTATAGATAAAATTATACTGCTTGGTTAACCAGGTACACAAATTTGTATAATTGTACCACGTCATACAACTTTATAATATACTCACGTTCTTCAACATCTTTAGTGTCAATTGTCACCGTTTGACTAACACTTGGACATTTACTGTTTACAAATTACAGATGCATAATAATGACTGGTTACTGCTGGGTTATGCGACTTTAGCAAGTTCAGACTTACTGTGAAACCAATAATGTTACATGAGGAAACAAATGTAAGTTTGATTATTGATTCATGTCCAAACTGTTCCCAATCACATATCAGTAGCATACTTTAACGTCTGTAAGAGGCTGACTGAGACTTCGGCTAAGTTCGGAAACACGAAGTGATCTTAGTTACTGACAGACGACCGAACATTTTGGAACAACTGAAGGTACACTTGTAGATGTGTGTATCAGTTAGTAAAACGTGTACAGTAGTACAGTAGAGGACTAGAAAAGAAAACGTGGGAAGGCTCAAATTCGAGATGCTCCAAGCTCATCCTTTGCTATAACTATACCTTGTAGATGTAAAGGAGTATGGGAATGTAGGAACATTCTCATAAGAGAGTGTCAAATGTTTTAAAGCTAGCCACGAGGTAATGACTCTAATATTGCAGTATCTTTACACGATTTACATATAAGTATTACATAAAGACTTCCAATTTGTGAATGGACAACATTGAAACTTTCGGACAAGCAACAAGGAATAACTTGCAACTTGTTCACTTGTTTACTCTACAAAATATGTATTTAACATAGAGTGATATAGGTAATAGGAATATTTAGAACCATTTTTGTTACATCAATATTTCCAAAAGTGTTCCATGTAAAGTGTAGACTGAGGTGGGAAGTTTTCTCGAAATTCTCTACATTGTATTCTTGAAAGTAGCTGAAGCCTGTTTGGTAATTAACAAGACTACATTGTTGACACTCATACTCACAGACATACACATACAGGGTAACTTTTCTAAAGTTTCTACTTTTTGGATTGAGGTAGTTAAGATATGTACTTTTGATAAATTCTCGTGATCTAATTTTCGGGTATAATACAAAACTTGAGCTACTTACACTAATTACGTAGTAGGGGATGTAAAACCTGTACCAAGATCTGAAATTGGTAGAAATCTCTATGATCAAATCTTTACACAAGCTAATAGCGACACTTTTTTATTAATTTTTGGAAAATATTCTATTCATTTATCACAATTTGATCAAGTGTTTTATGTATAGTACATCTGAATAAAAATATAGGTTTAGTTTAACAGTCTGATTCATTCTGACTTAATTCTCTATAATGTACTTTAACTTGTAAATCATAACATATGCATAAGTTTTTGGTAAATAAATATTCCATCCACTTAATATACATAATTTATGTGAATTTATTCTGTCTAATAAAAAATTTTCGAGGCCTTCTGTGCTTCTTGTTCAAATGTCCAATACATTTATATCTTAAAAGTGCTAATCCTATTTATCTAAGTTCATAATAATAACATTGTATTTGAAAGGCATGTATGTACAGCGAAAATAATGTGAAACTTCTGTATAAGCTTATGTTCAATTTGGAGGAGATGTCTTAGCGGAAACTCGGATTGACAAAGTATTGTAACACATTAAATGCATTTGTTATATCTTTTAGTTTTAGTAATGTCCGCTAGGGGAGAATTTTCAATTGGTAGATCGTGAAATTAAAGCGATCGGGAATTGCTGTCCAGAGATGGCTCTACTAGTAACATCTTACATTGATGGACAAAATATACAATTATATATAAAGTTTTATAGCAAATTTTAATTACCTTCGTTACATAGAGTTTAGATTTAATTGTTATTTGTTGCTTTAAAATAAGTGTCAGCTACAACTAATACACAGGAAATACGACACAAGTAGATATCTGTGGGTGAGAAAGGAAGACTTCTAAAGTATGTATATGTCAACACCTTCTTTCCTATCTGATGTATGATTTCCATGTCTATAACTCCTCTATTTTTCTTAGAACTTTCATCTTATGCTCGGCAATCCACTCCTTCTCATATATTGAAGTCAGATGACATTCCTAAATACTATCTGATCTATGTACTTCATGTTCATCGAAGTATACATTGTTATTTTAAGCTTCATGGTGTTACTTGGAGCTAATGGATTTGTTGTTCACTTAATGTCTAATTGTCTTAGCAATATTATTTAGAACTAATTACCTTTAAACATAATATCCCATGCTAATGATTTGTTTCCCTTGTCAAATTGACAGTTAAGTTTGTTACATTATAAGGTAAGAGCGGCTCAATCGATCAATATTTTGTAAACATTTTACAAAAGTTCTATTTGTCACGTAAATATGAAAGCTTTTACCTTATATTAAAGTCTGGACATTCTAGATTATGTTAAATCTTAAGTATTTCAATGTATACTTCTGTTTTCCTTTTTATTCCGAGCGGAAACTAATTCTAATGGTCCGCAGTAGTATAGATTTGAGAGAATAAGCACAGTGTAGATATGATGCTGAACTCTCCTCTGTGTTAATATATGAGTGATGTAGAATGCTCATTGATTTAGAACTCTCCTATGTGAAAATCGAGGTGTAAAAGAAGGGGAGTGTTGGCGTAGTGCCGTTCTCCCCTGTGCAGTGAGATGTGTTTGAGGGTGGGGTGATGATGATGATGATGATGATGTGTGTGTGTGTTTGTGTGTGTGTGATGTGTGATGGGTGGGTGGGTAACGGGGTTCCGGGGGTGTTTGAATTAAATGTGAATTCATTTCGATGTGTGTGCTTAAACTCTCATGTATGAATATCGAGTCTAGGGTTCGATATGAGGTTCGGGGAGGGTGATGTTTGAATTAAATGTGGTGATAGTAATTCTTCGATGTCTGTGCTTAAACTCTCATGTATGAATATCGAGTCTAGGGTTTGATATCTATTACGTTTAGTGCTTCGATGTCTGTGCTTAAACTCTCATGTATGAATATCGAGTGTAGGGTTTGATATCTATTACGTTTAGTGTATGATATATGATGCAGTATAGTTATTCTTTAGATAAAAGAATATCGAGAGAATGATTAGGTATGTGTACTGGGAGAGATTTATGAAATAAATATAATAAGACATTCTGGTAAGGGGTGTTCCCTATCCAGAATCTATCCTTGAGCTATGTATCCAAGAGCGATGTAAAGGTTAAGAAAAGGTTAAATTCCATTCCCACATCGAGGTACGAGAAAATATAAATCTGTTCCACATTGAAGTATAAGGGTGATGACGTGTTGTCATTCCTCAAGATTTGTGCATATGTGTATATGTGTGGGCGTATAAATATTCATCTATGAATATCGAGTTCTCGGGAGGATTCATATATATGAACATAGAGTCCTCGGTTCGATACCCATTCATGTACGCGAGGATAAACACTAGTCCTCCTCCAGTACAAGCGACAAGAGGGTGGAAGGGGGGGAACGTGATAAAATGGTAATATAGTAAATTCGAATTTACAGGTCTCATCCTGTCCCGCCAGCTCGGGAACGAACGTGTCCTCATTTCACACAAACCCTCCGTACGTTAAGTACAATCGACGATAGGATGGGGAGGGGTGAGACAGGTATGATCACGTTTCATCACCCATCTGCTCACTCGGGAACGAATGCATTCTCACTTCACATCGCAACGTCAAGATGAGTGGAACAACAACTCCTATCATTGAAAGTGATACCAGATTCTGGGAGAATCTACGCAATTTCGAAGATTTGCAAAAGCATTGGGTTGAGCATCACGATGAAATGTGTGATGGGAAGATGCATCAAGTGATTTGCAAGAATCCTTCCGTCATGATTCGATCACATCTTATGCTCAATGCGGAAAGAATTGTAAAGTGTATCTCGGGTAAGTAGAATTATAATTGTGTGGTAACGTGAAAGTGTTGTTATGTGTTAGATAACTAATGATAAATATGTTTATTTCAGTAAAGCCGAAAGTGAAGATGTGGCATGCCAGTCCAAACAGGATCAAGGTGAGGATGTGTGCGGTCCGTAAAATGACCGTCCGTTTAAGGATATCGGTACACCGAAACCCGAGGAGGAAGTCATAGAAAAGTGAGTATAAAATAATAAGAGTTTTACGTTAACAAGTGTATTAAATATTCACGATGTTGAGACATAGTTCGTGTATGTCCGCAGATCCAGTAAGAAAGGAGACAAGAAAAAGAAAAAGACGAACTGCAAACCGAGAATCGTCAAAGCCAAGAAGACGTTCGATCAAGACAGTTTCATCATAATGATGTTCGAACCCTTCACACCCTTCGCAGAAGAAGTAGAGGAGGAAGTTGCGAGTGATGGTAAATAGTGTGTGCATGAACGATAACGACATCTCCATCAGCATTGACTTTCGTGTGAACATAGGATTATACAATGAACTCCCATCACTTTACATTAAAGCCACACATGACGATACGTTTGTGTATATTACAAAAGAGGATTGGGAGGTAATAATGTCAAATTTGTGTGTTTTGGATACGTATCTGAAAGATGGTAAGCATCCATGTGCACCGTACAGTGAAAATATAATATATGCATTTAATATAATGTTATGCATGAATAAGATGAATGAAATAACGTTTGTGAATACACGTTTAAATGTGGGCAGTATAAATCTGAATAGTACTGCATTCAATGGACTTAAAAGACTAATTCCATATATTGAAAAAATTTATATCAGTTGTATGATATTCATAAATCATTATGTTTATATGATGCAAAAAGCAGGAGTGCAAGGAAGAGGATATTGGAGATGTATGTTAAAGTCAATAAAAAGATAATTTGAATTTGTAACGTTTTATTTATTACACCTATATGATAGATTGTACAACATGAGTTAATGGTTTATAAGTGAATAATTTATCATGAATAATTAAACAGAATAATGAAGTTTGTGCAGGAAAATTTGACGATGCTTGAACTTCCAATCTGACATTTACTGCCCCCGTCACAGTATCCTCAGGTTGATGAGAGCAATCGATGACGAATAGCGGTGCATATTTCAGAAAGTCGTTCCTTTTCAAAAGAGGGTAATTCTCCTTTCCATAGTAGGATGATTGAAATTTGGAATATTGATCATACAGAGATGCAAATTTCGAATTGGTGAAATCCAAATTCATATCGTGATAGGGGTAAGATTCACTGTTGAGATAAAGTTTCAGATTGGTGATATTACAATTATCAAATAGAGAAGCATCCTTAGCGAGATGATTCAATCTATCCACTTGTGCACCGACTATGACGAAACGTGGTTTTTCAAGTTTAGTCGTGGTTGCAATGTTCCATGTGAACGCTTAAGTTTGAGGTACAGCAGGTTGAGTGTGAAGGTCCAAGGTTCGAAATGCGACGTGTAGAGGTTTATCCGATTTGACGAGTTTAAGTTTATCAACTCGTTCAGAATCTGAATGTCGAAGTACAGGCATCCTCCATTCGAGTCTAGTTAGTTGTATGGTTGTAGAATCGTTTCCAATGATACAATTATTAGAATCCTTAGATCTAATGAGAATAAGTTCAAACTTGCTATTAAGTATGACCTCCTTGTGATCGTCGGCGAAACCCAGCAACATCGAAAGAGGAACGATAACATTGAAGATACCATTCGATGTATTCACGATGTCTACCACACCTCCTGGATAGATCCATCCAGCATTAAGTAAACGATTCGATTCCAGTTCATTCAGTGCGGCATAGTTACGCATCGTTGATGAAATGCTCGGATTCCTAGTTCTATCAATAGTCGTTCCATTCATATCCAGACGAATCTCATCGAATAGGAATGCCATAGCATTGTTACTCAATTTCGATGTGGCGACGGTGCCGTCGGGTTTAGTGAGAGTCCCCTCAATGTAGAGATAACTTCTACTAGGAAGCGTGTACAAATCTTCAGCTTGACATGGAATTCTAATTTCATCGTTCACATCGAGAGCTGACGTATTGTACGGTAGGAATACGTGTTCTTCCTCCTTACTGATCTTATCATCAAAGGTCGGAATCCCGGTCACGTCCAACACATCCATCATAGAACCTTGAAGCCTAAGTTAGCGAGAAATTTTCGATTAGACGATTTGATTAGCTTGCGGGTCGATGATCGAGTAGAGTTCAATCTCGAGAGATGTTTTTTAATATAGCATCGTCTCTTAAAACTTATACCCATTACGACGTATGTGCAATCGTACAGTGATGGTTTCGTTCCTGAAATCTAACTTATCGCCGTTCTGGTCTACCACTCTAATGTCGAGATGATCAATGAGATTCGTATCCATGATTGGTAAATATATTGGACTTGATGGTTCCTGCGAAATATGATAACCTGGAGGTACCGATGGGAAAAATTCATACAGAGAATGACCACTTTTACCATTGATGAAAGATCCCGTTGCAAGGCTACACTCGATACGTATGATGCTGACCTTGAATATGTTAACCAAATCATTTGACTCGGTCAGCACGTTTGCCGGTACCCTCTGTTTAGAGGAGAAACCGAGAAGAGGAGCAATAGATCTCTCACGACTAAAGTCGATAATATAGGGAGATTGAATTTCTGATTTCATGGTGTTATTATTAGCACGTAGAATAAGGGCGTCACCGATGTCAAGAATATCCTTGATCAATCTGGCGATATCATACAATTCATAAGTACCCGGTGGAATTACTATACGTTCGACTTTTCCATCGCGAACGTAATGGAATAGATTATTACTCTCGTCCACATTCGGAATCGAGTAAAAAGTCTCAAAATTCAATAGAGCTATCTCGTAATGTCCGTTAGGATCCAGATGTAACGGTGGATTTAGAAATGTAGAGAAGCTGGTATCACTACCACTCACGGTGATCGTGTAACTCATCGAGGAGAAACTGAAGGCACAAGTGACCGCAAATCACAGAATCGAATTCTTGAAATCTCGTCGTATTATATAGGAGCTTGACACCCGAAAGGTATGTTTCTATCTCTTCCGGAGGTCTCAGATCTCCGAAACTGTCGAAGTAGTAGGCAACGTCACCATCCTTACGTACAGCAATCCAATGTGTACCAGGATTATTTGATGTATCCAGATTCACTACTATTCTCTCATAGTATCGAGGACGTGGAGGGAGTTTATCGATCATGTAGACACCTCTAAAATGTGGAATATGTAGACGTCGTGCATACGAATCGATCTCGGTAGCACTCAGGGCTTTTTCCGGGATAAATATAGGCCTCGCCCCAAGTTTTTTGATCGAAGATACAATCCTCTACCCTTAAGACGTCTCTTACAGCGAAGACCTTTGCCCTGAGCCAAAGATTCTATGCGCTCGTTGTGACGTGTTAATTCCGCAAGTTGTTCTGCATCCGAACGTTTCTTATTGACAGCCGTAGCAATCTGAGCAGCACCTCCAGCTAGACCACCTGCTGCACCTAGAGCTGCTAAAAGTGGTAGCAAAGGTAAGAAACCACTTCTCTTGTTGCGACGTTTACGCATGCCAGCGCCCGCTGCCAATTTACCCTTCATAAGTGTAGTCACAAGTCGAGCTGCAAGTCGTTCGCCCAAAGAAGCGTCGGCAGACTTTACACGTCTCCAAGCTTTCTCTACCAACACCTTATCGGCTAGACGACGAGATTCTGTATCAGTACTCTCTGCGTAAGCCCGATCGTGATCGAGACACGCTGAATCTAACCCGTTCACCGGTAGGTCACCTCTCTGCAAGCGTTTATGTAGTTTCGTTCCGGGACCGCAGAAACGATAACCCGGTAAATGTGCCTCAAATGGTAATGAATTAATCAAGGAATTAAAAATTCCCGAACCTTTGCGTGCACGTGTAGAGCGCATGTCTCACTATGAAATAAAAAAGGCAAAACGTGTGCTTTATAAGTATACGATTCCTATGACGATTGGCTAAATCCAGTAAAGACATAGATTGCCCTTATCACGAACGAAATAAAAGGCAAAACTTATGCTTTATAAGTATTAGTCGCGATATGGAGATAGTAAAGCAAAAGTGTACACTACCCATACAGGTGTTAGATTTCGAGGATGACATTCGCAAAGGACGACACGGTACGTTGTTTCCGAGTAACGTTAGGGCGCTCATACTGGGCAGTTCAAATGCTGGAAAAACGAACGTTTTAATCAACCTGCGTATTCACGAGAATGGTCTGAGATTCGAAAACCTCTACATATACTCGAAATCGTTGCAACAACCTAAATATCGATATTTACTCAGGTTACTGAAAACTATACCCGATATAGGTGTATTTACGTTCGATGATGGTGATAAAGTGATTCAAACGTCGGATGCTAGAGAAAATTCGATATTCGTATTTGATGATGTGATAAATGAAAAACAGGGTAAGATAGCTTTATATTACAGTATGGGTAGACATCGTAATGTCGATGCTATATATTTAGCACAATCATATGCTAAAGTACCTAAACATTTAATTAGAGATAATGCAAATATGATTGTATTCTTTAGACAGGATAATCTCAATTTAAAACATATATACGAAGATTATGTAAATACCGATATGTCCTATGATGAATTTAAGGATATGTGTAAACATATATGGCAGAGTGATGAACGATCCTTTGTTGTTATAGTACTAGAATATCTATTGAACGAGGGACGCTACCGTCACGGTTTTGATCGCTTTATCAGAATGAATAAATAGAATAATCCATCACTTAAGCAATGAGTATCGACAGGTTCGGATCCCGAAGAATCATACCCTCTAGGGGTGTGTTCAATCGATATATCATAACTAGAGATGGATCGGGAAACTATCGATTCAAGGAAAAGCGATTGTGCAATATTCACGACCTTAAGAAGGTGACGATGCATCGACTAAACGTTATGTGGATACGCATACGGCTGACGTCGAGAATCGAATGCAGATCTTCAGCGAGCAGACCTCGTATCAGCGTATGGGCGAGTTTGAAGCTATGCTTAGGGCTCACATACAAAAATCGCTCGACATCCAATACAACAATTTAATGGAGTACTTAAGTAAATATGCATTTAAACGTGATTCCGAGAATAATGTCATTATAGATGGTATAAGAATGAAAACGCTGTTGGACCCCCTTCACGAACACGACGTTCCTAATAAAAAATTGTAGATGATAGGATTCCAATTCACGACTCTAATGAAACTCTATCATTTCGAATGAAGAGATTGAAGGATTTAGCCGACCCGATAGATGATAGTGATGCAGTCACCATGAGTTATGTTAATCATTTCTTTATACAGAAACACAATGAATTGCAAACGGGTTTAACTGAGACTATAACAAACATTGCCGATACTATTACACGGAAACAGAATGAATTACAAAGTCAGTTAACTAGAAAAATCACCTCCGCTAGCGAGACTATTATTACAGCTGTAGAAAAAGAAGTGAAAGAACTAACCGCACGACAAACGGAACTTGATAATAAACTAATCACTGTAAATAATGATATTCATACTATGAAAACACGAATGAGAAATGTTGTAATCACTATGTTACAACAATTGAAAGCACAACTCATAATTTCATTGCAAACACGTCCGTTTCGAGGTCCCTCTATAAGGTATACGTTAACATCGGGACTCGAATACTATAAAGTTCCTGGAAATGGAAGTGTACTCTCGTGTTCTATTGTATCATCGGTACATCCTCATGCTGTAAATGATACATTGTTTGCAATAAACGGAAGATTAGTTGAAAGATATCCTGTAAGAGTTGAAACTGGCGATATTCTATCGTTTACAGCGCAAGCCGGACGTGCTAAAGATGGTCATATATTAAGTATAGAACTGATAGTTTCATATAAATTAGCAGTAGCTGATTAATTATACATTCATTTCGATATGGATGCTGAAGCTATAAGACTTAAGGAATCCATTGCCCGTCACAGTAGGGCAATAAGAGAAAAGTTACGTTCTCTCAAAGGAATGAAATTCGAAACGCAACGAGTCATGTCTGAAGTTCTTCAACCTGTAACCGAACCATTGAAGGTAATAGCGAAAGCACACCAAGACAACAACGACGAAACTACAGATGATGCTAACGGATCTGATCTCGTGTCAAAGTATCTACACAAGGTTCGAACTGCTAGTTCGAGTGACATGGACAATACTTACGGCATACGTTACGAGGATAATGAGTATAAATTGGGTAACAAGACAGTTGTGTTTAAATCTGATGGTGTTCAGATAGGAACAGAAACGTATGAACCCACAGCAGGCTTATATGAATTATTATTTAAACGTTTACCTCGCAAGACATCGTACACAGATGATGATTTAGACGTGTATTCACAAATCTTACAGAATACTCAAGTTTACAGACACGGTTATTCAAGAGATGGACGTTTAAGAGCAAATCGAGGGTTCAAGTATCGTCATATCATTCGTGACCTTGTTAGTAATCGAACTGGATTTGGTTTACGTTGGAAAGAACATGTACCGCAGAGAAACTTAGATTACGTTTACTGGAACGATCCGAATGAAATAATAAACACATTAAGATTATTAGTTGCGTCGAGGGATGCAGGTAATTTGAATCACTCACCCGAGATAGAAGAAATTATTACAGAACTTAAAACATAAAAAATTATAGCATGATAAAGCGTCGCATTGCAACCGAGTTACATGCACCAGCTAAAAGACGATTTTTACGTCGTAAGATCATAAGCAAATGAATGAACGATTTAGTACAAATAGATCTTATGGACATGTCTAATTATGCAAGAGACAATAGGAATTATAAGTATATTCTTCTTGCATGCAATTTTTATTCCAAGATGGTTTATGCACGACCATTACGTGATAAAAGTGGTATTAACGTTTCGACTGCTATGGAGGAGATATTGAATGAAATGGAATCGTTTCCGAAGAATGTTCAATCTGATAATTGAAGGGAGTTTTACAATAAACATTTCCGCGAACTAATGAATCGTAATAATATTAATCATTACAGTACATTCACTCACGTTAAGGCTGCTGCAGGGGAACGATTAATAAGAACGATCAAACTGAATTTGCATAAGGAATTTATTGTTCAAGGCTCATATCAATGGATAAACATACTACCTAGAATTATTCATACATACAATAATACTTACCATCGAACGATTCGTATGAATCCTGTAGAAGTTCGTGATAATTCTCTCCTCCTCAGTGTATACAAATATGATAGAAGTGTGCGTGAGAAGCGAAGATCTAGACTTCATCGTGTTGGTGACTACGTGAGGATTTCTAAGCATAAAGGTGTTATGGAGAAAGGTTATCTACCAAATTGGAGTGTTGAAGTCTTTAGGATACGTACAGTGCAAAGGACACATCCATTGACCTATCTCATCGAGGATCTGGAGGGTAAACTGATTGAAGGAGCATTCTACGGTTATGAATTACAGAAAACTCAATATCCAGACACGTATTTAGTTGAAAGGGTTATCAGACGACGTGGTGATAGGATTCTGGTGAAATGGTTAGGATTTCCTACCCGTGAATGGATTAATGAGGTGGACATTGTATAAATAAAAAACACACAACTCAATAAAGAATTATAATTTTAATGATATATTGTGTTTTATTTTTTTGTTCACATTGATTCCTGATATCTTCTGTAACATAACGTTCGTGCTAGTTCACATTGATTATATATAAATTCACATCTCCTTAACTTAAACATGATAATAACATTTTTATACTTTTTTAAAAAATCATACATGATTATAGTTGAATTAACATTTAATTGTAGAGATTTTAACATAACGTACATGCTAGTTCACATTGAGTATATATAAATTCACCTACCCTTAATGTAAACATGATAATTACAATTTGAAGTAATTAGTAATATACGTTAAACAAACATCATACATGATTATAGCTGAAATAAGAGCCTTTGTACATGCTAGTTCACATTGATTATATATAAATCCCCCCCTCACCCCTTAACGGAGACATGATAATAACATTTTGATATAATTAGTAAATATATTTTAATAAAAAATCATACATGATTATAGTTGAATTAACATTTCATTGTAGAGATCAATAAGGTTACATTGATTTCTGCTATCTAACATTTCAAAACGACATGAATAGGAAAAAATATTCCTTCCCCCCCTAACGTAAACATAAAAAAAGCAACACGTTATCTTTCAAATGAAGTAAATATGTTATTATCATGTAATTAGTAACACACTTTACAATTATACTTGAAACTCAATTATTTCGTTTTTTTGAAATACAGTAATATGTTATTATCATGTGCCTAGTAATACCTTTTAACTCAGTTGTAACACACTTTACAATTATACTTGAAACTAAATTATTATTATTATTTTTTTGAAATATAGTAATGTGTTATTATCATGTGCCTAGTAATACCTTTTAACTCAGTTGTAACACACTTTACAATTATACTTGAAACTCAATTATTTTGTTTTTTTTGAAATACAGTAATATGTTATTATCATGACCTAGTAATACCTTTTAACTCAGTTGAATCTATGCTTTATTGAGAAAAGAAAAAAAAAATTACACTTGACAATTTTCTATAGCATAATGTCCCCATGCTAATGTTGAAAATGAATTATCGGGAATGTATCGTTTTGTATCGATACCACTTAAAGCTATCTTATTAGATTCGATGGTATGAACATCATGTTTATAACTTCTGAAACATGTCTGCATGCTTCGATGTATCGTGTCAGGATGTGTAATACATGAGAGATATTGTTCAAAGGTTATGAATCTCATCGAATCTTTTGTTACACCTTTTGATTTTTTAATCACTTCAGTATCATATCGATAACAATATAATTTCGATTTCAACCCTACATATTCAGTCATCACTCTACCGGCTAGCTCATCCTTGAATAATCCTGAAATTTTCTTATTTGCTAACGGAATACCATACACATTATCCATTGGATAATTCGATGTATCGAATAAATGTATATTGTTTTTAATAAATTCATATATATCGCAGCTAGATTCAAAGAGAAAAGCATCCGTGTCCGTATAGATTAAAGTTACATCTTTCAATTTTTTCTTCAGAATTTCATAATAAAAATCATACATTTTATGTTTGGATAGATCCAGGATTGCTTGTCCTATGTATATTGGCTTATTCATCAATATTTCATCTCTGACCAATTCTATACCTATTAAATTTTCATCAAAAATCACGTACTTTATACACGTCTGTCGAGCTAACAATTTACGCGCTCGTTTCCAGCTGGTAGCTAAATGCAATGAATTATAACGTTTTACATTCTCTATAAATTTTCCATAAACACAATTATTCATTAACTTCCATAGATTTTGGCCAAATTTCGTCTTATCTTCAATACGTTTACGAGCGTTGAGTTCAATGTAAGGATTTATCCAGTTAGATTGTTTATAACCTATTACTCTATGTATACGTAATGGAATCAAACCAAGTTTAACACATTGTTGAAAATTGAGATAATGTAATACGTATTTATTTTTATCATTCAATGTTGTTAGCAATTTTGTATACTTATCACCTGGCACGATTTCATTCAAAGGGCATAATGGCAAATCATTTTGTATATCATGAAGTTCCTGTGGATATTTAAAGTCTACTTCCAACACATATCCCACGTCAGAATCACTTGTAATAGACATAAAATCTATTGATTTAATTTCAGCATCAGTTAGCCACCTTATATCAGTGTATGGTAAGCTATTATTTTCCATTGTATATCCATATAAAGAATTGCAGTCGACGTACATTAAATAATTAGTTGGTTGAGTGTTATCATAGCTAGTCATGTATCTGTTATTCGCCTTTGCATACCGTTTGGACACAGTGCAAATTCCACCTCGTATTCCTTTTTCGAAGAAATCTAACATAGTCTTATCTGTTAATAATGAAATCTGTACACCAGTCGTTCTTAACATTGCATCATAGGCTAATCCGGGAAGTGTGTAATACTGACACGGGTCGAGTCCGTACAAACCGATACTTAATTCACGGAAGCGTTCAAACACGTCCGTTAGTATTAACGTATCACACTTAAGATATATATTTAAATATTCACCCAGATTTTAAACATTGAATTCATTCCCTACCGTTCTAGCATGACTATAATCCTCATCGCTTACATGATCAAACTGATGTTTGGATGGTAGACTATTCTCGTATAATTTTTCTATAGAATCCACATACGTGTACGGGAAGACACCTTTGCGTTTCATCAGTTGTCTATGCAAAGGATTCGTATACATATTATTGGTATAATGAAAATCATCTGATTCTAACATATCCGAAAGGTTACTAAGTTTTGAATCCAAAAAACGATAGCTATCCAGAAATCTTAGATATATACTCATTCCATTCGAATTTGTATATCTTTTGCTAAAGGATAAGTAATTTTCAGAAGTTTGTGCAATACAGTTGATAGGTTCCGTATCGTAACCTAGTTTCTTTACTATGAAATGAGCATCGTATTTTGACAAGCAATGAAAGAATATTGGTATGAATCCTGGCATTTTCCTATTTAAATTGCAGTGCTTATGAGCTGGGCCAACGTAACTTCCAGTCAAATGACAATGATCACGAACCTTTATACACGAGTTAAGAAATTCACGTTTGCATATGTGACATCGTGTTGCATTTTGATATTCTAGCTCATCCACATCTCTCATACTTATTTCAATTTTATTAGCATATATATTAATGACCTGATTTGCAATTAACGTTAATTCTTTAAGAAAATTTTCAGTTGCATATGGACCTTCAAATGATTTGAAACGTGTTAAATTTTTATCATAACTACAGACCAAATGTAATGCAATTGCATACGCTTCATGTTTATGAGTGGTACGTGTCCAACTTTTACTCGATACATCTTGACACGAATCTACCTTACGTAAGATACATTCTATGTCTGCATAAACCACGAATGGAACTTTTAGACATTTCGAATATGCGTTAAATTCAACGAGATCAGTTTTACCAGCCTCGGGCATTCTGATAATTTGATTCATCATACACCGCTTTTTATGGCTATTTAAACGTGATTCTGATGTGAAATACAAGTAACAATTGTTACATAACCATTTTCGCCCATTATGTTTAGTTAGCTGCTTTCCTAGCAAACGTGATAAGTCTGTTATCAGACAATAATGTCTTTTATACATTAAAAGATTAACATGATGTGATTTTATCTCTCTTGGTTGATATAAGAGAATAATCGATTTATTTTCAACACCGTATATCGTTATTGAAATATTTGAATTTTGATTCTAGAATTTTTCTACATCTTTCAATGATACGGGGAATGTTATATTCTCAAAGTTAAATTCGTTAAGAAAATCATATCTTTTATAGGAGGTGGGTCGATTCTTGTTACGTTCTACTGGGTATTTGGATGCTAACAGACAGTATGCAAAGCAATATTTATCAGTATTACGAATGTTAATAACAGCTCTCTTCGATTTTATAAAGTCGGGTAATTCAGTATACATCCCTGCATTCAATGAATCGTATTGTGTCACATATATTGTTAATTTCTCAATGCTGTATAGAGCTTTTGAACTGGTACGCGATTCAAAATTATCCAAATGATCTAGTATAGGTTGTACAATCTTCTCTTCATACCATATAGATTTATCTGTAGATGGCAATATCACCTCAAGTTTACTGTTAAAATTAAATGTATGAATATTATCGCTCTCTTGTGATATTATGACATATTGACAGGATAAACAGGATCCTATCTTAAGACCTGATTTTATACATGTTTAAGCCCTTATCAATTTCATTCAAAATTAAAGGTTTGCATTCTGCTAAGAATATGACGGGGTCAAGTATATTAACACAGTTGTGAATTTCGTAGGTAGATAATCGGTTTTTGAAAGCAGACTCACTGTGAATACATCGTAATCGTTCAGCCAGGATCACGTTCGAACGGGTTTCATCTTGCTGAATCGAGGGTTGTCCAGTGGCAGTATCGGAGCATCTTGTCGCCGTTTCTGAAAAAGCAATTACAACATTCGATTAACTTTACATACGGGAACATTGATTTACATGTATGTAAGGTGGTAACAGAAATAACATACATGTTAATAACCTTTACATGTATGAATCTCAATTTTACGTAAACTCTATACTTTACGTAGAACGTAACATGCATATAACTTTTACATATGAAAATAGTTACATAATGATTATGTATTTTACAATTATTGCTATCATCACGTAACTACAATATTCAGATAGTATGTAACTGTTTTACGTAATGCTCTCTCCCTTACATAAATGATAAAACACACAACGTAAACCATATACATGTAAAATACCGTAACTGAACTACGATATTCACATGTACGTTTTACACATATAAATTAACGTTCTTTTTTCACCTACAACGTTACATTTACGTGTAACAAACAAACGTAACTAACATGCATGTGAAATAACGTAACTGAACTACGATAATCACATGTACGTAATTATTACACATGAAAATTAACCCTACAACGTTCACTCTCAATTACTAATACTACATGACGTGCGATAATTAACACTTTAAGTTCTAATACAACATGTACGATTTCACATTTACATGCAAGTAACTACATTCAATTACTAAATACTACATGACGTGCGATAATTAACACTTTAAGTTCTAATACAACATGTACGATTTCACATTTACATGCAAGTAACTACATTATCACTTTTTTTATGAAATTTTATTCAATAATTATACTCACCTTTTGACGACATTACGGGCTGCTTAAAAAAGACAATTTATGTCGTTTGAAACCACTTTCTAGTGTTTCCTCGCCATGGTATTGGAGTATGCAGTCACCACGATTTAGTAGATCTTTCTGCGCTGCGGTCATGTGTTTGAATCTCTCCGGGAGGAAGACTTGGAAATCTGATGTTTCGACGACGACCCGTTCACCATATCTGGTCTTCACGGTTTTGACGGATCGAATGATGTGTTGAACGGACTGATCTAATTCACGTAGTTTCTTTGTGGGAAGATGTGTTCCACCTTCAGCTAGTTGATTTAGCTGAAGCATCTCATGATCTGAAACAAACATATAAGCACACACGAATCAGTATTACTTCAACATTCTTCGTAAACAGAGATAAAAAATGAATTACAATATAAAACTTTTCTATCTTACCTGTAGGATCCATATTTCCAGAGAATCGACTGCCTCCTCACTCATCCGTGCCGCGGTATTTATTAACAGATGCTCCGCCCCCCCTCCGTCCGGGAGAGGTGTTACTGTCTACATATTACGCTATGTGTTTAAAGTAGTTGTGACTACGTTATAAGTTCGAAGGTTATACTAGTAACTTTATTATCATAGTTTAAACTTTATATAGGTTCATCATTTTTTACACCCCCTCCAACCGTATCTCTCCTTCCCAAACACCATGTTGCGTGCGCACACTAACTGTGATTCGTTCCCTACATCTTGGAGGGGGGGATATAGTTACACATTTCTTTACACACACATACTTGTACGAAATATATTTTTCTGAACATTTAATTTTTTTGTTTTTTTTTTGTTTTTACATTTGGTATACTAACACATTCATAGTATTGTTTCATCATTCATACAAATATATAGATTCATTCGTTTAATTTTAAAATATATTCTTTTTTCCTAACGTTATTTGACAAAATTAGACTTTGCTACAGCAATAAGAACGTTTTGACCACCCCTGTCACCAGTCTGGAGAGATTAACTCTTTTTTTCTCTGACCCACATACCAAGAGGGATGTAGTTCAGTGGAGTATTCGTAATACTGAGGGGAGATTTTCTAGACAATTTTTTTTATATGGAGGGTGATATCTTGCCATGGATAGTTAGGATATCTACACTATAGATCCCTACTTGCGTATATATATTATCGTATTGATTGATCAGTTTTGTATTACTCATATATACTTAAAGATGAGATACTTTTCTCTCGTTATCTTAATCATTTTTAAATAGATGGTTAGTGCTTTTATTTTATTTTCGATGTTATGTTCCACTTTTATCATGCTTAGAGGGAATATTCTTTTTAGGTTATCGTGCTTAGAGGGAGCGCTCCTTTATCATGAAAACCCTTTCAAACAGATTTACATTTGCATTCTTATACTTTTCTCTCAATATTTTCTTTTTTTTATCATTCTTAAAGAGATGGGTAGTGCTTTTATTTTATTTGCACTTGCTATGTACCACTTTTATCATGCTTAGAGGGGACATTTCTTTGTCATGCGACCCTCTCACATAGATTTACATTTCCATTCTTATACTTCATCAATGTGGAATAGTGATGGATAGAGCCAACAAGAAAAATTCAATGCCATGGCCGGGATTTGAACCACGGATCTCCTGGTTTCCGTCCAGTCGCTCTTAACCTTTGAGCTACCATGGCCAACGTGCCTTCCTGACATTAAATTCTCCAGTTGACTCATATATTTCCCCGGTAAACCACTAGGAGCTCTCGCATCCGAGATACACCGTTTGTGGCGACTTACTATTGTAAGTACTTAAGTCCCAGGCTTCATCATTTAACTCTTATTATTTTAGTTAATTGATGGAAATTAATCATTTCTCCACATTAGCCTATATAGGCTAAGATATTTGATGGATAGAGCCAACAAGAAAAATTCAATGCCATGGCCGGGATTTGAACCACGGATCTCCTGGTTTCCGTCCAGTCGCTCTTAACCTTTGAGCTACCATGGCCAACGTGCCTTCCTGACATTAAATGAGTCAACTGGAAAATAATGTGGAATAGATTTATATTTTCTCGTACCTCGATGTGGGAATGGAATTTAACCTTTTCTTAACCTTTACATCGCTCTTGGATACGTAGCTCAAGGAGAGATTCTGCATAGGGAACACCCCTTACCAGAATGTCTTATTACATTTATTTTCATAAATCTCTCCCAGTAAACATACCTAATCATTCTCTCGATATTCTTTTATCTAAAGATTAACGACACTGCATCATATATCATACACTAAACGTAATAGATATCAAACCCTACACTCGATATTCATACATGAGAGTTTAAGCACAGACATCGAAGCACTGAACGTAATAGATATCAAACCCTAGACTCGATATTCATACATGAGAGTTCAAGCACAGTCATCGAAGAATTACTATCAATACATTTAATTCAAACATCCCCGGAACCCCCGTTACCCACCCCACCCCATCACAATATCGAACCCTAGACTCAATATTCATACATGAGAGTTCAAGCACACACACATCGAAAATAATTCACATTTATTTCAAACATCCCCGGAACCCCCGTTACCCACACCACCCCATCACAATATCGAACCCTAGACTCGATATTCATACATGAGAGTTCAAGCACACACACATCGAAAAGAATTCACAGTTAATTCAAACATCCCCGGAACCCCCGTTACCCACCCCACCCATCACACATCACACACACACACACACACACATACACACAATCATCATCATCATCATCATCATCATCACCCCAACCCTCAAAAACATCTCACTGCACAGGGGAGAACGGCACTACGCCAACACTCCCCTTCTTTTAAACCTCGATTTTCATATAGGAGAGTTCTAAATCAATGAGCATTCTACATCACTCATATATTAACACAGAGGAGAGTTCAGCATCGTATCTACACTGTGCTGAAACGCCCAATCCTATACTACTGTAATATTGTGGAAATAGTCTCAGATTCTTTCCGAGTAAACTCTCTTTAATTTTCTCGAACTTATAAATCATAACTAAGAAGCGGATTTATAAACACTAAAGTGTATGAAATAGGCAGGCAAAAAGGCACAAAAATGAACAAAAATAGGCACTAAACATTTGCTAAGTAAACAATTAGAAATACACAATTTTAGTAAAATGTCTCCTAAAATGCACTATAAATGCATTATAACAAAATGACGATCATCGCAACATATGCTACAACAAATTCGCTAAACATACTATTTTGCGGTTCCCTAGACGAAATAGTTCTACATTTATTCCAAATGTCATAAGTGGCTCAACAGCAAGTTAAAGTAACAGATATTGTCGTATAAAGAAGATACATATAAATCCACTTCACTAAGAACCATAATCTACAGAAAGGTGTGAAGTAACTACGTCAAAAAACAGAAACATGCGTCTTTAGGGGGGGGGGGGGCTAAGGGTGAAAATTGAAATATCTGAAGCTTTTGTTAGATTTGTTTTAAATTTATACCATTTATTTTGTGATCGATCAAGAATGGAATAATACCAAGTTTTAGCTTTGAGGAATTAACAGTTTATGTTTAAATTACAGGCGGTTTTCAAAATGTGCCACAAGTTGTAATTTTAACAATTAATGCTTGTCGTATAAGTTTCTGTACCCGTTTTAACTTATTAATGACCTGTGCCTATGTGAAATATTTGTCTTCGCCATATCAACGAAGGAAACAAATTGTCATACCTATTTAACAATTTTTATTTTCCTAAGAATTCTCAGTAATAAGTAAGCATTATAATCCTTATCAATACAAATAACAAAACACAACAAATGTAAATAGGTACACTTAATATGCAGTTGCCCTTACAGGCATGTTTAGAATTTCATACAGATTAATAGAAAACTGCATTATGTGGAACAGTTTGAAGTTAGGAAAATGTAGAAAATATGGATTCTGAGAAATCTGAGGTTAAAATTACGTAATAGCAGCTACGATAAAAGTGTAAGGTTATCTAAACATTCATGTGACGTTTTCTGTAGTGTCGCTATAAAGAACTTTATATTATAGAAGTATGTTTATATTAATATTAAGACAAACTTTGGTATTGTAAGTTTTGGATCAATTTGCACAGATGTGTCTCCATGATAAACACCTTTTTGTATATCGAATGTGCAGCAGTAAGAAGTCCCTCTTACAAGAGAACTTCATGTTGAAAACAACAAATGCAAATGCAGTTGTCTCAAATTACAAACAGAATAAATTGGCTAAAATGGCAGTTTTAGGCATCAATAAGCAGAATAGACACAGACGTATGAAATAGGCATTTATAGGCACTATAAAAGTAAGAAATTAGGCTAATAATTGTTGGAAACGTTCTTATAACTTAAAAGGCTACGTTTCTGAATAAAGGAATAAAATAGGAAGATAGGACAAAATCCGCCCTCTAATCATAACTTGTGGATAAGCTTTTAGTACATCAGAAGTCAAATATTGTTTTCGGAAACTCAATTTATGTAATTAAAGGTTTTTCGAAGCTTTCTGTTGTTCTGTTTCAATGTCCAATATCTCTATATCTTAGAAATGCTAATCTTATTCGTATCAGTTCACAAGAATAGCAGTCGAGTTTGTAATTCAGCATGAGCTGAGCCAATTTTTAATATTTGCATCTACAACAATATGAGTAATGAGACATTTCTGTATACTTCTTTTTTATTTGGATCGGACGGAATAATGAGTCTTAGTGTTAGAGCTGATTGAGGGTAACACGTTAAACGGTTGCAGTAAACGATCAGTTAGTTACACTGATTGTCCACCAGGAGAGATATTCCAGAACAGCCAAGGGAACTGAAATTGCTGACCAGAGATGGCGCCACAGGTAATATCTTATACTGAGAAGGAATATGTGTAATTATTTAACAAGTTTTACGACACTCTGCAGGTATGTTCCTTACATCTCGCTTCGATTTCATTGTACTTTATTACTTAAAACAAACAGCTGCTTCAGTAAACACAGAGATACTCTCGAAAACAAATAAGTAATCCTGTATAAGAAACGGAGTCTACCTAAGGATGTATATTTTGCCTATTTTTCATCTAGGAAATATTGAGGAATGCCATTTTTTCATGATCCACATTACGTTTTGTTGGAACTTGTATATTCTTAATCATAATTAACAATAGAAATTTAATACATTTGCTGCTTATTAATAGAGTTTATAAGCGATACTAATGCACCTCAAGTTTGAGAGGAAATCGTTGGTAATTATCGAAAAGCTGTGTTGAACTTACAGGACTTTTTATTATTATTTTATTCCGTTTTTATTAGTGCTTTATGTCAATGGAAATATACGTTGTTAATATCATTTTCCTTCTACGAAAAAAAGGAGAATATAATAGCAACCTAACCTTTTAAAGATCTATGGAAAGTTAAGAGTCAGAGTGAAAAATTCAATGCCTCAGCCGGGATTTGAACCACGGATCTTCAGGATTGCGTCCAGCCGCCTTAACCATTGAGCTACTATAACCAACGTGCCGACATGACATTAAATTCTACAACTTAAACGTATTTTGTTAGAGCGGCTGGACGGAGACCAGAAGATCCGTGGTTCAAATCCCGGCTATGGCATTGAAATTTTCACTCCGACTCTACCTTTCCATATTTTAGCCTGCACACGGCCAGTGTGAAAGAACAATTAATTTCTTTTGGCGACGGTTAAACATTTTAAAGGTGATCGCACCATAACGGCTTTCAAATTTAACTTTCTGTGTATAGCCTAGCAAGTTATAAAGCTTCACATTTGATAAATATATACTCATGAAAAAATTAAAAAAAATGACATGAAATACGTCGCAAATGCTTTACTCTACAGAAAGTACATTTCAATTTATCGTTTGTTTTATTGAGATCTCTATATTGGAGCAGTAAGGTTTTGTCTGTCTCTTACAGTTTACCATTATGGTAATGTCCTAGGAATGGAGAGACTTCTGACTACATTAACAGTTGAATAAAGATTTTAATTTCACTTGTTTTGTAAATATTTTAAGAATATCGTGCATTCATAGAACTCCTTGGAAATTTTTTGAGAGAATCTTTGAAAATGTTTCATCTATAAGAGATCTGGGGTCGAGAATCCCGTAAATACTTACGTGTCACATCCTTTAAATATATTGAGTATTTAGCCGACTTTGTTGTAAGAGCTTTGCTGTTGACAGATACAGAAATAAATAAATAAAAAGTGTGGTTGTGTATCTTGACTTTAAGTGATAGTCAAATGTTTAAAGAGCTAATCAGTATATGTCCGGACTAAACCAAGTAATGTAAATATTGGTAAATACAAACAATTAACAAGGATTGTGTCTAACATACATCCTGCGTTTTAACAACTTCTACATTTTTGTTTATTAACATTTTGTCTATTATGTCTTATGTCTATTCTTTGTTTCAATTATTTAGTTGGAACTTGTATCCAGTTTGGTAAATACTGTGAGTGTAGCTCATTAAACGCATTTGCTCTAGCGTTAACTATGTTACATTGTTTCTCCGCCAAGAGAGATATTTCAGTTGGTAAGTAATGAAACTGACAACCAAACGCGAGTTGCTGTCCAAAGATGGCTCTGCCGGTAATATCTTATCCTGGTGACAGAAATGCATAATTATTTAGAAAGCTTTATAACACACTTTCATAATGTTGTTTATGTACAACTTGGATTTATCTGCTCTTATTGGGTAATAATAAGTAGTGGCTAGTGTGGATATACAGGCAATATTGAATGAATAAACCATTTTGTCCGAGAAAGGAAGCATTCTATATTGAGAATGACTATACGTTTCTGGTATCTATGAAATATTGATCATTGAGGTCTACTGAATTTAGTTGGAACTTTGTATCCAGTTATAATGGTAACACTTACTGTATGTAGTAATGAACTATGTGATCGCTCACTCAGGGTATACGTGACAGTTGAAGTAAGTTGTCAATCTTATCACTACAAACTAGAACTTTTCAACTATTATATCTGCTCAACTATCAATAACTTTACTGTTTGTGTAATAACAATAAGAGGTCTAAGTTGTCGTGATTTACTGAATTAACTGGAATAGTTTTATCTACTTTATATTCAATATACATAATATAACTTATAAATAAATAAACATCATTCTTTGTTATTTGGATTTCTTTTAAATTATTTTTCAATACTTTATCTTCTATTTTAAGTTTCCCATATAATGCACATTTCTTAATCATTCTAAAGGTCTGTTAATTATGTTCACAAAATATAAGCAATTAAACATCTCATATAGATATTTTATCTTTTGAAAAATTTTGTGTTGGTGTTCATTTTTAACGACCGCAATACATGTTTAAAACAGTACAAATTCTAATAACAGGTCTTAAATTGCCTTCCTCTTCACATAAGGGTAGTTAGATAAAACAACTGCCGCGGCGACAAGCACAAATGTTTCGGTGCAGAGAGATAAGCGCGGCTTGTGTACACAAAGTGCTTGCAGATAAAGATAGCGGAGATAATGGACTTGCCGTCACAGATTAAATTACGCTTCTGAAAGTTTCGGACTTCGTCTAGTGACAGAACATTCGATGTCTTGTTTATTCCAGAAATATCTAGTGATTGATACAGAGCAGTCTCGAATTATCAATGAGGTATTTAAATAAGCGACAACTCACCAAGAGTCAGTCGTAAACAGAAAGAGTAAACAGTTGTAAAGTGTTTTAACGAGAAGTGATATAAACAGATGTAATCAGAACGCTTTTGTTGTGGTCATTGACCTTGGTAGACTGATTGTTTATGTAACGTAATGCTGTTACGTAAGGACTGAACAGAGTGTACTTCTAAGGAAATAAAGAACATTTAGAATTTCTGAAAATAGGATTTAAATTCTACGAACGTACAAAGTAACATTATATAGCGATTTGTATGTCGTTCTCCGATAAACTAGAAGGACATTTTAAAAAAAATTTCTGATCTAAAACTTTTAACATGAGGTATAAAAATTCAGACCAAAAATTCTAATAACTCAGAAAATAAAAGAGAAGTTTAAAGTAAATTTACGTTTATATACAACAACTTTGAACATATGCGTTCTGTATTCTTATTAAATGTCACATTCAATTGTTAATTCCCTCAAGAGTTGACGTGCAGATATTTAAAATGTGTTGGTGTACCATCCTGCTGATACGTCACATAGAAGGACAAATTTCCCAGGAGGTAAAATACTTCGCAGTTAACAAAATGACAATACATTACAGCAGTAATTATACCTTCATGTCTACCTCTACATCAGCTACTGACATATTCGTTAATTTTTAAGATACACAACTAAGTAACAAACTACATTCATATTGTATTTGAAGTTTTAAGTCACTTTGGAACTAGAATACCTACACATGGGATTACATTTGGTAATCTATTTCCTTCCTGAGCTCATGACGCGTACCAACTTTAATTTAAATATTCTTTTACTCCTAGTATTACTATTTTATGAAAACTTGTTTTAATAGAGATTACTTCATTTATTGAAGTAAACCAAAGTATAAAAGAAGTGTAAGATGTTTGCATTTAAACTTGTGAGGTTATCCTGTGTGCTCCCCACAAGGAACTCTGTCCACATATTTTGTATATCACAATTTTTAAGACGCTGTTCCACAACAATTTGGAGATCTTGGAGTTATATCTTGTGTGAGTGTGTGTTATAACCCATTACACATAAAGTAATCCGTTTTAATCACGTTATTTACACATAAGGTTCCCGATAAGTATTTCCGTTTACTCGTTAGACAGTTTTACGACTTAGAGTATAACTTTACATGTGAAGTTGCTACGTTACGAGAATTATTTTCCGTTTTTCCAGGTTTCCGTCATATAAGTGGTCCGTTTTAGGGAGGTTTTACATTATATGGTAAGATTTCTACTGTACGAAGGTCATGATGAACAGAGCTTGGACTAATAACTCAGACTTATGGTGACTCGTTACTCATTATAAAATTTGTATGACTAAAAGTTGTCATGATCCGAGCGAAGTGTGTAACAAAGAATGTACGAGATATCACCTACTCAGCTGTATAAACAGAGTCAAGTCGTTACTAAACCATACATTCACTTCATTTCATCATATTTAACATCTTACTGCACTCACTTTATCTCAAATATATTTTATGGAGTCTTTAACAACTTCCGAGATATCTTTTATTTGTTTGACTCTCTTCAATACTTAAACTGCTCAAGAATGAAGTTGTAATTAAATTACGTAGCAACTACATTTTAACATTTCACAATCTTTTAAACGTTTACTGCATTCCCTTGTACCTACATGAGTGTTAACATCGTAGAAGTCTAACGCCAGTTCAACACATTCGATATTCCATCATCTGTAAATTAATTACAGTTTTAGAGTTATAACGAACAATGTCCTCTTGGAGTTGAGGTATATTGGTCATAGTAATGAGGGAAATATAAACATTTTGATGTGTTTTATAATTGTATTAATCAACTGGCATTTCTGATTGATGAGTAAAAAGGTTTTTAACTGAGTTTAGTAATATAACTGGATATAAATTCCCACAAAACCATTCTGCAATATACCAGCTAATAATGAACAATAAACCTATGCTCAGTTTGAGAAAATACCTACACATCTAGTTAATTTAGAAGGCTTTCTTTCAGAAGCACGGTAAATTGTTTGCTCGATATTCCCTGCATATATATTATAGCTACCGTTCTTTTTCAGTGAATAAAGAACAATTAAAACTATACGTAAATAACATACTTAGAATGTATTACACAATTTGACAAATAATCACAAAGTCTCTTTCCTAGTGTAAGATATTACAGGTAGAGCCCTCTCTGGACAGCAACAAGCGGTCTGTTCTCCCCTTGCGGCAATTACTATAACTAAAACATCGTCTGATATATAACAAATAGACTCACGACCAACCGTTACACAAAGGTTTATTAATCCAACTAATACGAAATCACGTCAATACTTGTACTCAAGTACGACATACTACTGTCGTAATGTTCAACAATGAGCTTAGAGACAGCAGTTTATAAAGTTTGGAGACAATATTTCTCTTTAAGATTTGATTATACAATGAAATACTCCATTATGTATTATTTTGTATTTCCAATGTAGTCGCTTCATGTAGAGAAAGAGTTCTTCAAATCAGGAAACCATACACAATATTTAGCTTTTCTGTTTATTATTATTATGTCTATGGTGATTTACAAATGTAATAACATGTATATAAAACATGTTAAAGTCAGGTATATTAATTTTAATTTTGTTTCTTCAATTTAGTTAAATATTTTGATCTTAATTTTGTATTAATCCTTTTTGCCATAATCTCCAGTTGGTTTATCCTTTCGTATCACATGTGGGCGGCTCCCTTTCTCTCTCAACACACTGTTTACGTAATAACCACGTGTTATGTAATGCAAAACCTTTACTGAGATACGACTTTGGTACAAATCTGTATGTTCAAATCATGTAGTCAAAATGTTGTAACATTATAAAATAGAATTGACAAAAATATAGAAACTTCATACCTCCAATTACTTAACTTTACATAAAATAAATTGTGAAAGTCTTTCTTTTTGGGGGGGGGGGATTTATTTTTCTACTTAGCTTTAATGATTTAATCGAAACGCCTAATGTTCAATACAAAAAACAGAATGTACAACTGTAATATTGTAGAAAAAGGCTCAGATTCATTCAAAGCCAAATCTTGTTAACAGTGTAATACAACTTTATTTAATAAATGACTCTTAAGTCTACTCTTGTTCCATTTCAACATCCAGTACTGTTATATCTTAAAAATGCTAATCCTGCTCTTTTAATTTTGTAAGAATAGCACTAAAATTTAAAATACAGCATGAGCTGACCCTATTATTAATTTTTAACGACGTCATTCTCATATCTGCAACAAAATGCGTAATGAAACTGCATCTGTCATTTTCTTAATTTGGGGCAGCCAGAATAATCATCTTTGTGTTAGGGCGGATTGGGAGTGTAACACGTTAAATGTCTGCAGCACACGATCTGTTAGTTATAGTGATTGTCCACCAGGAGAGAAATTCCGGAACTGCCAACCGAATTGGAATTGCTGTCCAGAGATGGCACCACAGGTAATATCTTATACAAGGGAGAAATATGTATAATTATTTACCAAGTTTTACAACATATAGTATGACGGTACTTCACATTAAGCTTTGATTTAATAGTTCTTTATGACTTTAAAACAAGTAGTAGCTTCAGGGAATACAGCGATAATTTCGAAGAAATAACTAATGTTGTGTAAGAGAGGAAGTCATCTAAAGCATGTCCATTTCGACCATTTTTCATATAATAAATATACAAAATTGCCATTCCAATGCCCAACTAAGGAATTAACTTTTGAAGGAACTTGTGTCGATCAATATAGTTCTAAATGATTTTAACAAAGTTTGTGAGAAGACCTGATAAGTCGTACTGGTGTACCTCAAGTTTGAGAGGAAATCGTTGTTCGTTATTGAAATAATTGCTGCATTGAACTTAGGTCACTTTTTTATTCTTATTACAAATCCTTATTTATTTACGTACTCTATGTCAATGGAAATATACGCTGTCATAATTTTGAATGAATGAATATCAAATGCGCACATTTATGCAAAGTGTACTCTATTGCATTAAGGATTTCTTTCTTTTATGTTTATTACTTTGCTCTTATTTTATTTTATTTTCCCTGCAAGAAAGTAGGAGAATACAGTAGTTACCTAAGCCTATAGCGATAGTTAAAGATTTTAAAACTAGTTACCACGTAAAGACTTTCCAATTTGATTTGTGTTGTATAGATTGTCGATAAAAGATCAGTTATAGAAAATTCAAATACCAACAATTATCTTGCAAACGCTTTACACACAAAAAGTATATTTCAATTTATCCTTTGTTTTATCGAGATCTCTATATTGGAGCAGTAAGGCTTTGTCCGTCTCTTACAGTTTACCATTATGGAAATGTGCTAGGAATGTAGGGACTTCTGACTACATTCCCATATGAACCAAAATTTTTATTTAATTTACATTCAAAAACACTTTAAAGATATGTTCTCAGAAATCCTTGAAACAAATTTTGAGAAAATGTTTGAAAATGTTCCATGTATAAGAGGTCCGAGGTCGAGATTTCCCTGAATATTTACGTGTCACATCCTTTAAATATACTGAGTATTTAGCTGAAAATTCGGATTGACAAATTACATTAAGCATTTAAGCATGTGCTTTAAAGCACATTAAAGCAATTTGTTATATACAAGACAATCTCTATTTATAGTAATTGTCAACGAGGAGATATTACAAAACACAAGAATTGCTGTACAGAGATGTCACCACTGATAATATGCCATACTGACCAAAAAAATGCTGAATTATTTACAAAGCTTTATAACATACGGCAAACGTTTTGTTCACCTACAACTAGGATTTAACTATTATTTATTGTGTTAAATAAACAGGGGTCAGAGCTAACACAGAGACTAACTTAAATGATTAAGTTATTGTGTGCTAGAAAGTAAGCCTTCTGAGATAAGTATATCGTAACGCTGTCTCACGTCGAGTCTGTAATTCATTGGTACTTACACTAATAAGCCTTGTTTGAAGTTGATGCTGTAATATTAACTAAAATATTTGGAAATGTTCTTTCCCAAGAACGTCGCATGTTCCATGTGATTTTAAAACATTGTTAGAAAACATAAACATATATAATGTACCTCATATTTAAATGGCAAACGCATATAATGCAATTATTTGAGTAATTGTTGTGTTGAACCGACCGATTTTCATAGTCTTCTAAAGTTGGTCGCTAGCTAATAGCTTTGAAATTCGGTTTCCTTTGTATGGTTTAGCGATAAAAATTAATATAACCTTACATTAGAGAAATGTATAATTATTATTGAAATATTGAAACAAATAACAAGAAATATCTCTCAAATGCTTCACTGTACAAAAAGTAGATATATTTCATATTATTTGTTTGTGTAATCGAGATATTTATATTCCAGCATCCTTTAATGATACAAAAATATATGACGAGAGCATGAGTAAATAAATAAACTAAAAATATACTTGAGTACCTGTAGGAATTCAGTAGACTTTAAGTATCAGTCAAATGTTTAAAGAACTAGCAGCTATGTGTTAGTTTTAGCATGTCGAAGACAAAACAAATGACATACTGCTATCTGAAAAATGTGTAAATATTGTAAAATACAAACAATTAACAAGAATAGTTTCAGAAGTGGCTCACTTCATATAACAATTGTGTGTTACATACATCCTGTGTTTTAACATGATCTACATTTTTGACTGTCATTTGTCTATTTCTGAGAGTTATACAATAGTCGTTCAGACTAAAGAAAACTTCGTAACAGATTCACAGAAGATTCATATTTCAGCAAACTATTTTAATAGTCCTTTAATGAAATTATATAATATTTCTGAAGAAACATATAATTTCGATAAATATTTTGTACTACGTGTAGTGTGAAGTACAGTAAGTGTATTTTCTACTTATTGTGTACTTGGTACAGACAACAAAAGTAATTTACTTCATTCACTGTTCATTCTGTTCACTAACATATTTAGTTACTTTATTACTCAACATTCATCATTTGAAATTATTTTTAATTTGTTAATATGGTAATGTCAGTGACAAATTTAACGTGTACAATTTTTGTAGTATTTGTTGATTACTTTAGACTGTTTCCACTTTTTCTAACACGTACATAGCACACAGAGAATGTATTGTATTACACCAAACATTTGATAACAAGATTTTACTGTCAAAACTAATTTTGAGACTTGCTAAATAAAACATGTGTTACATTTACATGACTTCCTCTACTCATTGTCTTATTACATATATCCCTTTAAGTACCTACAAAGGTAATAGGACAATAGAGCAGTGTTTAAGTTGTAGTCAAATACTTTATTTATCAGTCGTTATGTGAAAAAGGATTTCCTTTAAATAAACAAGAGAGAAAAACAAAGAATTACGTCCCATTTAACGTATTGGAAAATTTAAACCAATAGCAAAGAGCAACTTGCAAATGGCTAACTCTACAAAATCTATCTAAGCTCCATGGAACCAGGACTCATTTGAGCATCATTTCAGCCATTTCCTTCATCGTCCGATATGACTAAAGTTGGAGGACGTAAATTAAAAGAAAATAAAGAGCTAATTTGTAGACAACAAAAGAAATATACAAAGTTGGATACACCGGACGGTTACCTGCCCCTCACACACGTCCGTTCTAGACGACAGTTGCTCACAGAGAGAGCGAAAACTTACTATCATGAAGAGAGAGGAGATGTCACGTGACATGACGTCACAGATAGCTAGTCAAGAGAAAATCTTAACTTATTTAAACAGTCACTTGTGACAAAATATTATACATTGTATTCAATGATTGACTACTTTATAAAGTTGTTGTGATGAAATAGCACAATCCTCATTATCTTTATCCGTTTTTTAAAACATTTCTTATAAAGAGCAAATGCTGAGAATTAAATTGTGTGTAAGAAAATGTTTAACAATTCAGAGAACTTAAAATGCGCATGTTTAATTGGTTAATGCCAGCAAAACATGACAATAGTAGAGAATTCCTTTAAAATTGTTACAAATAGGAAAAAGAACTTTTTTTTGGAAATTAATTATTCTTTTACCCTAGCTGTGTGCAGGACGCAATATGAAAGGGTGGAACTCCTAGTGCTTTACCGGGAGAAACACGAGTCAGTTGGAGAATTTTATGTTATGTTGGCACGTTGGCCGTGGTAACTCAAATGGTTAGAGCGGCTGGACGGAAACCATTAGATCCGTGGTTCAAATCCCAGCTATGGCATTGAATTTTTCATTCTACCTCTACCCCTTCATAGAGATGTTTCTTATTATTCTTTTAATTTTACGTTCTTTTATGTCCATATAGTGTACGCTGGGACTGACAGGGTCAATTAAAGACTTCCAACTATCGAAAGGCAAACACTGAAAAATTCGGACAACTTACAAGAAAATTGTTCACTCCACAACAGATATATTTAATTTCGTATTTAACGATCTTTTGAGCAAAATACAAAATACAAAAAGTCTCAAAATACATTTAACAGATGTATTTAACAGTGGATTCTTGCAGCCCTACATTTACGGTGCAGCGATATTACGTCTATCCTTGACTGTTTACCAGTTAGGGAAACGTCATGCAGAATGAGGAAGACATTCCCAGATAACTGAAGATTTGCATTTGTTTGTCATTAAAATATACGAGGGTGGGTGAAAAAGTAAAGCCTGCTACTTTGTTTCTCTTGTAATTGCCAAGAAAATTGAATCCAATTTACAGAGCTTGAAAACTACAACATTGACCATTAATTTGTCTCAGTTTCAGTATAATCTCCGTCCTTTTCCACAGTTTTGGTCCATCTTTAAACTAGGACATGTATTCCAGTGTGGTAAAACACACGGTCTTGCTTCTTAAACCATTGACGCACGGACGTTTTCACAGCCTCCTCATCTTCAAAATGAATCCCACGATGAGCTTCCTTTAGTGGCCCGAACAGATGGAAGTCTGACTGTGCCAGATCAGGGCTGTATGGCGGGTGAGGTAAGACTTGCCATCCCAATTTCTCAATTTCTGCAGTAGTGTAAGGGCTGGTGTGTGGTCTTGTATTGTCATGCAAAAGAAGAACATCCGCCATAGGTTTTGTTGGGCGAACTCATCGAAGGTGTGCTTTCAGGTTTTTGACAGTTCTGATGTATCGGAAAGAATTTATTCTGCAACCCTGCTTCAAAAACGCAATCATAAGCACAACTTCTGCGTCCCAAAACACTGTCGGCATAACTTTCCCTGCCGACCGCTGAGCTTTGAATTTTTTTTTCTGCGGTGACGTTGTCTGGTGTCATTCCATTGACTGCCTCTTTGATTCAGGTTCAAAAATTGAACCCACGCTTCGTCTCCAGTAACAATTTTTTCCAGAGACACCTCTCCCTCCACAATTAAGAGCTACAAGTGTTCGGAGGCTATTGTTTTCCTTGTTTCTTTGTTTTGGGCGGTTAAAGCTCTTGGTACCCAAAATGAACAAACTTTTGAGTAACCCAGTTGTTGAATAATCCTCATCACACTGCCTTTACTGAGGGAGGTAATGCGACACAATTCACCGTTTGTTACCCGGCGATCATCACGAATGATGTCATCGACTTGCTGAATGTTGCATGGAGTCACTGCCGCTTCGCTTTTCATCTGCCAATGGTGTTTGCCCTTCAGCTTCGTTACAGCGACGAACCCATTGTCTAACAGTGCTCACATCCACCGTTGCATCACCATACGCATTTTTTAGCCTTTCGCGAATGCGATTGGCGTTTCATCTTCCGCAGTCAAAAATTCAATCACAGAAAACTGTCTAATACGAATGTCGATGTCAGCCATCTTGCAAGACGATACTGTGCTGCCATCTGCTGCCTTAAGAAATTACTACTGCAGGGGATTAGAGAAGAAGGTTTGAGGAACTGCGCCAAATTTAAAGTTTTCACATAACTTGCTTATTCAAGGGGGAAAAATAGGAGGCATTACTTTTTGACCCACCCGTATTGGTTGAGTAGTTTTCTTGCAAGTCTTTACGTTATATTCTTGTAGCCTCGACTTTTATGTTTGAGCTATATTTTTTATAGACACATGGAGGAGCGTTTTCTAAAAAGGCTTTACTTTAAGGTTTCAGTGAGTTAAATATCCGTACCTCATGAACTGCTGCAATAAAATTCTCTTGTACAGTACAAAACTTGTCTGACTTGCAGTAAGTACGTAGTAGGAAATGTAAAACCTGTACCGAGATCTGACTTTGGTAGAAATCTGTATGATCAAATCATGTAGTCTGAATGTTGTGGCATTATAAAATAGAAGTTGACAAAAATATAAGACAAAATTCGCTCCTCCAGAAACTTAACCATTACATAAAGTAAATTAGCACTGCCTTTTCTTATTTTTTGGAAAATAGTATTTTTCTATCGACTTCTAATAATATGATAAAGCTAAATAATGTTTAATATAGAAAACAAAACCACAACTGTAATATTCTACAAATAGATTCAGATTCATTTAAAGTGAAATCTTGTTAAAAAGCATAATATGTGAAAGTTTATTTAATTAGGGTTTTTGAATTGTTTTGTTCTTTTATTTCAATATCCAATAACTTTAAATCTTAAACACGTTACTCCTACTCTTGTAAACTAGTAAGAATAACACCAGAACTTAAATGAGATGACCCAATTTTTAACATTTAACTACGGCTTCTCGTATGTTCAACAAATTTCATAATGAAACTTCTTCTGTACACTTCTTTTTCTCAGTAGATGGAATAATGATCCTTAGTGGTAGGCCGGATCGATAGTGTAACACGTCAAATGTCTGCAGACGATCTGTTGGTTATAGTGAACGGCCAGAACGGCCAACAGAACTGGAATTGCTGTCCATAGATGGCACTACAGGTAATATCTTTGTACTGCGAATGAATGGATGAAATTATGTACCAATTTTAATCACACACTTTAAATGTGTTCCTTACATACAGCTAAGGTTTAATTTGCCTTCATTTTCGTAAAACAAACAACAGCTTGATTAATTACACGGATATTTTCGAAAAAATAAATAATGCTCTGTGAGAAAGGAAGTCTCCTAAAGTGTATATATGTTGACCGGTTTTTGCATCAGAGAGCATTAAACATTCCTAACTCTAGACCGCATACCTTCAGTTTTGTTGGAACTTCTACCCATAACGATCACAAGACTTTGATCTGTGTGTTGCTTAACAATAATATTTGAGTATGAGAAGACATGATAAACAGAATGCATCAAGTTTGAGAGGAAGTTGCTGGTAAATAAATACTTGCTACGTTGATCTCTTTATAAACCCTTATACATTATCATTATTTTCCTTGCAAAAAAAAAAAAAAAAAAAAAAAAAATAGGAGAATACAATCCGGGTAAACCGCTCCGTAATAATCTTAAAATTTGACTTTCTTTGCACAGCTTAACGATAAAATATTTTAGCTTTATGTTTAAGGAATTTATACTTATTGAACAGTTCAAGCAAATAACAAGAAATAGCTCGCAAATTATGTTTAACAATACACTTATCATTTAACTCCAGGAATGGAGACACTCCTGACTACATTCACAATTCAATAAATATGAAATATGTGCAATCATTTACCAAGATTAATAACATACTTTACATAAATGTTCAGTTTAATTCTGCTTTGTTGCCCTGAAACAAACAGTAATTTCGGAGCTTACAGGTATACTTACGATAAAATAAATAATGTAGTGTTAGAAATAAGGTCTTCTAGAGGATGTACATTATGACAGTCTGTTCCTCTAAGAAGTATTCTAAATATTAACTCACTTAAGATTTATTTATAGATTTATATAACATTTATATTTAGTCGGAACTTGTATATAATGATCTAAATGTGTGAAAACTTTGTGATCCTTAGTTGAGAGGACTTGATAAGCGATAACAGTAAATCTACATCAAGTTTGAGAGAAAATCTTTGATTGCTAATGAAGTATGTGAGCCAAAGAACTCGTACAGAGTAAAATCAATTGTGGAATACAACAAGGAAAACTAACTTAACAAATCAATTACACACAAAAGTACACATCCCTAGTTCATTCATTACATACTTAGCTAATCAATGTTTATCGAAATATACATTGTTAATATTATTCTCCTTGCAGGAAAATGGGAGAACAGTGTAGGTGGATGTCCCTATAGCGATATATAAACATAACAAAAATTTCAAATAAAGTTACTATCATTTTGTGTAGTAGTATCATCTACAACAGAACATTCATCTAAACTGTAAAAATTGATATATCGTTAGCGCCTACTGTACTTTCAGCTTCGTTAAAAATCAGTGCCTCCCTCATCTCTGTTATCTACTGTCCTATCTAGTGTCCTTGTTTCTGTAACTCTTCAGATTTGGAAGGGAAAAATACTTTAATTAGGTATATGTTATATCAGTGCGTAAATAAAGTGCTTATTAACTGTTGTACAAAGTAAAAAATGTATGTGACATAAATGAAATGACATATACGTTTTTGTATAGTAAGACTTTGTTAGTTGTAATGAGTACTGCCGTGTGTACTGTGTCACTGACCATTTCTGTATTGATGTCACAAGATTAGATGTACATCCTAGTCTACACATAAATATGTACACTACATAACATCAACATATTAGTTAACATATTTATAACAAAAAACAAACTATCTTTGGTCACAAAAATGCTTTACGAAGTCTTTACTGAACACATTTAGAATGTTGTATTTCTAAAAACAAATGAAATATGTTTAAGTTTGACAATGTGTTTTAAGATGTACACAGAAAGATTTTATCTAGTATTTACAGTTTACTAGTTATGTAGATGTCTTCGAGAATGAACAGTCCTTCTGTATAGGGTAGTCTGATTTTTGCAGCATTTGTTAATAAATCTTCCTGTTATATCTATAGAAGATAAACTGAATATCAAGCTGGGCGTTTCCCAAAGTTTCTTTATAAGTTATACTGTTCAAACACACATAAACTTGTTCCTTTGGCAAAAATATATTTATATTTAAAAATATAAATATATATTTATTTATATTCAGTCTCTATCACATTCCTGATGCAACTTCAATACCCAAATTGTTAGGTACAATAAAACACTGCTCCTACTTATTGTACATATGTACCATATTTTGGAAATATTACACAATAATACCATAGGAGTTGAAAGAAGAAATTGGACGCAACTACTCATTTGCATAAGCAGTCTTTGCATAAGCTAAATTCCAAATATTTTGCATAAAACATAAAATGTGCTATTTAAATCTTGCAATAGTCTCTGAACTTCTATTTATTCTGAATGAATACTGTACAGTTTTCTTTAAACTGTAGTTCATGGTATAGAGACAAGATTTTGGGACACAAAAATTCAGATATGTATTGTTAAAAAGTGTAATTTATGTAAGTTTATTTATCATTAACAATTTTCAAAATATGCTGTTATAGTTCAGTTTTCCAATACTGTCACATTTTAAAAATGCTAATCCTGTTTCTGATCTTGTCAAAAGCTAATAGCAATGACTTTGTAGTATTAAAGCTAACACTATGTTTAAATATTTAACTATATTGCTGCTGTATGTACAACAAAGTGAGTAATGGAACAACTCCTTAAACGTATATTTCATATTTGTAACAGACGGACAAGTAAACCTTTGTGTAACGGTTGGTCGTGAGTCAATTTGTTATACAGCAGACGATGTTTTAGTTATAGTAATTGTCCGCCAGGTGAGAACAGACCGCTTGTTGCTGTACAGAGAGGGCTTCACTTCTAATATCTTACACTGGGGAAGAGATTTTCGGATTATTAACAATGTTGTGTAAGACATTGTAATTATGTTCTTTGTATATAGCTTAGATCTAAGTGCAGCTTTTCGCCTTTAAACGAAGGTTAGCCGTATTGTACATGAAGGCAGCATCTAGTAAACAATTAATTGTCTGTAAGAAAAGAATTCTCCTAAAACAAGTATATCCCTAGCTATTTCGGCTAACCCACCACTAATCGCAGACTCCAGCGCGTCCAGGACAGGGCATTGCGCATGATCTACGATAGCGGGCGTAGATTCCCGTCCCACATCCTTCATTCGTATTCTGGGGTCCCGTATATAGTGGACGTGGTGCGGGAGAGATTCCGCACCATCTACGATAAGCTGGACTCCCATCCAAACATACTGGTGAACACCCTTGGCCGTTACGACCACAGCGTTCCTCACCGACGACCGAGCTACCGGTTTCCCAAAGATGCCTTGGGTATCTAGTACCGAAAAGGGCCACCACCCCCTGACTCCAACCTCCTAAGCCCAGAAATGGGCTTGGTAAACTTAATACATTAACACTGTTCCTTTCCCTCTAGCCTGTTAAGCGGACTGTGCTCAGATGCCTCCCAGGCAGGCGGAAGAGCGCAGCCAGCATTGGCGCATCCCGCCTACACGGGGCGACTGTGCACACAAAGGCTAGATATGTCCACTGCCAAAAACAATCGCCTGAGACAATAATCACTCTTCTATACTGCCCAGATAAAGACGCAATAAGCGGCTAGGTGCGGGGCAGCAAACACTCCGTTCAGGCAAACCTTCTGCTGCTGGACTGCACCATGGACTTCTTTATAATTTGCTGTTAAATTAGTTGAATAAACCAGTTAAAGCAATAGAGGTTAGAACGACTTGGATGAATTTATCATGAACTAAAGGCTACCACTGGAAACTGGAAGGCTTTCTGTTCTTCAGACACGTATTTAATGAACTGGCATTACCCATTTTCCTCCCTGGTACACCTTGTTGGTCATCATTTTAACTGGAATATACCTTACGATTTTATTAATTACTATGTTACAGCCAGTTGCCATGTCAAGTCATTAACATTTCATTTTCGAGTTTCCTCTTCTCTTATACAGTCAAACAAAGTCACGGAAATATAGATATCTTCCAACGACATCCCGAAATAACTTAAGATATCTCCATTTTTCATATTGAAAGTATTTTAGAAACATTTTTCAGAAAACGCTACATGTAAGGGCTGAGTGATATTCTTGTAAATCTACGTCTGACATCCTAGGAAGATGCTGAGCGTTTTACTTTTGCGGTTATGTTGTTTACAGACACAGAGCTTTTTGTAAAGTTACTCTAACTATTGAAGATATGTGCTCAACTATCAATAACTTTACTGTTTGTGTAAAAACAATAAGAAGTGTAAGATGTTTGCACTTTAACTTGTGAGGTTATCCTGTGCGCTCCCCAAAAGGAACTCTGTCCACATATTTTGTATATCACAATTTTTAAGACGCTGTTCCACAACAATTTGGAGATCTTGGAGTTATATCTGTGTGTGAGTGTGTGTTGTAACCCATTATACATAAAGTAATCCGTTTTAATCACGTTATTTACACAAACGGTTCCCGAGAAGTATTTCCGTTTACTCGTTAGACAGTTTTATGACTTAGAGTATAACTTTACATGTGAAGTTGCTCCGATACGACTATTATTTTCCGTTTTTCCAGGTTTCCGTGATATAAGTGGTCCGTTTTAGGGAGGTTTTACTGTATATGTGAAGATTTATACTGCACGAAGGTCATGATGAACAGAGCTTGGTCTAATAACTCAGACTTATGGTAACTCGTTACTCATTATAAAATTTGTATGACTAAAAGTTGTCATGATCCGAGCGAAGTGTGTAACAAAGTATGTACGATATATCACCTACTCAGCTGTATAAACAGAGTCAAGTCGTTACTAAACCATACATTCACTTCATTTCATCATATTAAACATCTTACTGCACTCACTTTATCTCAAATATATTTTATGGAGTCGTTAACCATTTCCGAGATATCTTTTATTTGTTTGATTCTCTTCAATACTTAAACTGCTCAAGAATGAAGTTGTAATTAAATTACCAGCAACTAAATTTAACATTTCATAATGTCTTATGGTTTACTGCATTCCCTTGTACCTACATGATTGGTAACATCGTAGAAGTGTAACGCCAGTTCAACACATTCGATATTTCATCATCTGTAACTTAATTACAGTTTTAGAGTTATAACGAGCGATTTCTTCCTGGAATTGAGGTATACTGGTCATAGTAATGAGGGAAATATGAACACTTTGATGTGTGTTATAATTGTGTTAATCAATTGGCATTTGTCAATAATGAATAGAAAGGTTTTTAATTGTGTTTATTAATATAACTGAATACAAATTCCAAAAAACCGTTTTCCAATATTCTATTGTGATATGAGCAGTGAAATCACACTCAGTTTGAAAAAAGTACCTACACATATACTTAATTCAGAAGACTTTCTTTCAGAAGCACACCTAATTGTTTGCGCTGTATTGCCTACATATACATTACAGCTATCGTCTTTTCTTAACGCTTTTTTCAGATATTAAAGAAAAATTAAAACTAAGTTATATATAAATAACATAGTTAGAATCTGTTATACAAAGTCTTAAATAAGTGCAAAACTTCTTCCACAATATAAGATATTACAGGTGGAGCCCTCTCTGTACAGCAACAAGCGGTCGGTTTTCCTCTGGCGGACAATTACTATAAGTAAAACATCGTCTGCTATATAACAAATTGACTCAAGACCAATCGTTACACAAAGGTTTACTTGTCCGTCTGTTACAAATTTGAAGTAAACATTTACGGGGAATGGGGTTATAGAGTTTCGGATTAGGTTTCAAGGTTCAAAGTTATTAATTTCAGCTTTTGACAAGCTTGGAAACAGGAATAACATTTTTAAAATATATACGGGCATTGGAAAATTAAACTAGAGGCAAATAAAATCTTTAAAATCGATAGCCATGAAATTAGTTTACGTAAATTATGTCCTTTGATAATATCTTAATTTTTGTGTCCTAAGACCTTGTCTGTATATTATGAACTGCAAGTTAAAAACATAATTTCGTAAACATATTTTACACAATTAACTATTTCTTAAGCCTTCTGTATTTCTAGTTCAATGTCCTAATAACTTTATATCCTAAAAATGCTTATCTTATTCTCCTAAATTTATAAGACTAACACTGATTCGAATTTTAACATTTAACTACATCTCTTTTTTTTGTCTAAATTGTAATTAGTAATGAAGCTTCCGCAAAATTCATGTTAAACTTGGAGCGGATGTAAAAATAAGTCCTACTGGAAGAGCGGCCTGAGAAAGAACTGTGAGTGTACCACATTAAATGTAACTGTTATAGAGCATTGGACCGTTTATTTACAGTAATTGTCCACGAAGGTAGAAATTTCAGGTGGAAAACAATTGTGGGCCATAAGGGTATTGCTGTCCAGAGATGGCACTTCCGGTCACATTGTATACTGAGCAAGAAAATATATATTTATTTATAATGTTTTAAAAAATATTTTAATTACATTCTTAATATACAACTTAGATTTCGTTGCTCGGGGAATTGCTAAAGGGAGGGACAGACAAAACGATGACACTCTATTACCTGACTGAAGTGCTGACCATTCTTCGACACCAGAGCCATGGCTAAATCTGACTCACTTAGAATAGTACACTGGAACTGTCAAGGTATTCGCAGAAAAAGAAAAGATCTAGTAGATTTTCTTCAAACCCACTCTATTCAGATAGCGTTACTTAATGAAACCCATCTAGGCAGCATAGATAGATTTTCGATACCAAACTACGCGATATATAGATCAAACAGAAACAGAAGGGGTGGAGGAACTGCCGTAGTAATCCAAACATGTTTAAGTCACCACCAAGTATACATTCCACAATTAAATAAATTAGAAGCAACGGCGGTTAAAGTAAACACTTTCAATTCAGAAATTATCCTAATAGCGATTTACAATCCACCTGGAGACATCGATACCGATGATGTCCAAAAAATCATGCAATTAGGCCCAAAAGTAAATGTGGCGGGGGATTATAAGTGTAAGGATAATACCTGGCACAGCACAAACCCCAACCCACAAGGAACCATACTTCTTAACTTCATAAATACCACTAATTACCTTATTGCTGGGCCAGAAGAGCCCACTCACATTCCACACATTAACAATCACGCTCCAGACATACTAGACTTAGCTATTCTCAAAAATGTCCCATACAACGTTGAAAGGGTAATTAACGACCTCACCTCAGACCACCTACCGGCGCTCCTAGAATTCTCACTCCCACTAAGATTCAAACAAGAAGTCCCTGCCCTGAACTATAACTTAGTGAACTGGGAAGAATTCCAAACTGTAGTATAAAAATAAATTCCGGAAATAGATATAAATACAAACGAAAAACAAGAAGAAGCAATACATAAATTATAACAAGCGATTAAAGTAGCGACCACTATGTGCGTTACACTTAGATATAAACGAACGGAAAACTCCCAATATCCTATCGACATTAAAATATTACACCAACGCCGAAACCGCCTATGACGGAAATGGCAAAGAACTCGAAACACTAATCACCAGAAGGACTATTTACAAGCCAAGACAGAAATAACCGCAATTACTAGAGAATTTATAAGAAATGAGCGGAACTTAACCTTTGACAGGTTAAATCCCAACTCAAACTCAGTTTGGCGGATAGCTAAATATCTCACTAGAACAAAAACCAACATACCTCCACTCATAGACAACAACGCGATCGCTGAAACACCCCAGGCAATAGCATAGGTCTTTGCAAACATTAGAAATCACCTTCACGCCAAACCCCGCGAAGGGACAGGAAAACCAAATAAGTATACAATCAGTTGAAGACGAAATTAACAATGCAATTTAGACTACACACAATAAAATGCGAAAAACGAATCCAGGTGAAATCGGATGGATTATTAAGCACCTGCGAAGCAAAAAAGCCCCGGGGCCAGATAAAATACCTAACTTAGTCCTCAAAAATCTTCCACGCGGATCCCTGTAGCTCCTATCGAGTATATACAACTACACACTAGAAAAGGGCAGATTTCCGCCTCAATGGAAACTAGCAAACATAGTAATGATTCCAAAGCCGAAGAAAAACCTCGCTTTGGCTACCAACTACAGGCGCATTAGCCTACTAGACACACTCGGTAAGGCTCTAGAAAAAAATCATTCTAAAAAGGTTAAATACACACATAATCAAGAATAACTTACTAATATCTGAACATTTTGGGTTTAGAGCTCATCACTCGACAACTCAGCAGCTCTTACGCCTAACAGAGCAAATCTCTAAAGGATACGACACTAACAGATCGACAGGTGCCCTATTTTTGGATATTGAACGCGCCTTCGATAAAGTCTGGCACGCAGGACTCGTCCATAAACTAAAATCGTACAACTTCACTGACACCGCGATTACCCTAATTGGGGACTATCTGTGCGCTCGGGAATTCCGAGTAACAGTGGAGGAATCATCCTCCTCCCGCAGGCCCATTAGGGCCGGAGTCCCCCAAGGGAGTTTACTCGGACCTACATTATTCAATATATACCTAAATGACATGCCAGAACTCACACGCACAGAAAAATACATTTACGCGGCTGACACAACTCTAGTGACTCAGTCCACACAACCTCGAATTATACATTTAAGATTGTAGGACGCTCTCTACGACCTAGAACTCTGGTTAAAAAACTGGCGTATCAAGATACGCTCCAATAAATATCAATCCATAATCTGCACGAAGAGATCACAGCATAGATACCCTAGACATGCGCAGCCACCTCTGACATACTGTAGCAAAAGGATCCAATGGACAGACAAAGTTACCTACTTAGGTGTCACAATGGACCAAGGCCTGACATGTAAAAAACACATTAATAATGTCAGAGCAAAGACAAACGGACAATTGAATAGACTCTAGCCCATGATTAACTTAAATAGTAAATTGAAACTTAACATGCGTCTTACACTCTATAAAACATTAATGCGACCAATTATTACATGCACGGCCACCGTCTGGAGATGCGCTGCCAAAACACACATAAACCGGCTTCAGACGCTACGAAACAGAATTCTAAGAATAATCGCGAAGCTGCCCCCGGTTGCTCCGGCGTTTCAGCTGCACGAAGAATTAAAAATACACACCATCGAACAATTTATGAAATTACTAAACTTCAACCTTTACGATAAAAAGGGTAAAAACCCAAACCCACTCATACGAGATCTTGGCACATACAACACGCAACATGACACACATAGAAGACCACTGTCACTTTTTGACAGAACACTTGGCCTGGGGGAACCAGAGATTGATATAGAAGACTTCCTAAACACCTTAGTACCACCTTAACATCGAGGCATGGCTGGGGGTCTCTATCGACCTGACAAGTGGCCCTTGAAGTCCCTGCTATCCAGCGGGTCGGTGCTCGGGTAGCCCCCCCCCCCTCCCCGCAAACGTACAATTTAGACAAGCCAATATTACACGGCAAATGAGCTCACACTTAAATACCTAATAAATACACCAATTATAGAATGTAGGACAGGGATTGATCTACAATCCTAAGTATTAATAGGACTCACAGCTTACAATGCAAGCGTAGACATTAATTACACTTACTTTAATATAATAATTACTTAATATGACGTAGGGCTCGCACGAACGGCCCTGAGTAACATAGTCCAAGCACTAATGTCTTCGTCCTCTGTTTTAGGGCTGCGATAGCATATAATCTTTCTTAGGACCAAGACTCCGGCTGGAGACAGCGAATTTCCAGACACTACCACACCTGAAATTCCAAGGGCACGAGTAGGGCCTCGGCCATGCTCATGCCCTGGCGCCTTCTTCTCACGTGGTCCAGGCTATCGCCTGACCATTGGATCCTCACCATGAATCCGCAGGTGCAATTGCGGTACTGCTGCACATCCTCTCCCGAATACTCACCGGTGGAGGCTCTTTAGTGGGTAGGTCTGGCGGTTTGAATCCCCCAGAGGAGTCCCACACACCAATCCCAAGGTTAGTGCGTAAATGCAGTTTTCCTCCACTCGAAAAAAATTATGAAATATAATTCTTTTTCCAATCTCGCTCTGGAAATTTAGCTTTTGTTGGAATTTTTATCTAGTTATAATGGTATTGTTATTGGAAACACTTGTATTATTTACTCACGGGAGGCATACGACTTTAACGTTTTGTGAAGTTTATCACATACCGTCCCTCGCGTGATGATATGGATTGGAAATTTACATGTCGTGCCCTTTAAAGATTCTGAGTCTCTAACCGACCCTTGCTCTATAGTCAGGACTGAACGGATTGATAGATGGACGTACAAACACAAACCTTGTTTTGCAATTCTGTTTTAGTAATCTCAAAACATTTATTGTTTGTTAAATGACGATATATATAGTCTGCATGTAATACAGTACTTGTGTTACTGTATGCAGTAGTGAACTATGTGATCTCTCACTCTGGGTGTACGTGACAGTTGAAGTAAGTTGTCAATCTTATCACTACAAACTAGAACTATTCAACTATTATATCTGCTCAACTATCAATAACTTTACTGTTTGTGTAATAACAATAACAAGTGCAAGTTGTGTTGTGTTATGAACGTGGTGTTTAGGTGTTACGGACTGCCGATACAAAAGATAGTAACAATGATAGATATGTAATGCTCTAAGTTATAGATATTAGTTTTATAAACACACGTTCTTTTATCATCATTAAATCACGACTACTTCTACATCAAAGTTCCTAGTTATATGTTACCAAATCTTAAACTTGCAATTGTTATCTCAAACATACTTTTTACTCTGTCACTTGTTAAATCCTAACAATTACTTTGACAACTTTATATATTTGTGTTTCTGGACATATTGAGTTACAGCAACTGCAAACATGGAGCTAATGAATTTGTTGTTTACTTAATGTCTAATTGTCTTAGCAATATGATTTAGAACTAATTACTTTTAAACATAATATTCCATGCTAATGACTTGTTTCCCTTGTCAAAATGACAGTTGAGTTTGTTACATTATAAGGTAAGCGAGGGTCAATCGGATCAATATTTTGTAAATCTTTTACAAAAGTTCTATTTGTCACGTAAATATGAAAGCTTTTACCTTATATTGAAGTCTGTACATTCTAGATTATGTTAAATGTTAAGTATTTCGATGTATACTTCCGTTTTCATTTTTATTCCGAGCGGAAACTAATCCTAATTGTCCGCAATTGGAGGATGAATAGGATTGTCATAGTGGACGAATCGGAATGGAACATTCAATTTCAGTACATAATGTAATCATGAGAACAAAATAACACATTTCTACACTTGTTTATTCATATCTTTATGTATCTCACATACATTTACCACATATGAATTGCTTCTTTCCCACAGCACCAGCCCACACAGATTTCGTGGAAACATTCTCTATTTTTCCGGGCTGATTTGAACATCATTTCAATCATCGTGCGATAGGACTTCACGTTGAAGGAGCAAATAAAAAATGTTTTGAATCTCTTACCTACCTTAATTTTCTTCGCCCGCTAATGTAGCGGCATACCATTTTGCCCGTTGGCAGCACTGATCAAATAACAAGCACAATAACAAGGAGGATTATGGATGTAAGAAAATCTGTATTTTCTTATTGTACAAGTTTCTGGAGCAATATCAATACACATTCGTTATAAATCTACCTCAAAGAAACAAAAAATTACAAAATACCAGAAATGGAGCAATGACATACCTCGTTTCCGTAAAAGAAGCTCGATTTGTCACTTAGACAAAACAAAATCGAATTACACAGTCCACTGTCTCAGGTAGTGAACTTGTTCGTTCCAACAAAACAATACACTATCGTCCTCTAGGGAGTAAGTACATAAGAAAGAATGTAAAACCTGTACCGAGATATGACTTCGGTACAAATCTGTTTGATCAAATCATGTAATCAAAATGTTGTGTCATTATAAAATAGAAGTTGACAGAAATATACAAACTCCCACCTTCAGAAATTTAACTTTTAATATAAACTAAATTGACACAGCCCTTTCTTATTTTTTGGGAAGTATTATTTTTTTTATTTCACAACTAATGATTTGATAATGCTAACTAATATTTAATATAGAAAACAAAATGCACAACTCTAATATTCTATAAATAGGTTCAGATTCATTGAAAGTCAAATCTTGTTATAAAGAATAATATGTGGAAGTTTATTTAGTTAAGGATTTTGAATTGTTTTTTGATCTACTTCAATATCCAATAGCTTTAAATCATGAACACGTTACTGCTACTCTTGTAAACTAGTAAGAATAACACCAGAACTTAACTGAGCTGACCCAATTTTTAACATTTGATTATGGCTTCTCGTATCTTCAACAAATTTCATAATGAAACTTCTTCTGTACACTTTTTTTCTTTTTTTTTTTCAGCAGATGGAGTGTTAGGGCGGACTGAGAGTGTAACACGTTAAATGTGCAGGCGATCTGTTAGTTATAGTGATTGTCCGCCAGGAGAGAGTTTCCAGAACTGCCAGCCGAACTGGCATCGCTGTCCATAGATGGCTCCACAGGTAATATCTAGTGCTGCGAATGAATTAATGTAATTATTTACCAATTTTGATTACACACTTTAAATATGTTTCTTCTAATAAAGCTAAGATTTAATTTCTCTTTATTTTCTTAAAACAAACAACAGCTTCTGTGATTACACGGATGCCTTCGAAAAAAATAAATAATGCTCAGTGAGAAAGGAAGTCTCCTAAAGTGTGTATATGTCGATCGGTTTTTGCATCCAGAGGGCATTAAGCATTTCATTTTGTTAACGTTTTCTGTTAATTTTTGTTGGAACTTCAACTTATAACGATCACAAAACTTGGATCTGTGTGTTCCTTAAAAATATCATTTGAGTGTGAGAAGACTTGATAAGCAACACGACAGGAAGTCGTTGGTAAGAAATACTTGTTGCGTTGATCTCACAATAATTTTTAGATCTCTTTATAATCCCTTAAACATTACTATTATTTCCTTGCAAGAAAAATAGGAGAATACAGTCCGGTTAAATCGCTACGTAATAATCTTTAAATTATACTTTCTTTGCACAGCTCAACGATTTTTTAGTTTTAAATTTAAGAAATTTATACCTATTGATCAATTCAAACAAATAACAAGAAATAACTCGCAAATACTTTACTCCACATAAAGTATATTTCAATTTATCGTTTGTTTTATCGAGATCTCTATATCGGAGCAGTAAGACTTTCTTATTAACAGTTTACTATTATGGTAATGACCTTTGACAAGATTTTGGAAAATACTCCATGTATAAGAGGTCCGGGTTCGAGATTTCCCTGAATATTTACGTGTCACATCCTTTAAATATACTGAGTATTTAGCCGACTTTTGTTGTAAGAGTTTTGCTGTTGACAGATACAGAAATAAATAAATAAAAAGTGTGGTTGTGTATCTTGACTTTAAGTGATAGTCAAATGTTTAAAGAGCTAATCAGTATATGTCCGGACTAAAGCAAGTAATGTATTGCTTTCGGAGAAAACTGTAAATATTGATAAATACAAACCATTAACAAGAGTTGTGTCTTACATACATCCTGTGTTTTAACAACATCTACATTTTTGTTTATTAACATTTTGTCTGTCTGTTAGAGATATAAAGGAACATTCAGAAAGAAGAGAACTTACGAACACATTAACAAAATAGTCAAGATATGCAATTCATTTGTCATCAATTCATATTTCATATTTCATAAGTTAGTCAAAATCGGCACAGTGAGTGTAAAAAAATAAAAAGTGTTAAATAAATATTTTACATAAAGTGTAGAGTGAAGTACAGTAAGCGCATTTTCTACTTATTTTGTACTCGGTACACACAACAAAAGTAATTTACTTCATTCACTGTTCATTACGTTTACTAACATATTTAGTTACTTTATTACTCAACATTCATCATTTTAAATTATTTTTGATTTGTTATTATGGTAATGTCAGTGACAAATTTAACGTGTACAGTTTTTGTAGTATTTGTTGATTACTTTAGACTGTTTCTACTTTTTCTAACACGTACATAGTACATAGAGAATGTATTGTATTACACCAAACATTTGATAACAAGATTTTACTGTCAAAACTAATTTTGACACTTGCTAATTAAAACATATATGTTACATTTACATAACTTTCTCTACTCATTGTCTTATTCTCATATCTACTTCATGTTATTAGAGATAAATATTTATATAAAATGCTTTATTACATATATCCTTGTAAGTAAAAGGGAAATGGGCAATATACCAGTGTGTAGGTGAGAGTCAAATATCTTTGAACAAGTCGTTATATGATGATTTTGAAGTAACATTCTTTTTACATAAACAAGAGAGGAAAACAAAAGAATGAGGTCCCATTTGAGGAAAGTATAAGTATTGGGCAATTCAAACAAATATCAAGTAATATCTTGCAAATGACTAGCTCTATAAACATTTATTTAATGTAATTTGTATATTTCAATGTAGTCTACAGTTTTTTGTTTTGTAAGTGTTGATCTATCTCTAGTTGTATAAGAGTTAGACAGAGGTTTATAAGTAATGAAGAGAACGTCTAATAACGTTCCAAAAAATGTTTGGTCAACCAATCATGAAATTATATCAAATTATTGAACTCTGCTAACTGGCCAGCTGTACTACATGTATGGCAAAACATATCTACACTAAAACAGAAAGATCAAGTCAAAATGTATTTCCTACCATTGAATAAACGAGTGTAGTTCATTATTCCCCCAACAGATGCCATTAGTTTAGGTTCCCCAGTCAAGAACTTGAAATTACAAAATTCCATCAATGTTTGTCAATTCCCATTTTCTGTATTTCTCCATAGCTTCTCATTGCATTTCTAATTCTTCTCTTTCTCCCTGTGATATTTACATCTCGAAATATAAATATAATAATCTTTATCGATCTTATGATCTGTACTACCTTTCTTTTTTGTTTTTCCTAGCTTTGGACTATATACTCGTATTAGTGTAATGTAACCTTTCTGTATTTTAAATCACATCATTATTATTCTTTCATTAATAAATGTATATGATGTGATTATCCTTCTCCACTTCATATCAAACATTACAACAATCCTTGCTTTTTTATATTCTATGTCTACCCTACTATAGAAAGACATGTAGTTGCTCAGTTTCCTTTTAGTTTCTGTCAATACTGTTATATGTATTTGCTTTTGTTTTAACTTCTCTCACACTCATAATCCTTTTAAACTTATAACTACTACTGTAAGACTAAAACAAATAACAAGAAATATCTAAATAATGCTTCACTACACTACAAATACATTTAATATTGTTTGATTTATTGGGATCTGTAATTCCAGAAAATGATTTTGTAAGTCTCTTACTATTTACCGCAATCCCAGATGATTCAAGACACACATTCCATTTATCTTGAAAATATTTTAAAGAGACGGCCAAGTCTGTGTTAACACGAACGGACTGTCAATAGTCGATTACAGTAAAACATCTGAGTAATACAATATATACAATCAATTATATTTGCATCATGCAGGTTAAAAATCCAAGATCAAGTCATACTAGTATAAATATAAGATTTTGATATTATTTCTTTGCCACATTAATTTTTTCAAACAGTTCCATTGGTTGTAGTTTTCACCAAATTCTTCTAAAATTTATCCTTTAATTTCCAAAGTCTAGACAGTTAAAGCTCTCTTATACATCTCTTGGAATGCATTATAACCTATAAGTTTAACTAACAGGTTTTAAACTATTTCTTACTTATTTAAATAAGTCAAGTAAATTAGAACTCTAAACTGGTTTTTGTTTTAAAAGCACAAAATAGCAAGAGATGTAAAAAATCTTTTGTTTTGAAAATTGCGTGGTGTTGAGCTTTTGGTATAAGATAATAACATTCAGACCTAAGGTTCTAATAACTCATAAAACTAAAGATTAACCTTTAACATAACCTAGTGTAGGTATAGGACAACACTGAGAGTAAGTTCTTATCTAAAAGCTCCGCAAACTTTATAAAATGTCACTTTAGCATATAATTACCTCATCAGACCTATGGACACTGAAATAGTGGATAAGTGCAATTCTGGTGATACCTCACATAAAAGGACAAATTTCCCACGTAGTCACATTCTTCACAGTTAACAAAATGACAATATGATTCACCAGTAATGTACCTTCATATCTACTTCTACATCAGATAATGACATATTTGTTAATGTAAAAGAGACATAAATAAGTAACCAACAAAAACAAACTACATTCATATTGTACATGAAGTGTTAAGGAGGCTTTGGAACTGGAACACGTACTCATGTGACTTCATTTGTTACTTTATTTACTCCCAGAATACATGAGCTGTACTAACTTTAATGTAAACATCCAATATGATTTACGATTAATTTAAGAAACGCTGTTTTAATATAGGTAACTTTGTTTATTGAGGGAAACTAAAATACAAAGTAAGTGAATCATATTTCCGCTTAAAATTTTGAAGTTATACCACATCAGTCCAATAAGGAACTCTGTGAAAATATTTTGTATATCAGAATTTTTAGTTCCTCTGTTTCAATACAATTTGGAGATCTTGGAGTTTGGTGTTTTTCCATTTATTTAACAAATATTCTATCTGAAACAGTTTATGTAACCCTCCATAAATCTAATACCATTTCATATGATGTGTTTTATATGTAAGGAGGGTAACTACCTTGTTCTAAAAGTTGTTTTGTTCTTAATTATTATACCTAACAATATTATTAGATTTATTAAAGACAATGTGCACATAACGTTAGTAGTTCACTAAATGTTCTCATCATTTACAAAGCAGTTCATTGAGCGAGTCCTAGCGGGGCAGGCAATTAGGTAATTATATCTAACAATGCAATAACTAATGACAATAGAACATTGATATTACAGCAGCAGATGCTGTAAATTCAGATGTAGGTATGTGTCAGGGTCATGTACCAAATAAATAATCAATAACAACTGGATAGACAAGACCATTAACCTCTCTATCTTATTGAACTAATAATTATGTAACATATTTAAATACTGTTTTGCTATTTTTAGAGATAATCTTTCAGTAAGCCAATATTGACTTATGACTTGACAAATAGATGGTTCTAATGATAGCCACCAGATAGCACTGTGATCTGCTCTAAACATAGAGAAAGTATTGCATTACACAAAACATTTGATAACAAGATTTTACTGTCAAAACTAGTTTTGAGATTTGCTAAATAAAACATATGTGTTACATTTACATGACTTTCTCTACTCATTGTCTTATTCTCATATCTAGTTCATGTTGTTAGAGATAAATATTTATATAAGTGTCTTATTACATATATCCTTGTAAGTACAAAGGCAATAGGAGAATACCTAGATGATATATGATGTGGATTGCTTTCTCTTGAGAATATATTTTGTGTAATGTTTGTGATGTTCTCCTGACTGTCTACACGTTACATCATTGTAGCCCGCTGAGCTACGTTTGACCATTTATTTTTGGGTTATGTGATTTACAGAAACTCGGAGGGGTGTTTCCTAAAAAGGCTTTACTTTTTGTATTCACAGAGTTTACAAATATGTATTTCTGATGAATTCTTCCAGTTAAGTTTATAGATATAATAAAATACTTCATCCAGTTACTATAATTATGTAGTAGTGAATATAAAACCTGTAGCAATATATGACTTTGGTAGAAATCTGTATGATCAAATCATGTGGTCAAAATGTTGTACAAACTCCCACCTCCAGAAACTTAACCTTTAAATAAGATACATTTTTAAAAACCTTTGCTTATACTGTGGAAGACATTATTTTTCCATTTATCTCAAATGATTTGATCAAAGTGCCTAATGTTTAATACAAAAAACAAAATATATAACTGCAATGTTATAGAAATAGGCTCAAATCCATTCAAAGAACAGATCTTGAAAGATAACATAATATATGGCAACTTAATTTAATTAACAAATTTTAAGCCTTCTGTTATACTTTTTCAGTATCCAATCACTTTATATCTTAAAAACGTTAATCCTACTCTCGTAAATTTGTAAGAGCAGTACTAAAATTTAAAATACAGCATGAGCTGACCCTATTTTTAGTATTTAACTACGGCCTTCTTGTATCTACAACAAAATGTGCTATGAAACTTCTTTGGTACCCTCTCTTGAGCAGACGTAGTAATGAGCCTTAGTGTTAGGGCGGATTGAGAGTGTAACACGTTAAATGTATGCAGTAGACGATCTATTAGTTATAGTGATTGTCCGCCAGGAGAGAAATTCCTGACTGCCAACCGAACTGGAGTCGCTGTCCAGAGATGGCGCCACAGATAATATCTTATCCAGAGAGGGAATATGTGTAATTAGTTACCAATTTTTAAAACATATTATAATTACGTACTTGATATAAAGCTTCGACTTAATAATACCTTTATTACTTTGAAACAAACAGCAGCTGCAGTGAATACAGCCATAAATTGGCAAGAATAAATAATGCTGTGCAGGAAAGGAAGTATTCTAAAGTCTGTTTATTTTGAACATTTTTGCCTCTATAGAGTTCCTCTTATATTCTGATTTCTAGAAGCAGTTTTGAGGTTTTGTTGGAACTTGTATCTAAAATGGTTATTATAGTTGGAAATGCCTTTATGCTTAGTTAGGAGTCTCACTTGGGGCATATTGCCCGCCACAATGGTAGCGTACGTCAGGGTGATACCTATATAAGGCTTTTTCCTTATCTTGAAAGATGAATGTCGGGTATCTCTAAACCCCATGGACCTCGCGCTAATCGGAGCATTATTTCACTCATTTCTCCCATTAAACTTGTGACAGAGAGAAGCATGACTTCCTCCAAGATCTCCCATATCTCTGACTCTTAACAGAACCATTAATGAGGTACACTTCTCCGGGACCTTCATACATGTTTTTTACGCTCCCGCTGTTTCTGTTATCTTCCTCTTACTCAATTCGCTTCTCCACATCCTGACAATTTGCCATTTTATATCCATATACATTTTATTTCACCTCAAGTTTAGTTTTATTGCCGGACAAAACTGTCCACCTAGCAATGTTCTTGTCAAATCCACAACTGACACTAAACACAGACGGAATCTTTTGTTTTATCAGTGCTACCAACCTCCGAGATCATGACCTATGTGGTCGTGACAGCAAAGCACACACTTGCCGTGAACTTCAAGTGCAACAGTATTTTAGGGAAAGACTATCATAACCTTAGAAAATACGAATAAGATCTGATATTAAATGTGAATATATGGCTTCGTAAATTTCTAAATTAAAAAGTTATCGTAGCCAGAAAACCTGTGCAAGTAACTCTCTCTGCATGATAAAATTCATATACATGGTTCCGTGACAAAACATATGTATATTCTTTAGTCTCTAGCACATTCCTGATACAATACAATAACTATAATACGATAGGAGTCAAGCAAAAATCATTAGATGCAGCTTCTTAACTGTAGAAAGAATCCTTCGCATAAACTAAATTGTGACGGCCTTTTTCTCTTGCTCCATTTTTAATATATGCAACTTTAGTGTGTTCCGTTTGATCAAAGAAGAAAATATTAAACATATTTACATTAAACACAAACGTACTATTCAATTACTCTGAACTTCTATTTCTTCTGACTGAATATTGTACAATTTTCTTTAAGTTGTAGTTGATAAGATACAGACAAATTCTTAGCACAGAAAATAGAGACATTGTTAAAGGGCGTAATTTATGTATGCTTGCTTTATCACTAGCGATTTTAGAAATATTTTGTTATTGTTCAGTTTGGCAATACTTTTATATCTTAAAATCTCTAATCCTGTTTCTGATCTTGTCAAAAGCTAATAGCAATGACTTTGTAATATTAAAGCTATCACTATGTTTAAATATTTAACTATATTGTTGCTGTATGTACAACGAAGTGAGTAATGGAACAACTCCTTAAACGTATATTTCATATTTGTAACAGACGGACAAGTAAACTTTTGTGTAACGGTTTGTCGTGAGTCAATTTGTTAAATAGAAGACGATGTTTTAGTTATAGTAATTGTCCGCCAGGGGAGAACAGACCGCTTTTTGCTGTCCAGAGAGGGCTCCACCTGTAATATTTTAAACTGGGGAAGAGGTTTTGTAATGATCAATAATGTTTTGTAAGATATTGTAATTATGTTATTTACATGTGGCTTAGATTTAACTGTGGCATTTTATCTGCAATCGAAGGTTAGCCGTAATGTATATGGAGGCAATATCGAGTTAACAAATAATTCTGTGTAAGAAAGGAAGTCTCCTAACCTAAGTATATCACTAGGTATTTCGGCTAACTAATTTACAAGCTCCTCGAACATCAGATCCCTCCCCCATGCATTTCCTTGGTGGCCGGTTTTCTCGGAAACCGAAGCTTCCGAGTAAGGTTGGAGGGGGCGCTGTCCACAGAGCGGCCCATTGGCGCTGGAGTACCGCAATGCAGCGTGCTGTCGCCGGCGCTCTTCGCAGCTTACATGGCCGACATTCCAACGCACCACAACACCCAAACCTGTCAGTAAGCGGACGATCTCATGATCTTCGCAGTCAATAGGAATACACGGTACAGCTTCCGGCAAATCCAAACCCAGCTCCGGGTCATTGGCGAATGGAGCGCAAAAAGGCGAATGGCAATTAACCCGGAGAAGAGCTCTGCTATTCTCCTGGCGAAAACCAGAGCCAACCAGTTGCAGCAGAACTTCGTTTTAAGTCGCCGTCGAATCCCATGGGTGCAAACGGCGGAGTATCTCGGGGTGACGCTGGACCGTAAGTCAACTTACGTTCCGCAAGTCAGGGGCAAGGTCGAGCTGGGGCTCGTCGCACTCCGGAGCCTGTACCCTATTTTCAGATCAACCATGCCGATCCGACTCAAACTCCAACTATATCGGGCGATCATTGCGCATATGATTCTGTACGGCTTTAAGATCTGGGGAACAGTGGCTAATACCACTTTCGTCAGACTCCAGACGCTGCAGAACAAGGCACTCCGTATCATCTACGATACAGGCTGGAGATTCCCGGCTCATATTCTACATGAGCACTCCCAGATCTCGTACATTGTCGATGTCATTCGCGAGAGGGCACGATCAATGTACGACAAAATCCAAATTCACCCCAACCCTTTAGTGAACTCCCTGGGAAGGTATGACCCGAGAGATCAAAGACGCATGCCGTCCTTCAGACTGCCGAGAGACGTTCTGGGACCTCTTGGGTAACCCAAGGAAAACCCCAGATATCTCTGGGACCAATTTTTACGCCGAAGGGCCAAGCGCTACACAACCCGTAGCCAAAACGGAGCAAAAATCTAAATCGTGTCTCCCAAAAAGGGAGAACGATTAAGTGCAGCTGCCCACGACAAGAGGGGCAACCCATTTCAAACATTCAATAATTTCAAACACCCCAGCAGAACATGGAGCTTCTAGCTCATTTCGCAGGTTAAGCCGCAAAGCGGGTAGGTACTGCGGCATAAGACACCCTGACGGGGATAGCCCCGCCCGACAAGGACTACCTCTGGACCTCTGGACTGAATCACGGACTTTATTTTAATTGGTTCTGTACATTTTGTTGCAATTTATTTAGATAGAGCAATTAAATTTATATAGGAAGAACTTGGAGGTATTTAAGATGAACCAAAGGCAACCACTGCAAAGTGGAAAGCCTAATAATAAATATCAATGTTGCAAACCTTTCTTTTCTCTTTTAACTAGTCTTACTACTCCGTGGTACGCATTATTGCAGTGGCGTATACTGGGTTTGTGACTTGGTTATCACTAGGCCCACCAGATTCGGACAATAAGGGATTGTTGATTAAATATTAGCTTCACAAACAGTACATTTAAATCAATTTTTCTTGAAACAAGCTGTTAAAACAATTAAAAAAAGAAAACAACTTCACCATACATGAATTCCAGTCGTCTTTCTTTACGAGTAAACTGCGTTGTGACACTATCAAAATACAGTTCCTCGTTACGTCTTCTCAATGAAACAAGAATGTCTTTTTCCATCAATAGCAGAGCCAAATTGCCCAGACGAATTTCTTCTTGTGTGGCACGTAAATAATATTTCATTCGCTTCAAGGCTGTAAAGCTTTTTCACCACTTGCATTGGTAGAACGAAATGTTAAAAACAGTTCACATAGTTTATAAACTTCACTGTACACAACGTCAAGTCCATTTGGTTTCATATAATTTGTAATGGTTTGAACGAACTTGTTAGAAAATTCTAGAAGTGAATATAGCACCTTCAGTTCATTTTTAAAAGACAGTATATCGAAATAGCAAACATGTGATACTCGCAGTTCACGAACTATATTTGTTGGAAACATTCTATCTTAATTCGTAAAATGTTTAGAATCCAGTAACGCCAGAAATTTCAACTGTTTGTGTGAATCAAATCTTAATTTAATGTGATATATTAATATGTCCACAACTTCAAAGAAAATCGAATGCTCTTTGCACTAATTGTTTAATCACACATTCTTCATCCATTTCGAAGAATTAGCGATAGCAACTGTCTTGGTATACTGCACACTATGAAATAAACAATAGTAATACGGCTGTTGAGGACCGTAACAATCACACAATAATTAAAAACACGCTCTTCCTTGCCCTTAATTCCACGTGCTATACCGAATTCCAAAGCCAGTCGTGTCCGTGCGGTACATTTCGGAGAAGCTCTTATGAATGTAGCGATATAAGGTTCCGAAGCCTTGACGAGTTGAATCCTGCATTCCTCCCTGTGCTGCCTCATTACCCCTTACCGTAGAGAAGGCTGCAATGGTAAGCTTCCGAAGCACTGCTACCCCTCTGTTCAGTGTTAGAGAAACATTACTCACCGAGGTCTACCTCCCATTAGTCCCGGCCCCGTAGGACCTGAACCCGGGTCTCATCTGTTATTTACCATAGGACAGCACCTAAGAACTATAAGCTGCCCCCCCCCCCGCCTGCACACGGCAAGCGGGACGGAAGTGGATACGCCACTTACGCGCCGGTCCTTAATGAACCAGCTACCAAATAACCTTGGTAGGGCCGCCAGTGTCTAGCTCACCAGCTACTAGCTCTGCAGGCTAGTCCCCGGGACTTATGAGGCAACCCTCTACCCCCTCCGGGCGGCCAATATTAGCCTGGCCAGAGGTACCCAATTGCCCGTGGGTGACGCGAACCAACTGCCCCCTCGAGACCAACCCAATCCGAACAGCTCCCATTCGGGAGGGGCTCGTCATGTTCGGCCCGAGGTTCCTCTAGTAACGTCAGAGGTACCACGAGTGCTAGGGATCCGTAGCGCCCGCACTTTGGCAGCTAAATGGGACGGATTCCTTCCCCTACGGGCAGTGTTAGAGAAACAGAAATATTCCGCCCTACTTACTAGTTCTTTATGGGGAAAACTGGCTGCTATTGCAATTATTATTAATATGTTGTTGTTGTCAAATGCTAGGCTTTGGTAATGAAGCCATTAGCTCTCTTGCTCTGCAAATATTTCTGTGTAGTAGGTCCGGCTGGTAAGACTTCACAGGTTAGAAGATGTTCTTCAGTCATTTCCTCTTCTTTGTTGTCAAATGCTAGGCTTTGGTAATGAAGCCATTAGCTCTCTTGCTCTGCAATATTTCTGTGTAGTAGGTCTGGCAGGTAGGGCTTCACAGGTTAAAAGATGTTCTTCAGTCATTTCCTCTTCTTTGTTGTCAAATGCTAGGCTTTGGCAATGAAGCCATTAGCTCTCTTGCTCTGCAATATTTCTGTGTAGTAGGTCTGGCAGGTAGGGCTTCACAGGTTAAAAGATGTTCTTCAGTCATTTCCTCTTCTTTGTTGTCAAATGCTAGGTTTTGGCAATGAAGCCATTAGCTCTCTTGCTCTGCAATATTTCTGTGTAGTAGGTCTGGCAGGTAGGGCTTCACAGGTTAAAAGATGTTCTTCAGTCATTTCCTCTTCTTTGTTGTCAAATGCTAGGCTTTGGCGATGAAGCAATTAGCGCCCTTGCTCTCCAATATTTCTGTGTATTGGGTCTGTCAGGTCGGACTTCAGAGGTTAGAAGATGTTCTTCAGTCATTTCCTCTGCTTTGTTGTCAAATGTTAGGCTTTGGCGATGAAGCCATTAGCTCCCTTGCTCTCCAATATTTCTGTGTATTGTGTCTGTCAGGTAGAACTTCACAGGTAGGAAGATGTTCTTCAGTCATTTCCTCTTCTTTGTTGTCAAATGCGAGGCTTTGGCAGTGAAGCCATTAGCTCTCTTGCTCTCCAATATTTCTGTGTAGTTGATCCGGCAGGTTGGGCTTCACAGGTTAGAAGATGTTCTTCAGTCATTTCCTCTTCTTTGTTGTCAAATGATAGGCTTTGGCAATGAAGCCATTAGCTCTCTTCCTCTCCAATATTTCTGTGTAGTGGGTCCGGCAGGTAGGGCTTCACAGGTTAGAAGATGTTCTTCAGTCATTTCCTCTTCTTTGTTGTCAAATGCTAGGCTTTGGCAATGAAGCCATTAGCTCTCTTCCTCTCCAATATTTCTGTGTAGTGGGTCCGGTAGGTAGAGCTTCACAGGTTAAAAGATGTTTTTCAGTAATTTCCTCTTCTTTGCTGTCAAATGCTAGACCTTGGCAATGAAGCCATTAGTTCTCTTGTTCTCCAGTATTTCTGTGTAGTGGGTCCGGCAGGTAGGACTTCACAGGTTAGAAGATGTTCTTCATTCATTTCCTCTTCTTTGTTGTCAAATGCTAGGCTTTGGCAATGAAGCTATCAGCTCTCTTGCTCTGCAATATTTCTGTGTAGTGGGTCCGGTAGGTAGAGCTTCACAGGTTAAAAGATGTTTTTCAGTCATTTCCTCTTCTTTGTTGTCAAATGCTAGGCCTTGGCAATGAAGCCATTAGTTCTCTTGTTCTCCAGTATTTCTGTGTAGTGGGTCCGGCAGGTAGGACTTCAAAGGTTAAAAGATGTTCTTCAGTCATTTCCTCTTCTTTGTTGTCAAATGCTAGGCTTTGGCAATGAAGCCATTAGCACCCTTGCTCTCCAATATTTCTGTGTAGTGGGTCCGGTAGGTAGGACTTCACAGGTTAGATGTTCTTCAGCAATTTCCTCTTCTTTGTTGTCAAATGCTAGGCTTTGGCAATGAAGCCATTAGCACTCTTGCTCTCCAATATTTCTGTGTTGTGGGTCCGGCAGGTAGAACTTCACAGGTTTGAAGATGTTCTTCAGTCACTTCCTCTTCTTTGTTGCAGAGAGGACAATTTGGACTTGTCTAAATTCCTATACGGTGTAAGTGTTTTGCCAAGTAATCTTATTCCGCAAGTAATCTAAAATTTGCTAATGCAGCTTTACGTGCGAATTCTGGAATAAAATATGGGATGTAACGGATAGTGATGTGCATTTCAATACCACGCCTATCCAAATCCCAACTTCAGCCTGCCCGTGGTGCAACCTCCTTTTACCAATGAGGCTCTGGGGATGGAGCATTAGTGGTATTACTGTATCAGAAATAGTGGAAATGCTATTTCATCTCTTACGCTGGCCTGTCACGGCATACAAGTGTTCCACAATTGGTACTTGTGAGAAAAGCCGATGGACTTTAAGACTGCTCCCGGCCAGGTACGATGAACCCATTAACCAAAGGCAGGTGGGGCCCTCCAGACTTACTGGGAGATATGAGTGAGTGGATATGTAACTACCATTACAAGTAAATAATTGGTGTCCACTAAAAAGATGGTTACATTTATGCTACTTTAAACATGACAAGTCCTTCAGATAAATTTTCCGGAGGTAAAATAGTACTTACACATTTTCTGTTTACAAATTAGAGATACATATTAAGGACTACCTACTGGTGGTGTATGACCCTTATTAGAAAGTTCAGACTTATTGCGAAATCACTAATTTGACATAAAGAAACAAATGTAAAGTTAAATATTGATTCATGTCCAAACTGCTCCCAATCACATATCAGTAGCATACTTTAACGTCTGTAAGAGGCTGACTGCGACTTCGGCTAAGTTCGGAAACACGAAGTGATCTTAGTTACTGACAGACCACCGAACATTTTGGAACAACTGAAAGTACACTTGTAGATGTGTGTATCAGTTAGTAAAACGTGTACAGTAGTACAGTGGAGGACTAGAAAAGAAAACGTGGGGAGGCTGGAATTCGAGATGTTCCAAGCTTATCATTTGGTATAACTATTCCTTGTAGATGTAAAGGAGTATGGGAATGTAGGAACATTCTCATAAGAGAGTGTCAATTTTTTTTTAAAATCTGCCCAGTAGGTAATTACGATGCTGCTCATTAAAAATGATCACAACTTTTTTACAGTCGTAATTTTTCACACTATAATTCAATATTATTTTATTCTGTTAGCTTAATGTGAAACAAACACGCCGTAGTAGTTTCATTTTTGGTACTCCTGGTTGCCACCTGTGAGAACCAGAGAAGTTGACACATGTTCAATATCGCCTACCGCTGCAATGGAGGTAACACGCGAGGAAAAAAATGCGGCTTTCAAAACCTGCTTTCTGCTTGCGTCTTCAGTTGACACCTATACAATGTTACAGGAGGCCTATGGACAGACTGTTCTTCCCTACAACACAGCTGGATGGTGGTTTAAAGTGTTTAAAGAAGTTAGACAATCAATTTCAAATGAAGGTGGATCCGGTACTCCAGTTACTGGTCTTACGGAAGAAAACATGAAGACTGCTGCTGCCATTGTGAGAGAGGATCGACGAATTACCTTAAGATCAGTTTCTGAAATACTGAACATTTCATTGGGTGCCAACTACACGTTGCCCACCTCGGTAGCGTGAATGTTAGCATGTCTGCCTCACGTTCAAGGGGTCCCGAGTTCGAATCTCGAATTACTTGGATTAATTACTTGGATTACTTGGGTGAATTTCTTGTATACGGTTTTTCTGGGCTTTGCCATTATCCTGAAAGACGAATGCCGGGTAACTCTTAGCTCCATGGACCCCGGATTCATTTCAGCATAATTTCGCCCATTTCACTTATCGTCCGATGTGACAACGTTGGAGGACGTAAATTAAAACAAAAACAAAAACACACACGTTGTTGAGAATCTGGAGATTCTTTCAAACGTAATCACTGCTGATGAAACTTGGCTACTTCATTTTGGTCCTGAGAGCAAACAGTATAGCTCAGTTTGGAAATCTCCTACATCACCAACCGCCAAAAAATCAAAAGTGGTTGCTTCTGCTGGGAAAGTTATGATCATCTCATTTTTTGATATTCATGGAATGGTTTATCAACATGTTGTACCTGTACGCGCATGAGTAACTGGATAATACTACAGCAATGTCATGAAAAAATTGCAGGTCCATATCAGGCACAAACGACCACATTTCTGTGAAGCAGGCTGGATGCTGCACCACGATAATGCGCGACCGTATATATCCAATGTTGGTCCTGAATATCTTGCAAAAATCAACGTGAAGTGCATCCCTCACCCTCCCTATAGTCCGGATTTAGCCCCATGTGACATTTTTCTCTTCCCTAACTTGAAGAAACGCCTTCGTGGGAGACATTATCCATCATCAGAAGCAGTGGTGAAGTCTGCGGAGGTGATTTTGAAGGATCCCTCAAAAATAGTTTCCAGCAAGTCTTTGAAGCCTGGCAGAAACGCTGGGACAAGTGCATGGCATTCAGGGGAGACTATTTTGAGATGGACCATCAAAATTATGAGGATGAGTAGAGGTACGTTGGCAAAATAAAAAATGTGATCATTCTTTGTTGAACAGCAATCGTACTTTAATATTCCAGTATCTTTACACGATTTACATATAAGTATTACATAAAGACTTCCAATTTGTGAATGAAAAACATTGAAACTTTAGGACAAGCAACATGGAATAATTTGCAAGTTGTTCAGATTTTCACTCTATAAAAGTACTGTATTTAACATAGAGTGATATAGGTGATAGGAAAATTTGGAACCATTTTTGTTATTTAAAAATATCCAAAAGTGTTCCATGTAAAGTGTAGACTGAGGTGAGAAGTTTTCTCGAAATGCTGTACATTGAATTCTGGAAAGTAGCTGAAGCCTGTTTGGTAATTAACGAGTTCTATATTTGGGCATCATTGTTGACACTCACACTCACAGACATACATATACAGATAACTTTTCTAAAGTTTCTACGTTTTTTATTCAGTAGATATAATATGTATTTTTGATAAATTCTCATGATCAAATTTTCGGGTATAATACAATACTTGAGCGACTTACACTTAGTATGTAGTAGGTAATGTAAAACCTGTACCAAGATCTGAAATTGGTAGAAATCTGTATGATCAAATCTTTACACAAGTTAACTGTGGCATGCTGTTATTACTTTTTGTAAAATATTCTATTGATTTATCTGAATTTCATCAAAGTACTTCATGCATAATACATCTGAATAGAAATAAAGGATTCGTTTAATAGTCTGATTCATTCTGACTTAATTCTCTAAAATGTACTTTAACTTGTAAATCATAACATATGCATAAGTTTTTGGATAACAAATATTCAATCTCTTTAATATACATAATTTATGTCAACTTATTCTGTCTAATAAACAATTTTCGAAGCTTTCTGTGTTTTTTGTTCAAATGCCCAATACATTTGTATCTTAAAAGTGCTAATCTTATTTATCTAAGTTCATAATAACATTGTATTCGAAAGGCATGTACGTACAGCGAAAAGAATGTGAAACTTCTGTATAAGCTTATTTTCAATTTGGAGGAGATGTATTAGCGGAAAGTCAACTGAAACATATAACACATTAAATGCATTTGTTAGATCTTTTAGTTATAGTGATGTCCGCCAGGGGAGAATTTTCAATTGGAAGGTCATGAAATTAAGGCAAACGGGAATTACTCTCCACAGATGGCTCTAGCAGTAATATCTTATACTGGCGAACAATATGTGCAATTATATATGAAGTTTTTTAACATTTTTTATTTATCTTAATAACATAGAGTTTAGATTTAATTGCTATATATTTGTTTGAAACAAATGTCAGATACAACGAATACACAGGAAATATCACAAAAATAAATATCTCTAGGTGAGAAAGGAAGTCTTCTAAGGTGTGTATATGTCAACGCTTTTTTCCTGCTTGATCTATACTTCCCATGTCCATTCCGAAATCAAAGTTCAGGTTTTTTGGAACTCTTATCTTATAGTCAATAATCAACACACTTTTAGAAGTTACATGACACAATGTGATCTTTGTATTAATTACTTTGTACTAATGACTTGTTTCCCTTGTCAAAATGACAGTTGAGTTAAGAGAGGCTCAATCGGATCAATATTTTGTAAATATTTTACAAAAGTTCTATTTGTCACGTAAATATGAAAGTTTTTATCCTATATTAAAGTCTGGACATTCTAGATTATGTTAAATCTTAAGTATTTCAATGTATACTTCTGTTTTCATTTTTATTCCGATCGGAAACTAATCCTAATCGTCCGCAATTGGAGGATGAATAGGATTGTCATAGCGGACGAATCGGAATGGAACATTCAATTTCAGTACATAATGTAATCATGAGAACAAAATAACACATTTCTGCACTTGTATATTCATATCTTTATGTATCTCACACACATTTTCCACATATGAATTGCTTCTTTCCCACAGTGCCAGCCCACACAGATTTCGTGGTAACATTCTGTATTGTTTTGAGCTAATTTCAGCAACGTTTCACCCATTTCATTCATCGTCCTATATGATTAAACGTTGGAAGAGTAAATAAAATAATTTGAACCCACAGTCTTACCTTAATCCACTTCGCCCACTGTTCTAGTCGTATTTATTTTTGCCCGTTGGCAGCACTGGTTAAGTAACCACCATAACAACAAGGAGGATTATGGATGTAAGAAAATCTGTAGTTTCTTGTTGTACAAGTTTCTGGAGCAATTTCAATAGACACTCGTTATAAATCTATCTCAAACAAACTTTAAAAAAAGAAATGCTTGAAATGAAGCAATGACACACCTCGTTCCGTAACAGAAGCTCGGTTTGTCACTTTGACAAAACACAATCATATTAGACAGTCAACTGTCTCAAGTAGTTAACTTGTTCGTTCCACCAAAACAATACACTATCGTCCTCTAGGGAGTAAGTACATAAGAGAGAATGTAAAACCTGTACCGAGATATGACTTTGGTAAAAATCTGTATGATCAAATCATGTAGTCAAAATGTTGTACCATTATAAAATAGAATTAACAAATGGAATATATGAACTTCATACATCTTGATATTTAACCTTTGCATAATTTTTGGGAAATATATCTTTAGATTTATCTCTGATGATTCGATGAAGGTAGCTAATGTTAAATATAAAAACCAAAATGTACAACTGTAATATTCAGGAAATAGTCTCAGATGCATTCCGATTAATTGTCTTTGAGTTTCTTTAACTTGTAAGGTTATGGATAAGCTTTTAGTACATCAAAAGTTAAATATTCTTAAAAAGCGTAATTTATAACAAATTTATTTATTTAGTTATAGATTGTCGAAGTCTTCTGTTGTTCTTTTTCAATATACATTATCTTTATATCTTAGAAACACTAATCCGACTATTCTAAGTTCACAAGAATACAACTAGAATTTAAAGGGCAGCACGAGCTAATCCGAATTTTTTAATTTGGAGCCGACGGAATAATGAGTCGTAGTGTTAGAGAGGATTGAGAGTGTAGCACGTCAAATGTTTGCGGTAGACGATCTGTTAGCTACAGAGATTGTCCGCTAGAGGTGAAAATTCAGATGTAGCAAACAAACTGAAATCACTGTCCAGAGATGGCGCCACAGGCAATATCTTGTACTGCGAATGAATGGATGTAATTATTTACCAATTTTGATAACACATTTTAAATACGTCCTTACAGAAAGCTAAGGTGTCATTTCTCTCTATTTTCTTAAAAACAAACAACAGCTTCGGTGATTACACGGAAGCTTTCCAAAAAATTAACAATGCTCTGTAAGAAAGGAAGTCTCCTAAAGTGTACATATCTTCACCTTTTTTGCATCTAGAATGTATTAAAAATGCCTCATGGCAGTCAGGTTATGCTCAGTTTTGTTGGAACTTGCACCTATAATGATCACAATACTTGGATCTGTGTGTCCCTTAAGAATATTATTTGAGTGTGAGAAGACTTGATAAGCAGTATGCCTCAAGTTTGAGAGGAAGTCATTGGTAATTATTGAAATACTTGCTGCATTGATCTCACAAGACCTTTTAGTTGTCTTTATAAACCCTTGTACATCATTATTATTTTCCTTGCTAGAAAATTAGGAGAATACAGTCCGGTTAAACAGCTCCGTAATGTCCCTCAAATTTGATTTTCTTTGCACAGCTTAACGATAAAATATTTTAGCTTTATATTTAAGAAATTTATACTTATTAAACAATTGTAACAAATAATATGTAATAACTCCCACATGATTTACTCCACATAAAGTATATTTCAATTTATCGTTTGTTTTATCGAGATCTCTATATTGAAGCACTAAGACTTGGTCTGCCTCTTAAAGTTTACCATTATGGTAATGTCTTAGGAATAGAGACATTTCTGACTACATTTACAGTTGATTAAGACTTTTACTTCATTTCTATTTCAATTAATTTAAGGTTGCGGTATTTTCATAGAAATCCTTGAAAACACTTTTGAAAAAATATTCGAAAATGCTCCCTGTCCTTGATGCCTGGGGTCGAGATTTCCCTGAATATTTACGTGTCACATCCTTTAAATATACTGAGTATTTAGCCGACTTTTGTTGCAAGAGCTTTTCTGTTGACAGATACAGAAATAAATAAATAAAAAGTGTGGTTGTGTATCTTGACTTTAAGTGATAGTCAAATGTTTAAAGAGCTAATCAGTATATGTCCGGACTAAACCAAGTAATGTATTGCTTTCGGAGAAAACTGTAAATATTGGTAAATACAAACAATTAACAAGGATTGTGTCTTACATACATCCTGGTTTTAACAACATTTACTTTTTTGTTTATTAATATTTTGTCTATCTCTTAGAGATATAAAGGAACATTCAGAATGAATAGAACTTATGAACACATTAACAAAATATACAACATATGCATTTCATTGGTTATCAAAATATATTAAGTATTTGGTAAATAAATTGTAATTGTTAGACGTATTTTTGAGCAACTAAACAGATTCAATAAATACTTTATATAAAGTATAGCCTCAAGTACAGTAAGTGTATTTTCTACTTGTTATGTACTTGGTACAGACAACAAAAGTAATTTACTTCATTCACTTGTTCATTCTGTTTACTAACATATTTAGTTACTTTATTACTCAACATTCATCATTTTAAATTAATCATTGATCATGTTGGATATTTGAACTTAATCCGCATTATTTTTATTATTTATTCACATATTTATTTTTATTTCTCCCTGTGACATTTAAATCTGCAAATTTAACTATAATCTTTGATAGATTGAGTCAACATGAACAATTCCATGCTATGGCCGGGATTTGAACCACGGTTCTGCTGGTTTCGTCCAGTCACTCCAACCTATTGAGCTACCATGACATTAACCAGGAGATCCGTGTTTCAAATCCCGGCCAGGGCCATTGAATTTTTCATGTCGACTCTGTCTATCAAAAACCTTAGCCTATAGGCAACTAATATGAGGAAATTATTAATTTTCATCATTTAACTAAAATAATAATTTCTGTTGATGTTATGTAAAATCCTCTGTAACACCTTTCTTTTGTTTTTCCTTGCTCTGGACCATTTACTCGTATTACTATAATGTAACCTTTCTGTATTTTAAGTCACATCATTACTATTCATTCATTAATAAATTTATATGATGTAATTATTATTCTGCACTTCATATCAAACATTACAGCAATCCTTGGTTTTTCATATTCTATGTCTACTCTACTATAGAAAGACATGTAATAATTTAAATGTTTAGTTCCTCACAGTTTACTGAGTACTAAATGTTCCCCTTTTACTGTGGTTAATTAGCTTTTGTTGGAATTTTTGTCTAGTTATAATGGTAATATTATTGGAAACACCTTTATTATTTACTTACGGGAGGCATACGACTTTAACGTTGTGTGAAGTTTATCACAAATCTTCCTGCACGTGATGATATGGGCTGAAAATTTACATGTCGTGCCCTTTAAAGATTCTGAGTGTCTAACTTGACCCACATCATAACGCGTCATGTCTACTCAATCTACCTCGTTGGGAACTTTACTTCTACGTAATACCAAAGGAAATAAGCTATACAAAAGGTAACAACAAACTAATGAGGCTAAATATCGTAGATCACCTCAAAATAAACACACTATACTCGTCTGCCCATATGAAGTCTGAATAACCTAAAAATATATTACAGGATTAACACAACAGCTAGTATTCAAGAGAAATTAAATAATAATGGGAATCTCGGCTATAGCAAATCAAACGGGGCAGACATTATGGCGAACGATCCAAACATGAAATGGTGGAATGTAGTTAACAACAGGCATAAAAGCAAAAGTGGTAACTGCACTAAACAAAGATACAAACGGAAGTAACAAAACGTAATTCCATATAAACATCCATTAAACTCTGTATAAAAATTCCATATTAAAAACTACGTACAAATTCTATATAATATTCTATATAAAAATATGATATTGTCAGCCAATTATCGGAAGGTTCGACCAACTGGTGGCTGGGTGAAGACCGGGACGCATTCGTCCACGCCTACCCATTTGTCTTATAGCGTCAACGAAGGGATGGTTGAAAAATTATGACCAGCCGTCTCTTTGCCCTCCCCCTGCCGTCTGGAACCTTCGGGGTGATTCACTGAAACGCGAGACTTCGAGAAACAGCGATATTCCTATAAAAGTGGGCTGCAGTTGGCGAGTCAGTTCAGTTTTTGACGAGCAGATTGAGGAGCGCCGAGTGAGCGAACGGACTTGAGGACTCTGAACGTGTATCAGAGGAGTTGTACGTAACTGTGGGCATGCAGTGGACCTGTGACAGACGAACTGACGAATTGTAATTGTGTGCATTACGAATTTCTGTGTAATCGGCAAGTGTTCCACCTGTAATTCGGTGGAAGTAAACAACATTTTGAGTTTGTGCAATTGGACTTTTATTTTCACGAACCCACAAAGTCACAATATAAAATTCTATATAAAACCTATCACAATTATATCACTGGAATTTTGCACTTAGACACCAAGATAATTCATAAATACCTCTCCCGATGTTAACTGCATCTTGAACCAGCCAGATCAAAAACTCGATATTCACGATACAGTTAAAATAAATATATAAACATATGTGGCATCAGAACAGGAACAAGTAAAAGGTAAACGTACTTATAGATATTAAAGACGGAGGAAAACCCCGATCCGAAAAACATAAAATTAATTGACTATAATTCTGCTGTAAAACCTCTCAAGGAAGACACAAAGCTGTCGCAACTTACCCAGTCGACAAATAGCACAAATCCCCAAGATACCGTGAGGCACCAGCCACAAAAACTCTCTCTCTTCCTCAGCTTACAGACAAGAAACCAAACCAGGAGCTATCTCGATCAACAACCAGCCAGGAGCACCGCTCAGACAATCAGCAACCGGCAACCAGTCCCGGGAAAGGGAGCGCTCAGAATTGCACAGCAGGGCAGACCAGAGAGTATTGCAACGTGGTGACAAAACTACGAGATCGCCGAGGACCACTCGGCGCAGACCATTTTGGAAAGTTGCTCTAACTATTGAAGATATGTACTCAACTATCAATAACTTTACTGTTTGTGTAATAACAATAAGAAGTGTAAGTTCTGTTGACTACCAAGTCTGTGTTAACACGAACGTGTTGTTTAGAAGTAGTACAACAGTCACACGCGATTTTTACACCCTCAAAAACGTTAGATTCCACCCACTTATACTGTAAATTTACACGTTACCCACAGTTAGCAAATATTTATTAAAAAATGTAGGCTTACAATTTTATATAAATAAACTTTCAAAGCCATAGGATATTTAATTTTTCACCAACATAGATACAAATACAATGTTGTTAGTGAACGTTGCTATTAACTCTGTACCATGACATTACTTTAAAATATCGGATGGTTGTACTTACAAGTGTTTCACTTCTCACTTTTGTACATAATATTCTTAAAAACGTACATTCATCTCTCTACTTGATGCTAATCAACATAAACATTATTAAAAAGGTTTTCTTACATATTTCCTTATGGGTATCTACAATGACAATACCGTCAAATTCTTTAAAGCTGGTCACTGGTATGTGATATCTTTGACATTCCATTTCTTTTGTATGTCCTGGACTTATAAAAACATGAATATGTTCCCATTTGGGAAAAAGTTTAAGTATTTGAACGTTTACAACAATAACAATGAATATTTCAAATATAACTATCACAAAAGAAATTATTTGACACAAACCGTGTGTTTTAAGGAGATTTACATTTCTATAAAGTAAGATTTTGTCTATAGCTCACAGTTTATCAGTTATACAAAGCGATTCAGAATAAAGAACATCTCAGACAATTCAAGACAATGAGTCAAACGATATTTTAGGACACAAAACCCGAAACTTCATTAACGTCCAAATTCAAGACATACACTTCCTTTGGAATGAAGCTATCTTAAACATATGATAGTTACATAAAATTATTACATCTGTTTTTAGATATATTTTGAGAAAGTCGGAATATACATAAAGTTTAATTGTGGACATTTTTCTGGTCGCAATTTTTCTAAGAAGCACAACTTAAATTTCAAGTTTGGTATTTAACCCGAGTTTTGGCTTTTGAGTTGTTCTGTTTACATACACAACATGGACGTTGCTATAAAACGATCAATTTATTTTTTTTATGTAAATGTTCTCTTATTGAAGTAAAGCAAAGTATAAAAGAAGTGTAAGATGTTTGCATTTAAACTTGTGAGGTTATCCTGTGTGCTCCCCATAAGGAACTCTGTCCACATATTTTGTATATCACAATTTTTAAGACGCTGTTCCACAACAATTTGGAGATCTTGGAGTTATATCCGTGCGTGAGTGTGTGTTGTAACCCATTACACATAAAGTAATCCGTTTTAATCAAGTTATTTACATTTTTTATTTACATTCCCTTGTACCTGCAAGATTGTTAACATAGTAGAAGTGTAATGCCAGTTCAACACATTCGATATTCCATCATCTGTAAATTAAATACAGTTTTAGAGTTATAACCAACGATTTTCTCTAGGAGAAGAGGTCTATTGGCCATAGTAATGAGGGAAATATAAACATTTTGGAAGTGTTTAAATGGTGTAATTGAACTGGCATTTGTGAATGATGAATAGCAGAGCTTTCAATTGTCTTTATTAATATAACTGTATCCAAATTTCAAGAAAAATCATTTGGCAATTGTAATAGCAGTACTCTATGAACAATAAACCCATGCTTAGTTTACACAAATGCCTACACATATAGTTAATTTAGAACAGTTTCTTTCAGAAGGACAGTTAACTGTTAGTGCGATATTGCCTCCATATACATTACAGCTATCGTTCTTAATCAGGGAATAAAGAACAATTAATTATAAGCTACCTATAAGAAACTTAGAATATATTACACAATTTTAAAAACAAATACAAAGATCCTTCCCCAGTGTAAGATATTACAAGTGGAGCCCTCTCTGGACAACAACAAGCGGTCGGTTCTCCCCTGGCGGACAATTACTATAACTAAAACATCGTCTGTTATATAACAAATTGACTCACGACCAACCGTTACACAAAGGTTTACTTGCCCGTCTGTTACAAATATGAAGTAAACGTTTGCAGACTTTTGGATTAAGTTTCTAGTTTCAAAGTTATTTATATGAGCTTTTGACAAGTTCAAAAACGGCAGTGGCATTTTTAAGATACCAAAGAATTGGACAATTCAAGTGTAACGAAAGAATATGTGGAAAATCGTTAGCGATAGTATAAGTTTACAAAATAATTATGTTCTTTAAAAGTATCTTCATTTTTGTGACTTAACTCCTTGTGTGAATCTAAACGAACTACAAATTATAAAGGATAATTTCGTAAAGGTGTTTTACATAATTAAAGATTTTCATATGACTTTATACATTAAAGTGTTTACGTTATTTTCGTAAGTTGGTAGAAATAACTTTGGAATTGGAGAGGCAGTATGACGTGACCCGAATTTGAACACTTTATCCTTTATGAGTCAAAGGAGACATTCATCCCAAAACTTCGGCAACATTTATCTTAAAATTGGAGAAGTTTTAAAAACAGGACTTACTGGAAGGACGCATTGAGAAAGTACTGTGAGAGTACCACATTAAATGTAATTGTTATGGAACAGAGAATCCCTTACCTACTTACAGTGAATGTCCACCAACATGAAACTTCAGTTGGGAAGGAAGGTAATTGCCGACCGTAAGGGAGTTGCTGTCCAGAGATGGCTCCACCGGTCATATTTTATACTGACAAGGTAAATATATATTTAGTTATGATGTTTTAAAACAAATATTCATTGCATTCACAGTAAACAGCTTAGCCTCACTTGTCCTTTATTGCATGGAAATAAACAATTACTAGTGAGAATACAGAGAAAATATTGAAGGAGTAAACAATTGAAGTGAGAAAGGAAGTCTCGTAAAGCAAATATATCTATATGTTTACTCGCATCCGTGAAGCATGAGTCCATTCTGCAATGTTCAGTTTCAATTGGTAATTTTTGTTGGAGCTTATATCCTATTATACTGAACAGAAACGTTTCCCTTGTTCACTTCAGAAGACTTTAGAAGAATTTATGATTTATCAGAAACTTCAAACCATTAACAATAATTTTCACGATCCCAAAAATATATTTCCAATTTTTTATCCAGATCTCTATATTGGAGCAGTAAGATTTTGTCTGTCTCTTACAGTTTACCATTATGGTAATGTCCTAGGAATAGAGACACTTCTGACTACATTCACAGCTGAATCCGCTCCCTAGTAAATATTTTAGGGTTGTGATACGTAATAGAAAATATTCTACGTAAAGGAGAGTGTGAAGTATAATAGTTATCTTTTCTACTTATTATGTAGATAGTACCAAAAAATTCATTTCACTCATCGTTCATTCCTTTTAATATCATATCCAGTGATATTGCCAATCACAATTGTAATCTGTACAGTTCACGTAGTATTTGGTGACAGTTTAGACGTTTTTAAATGTTTCTATCACATACATAGCACATAGAGAATATATTGCATTCATCTTACAAATTTGTGGGCGCCGGGGTAGCGCGGTGGTTTCGTTCGCGGCTCCCGTTCTAAGGGTCCCGAGTTCGATTCCCGGCTCTGGGGTTGGCGATTTTAAGTCGGCCCTATCCACGCCTTCACCTCTGTCTAGCACACGTGAAGTATCCCCTATGCCCAACGTGGTTCGGAGTCCACGGTAAAAGCTGTAGGTCCTCTCACCTCACCGCCATCTTCACTATCACCCTATCATCGGAGGTAATGGACACCGCCCTCTGGGTGCCTCCACCTGAGAAATGGGTCCGGTCATCACTTGGTGGGGTGAGGTTACCCCGAAGGCCAAGGTTGCCATGTGGGGAGTGTTAGTAACTAACTAACTAACTAACTCTTACAAATTTGTTAAAAGACTTTACAAGTATAACTCACTTTAAGGCTTCCTAATTAAAACATATGTTTACAGTCACATGACTTTCTCTACTCAGTGTCCTCTTCTGATGCTTACGACATATTATTACACATAAATATTGTTATAACATGTATTATTACATATATCCTTATTAGTAAAACGGTAACTGGAGAGTAGAGCATTGTTTAAGTCCTAGTCAAATACTTTATGGAGCAGTTATTGTATAATGACCTTGAACTAATGTTCCCTTCTCATAAATTAGAGATGAAGAGGAACGAATGACCTCCAAGTAAGAGCAAATTGCCTATACCCATTATATTGGACACCGTGACTGGAAGGGTTACTGATAGTGGATACTTAGCCGACTTTTTATTCATGAATTGCGCTACTCATTGACATTCAGATAGAAGACCACAGAACTTAACAAAAGACCAGAAATGGAGCAATGACATGCCTCGTTTCCGTAAAAGAAGCTCGATTTGTCACTTAGACAGACAAAACGCAATCGTATTACACAGTCAACTGTCTCAGGCAGTTAACTTGTTCGTTCCAACAAGACAATACACTATCGTCCTCTAGGGAATAAGTACATAAGAGAGAATGTAAAACCTGTACCGAGATATGACTTTGGTACAAATCTGTATGATCAAATCATGTAGTCAAAATGTTGTACCATTATACAATAGAAGTTGACAAAAATAATATATGAACTTCCTGCTTCCAGAAACTTAACCTTTACATAAGATAAGTTGTGAAAACCTTTACTTAATATTTGAGAACTATGTCTTTAGATTTATCACTACTTATTGGATTAAAGCACCTAATGTTTAATATAAAAAACAAAATGTACAACTGTAATATTGTGGAAATAGTCTCAGATTCATTCCGACTAAACTCTCTTTAATTTTCTCGAACTTATAAGTCATAAGTAGGAAGCGGATTTATAAACACTAAAGTGTATGAAATAGGCAGGCAAAAAGGCACTAAAAATGAACAAAATAGGCACTAAACATTTGCTAAGTAAACAATTAGAAATACACAATTTTAGTAAAATGGTTCCTAAAATGCACTATAAATGCATTATAACAAAATGACAATCATCGCAACATATGTTACAACAAATTCGCTAAACACATACTACTTTGCGGTTCCCTAGACGAAATAGTTCTACATTTATTCCATATGTCATAAATGGCTCCACAGCAAGTTAAAGTAACAGATATTGTCGTATAATGAAAATACATATAAATCCACTTCACTAAGAACCATAATCTACAGAAAGGTGTGAAGTAACTACGTCAAAATACAGAAACATGCGTTTGGGGGGGGGGGGGGAAGGGGGGGCTAAGGGTGAAAATTGAAATATCTGGAGCTTTAGTTAGATTTGTTTCAAATGTATACCATTTATTTTGTGATCGATCAAGAATGGAATAATACCAAGTTTCAGCTTTGAGGAATTAACAGTTTATGTCTAAATTACAGGCGATTTTCAAAATGTGCCACAAGTTGTAATTTTAACAATTAATGTTTGACGTATAAGTTTCTGTACCCGTTTTAACTTATTAATGACCTGAACCTATGTGAAATATTTGTCTTCGCCATATTAACGAAGGAAACAAATAATCATACCTATTTAACAATTTTTATTTTCCTAAGCGTTTTCAGTAAGAAGTAAGCATTATAATCCTTATCAATACAAATAACAAAAACACAACAAATGTAAATGGGTACACTTAATATGCAGTTGTCCTTACAGACATGTTTAGAATTTCATACAGATTAATAGAAAACTGCATTCTGTGTAACACTTTGAAGTTAGGAAAATGTAGAATTTATGGATTCTGAGAAATCTGAATTTAAAATTACGTAATAACAGCTACGATACAAGTGTAGGGTTATCTAAACATTCATGTGAAGTTTTCTGTAGTGTCGCTACAAAAGAACTTTATATAATTGAGGTATGTTTATATTAATTTTAAGACAAACTTTGATATTTTAAGTTTTGGGACAATTTGCACAGATGTGTCTCCATGATAAACACCATCAGAAATTTCATTTCCATCATTATTTCCATCAAATTTCATTACCATCAAATTTCATCATTTCCATCAGAAATTTCTGTATACTTTTTTTATTTGGAGCGGACGGAATAATGAGTCTTAGTGGTAGAGCTGATTGAGGGTAACACGTTAAATGGTTGCAGTAAACGATGAGTTAGTTACACTGATTGTCCGCCAGGAGAGATATTCTACAACTGCCAACCGAACTGAAATCGCTGTTCAGAGATGGCGCCACAGGTAATATCTTATACTGAGAAGGAATGTGTGTAATTATTTACCAAGTTTTATAACAATCTGCAGGTATGTTCTTTACATCTCGCTCCTCTTTAATTGTGCTGTATTACTAAAAACAAACAGTTGCTGCAGTAAACACAGAGATGCTTTCGAAAACAAATAAGTAATGCTGTATAAGAAAGGAAGTCTCCTTAAGGATATATATTTTGCCTGTTTTTTCATTTAGGAAATATTTAGGAATACCAATTTTGTGTTATGCAACTTACATTTTGTTGGGACTTGTATCTTTCTTAATCATCATTAAAAATAGAAATTTAATACAATTACTGCTTATGAATTGAGTTTATAAGCGATACTAATGTACCTCAAGTTTGAGAGGAAATCGTTGGTAATTATCGAAAAGCTGCGTTGAACTTACAGGACTTCTTCTTTTAATCCGTTTTTATTTGTCCTTTATGTCAATGGAAATATACGTTGTTAATATAATTTTACTTGTACGAAAAAAGAGAACATAATAGATACCTAACCTTTAGAGATGTATGGAAAGTTAAGAGTCAGGTTGAAAAATTCAATGCCACAGCCGATATTTGAACCACGGATCTTCAGGTTTGCGTCCAGCCCCCTAACCATTGAGCTACTATAGCCAACGTGCCGACATGGCATTAAATTCTACAACTAAAACGTATTTTGTTAGAGGGGCGGGACGGAAACTAGAAGATCCGTGGTTCAAATCACGGCTATGCCATTGAATTTTTCACTCCGACTCTACATTTCCATACTTTAGCCTCCACACGGCCAGTGTGAAAGAAGAATTAATTTCTTTGAGCGATGGTTAAACATTTTACAGATGATCGCACCATAACGGCTTTCAAATTTGACTTTCTTTGTATAGCCTAGCGAGTTATAAAGTTTCACATTTCATAAATATATACTTATGAAAAAATTCAAAAAAACATGCAATACGTCACAAATGTTTTATTCCACATAAAGTATATTTCAATTTATCGTTTGTTTTATCGAGATCTCTATATCGCAGCAGTAAGATTTTGTCTGTCTCTTACAGTTTACCATTATGGTAATGTCCTAGGAATAGAGACACTTCTGACTACATTAACATTTGAATAAAGATTTTCATTTCACGGGTCTGTAAATATTCCTTGAAAATTTTTTGAGAGAATCTTTGAAAATGTTTCATGTATAAGAGATCTGGGGTCGAGATTTCCCTGAATGTTTACGTGTCACATCCTTTAAATATAATGAGTATCTAGTCGACTTTTGTTGTAAGAGCTTTGCTGTTGACAGATACAGAAATAAATAAATAAAAAGTGTAGTTGTGTATCTTGCTTTAAGTGATAGTCAAATGTTTAAAGAGCTAATCAGTATATGTCCGGACTAAACCAAGTAATGTATTGCTTTCGGAGAAAACTGTAAATATTGGTAAATACAAACAATTAACAAGGATTGTGTCATGTAGTCAAAATGTTGTACTATTATAAAATAGAATTGGCAGAAATATATACAAACTTTATACCTCCAATGACTTAAATTTACATAAAATAAATTGTGAAAGTCTTTCATTTTTTTTTTTTTTGAAAAATTATTTATCTATTTAGCTTTAATGATTTCATCAAAATGCCTAATGTTCAATACAAAAACAGAATGTACAACTGTAATATTCTAGATATAGGATAAGGTTAATTCTAAGTCAAATAATCTTACAAAGTGTAATGCAACTTTATTTAATAAATAATTTAGTCTACTCTTGTTCCATTTCAATCTCTTTATATTATACTTTATATCTTAAAAATGCTAATACTGCTGTTGTAAATTTTTAAGAATAGCACTACAATTTAAAAGACAGCCTGAGCTGATCACCTTCTTAACATTTAACTACGGTCTTCTCATATCTACAACAAAATCTGTAATGAAACTGCTTCTGTTATTTTTTTTTTTAATTTGGAGCAGACAGAATAATCATCTTGGTGTTAGGGCGGATTGAGAGTGTAACACGTTAAATGTCTGCAGTAGAGGATATGTTAGTTATAGTGATTGTCCGCCAGGAGAGATTTTGCAGAACTGCTAACGGAACTGCAATTACTGCGCATAGATGGCACCACAGGTAATATCTTAAACTAGCCAGGAATATCTATAATTATTTACCAAGTTTTACAACATATGGTAAGAGGGTACCTCACATAGCGTTTTGACTTAATTGTTCTTTATGACTTTGAAACATGTAGTAGCTTCAGCGAATACAGGGATAGTTTCGAAGAAAAACATAATGATGTGTAAGAGAGAAACGCATCTAAGGCACGTATATTACGACCATTTTGTTTTTAATCTGAGTTTTCTGCTGCAATTCCACAATCCGAGCTTTTGTAACTTTTTCTGGAATTTGTGTCGATCAATATAGTTCTAAAAGATATTAACGCATAGAGTTTGTGAGACGATCTGATAAGTCATACTGGTGTACCTCAAGTTAGAAAGGACATTGTTGTTAGTTATTGAAATACTTGCTGCGTTAAACTTAGGTCACTTTTTGGTTTGATTACAAACCTTTTTTTATTTACATACTCTGGATCAATCGAAATATACACTGTTATTATTTTGAATGAATACAAAATGCGCACATTTTATTGCATTAAGGATTTATTTCTTTTGTTGTTATTCCTTTGTTATTTTTCCCTGCAAAATAATAGAAGAACACAGTAGGTAGCTAAGCCTACAGCGATAGTTAAATATTTTTTTGAAATTAGTTACTACGTAGTGGCTTCCAAATTTGATTTATGATGTATAGATGATCGATAAAAACAATGGTTATGGAAAAATTCAAATAACAACAATTAGCTTGCAAATGTTTTACACCACAGAAAGTATATTATTATTATTGTTTGATCGAGTAAGTTTTTTTTCTGTCTCTACAGTTTTATATTATGGCAATGTCCTAGGAATATGGAGACTTATGGCAACATTCAAAACTAAAACAACTTTTTTATTTCATATGCATTTAAAGTAATTTAAGGTTGCGGTATTTTAAAAGATGTCCTTGAAACCACTTTTGAGAAAATATCTGAAGATGTCTGGGGTCGAGGCTTCCCTGAATATTTACGTGTCACATCCTTTAAATATACTGAGTATTGTGACTTTGTGGGTTCGTGAAATGAAAAGTCCAATTTCACCAATCAAAAATGTTCTTTATTTCCACCGACTTACAGTTAGATACTTGCCAATTACACAAAATTGCGTAATGCACACAATTACGATTCACCAGTTCGTCCGTTACCGTTCCGATGCACGTAATACAATTACACGAATTCTTCCGTTGCACGGCGCTACTTCACTAGCACGTCAAGCACTAACACTGGCTGTCTGTCTCTCTGAAACCCTTTTTATAGGCATCTCGTCGTATTCTCGGCTTCTCTGGTTTCCAGGCGAATATTCCAGATGATAGAAGAAGGGGAGAGAAACGTCCAGGGACGGGTGACATTCCTTTAACCACCCCTCAGTTAGTGACAGAGACTAATGGGAGGCGTGGCTCAGCTCCCTCTGGTTTCCTCACAGCTGTGCCGTCATACCTTCCGCTAATTGGGTGACACTGCTCCCTCCTCAAAGCTGGTCGTCCCGAACAGCACCATCGTAGCGGGCTAGTCGATCCAGGTGTACCACCAACATCTTTCCTCGGGGAACGTTCTGGATGCGGTAGACCACGTCGTTAATCCTCTTCACCACTCGGTACGGTCCTTGCCATGGCTGCTGGAGCTTCGGGCAGCGTCCCTTGGTCCGGGTAGGACGGTACAACCAGACCAGGTCACCTTGCTGGAACCCTTGGCTGTTGGCTTGCCTATCATATCTGGTCTTCATGCGGTCGCTCGCCTTCTGGATGTTCTGGCGAGCCATCTCGTGCATGTTGTGGAGATGGTCCACCAAGTTCTCCACACACTCGGTCACCGGCTGCTTCACCTCCGGAGGGCTTCCGAAAGCCAGGTCACAAGGGAGGCGTAACTCTCGACCGAACATTAAGCTGGCTGGCGTCATCCCAGTTGTGTCGTGTGTAGACGAGCGATAGGCCAGCAAGAACAGTGGCACCTTGACGTCCCAGTCTCGCTGATGGCTGGCCACGACCTTCCTCAGGTGTTCCTCTAAGGTCTTGATGTACCTTTCGACCATGCCATCCGATTGGGGATGTAGAGGCGTAGTGCGAGTCTTGTTCACCCCAGGCCTTTGTAGTGCCTCCTTCATTAGGTTGGACTCAAAGTTGGTACCCTGGTCACTGTGCAGCTCTAATGGCACCCCAAATCGACAGAACACTTGTTCCACGAGGCAGTCTGTGATTGTCTTTGCCTCTTGGTTTGGGATGGCATACACCTCCGGCCACTTGGTGAAGTAGTCCACGACCACCTTTAGGTACTTGTTGCCTCGGTCGGAAACTGGGAACGGTCCAGCAATGTCAACGGCGATCCGTTCGAATGCCGCTCCGACGTTGTACTGCTGCATGCGACCCCGGCTCCTCGTCTGGGTGCCACGACTCGCCGCGCACACGTGACACTGACGGCACCATCTCTCAGCATCTGCTCGGAGCCTCAGCCAATAGTAGCGCTGCCGTAGTTTGTCAATCGTTCGGTTCGCTCCCAGGTGTCCTCCCGAAGTACCGGCGTGCACTTCTTCCAGGACTTCCGGGACCTTACTCCGGGGAAGTACCAACTGCTCTCTCTGCGTCTTCCCATCGGGTGATTCCCATACCCGGAACAGCACGCCCTCTCTGGTCCTCAACGAGTCCCATTGGGCCCAGTACGACTTGTAGGTGGTGCTCCTCGCTGCGATGTCCTCCCAGGTTGGACTCGTCCCTGCCTCCACTTCCCTTAAGAGCGGCGCCAAGTCTGCGTCCGCCAGCTGCTCCCTCCTCAGGCCTGCGCTATCCCAACCGTCCGCAGGCACTGCCACAACTACTCGGACTGCTGCGGCACGCCCCTTCTCTTCCACTCTTGTGCACTGGCCTCACTCTTCTGGACAGGGTCTTCTGGACATGGCGTCTGCGTTACCGTGGCTCTTCCCTCTACGATGTTCCGAGGTGAAGTCGTACTCCTGCAGCCTCTGGACCCAACGTGCTGTCTCGCCTTCCAGGTTCTTAAAGGTCAATAGCCAGGTTAGGGCGGAATGGTCAGTCCTCAGGTGGAATGGCTGACCGTACAGGTACTTGTGGAAGTGCTCCAATGTCTTTACTACCGCCAGTAACTCCCGTCGGGTGACGCAGTTGTTCTTCTCTGCCTTGGATAGCGTCTTGCTGTAATAGGCTATCACCCGCTCATGGCCGTCCTGGATCTGCGATAGGACACCTCCAATTCAATGGTCGCTGGCGTCGGTGTCCACAATGAAGGCGCCACCCGGTTGTGGGAAACCCAAAATTGGAGCACTGCACAGGGTCTCCTTTAGGTGCTGGAAAGCGTTTTCGGCGTCCTCTGTCCACACATAAGGCCGGTGTTCCTCCGTCATACGGGTGAGGGGTTTTGCGATGTTGGAGAACCCCTTTATGAAGCGGCGGTAATAACTGCACAGCCCCAGGAAACTGCGCAACTCTTTGCTATCCTTTGGGCGAGGCCAATCTCTCACAGCCTGTGTCTTCTCCCGGTCTGTGGCCACTCCAGTTGCTGAGACTATGTGTCCCAAGTAGTTAACTTCCTTGCGGAAGAGCTGGCACCTCTTCGCGTTCAGCTTCAAGTTGGTCGCTTGCAGTCTCTGTAGCACCTTACTCAGATTCTCGAGGTGATCTCCAAAAGTCTTCCCGACGATGATGATGTCGTCCAGGTATAGCAGGCAGGCATCGTAAGTCAGCCCTCTCATCACTGACTCCATAAGGCGCTGGAAGGTAGCTGGTGCGTTGCAGAGGCCAAAAGGCATAACCGTGAACTACCAGAGCCCTTGGCCCGTCGAGAATGCAGTCTTCTCCTTGTCTCTCGGGTCTAGAGCTACCTGCCAGTAGCCCGACTTCAGGTCCAGGGTCGAGAACCACTGTGCACCAGCTAGCGTGTCCAGGGTGTCGTCAATCCGGGGTAAGGGAAAACAGTCCTTCCGGGTGACGGCGTTCAATTTTCTGTAGTCTACGCAGAAGCGCAGCTCGCCGTTCTTCTTTGTCACCAAGACTACAGGGGAACACCAAGGGCTGTCAGACTCTTCAATCACTCTCCTGGATCTCATGTCCTCCAGCATGTCTCGCACCGCCCCTTGCTTCGCCAGCGGAACGCGTCTATGTGGTTGCCGAATAGGCCGGGCGTCCCCGGTGTCGATGCGGTGAAGCACTTTGTCCGTGCGGCCGTAGTCACTATCACCTTGGCTGAAGACGCGCTGATACCGCCTTAGCAGTTGTCGAACCTTCTCCAGCTGTTCTGTGGTCAGGTGGTCGGCCGCCCTCACCACCAAGCCTTCTAGCCGGGGCCCCAGGTGTTGCTTCGGCGCCGGCTCTAGTGTCTCGTCGATAGCTGTTACGCTCACCACGGGCTCGCACATTCCCAACTCCGTCCCGGCCTGGACGTCGTGATCGGCGTCCGTAGGATTTAGCAGTCTCACGGGCACCTCCTCTCGGCACGGCAGCAATGCCCTGGCTACACACAGTCCGTTTACAGGCGTCTTCTGGACCAGCATCATGTTCCTGGTTCTCTGGCCCTCCAGTCGCGCCGTCACCACCACCTCGCTCCTCGCGGGAACAACCACGTCTTCGTCCAAGACGACCCTGCAAATTCCAAGGCGCTCTTCGGGTTGACGGAGTATAACCTCTTCTCCGTTAAGCCGCAGGACCTTCTTGCCGACGTCGACCGTCGCCTCATGGCTCCTGAGGGCATCCAGTCCCAGGATCACCTCCTCAGCCACCTTCGCGACGAACACCCACAGACGCACGGCACTCCGTCCCAAGTTCAGCTCCAGCAGGGCCTCCCTCTCCACAGGCAAGGTGTCGCCCGATGCCGTGACAAGCTGGTATGGCCGGCTTGGCTTCCTTGTCGGCAAACCCTTCGCCACGTCAGGTCTGATGATGGTCACGGCCGCCCCGGTGTCCACCAGCACGCGGCACGGCTTTCCTCTTATCCAACCGTCCGCGATGAGGCTGTCATCCATACGCCGGCTGACGGTGCGCAGTGTCACTCGAGGGGATGGTGGTGATGGCGCCGACGTGCCCCTCTATACGACGGCCCTTACTCGTTTTCCGGCTGCTCTTCCTGGCGTGGGCAGTCTCTCTGTAGGTGTCCGGGCTGTCCACATCCCCAACACAGGCCACTAGGTGTTCGCCGGCGTCCTTCAGCTGGTCTCCTGTCTCCGGCGTAGCGGACACTCCTCGTTCTCGACGTCGGAATAGATGTTACTTTGGCCGCCTCCATCCCTAATACCGCTGTCAGCGCCTCGTGTATGGTTTTATATTCGCCGAGCATTAGGCGCTGACGAATCTCCGCGTCCCGTACCCCGTCGACAAAATTGTAGGCGGCTTCCCGGGATACGAACTCCAGTGGCAGGTCAACCAAGGCCTTGCTAGCCAGCTGCTCGATGGCTATGGCGAACTCCTGCAGCGTCTCCCCCGGCTGCTGCGACCGTGACTTTAGCTGGCTTCGGTATGCTGCGGCTAAGCGGTGGTTCCCGAAGCGATTCTCCAGGGCTTCCCAGATGTCCTTGGGCGCCGCCGTCGTCTGCACCGCGTTCAGGACTTCCGCGGCTCTTCCCTGGAGGCTGGCTATTAACTGTGTGGCCTCCTCCTCCAGTGACCATCCGTTGTGCCTGGCCACTGTGCCGAACTGGCGGCGGAAGACCTCAAACGTTGACGCGCCGTCATACTTGGGAGGTTTGACGCGCGGCGATGTTTTGTCACGTCCCGGTGCGTCGGCCTTCAAATCCTTCAACCTCCTGCCGACGACGTCCTCCACCATGGCGCTCAGGGACTTGGCGCTGTTGTCGGCCTTTCCTTCCAGCTCATTAACGCAGCTCGCCAGGTCTTCGACGCGCTCACCTAGCTCTGTGACATCCTCTTTTACGCCGGCCAACTGTTCTTCAAACTTTGCGGCGAGAGCCTCGTTCGCCGCCTTCATTTCCGTGGCCAGACTGCCGTTCGCTGCTCTCATTTCTGTGGTTAACTCGGCCTTCATTTCTTCCATCTTCTCGGTGATGTTGTCGTTAGCCGTCTTCATTAGTTTCAGTTCCGCGGCCAGGTTGTTATTTGTAGTCTCCAGCTTCGCGGCCAGGCTGTTATTTGCCGCTTCCGTTTTTGTTGTTAATTCGGCCTTCATTTCTTCCATCTTCCCGGTGATGTTGTCGTTGGCCGTCTTCATTTGTTTCAGTTCCGCTAAAATCTTTTCTAATGCTGCCTCCATTGTGTTATGTCGCACTTCTGACACCAATTGTGACTTTGTGGGTTCGTGAAATGAAAAGTCCAATTACACAAACTCAACAATGTTCTTTATTTCTACCGACTTACAGTTTAACACTTGCCAATTACACAGAATTACGTGCTGCACACAATTACAATTCACCAGTTCGTCCGTTACAATTTCACTTGCACTAGTAATTACGGACAATACTCCGATGCACGTACACAGTCTTCTCGTTCCTTAACACGGCGCTCGTTCGCTAGCACGTCAAACACTGACTGACTGCCCCTGGCACGACGTGTTGCTTATATAGGGTCTGCTTGCCGATCTAGAAGGTTCTCGATTAAATTGAATGTCCCGAGTTTCCAGAACCTAAGAGAAGGGTAAAGAGACGGCTCAGGGGCCCGACATCCCTCCCCTAACCATCCCTTCAGTTAGTGACAGGAGACAAATGAGTGGGCGTGGCGTGGCCTCCGGTCCCTTCTCAGCTGTTGTTTGTGGTGCTTCCCGATAATTGGGTGACAATACTAAATAGGAGCAGTCAACCTGGGTCTCCTTGCATTACCTCATTGGTCTGTATAACCTCGTCTTGCCACTGACACTTCATTCATTATCTGGAGTAAACTTCGCCTTATTATGTCTCCTGTTATTCCAGCATTGGGGTGATCGAATCCAAAAAAGACCTTCAGCTCTGATGCTAGAGCTTTCGTAATCTATGTAAAGAACGTACTATTTCCCTTTGGGCTTGCTAAGGGCTTCTTCAATCTCACGTAATAGTGCCGAATCTGCTTGTAGTGTGAATATACTCTTCATGAATACGAGATGACTTTCTGGTATGTTTATTTAGCCATTAAGGAACTATAAGATTTGGGGTCACATCATGCTAATGTCTGGTTAAGTACAATGGAATGAGGAGAATATATTACACTGAATGTATAGCTAATACTTGAAAAAGCATGTTATGTGTTTGCTTTTAAAAATTCGCTCATTTTGCGGAGAAAAGATATAAAATGACGAATAACATCTTTGCTTATAAGAAAAGCCTAAGAATTGTAAAATGTAACAATAAATTTGTTCAGAATTCTTCATTATATAATAAAGTAATTTGATATCAATTGAACTTTAAGAATATCTACATCAATCGTACAGTCATGTTTAGTTATCTCTTACGTTATCCAGTAATATTGAAGTGACTCAAAGACTGCTGTCGACATAGTCCTACAATTCAATAATCTCCAATGTCACAAAACAAAGATTTAATAAGCTTGGTTTATTTGTTACTTGAATCCTTAGCCATTACGAGAAATAACGTGTAGTATTTACTATAATGTTCAATATACTTTGGTAGAATTAGTAATTTCAGAAACATAAGCTCTTTTTGGAATGCAGCATCCGATATTTGCACATTTAGGAGTGCTGCCGCCTTTCATTTGTCTCTCCAGATTACATTTGAAGCTATGACGTTTCGCAGTCTCTAAATATCCCACGATCCGCTTTTTAAACGTTTGTTTGTCTCATTCTGTCTTTTGAATCGCTCTTGATTACAATAAATATGTGAAAAAAGCGGAACTTAATAGACCTTAAGATATATAATTATGTCTTTAGAGTATTCAGTGATATATTTAGGCACAGGGTAAGCGTGATTTGAAATACAAGAGCTATATAGATAACAATAACTGTTTATAGACATTCCAAATAGAAATGTTTACTTATATAAATAGATAGAACAAGAAATAAATATTATTTGATTTACTTACACAACTTACTGACATAGTTCTATTCAATACCTTATTTATTACTCAGTGTAAATATTAAAGACATTGTAATTCACTCAAAAGTCTTAGAGATTTCAAAGAAATTGGTACATGATGTGAGACTGCCTAATGCCAAACATGAGTACATTAGCTTTGGATTTACCACTGCTTGTATTTGTGTGTCTGAATAGAGCATTTCAAAACATAACTTCAATTAATTGTTCAAACAGATATTTAGGCACAATAATTCCAAGATTTAAACATAGTAAATGCATATACTTCCCTTTAAATCTCGGTATCATCCCGGTTCAAAACAACCCCATACATGTAGAACATAACAATGAAATATCGGGCAAGACTAACACATGCATGTGTGAATTTTACTGGGAATATGACAATTATTGCTATGTCAGTTACACTAACATATATTACATACATAAGTTCTTACATCATATTTACAAAACAATGGAGAAATATTGCAATGTCTAAAAAGCATACTTCACTTTATATTGTAGAGGAATTATATGAAATCCTTGGCCGAACATTGTATGTCGTTATCTCGTACGAGATATAGGGTTGTCGTTCACTTGTTTGGAAAACTTTGAACTGTAGAACGTCCATATACATCTGTACGCGAGTACGCAAGTAACATTTGTAATATATTAATATGTTAGTTATATAGCTCAAGTGCCTTCCAACGACACAAAATTCCTCCCCGAAAACATATGATTTACGTGAAAAATATTGTACCAAACTTATTTTTATCAAACCTCTCTGTGAATTTAATTGAAATCATAAATATTTAATATACTTTTCAGAGAATGTAACTGTATGTCCTTAATTTTCTCTCTACAGCCTCTAAGGTCATCTTCCTTCTTGTCTTGTATAAGTTTCCATGACTGTTAAAGCATTAGATCAGGTCAGAGCGTTTCTTGAACACAAAAATTTGATTTATATCAAATTATTATTTGTTGCATTATTTTAGAGATATTCTTACATATTACATTTAATCTTCAACGCTCCTAGATCTTTGTAAGTCTAAGCCTTGATCTTGTGTGTGATACTTCACAGTACGGAATAGAGAGACCACATATAGCGGTTCGCTTATCACTACTGTCTCCAGTATCTCTCTTATTTATAAAACGAAATGTGTGCCTGTCTTTTTATTTAAATGACACCCAAATATGTAGGGAAGAGAAACAGAGGATACTTAAAACAGCGGGTTGGGAATGTAATATGAATCTTACATATCCTCACATGTTATGAATGTTTAACAAGAGCGGTGCATATAGTATTTATTATTGATTACCCTTGAACAGAGATGCAGTTGATGCGTGCCAATAGCAATAGTATGTTCTTGTTGTTCATAGATGGCTGCACCTGCAATATTATATCTCAGGAAGCAAAAGTATTAATTATTTGTAACGTTATATATCAGATTGTAATCAAATTGCAGCAGAATTAATAAGATTTAATTAGATATTAAGAGTTAAAAACGGACAAGAAATAGAATGCATACTGAGAAAACAACGAACGTAAAAATAAAAACTTGTGAGAATGCAAGTCTTTTAAAATGATTATATCTTTACAGAATTTTCTGCCTTGTGTCATTTCTGCGCCTCTTTATGAGCGCAGTAGCATCAACCGCCACTAACGGAGGTGCTTCAGCGGTACTCCCCTACTTACCTGATCTTCTCCCCCTTAATCTCCGGAACTCCTCTTGTTGTCTTTTTTCTTTCTCTCCTACTGTCCTTTTCTCTTTCTTGTTAAAATAAAAAAATAAAAAAAAAAAAAAAAAAAAACCTTGTGTCATGGGTACATTGCTAAATAAGGTATTTTCTTAATATTGTTCAGTGATGATCAGAGCAAGTGTGTGTTATGAAAATTGGTTTTCTAATGAGCCTCAGGAGAAATTGTTACACTTAATCCATAGTCAAATCGTATAAGAGGCGGTTGTCAAGGGTATTACGATTTATATCTTATTTAAAAATGGTTCAAGAATAGCAAAATATAATAATAGCTTTATTCAGATCTGTTTATTATATAGTGAAATACTTCTGATACCAAATGTATGTTTAACGAGACCTACATCAATCGCGCAGTCATGTTTGCTTATCTCTTACGGTTAAGCAGTAATATTGAAGTCAATCAACGACTGCTGTAGACATTATGCTAAAATAACACCAAGATTTACTAAACTTGCTATATTTTTCATTACAATTCTTACCATAATGTTACTTTACAGCATTTTCTACATTTTTATAAATATACAGAGCCGTTACTGTTTTGTTATGTCTCTGTTTCGAAACAAACTCATACTCAGAACGTTTTGCTAATACCTTTTCATTGTTGTGATTGGCAGAATCATTCACAAAACCGATACTCAGTTGTTACAACTAGAACTTATAAAGACTGAGTGTTACAACACATATGATATTCAACAGGTCATGAAAAGGATGTTTCCGGAAAGCGAAAGTCCTCACTAGAAGGAATAGAACATTGTCGATTTGTAATCTTCTAGATCTGTCGAAATCGAACGATATGAAACTCCAGCACTGTATAACATAATTGTGCAAAGACACAAAATTATAAATACTCAGATGTCCATTTGTGGTAAGGTACAACAGACAGAGAATTTTAATATGTAGTGAAACATTATTATAAAAGTACTGTTCTAAAAATTTGTTACTCAAGAAGAAATAAAAATAGTTCATCTATTTTGTCAAACAGTAGACCTAGTACTCAGTGAATTGTGCAAATATATTATTTATTCATTGTTTTACATCGAAAAATAGTACGAGTAAATATCAATTGACTTTTACCTAGAAAACTAATTAAATATGTGTACATACTGTGGAAAATAACTGAAAATGTTGGACAAAACTTTGTATATTTTGATAAGCCATCTCCCCTTTAAAATGAAAGCATGCCTTTGACAATGTGAAAGTTACAAAGTTGACTTCTGTAGTAAGCTCATAACATAAACCTGTCTACCTGATAGTTCATTACACTATTGTAACTTCTAGTACATATATAAAACTTAATGAATGAAAATACAGTGACTTTCTTTATTTTATCTCTACGATTACATCTCTGACAGTCTAAGCTTACTTCACCTTAATCTTATATTTAAGTCATGCTAACACATCTTGTTGTGGGACACGAGTGTTGAGGAAACAGGAAGTGACAAACTAATGTTTTAAAAGCGAGTTGTTATGTACGTTCTGTTTATGAGATTTGATACTCTTTAATGTAACTCTTCTGTCAGTTTATGTTATATACCAACTTGGTAATGAGTTTAGTACCGTCCAAGCATGCTACACAAAACTTTACAATAAAATCTCATCCCATACTAACTGATATATGAGACATGTTCATATCTGTATTTTTATTGGGAAACTGCTCTAACAAATATAAAATAGGATATGATGCTTTCCTGGCGACTTATATATTCAAGATATTTTCGAGAAGAGAGCCAGTTTAAGAGACGTTTAGAGGTTGACCTTTTGGAGGACTACATCGCTTCCATCATCAGGGTATTTCCAAGAAATATTATAACCACAAAATAAATTTAACACAAAATCAACAAGGACAAAACACTATCAATAATCGCATCGTTCAGTCAGTTAAATGCCAGGTCAGGAGATGGCGTGAGTATAGAAAATTAATTAGGACAAAGAAGCGTAACTACTTAACCCTATGATCAAGCTGTATAGTTCTGAGCTTCTTAATGCGTCCGATTTGCATTTTAAGTCAAGTTTCCAAGAGGAGCTGAACTGAAGTCCAGCATCACGATTAAGCGTGCACCTTGCGGAGGAAATGCCCAAGACCTCCTTAACTATTTGTATATATTTATATCTGTTTGGTGGTTATAAAACTTCTTATAACTCTCCTGGTGATGGAAGAGATGTACAAACCCAAAACGTCCATTTCTAATCCTCTTTTCATCTGACTTATGTTCCGGATATCTCTCTGAGAATTTTAATTGAAGTATCGGAATTTTAATATATTTTTACTACATCAAATTTATACATCAAAACTTTTATTAATGTACACATAAGTGCTCTAACACTAAATATACGATATTAAGGTCCACGTTGTAGAGGGTGTAGGACTTATTAGATTACAGATAAGGTTTAATATTATGAATGGTCTATTGTACAGGTTTTGTTAACTCAATGAATGAAGCTCTTGTACCTTAATCCACATCTGTCCTCTCTTGATTGCTGCCATTAATTCTTGCTTCCTGAAAGCTTTTTGACTTTGTGATATTGAAATACGAGCAGAGTACCTGGATATTATCAAAACATCTAAATTTGTTTATATATCTAAAATATTCAAATACGAATAGGATACGTGTCAGCTACAAAACTAAAAGAATAGTGCATTCTTTAGAAAAAGGCCTCTTTCAATGTTGGTGCGCTACAGCGCGGAGGTGTCTTTGTGTATGGGAATAGAGTAATTCACAAACAAAAGCATTTATTAGATAACCTACTTGATAAGTACGTCTATACTCCAAGACTGTCACTCAAAGACTTACAATAGAATGTTCTATCCCTTTGTCTTTTATACATGGAACGTATATTGAACTTTATTATATACACACAAAATCCCAGTAGATAAAATACCTCCTACATATAAAATTACATTTTCATATGTCACGGAATGTTTCCAGTGATGATCAGAGCAAGTGTGTGTTATGAAAATTGGTTTTCTAATGAGCCTCAGGAGAAATTGTTACACTTAAAGTTTAGCATTTCCCCAAAGTTTTTTTTTTTTTTAAGTTATGCTGCTCAAACACAGACATATTCATGTTCCCTTGACAAAAATATACTTTATATTCAGTCTCTATCACAATTCCTGATGCAACTCCAGTACCCAAATTGTAGGTAAAATAAGATACTGCGTCTACTTATTGTAAATATGTACAATATTTTAGAAACAGTGCACAATAATACAATAAGAGTTAAAAGAAGTCTTTAGAACCAACTACTCATTGGCATAAAAAATTCTTGCATAAGATAAATTCTAAATATATTTGCATACAACCCAAAATGTACTATTTAATTGTTGCAATAGTCTCTGAACTTCTGTTTATTCTTACTGAATTCTGTACAATTTTCTTTAAGTTGTATTTCATGTTATATAGACAAGGTCTTAGCACACAAAAATTGGGATATGTTTTGTTAAAGAATGTAATTTATGTAAACTTATTTTTTCACTAACGACTTTCGAGACATATATGGTTATAGTTAAGTTTGCCACTAGTTTTATATCTTAAAAACACTAATCCTGTGTGTAAGCTTGTCCAAAGCTAATAGCAATGACTTTGTAATATTAAAGCTAACACTATGTTTAAATATTTAACTGTATTGCTGCTGTATGTACAACAAAGTGAGTAATGGAACAACTCCTTAAACGTATATTTCATATTTGTAACAGACGGACAAGTAAACCTTGAAATGTGTAGTGTTTAACGCCAGCTTGTACTACATGCGGCACAGCAGGCGGTGACACTGATGATACATGAGATGAAGATGGAGCACCGGTGGAATGAGATGGCGGGGGAAACCGGAGGCCCCTGAGAAAACCCACCCCAACGCCGTGTTGTCCACCACAAATCTCAGTTTCCGGTCGCCTGGGATCGAACCCGCGCCGCCTTGGTGAGAGCCAAGCGTTCTAACCACTGAGCCACGGCGTGGCCTACAAGTAAACCTTTGTGTAACGGTTGGTCGTGAGTCAATTTGTTATATAGCAGACGATGTTTTAGTTATAGTAATTGTCCGCCAGGGGAGAACCGACCGCTTGTAGCTGTCCAGAGAGGACTCCACTTGTAATATCTTACACTGGGAAAGAGACTTTGTAATTATTCACCATTTTGTGTAACACATCATTATATTCTTTATATACAACTTAGATTTAATATTTCTTCGATGATTGTAAACGAACCTTAACGGAAATATATATGGAGGCAATATGGAGTAAACTATTATTTGTGTGTAAGAAGAGAAGTCTTCGAAACCAACTATATTACTAGGAATATTGGTTAACTGAACCATAGACTGATTTCAATTACCACTCACCCTGCAGGGATTAATGAAACATAACTGGATAAAGCAATTAAAGTAATGCAGGAAGAATTTGGAGGAACTCAACACGAACTAAAGGCAACCACTGAAAAGCCTAATAATAAATAACAATGTTGGAAACCTTTTTGTTCTTTATTAACTGGCGTTGCACTGACTACTCCGTGGTATGCCTTATTTGTCCTTATTTTAATTAAGATTAACCGTTACTACTGTAATAATCAGGGGCGGCTGTTGCCTCTGAAAATGGGTGGTTCACAAAGATATCCATGCAACTTAATTTTTTAAAGTAACAAAATTTCTTTAAGCCTGTCACTGCAGACTGCTCTACACACAAGTTAACGGTATTTCACAGCATATAACACAAAATTCACATTTCATGAACACTCTAGAATATTTATCGTGTACATCGTTGTTAAAGTTCCTGTTAAAACATCTTGTTTTTGTTTTGACTAGCTGTGTGATGTTTAGTTTTGGCATGGGTCTTCCAAGTCGTTTAAGTTCAATTTTTTCTTCTAAGGTCATGTTTGAAAAAGGATGTGCTAAAAGACACTTTATGGAATTCATTGTTTCTTCTTATAACACAACTTACCTGTATTTATATAAATATTTCTGATGCACTACTCAAAACACGGCACAAACCATGTGGCTATGTACTCGTAGGTTACACTTAACATACGCGCAATAGATGCCGCTGCTGTGAAGAAAGAACGGGCAGGTTAGTCATCCACTATTCTCTGGCAGCTAGGTTAACCAACCACATGCAGCCATACGCCCCGCATCGTCCCCCTACCTGCCTTGGCAAAGCCTAGGTTCGTCCTGCCCTATACCTCCCCATTGTATGCCAGTGGTTTGCATCTGGGAGTGAACTACTTGGCACCTGCAAACAATACAGCGGAGAGTTCTCAGGTGGCCTTGACTTGTATAGTTTGCATGTTACCGAGCCCCTTATTATTTTCATAATTATCGGCGGTTGTGAACTTATTTCGAAAACTGAAACGATATTGTTTAACACAAACTAATAATGTTACGAGTGCCTCAGTATAGTTCAGTATTGTGTTGGTGTCAGTACGTGAAAAGCGAAGTTCTTATTGTATAACCTCAACTAACCTTTGCAGTTGCTGTCTGACAGCAAATTGCCGGCCTAATTCTACGTCAAATTTCTTTGTGTTTTCAAGTGCGTACTTTCTACTCGTGAAGTGTTAATATTTAGTGTACTATGGCTGACCCCCCCTGATACGGGGCAGCTAATCTACTCCGCAATGCAGACATGTTACCAGCAAGAAGAACAACTTTCTGCTTCCACTTCTCTGCAGTAATCTCTACCGACTCTTCACTGTGAACCAGTCCAAACTTAACTCCATCCTACAACTTCTGCTACTAGTGGAAAAGACGAACGTGCTTCGAAGCGGCAGCGGACTTCAGGAGAATCCGTTGCGCCATTAGACTCCAACATGGATTTTGACTCGAGTGATTGTGTACCAAATGGGAACTTGCCAGTAGACCCCTCGAACGTCGGCCCTCTTCAGTCTTCGACGACGAGACCTTCTACACTATCTCCTCCTTCCACGTCACGTCCTACAACAACACCTTCTACACCTGGCGTCTCTACACCACGTAGCCATTCCAATCGGTATAGCAGCGCAGATCCCGGACCTTTTTATGTGTTTATTGAAAGTTTGGATAAGAATGTGGGTAAGCTACACCCCATGAGTGTGGGTAAACTGCTATTTCGGCACAACCCGACAATCCGACGTGCAATTGTGCATATTACCTCAGCAGGAAAAAACCGACTGAAAATTGAGGCAGCATCGGCAGAGGCCGCTAACACTATAGTAGAGTCACCGGCATTTACTGGAACATCTTTGGAAGTTTACATTCCCAAATTTCTGATACACAAACAGGGTGTTATTCGCAACGTGGACACCAGTCTCTCAGAAGAAGAAATTGCTGAGTTTCTAGAGAGTGCCTACTCTGTTATTTCTGTCCAGCATTTTTCTCGACCCACTAGCGACCCAGCAGTACGGCTCCCCATTCCAGTGTGTAAGATTACCTTTCGCTCTCAAGTGTTGCCGACTCATGTAGTCATCTTCGGAACGCGCTGCCCGGTGGAACCTCGTGATCCTCCAGTCTACATCTGCTCGCATCAGTGTCGGAGTGCGGCTAGATGCGGTAAATGTGCTGGGCCCCATTTCTTAGAAGACTGCACCTCTACTTCAGGTCCTTGCTGCATTCACTGTCAGGGAGCTCACCTGGCAACAGACAGAAAATTCCCAGCATACCGTCAATACCGGGAGGCACGGGTAGCGGCTTCTCGATTAGATGCCCCTTGCTCGCCTCAGCTATCTCGTCCAACTTACACACAGGCCATTAATGGAGCCCTCTCGATGACTGATACACGGTCTTTCCCTCCTCTCCCTGGAGGAATATTTCCTACAAAGTCAGCCAGTACTCTTCCGCCACCTTCCTACAGTCCTCGTCCAGCACCTTCACCAGGAATCCAACCGGCCTTTACCCTCGCCACTCCGACTTCACCTGCTGTTTCGGTGCCTCGTGTGTCAACACGACCTCCCCCGGACCGAGTTCCGCATTTTCCCCCAGTTCATTCCACTCTGTATATTCCACAACGAGTACCTGTATCTCCAATAACTCATAATCCTTATCCGCCATCTTGGGCCGGTCCTTCATCGCCGTCTGCTCCCACTAGTTTGCAGCTTGTGGAGCAACTACTACAGCTCATATTTCCTGTATTATCTGCTTTTTCTCCTTCCTCAACGGCCCCTGTTCAACTTGAACTTCTCCGCGACTTCCTTACCAGCTGATTACAAAGCTCATAAACCAACGATGACAACCCAAAATTACAGCATGGCTTCAACCTTGTTGCAATGGAATTGTCGTTCTCTACGAGCTAATTATGACTCTCTTGTGCAAGAACTCTTTGTACGCCACGTCTCCATCGCCCTGCTGTCTGAAACTTGGTTGACCCCGAATACGTCTCTTCGCATACCTTCTTTCTACCTCTACTCCAAGGATAGGACGGACGGATGGGGAGGAGTTGCAATTCTGGTGCACTCTGCTATTCCACATTACTCCATTCAGATAGACCACAACCAAATACATTCTTTTGAAGCCGTGGCGGTGATGACTCTGCTTTGTCAACGAGAGGTCACAGTTGTCTCATTGTACTGTGCCCCTAGAATGGTCATCACCAGTCGAGAATGGTATCATTTCCTGCGCCAGTTACCAACCCCCATTTTACTCGGCGGAGATTTTAATGCTCATAATACAACATGGGGTTGTGACCTGACCGACGCTGCTGGCAGAACGTCTTTGGACTTCATCGAGGACTCTGGTTTGGTTCTTCTCAACGATGGGTCTTCCACCCTGCTCACTCGGCCCGGACAGCGACCGTCAGCGATTGACTTGACGCTCTGCTCCCCTTCCCTATCTTCTGAACTCCAATGGAAGGTTCTTCCCTTTACAATGGGCTCCGATCATTTCCCGCTGGAGATTTCGACTATTCATCCGTACGTTTCTGTGGCCCACCGGCCTTCGAACAGATGGAACTTACGGCGTGCCAATTGGGTCAAGTACGAACGTATTCTCGAAGCCACCGTCTCTGAGATTCCCAATGATCGTCCTCCGTTGGTGCGTTACGACACCTTTCTACAGTGTATCAATAGTGCGGCTTTGCTTTCCATCCCAGAGAAACGGCCAGTTCTTACGTCCCGTGGTGGACCATCTCCTTTGTGGAATGCAGAATGCTGTCGTTATGTTGCGAAGAGGAAATTGGCGCTCAGTAGCTACCGGTACAACTCTACATGGGACAATTTTCTGGCCTATAAACGGGCCGCAGCGGAGGCCAAACGCTTTTTACGACAGTGCAAAAGGGAGTGCTGGAAGACCTTTTGTGCCAAACTCTCTAACACCACCCCACTTTCTCAGATTTGGGGGTTTATTAACAAATTTAGGAAGAAGCCAGTTCCTACCCGCCCTCTGAGGGATTGGATCGCTGAGTTTGCAGATCACATTGCTCCGCCATCCGTGACATCACCACCAGCACCTACTGGTCTCTCTTCTTCCGGGGACTCGCACCACGCTTTGATGTCAGCATTTTCCATGTCTGAACTCCAAAGTGTGCTGAAGTCGTCGTCAAATTCAGCTCCGGGTTATGATCAGATATCCTATAGCATGCTCACCCACCTTCCTCATCGTGCGAAGATGATCCTATTGGAACTATTCAAAGACCTTTGGGCCTCCGGCGTCTTCCCCGAGAGTTGGACTACACAGATCATTGTACCTATCTTGAAGCCGGGGAAGGACCCTAGCTTTGGTACCTCTTATCGCCCGATCGCTTTGTCTTCCTGTATCGCCAAGACCTTTGAACGATTGCTTAAACAACGACTTGAATTGTGGCTGTAATCCCGGAGATTATTACCCATGTCCCAATATGGTTTCCGCAAAACCTGGAGTACTTTGGATAGTCTCAGCATCCTGACTACGGACATCGAGCGTACCTATTTGGAAAAAGGATATCTGACAGCCACCTTTTTGGACATTTTCCGGCGCCTACGACAGTGTTTTACTGCCAGTTTTGCTTGGGAAGCTGCAAGCACTATGTCTTCCTCCTCGGTACTGCTCTGGCATTTATAATCTTCTCCGACATCGCCTCATCTATATCCGTTCTCCTGATAACTCCTTCTTCGGCCCTAGAATAGTAGTTCGAGGATTGCCCCAGGGAGCGATTTTGAGTCCTCTTCTTTATGCACTTTATACGTCGGATTTAGACCCTCTATTTAGTCCTCACATTCGAGTTCTCCAGTACGCTGATGATATCTGTTTGTACGCTCGGTCCCCTAGTTTTTGGATTACTCGTCTGTGGCTTAGTGATGCAGCCACCGATTTATTAACCTGGGCCTCTGAACACGGATTACATCTTTCACCTTCCAAGTCTACAGTCGCAGTGTTTACTAGGAAACGACGGACATTTCCTGATGGCGTCATCCGCTTGGGACCTTCTACTTTTACCCTTGCATCATCCGCAAAATTTTTGGGTATCTATTTGGATAGTCGCCTTTCATGGAGTCGTCACATCCAGTATCTCATCTCCAAGATTGGTGCAACTCTTAATGTTCTACGCAGTATCGCTCATTCATGGTGGGGTGGGGACGCTTCCATATTACTTCTGCTATATCGTTCCCTAATTCGGTCGGTGCTGGACTATGGCTGTATCTTCTTTGGCTCTGCTTCCACATCGGTCTTGCGCAAGTTGGATATTGCTCAGTACCGTGCTCTTAGATTTTGCCTGGGTGCTATGCTTTCCACACCGACGAATGCACTTTTGGTTGAGGCCTCAGAACCACCATTGGAGATCCGACGACAGCTCTTAACCCAGCGCTTTCTATTGCGAGTTTTCTCCGTGGACGCCCACCCAGTATTGCGGACGTTGCAGTATCTTGCTGCTAATTATCTCAACGCGGATTTTCCAGCTGTACGACGATTGCCCTTACTCTTACTGGAATTTCGGTCCCTATACCACGCTTTTCCCTTAATTTTGAAAAGTCCCTCTCTTCCGGTGTTTCAATATCCATATGACTTACACTTCTTGAATGTTTCGGTGCATTATCTTCCTGATCACATCATTCGGAGCCCTGACGTGAACGTCACCCTCTCTCATTTCTTGCAGATTACATGGCCAGATTTCACCACGATTTACACCGACGGTTCTAGATCTGCTGATGGAGTAGGTTACGCATACGTCTGTCCTTCTACTAATGCCCTGGCTCGATACCGCCTACCTGTGCAGGCTTCCAGCTACACTGCGGAGGTTCTGGCCATTCGTGACGCTTTGCAATATGGGATATCTCAGGGCTTCCCCAAACTGCTGATCTTAACCGATGCGCAGAGTGTGCTGCAGAGCCTCTCATCTCCCCGCTGGACGAGAGATATGCACTGTTATCTTTACGAGATACTGACGTTGGTGAACAACGCTACCATAGCTGGACATCAAATTCACTTCCTTTGGATCAGAGGGCATGTCGGAATTCGATACAATGAAGTCGCCGATCGCCTGGCAAAAGAGGGACTCACCAAAGGCACCTTCCAAGGCATCCAACTGCCATACACGGATTTCTTCCCGGTCCTTCATCGTGACGCCTATTGTCGCTGGAATGACGCCTGGATTCGTTCGCAGTCCATCAAAGGCAAACACCACGCCGCCATTCAGACGCATCTATCCACGACCCCTTGGTTCTCCAGCTTCAGGATTGCACGTCGACATCTCACCTCCATCATTAGAATGCGACTTGGACATGGATGTTATCCTGCGCATCTACACCGACTACGTCTCATCGATTCCCCTGTATGTCCTGATGACGCAGGCGAAACCGCTGACCTCAATCATCTCCTGTTCAGTTGCTCTCACTACCGAGCCCACCGTTCTTCCTTCCTCCGTCGCCTACTTCAGCAGTCTGTTCCTTTTCCCGCTAGCGTCAACACCATATTACAGTTATGCAACAAACCTGTATACCAAGCTCTTCTGCAATTTCTTAAAGAAAGTGATCTACAGATCTAGTCTCCTCCCATCCTCTTAACCTTCCTTTCATTATTTTTCTTATTTTTCCCTACGATGGCCATATGGGACTTTACTGAAAGCCAAAAAAAAAGCAACAATACAGGGCGCTCAGGTCCCCCGCACTAGACAAGGTCGAAATGAATTCCAGATGGAACATGCCATTACATTAAAGGGAGACCCAGCATTTTGGTTGTAGCGCAAACATGCTACCCCCTTCAGAAGCCACCCCTGGTAATAATTATTATGTTTGTGAACGGTTATAGCTATTTGCCATGTAAAAGCATAAACATTTCATTTACTAGTTTGTCCATCTCTTATGATTTGTCAGTTGTACAAGTCTCACTGATATAGAGATCTTCCTAAAACATTCCGTAACAATTTAAGGCATGTACAGCTTTCATTATAAAAGTATATTGGAACCATTTTTTCTTTTAAAAATATCTGAGAACGCTTCTTGCAAATGTTAGTAAGTGTTGAGGGATATTCTTGTAAATCTACGTCTGACATCCTAGGAAGATGATGAGTGTTTCACTTTTGGGGTTATGTTGTTTATAGACACATAGACCTTTTTGTAAAGTTGCTCTAGCTATTGAAGGTATGTACTCAACTATCAATAACTTTACTGTTTACTATAACTATTTGTGTTCGAAGGAAATGACTCAGGCGGTTTCGTCTGAGGCCCTGGTTCGATTCCCGTGTTCGACCTACCTTACCCATAGGTTTTTTCGCGGTTTTCCGGGGGGAGAATTCAAGGCAGGTTAATTACATCCCCCGAATTTTTTGTCGCTCCATTTCGTTTCCATTTTCGTTTCATATCATCTCTCATCTGGTGGTCTCTTTCAGTGTAGAAGTGTCGGCGGTACATGTCAGGATGATATGCTCTGAGGAAAACTACTTCCCACTCCGTTAGGTCCGTTGCTGGTCTCCACGCCTCTGCTGGGACCATTTCGTGACCCAGGAACTTTTGGGGCTCCTTGCCGTTCCGCAGTAGGGGAGCGAGTTTGCGGTCCTGGCCTATCGGGGGAAATCTCTATCCAAGTAAACGTTAGGGACCCTGCCCTCTGTACTATCGCGGTTCCTTTGTTCGGTCGCCAGGTTAGGGGGGAATGGTCAGTCCTCAGGTGGAATGACTGACCTTACAGGTACTTGTGGAAGTGTACCAAGGTCTTTGCTATCGCCAGTAATTCTCGCCGGGTGACGCAGTAGTTCTCTGCCGTGGATCAGCTTGTGCAGTTCCGTCACGTCATCTCTCACGCCGGCCAACTGTTCCTCAAATTTGGCGGCGAGAGCCTCGTTCGCCACCTTCATTTCCTTTTCCAGACTGCTTTCCTTTCTGTGGTTAATTGGTCCTTCATTTGTTCAATTCTCTCGGTGATGTCGTTAGCTGCCTTCATTTCTTTCAGTTCCGCTGCCAAGCTGTTATATGTGGTGTTTAGCTTGGCGGCCTGGCTGTTATTTGCCGTCTTCGTTTCCTTCAACTCGGTGGTCAGATTGTCGTTAGCCGTCTTCATTTCTTTCATTTTCTGTAAAATCTTTTCCAATACTGTGTCCATGCAGAATGTCCCACTCCTGGAACCAGTTGTGACTTTGTGGGTTCGTAGAATTAAAAGTCCAATTTGCCGAAACTCTAGATGTTCCTTATTTGCGTAGCAGCAGAATTACATCACATGTCACAAACTATAACAACAAAGTCGATGACAATAACAAACAGCTTACGCAACTTCCACTGTTGAAACACTCTTGTTACATGTCTTTACAACAACAATACTTTACAGCTGTTTACTGCTTACTCACGACTCACTCTTGTTACACAGCTTTACAACTAAACCTTCTTGGCGAGTCGTCGCCTTCTTAAATACCTTATAGACTCTTCCAGAAGAATACAGAAACCGAATATTCTATCATCTTCCCGAAGCGTAACGCTGTCTGTGCCGGCAGGTCTTTTATCTCGCGCTATCTTTATTTGTTCCGGCATGCTCCTTATCTCCAGGCTCTTTGTGTACACAAGCCAGGCTGTCGCGATCGGATTCTCGATGAATGTTCTCGCTACTCAACCTCTAGGACTCTTCATAAAATTCCTACAGATCTTCCTGCTCTGCTAGATGAACCGAAGAGTACAATCACTGTATTTATTTCTACAAGAGTGTAAAGTAACTTCTTCAACATGAAAATCTATTCAGTGTTAGCTGTTTTCGGTGTATTCATTAATAAATAATACATAACAAGTATGGACATAGTACTGGGCAATATCGATTCTTCAGTTGAATGTATAGTACGTGTGAACTTATGTGTTTGTATTGTACCGTAACCAAATAGTTATTAAACTGTTAACTGTACTGACCAACTGTATACAAAATTGGTTTTACCATCTTATAGTTGTCGCTAAAAGACCATTGTTAGACGAATCTAAATAAATTTATCTTATGAAAATGATTATATAGTGATTTGTATGTCGTTCTCCGATAAACTACAAACAAATTAAAATAAAATTCTCCGGCATTAAACATTTAACATAAGGTAATAAAATTCTAAAAACTCAGAAAATAATACAGAAGTTTTAAATAACCTAATGTTTACGAGGGTATGTCGTAAAGTTTTAATTATCAGCCGGTAGTTTTTGTGCTAGAGTGATGAAACTTTTTCAGTGTCATCCTTGATCCCTCGGGACCCAATGTCGTGATATAATGTTGGTAGTTTCAGTGATTTGAGTACTTTTGTTTTTTTTTTACAGTGAGTGCTAGAAGTGACTGAGGTGTAAGATGGAGAAAATTGAGGCCCGTAGCGTGATCAAGTTCCTGCATTTGAAGGGCAAAACTGCCCGGAAAGTCCATGATGAGATGACGTCTATTTATGGAAATGATTGTCCATCGTATGACACTATTGTGAAGTGGAGAAGGAATTTTCAAACTGGTCACATGTCCCTGACAGATGAGGCAAGAGCTGGTAGACCGTCAGCTGTCACAGTGAAGAACGTGGAGTGTTTAATACTGGAAGACAGACGAGCAACGATCCAAGTGATCATGAATGAGATACATCTTAGTTATGGTAGTGTGTGGACGAATTGCACATGTCTAAGGTGTCTGTACGGTGGGTTTCACGTTTGCTAACGCCTTTCCAAAAGCAGAAATGGCGTTACCTTACGAGACAGATTTTGGTGCTGTTGGAGCAGGACAAAGAAGATTTTTTTATCGTCTGATAACAATGGATGAATTCTGGATCTGTAAGTATGATCCAGACACACAAATTATGAACATGGAATGGAACATGCCGATTCCCCACTCCCAAAAAGGCAAAGGTGCAAACGTCACCTGGGAAGGTCATGCTTTCAGTTTTCTGGGACTGTCATGGCGTATACACTTACACATTATTTTTCTAAGGGTCAAAGCATCACTGGCAGATATTACTGCAATCTTCTGGACAAGTTACGAGTAGCTCTGATTAAGAAAGGACGCGGTATGCTCTCCAAAGTTGTTCGTCTTCTATCTGACAATGCACCAGCTCATTCATCTCAAGTTATAGTTGACAAAACAAGGGAATATGGCTTTGAGATCTTACAACATCCGCCTTATCCGCCCGATCACGCAACAAGTGACTTTTTCTTGTTCGCGGAAATGAGAAATCCGTTGCGTGGTCACCGATTTGACAACACAAATGAGGTCATTAATGAAGTGGGAGAGTGGTTTAAAGCGAATTCTGCAGATTTCTACAATCAAGGTATTCGGAAGGTCAAAAACCGCTGGAAACGTGTGTAAATATGGAAAATGACTACACAGAGTAGAACTAACAAACACATATCAATACAAACCCTCTATCACATATTTCAAAGGGTGATAACTCAAACTTTAACACACCTCCTCGTATGTAGGACAACTTTGGAGATAAATGTTTTGTAATCTTATTAAATGTTACATTCAATGGTTAATTCCCTCAAGAGTTGACGTACACATATTCAAAATGTGTTGGTGCACCATCCTGCTGATATCTCACATAGAAGAATAAGTTTCCCAAGAGGTCAGGTACTTCACAGTTAATAAAATGACAATACATTACAGCAGTAATTATACCTTCATGTCTACCTCTACATCAGGTACTGACATATTTGTTAATGTTAAACAGAAACAACTAAATAACAAGCTACATTCATATTTTATTTGAAGTTTTAAGTCACTTTGTAACTAGAATACCTACACATGGGATTACATTTGGTAATCTATTTCCTTCCAGAGCTCATAACGTGTACCAACTTTAATTTAAACATTCTTTTACTCGTAGTATTAAAATTTTATAAAAAGTTGTTTTAATAGAGATTACTTCATTTATTGAAGTAAACCAAAGTATAAAAGAAGTGTAAGATGTTTGCATTTAAACTTGTGAGGTTATCCTGTGTGCTCCCCATAAGGAACTCTGTCCACATATTTTGTATATCACAATTTTTAAGACGCTGTTCCACAACAATTTGGAGATCTTGGAGTTATATCTGTGTGTGAGTGTGTGTTGTAACCTATTACACATAAAGTAATCTGTTTTAATCACGTTATTTACACAAAAGATTCCCGAGAAGTATTTCCGTTTCCTCGTTAGACAGTTTTACACTTAGAGTATAACTTTAGATGTGATGTTGCTCCGTTAAGAGAAATATTTTCCGTCTTTGCAGGTTTCTGTTATATAAGTGGTCCGTTTTAGGGAGGTTTTACTGTATATGTGAACATTCCTACTGCACGGAGGCCATGATGAACAGAGCTTGGTCTAATAGCTCAGGCTTATGGTGACTCGTTACTCATTATAAAATTTGTATGACTAAAAGTTGTCATGATCCGAGCGAAGTGTGTAACAAAGAATGTACGAGATATCACCTACTCAGCTGTATAAACAGAGTCAAGTCGTTACTAAACCATACATTCACTTCATTTCATCATACTCAACATCTTACTGCACTCACTTTATCTCAAATATATTTTATGTAGTCGTTAAGCATTTCCAAGATATCTTTTATTTGTTTGATTCTCTTCAATACTTAAACTGCTCAAGAATGAAGTTGTAATTAAGTTATGTAGCAACTAGCTTTAACATTTCACAATCTTTTAAAGTTTACAGCATCCCCTTGTACATACATGATTGTTAACCTCGTAGAAGTGTAACGTCAGTTCAACACATTCGACATTCCATCATCTGTAAATTAATTACAGTTTGAGTTATAACGAACGATTTCCTCTTGGAGAAGGGGTACATTGGTAATGGGAATGAGATAAATATAAACATTTTGGAAGTGTTTATAATGCTGCAATTGAACTGAATTGTGAATGATAAATACAAGAGCGCTTATTCTTCTTTATTAATATAACTGAATACAAGTTCCAAAAAAAAATCATTGTCTTATTGTAATTGGAATTCTTATTGCAACTATGAACAATAATTCCATGCTCAGCTTGAAGAAATGTCTACACATATAGTTAATTTAGAAGCCTTTCATTCAGAAGCACAGTTAAATGTTACTGCGATATTGCCTCCATATACATTACAGCTATCGCTCTTTTTCAAGGAACAAAGAGCAATTAAATCTAAGCCACCTGTAAGAAACTTAGTTAGAATATATTACACAATTTCATTAATAAGTTCTAAGATTCTTCCCCATAGTATGATATTACACGTGGAGCCCTCTCTGGACAGCAACAAGCGCTCGGTTCTCCCCTGGCGGACAATTACTATAACTAAAACATCGTCTGCTATATAACAAATTGACTCAAGACCAACCGTTACACAAAGGTTTACTTGTCCGTCTGTTACAAATGTGAAGTAAATTTTACGGGGAATAGGATTGTAGAGTTTCCGATTAGGTTTCAAGCTTCAAAGTTATTTATATGAGCTTTTGACAAGTTCAAAAAAAGCAGTGGCATTTCTAAAGTACAAAAGAATTGGACAATTCAAGTGGAACGAAAGAATATGTAGCAAATCGTTAGCGATAATATAAGTTTACAAAATAATTATGTTCCATTTGCTACATGCAGTGATGCGAAGCCACATAATAATTTTTAAAAGTAGATAAAACTGCACATTATTTTGCTATATAATGCACTTTCACTTTCACTTCTTAACTAAAACTACAAACAGCATTAATAGTTCATAGTGTAATCTTTCATTGAGTTATTTATTTGACACACATTCAGTTGTATGTCATGGACTGAGAGGTTTACATTATGCAGAGGGCTCCATTTGCCATCTTAGTCATAAAGTACATTGCTTAAAGTCTTATCAAGTTAAAGCAAGCCATTTCTCCAAACAATTGCTCTGCACATTAAGCAAATTATACTTCACAGTCAGATAACTACATGAAATAATCTCTTATTGGAAGATACACTGTGCATTAAATTTTATTTTTAAAACTGCACATTTTCTTCTTCAGCATTCATTACTGTGCATATGCATGTCATTGAAGCATTTAAAAATTCAACGCTGTAATCTTCTTGTGTTGCGAGGACAGAGTTAAGCTTAGGACAATTTTAAATGAATGATACAGCTTTAATGTAATTATTATTTTTCATAATTTATTCTGCACTTGTGAATGTTAATTCAACCAAAGTGATTAGAAGTATATAAAATAGTGTCATTTATGAAATTTATGTCACCAGTTGCTAATACTGACTTCTGTACTAATTTTACATTATTAATCTTATATGAATCGATCACAAATTTCATGCTTTTCTCTGAATATACTTTAGTATACTTGTGCTGAAAATAATGTATGTACTATTGAGCTTTTAAAATACTTATTAAGTATAACCATTAACAGAGCTGCTTTGGTGTCATTTTAAAGAAATAGTGCTATTTTTTGTACATAGTTGTTGTTATCATTTCAAATTTATATACATATTTCTTTAGGTTTTTTTTCTCACTGTTATTCCAGGGAATTTTTCAACATTCTGTGTACAAAGAAATTGCATTACATATAACGTTATGGTAACCTTACCTGTTTTCCTGTATCTACAGAATCATTATTTTAGTGTTAAGTTATCTTTATTTTAAGTATTACACTAAGAAGCTTGAGGGAAAGGGTATACAAATGTCTTGTATAATCTCAACAGCATCTTAAATGATCTCACTCTCTCGTTTTTTAAATTTTAATTGTTTTTAAAGACAAAATTATCAATTTGCAACAGGAATAAAGATACAATGCTTTGTGGAAGTCAATTATTCATATTTAACAGGAAAAGTTCAAGTGGATTCTTCCAATTCTTTTTACAAATTGGACAACTTCTTTCGAAGTCACATTTCGCACACTGATGAATAGTTTATCGCACATTTCCTCAGCGTATTTGACGCGTATTATCCTAATATGAAATAGTTGATATGTGCCGTAAACTATTCATGTGTGACGAGAAGTGATTTCGACAGAAGTTGGATTCCATCAGTCAGTGAAAATGGGAGCCGAAGGGAAGGGGAAGTAAATGCACCATAGCTCTGTCGCAATAGAAGCGTACTACATTACCGGCCAAACCGGCCGTAGTTCCAAGGTCGCCGGGGTATAAAGATTTAGGAAAGAGCGCCCTATGCGTCTTCAGTTTTAAACACGGAGTTGAGCATCTGGTACTAATCTGTGGTATAGAGTTTGTGAGACGATCTGATAAGTCATACTGGTGTACCTCAAGTTAGAGAGGAAATCATTGTTAGTTATTGAAATACTTGCTGCTCTGAACTCGGGTGACTTTTTGATTCTTATTACAAAACCTTATTTATGTACGCACTCTTATGTCAATCGAAATATACGCTGCTATTAATTTGAACAAATATGAATTGCGCACATATTATGCAAGGTGTTTAGTTTTGTATATTATATTGCATTAAGGACTTTTATTATTATTATTTCTTTGTTATTATTTTCCCTGCAAAAAATAGGAGAATACAGTAGGTAGCTAAGCCTATAGAGATAGTTAAATATTTTCTAACTAGTTACTACGTAATGACTTTCAAATTTAATTTGTGTTGTACAGATTATTATTCAAAATTACTTATTGAAAATCTCATATAACAAGAATTAGTTTGCAAATGCCTTACACCACAGAAAATATATTTAAATTTATTGCTTGTTTTATCGAGATCTCTATATTGGAGCAGTAAGATTATGTCTGTCTCTTACAGTTTACCATTATGGTAATGTCCTAGGAATAGAGAGACTTCTGACTACATTCACAGGTGAATAAAGTTTTCATTGGTTTTGTCTTGAAAACATTTTAGGGATACGCTACGTTCATAAAAATCCTTGAAAACATTTTTGAGAAAACCTTTGAAAATGCTCCATATATAAGATGTCTGGGGTCGAGATTTCCCTGAACATTTACGTGTCACATCCTTTAAATATACTGAGTATTTAGCCGACTTTTGTTGTAAGAGCTTTGCTGTTGACAGATACAGAAATAAATAAAAAGTGTGGTTGAATATCTTGATGTTAAGTGATAGTCAAATGTTTAAAGAGCTAATCAGTATATGTCCGGACTAAACCAAGTAATGTATTGCTTTCGGAGAAAACTGTAAATATTGGTAAATACAAACAATTAACAAGGATTGTGTCTGACATACATCCTGTGTTTAACAACATCTACATTTTTGTTTATTAACATTTTTTCTGTCTCTTAGAGATATAAAGGAACACTCAGAATGAAGAGAGCACGAAGACATTCACAATATATTCAATATAAACATTTCATTTATCACACTGTCATAAATATTTAGTAAGTTAAAAACTTTCTTAGGGTTAGTTAAAAAATAAAAAGTTTTCAATTAATATTTTATACAAATATTAAGTACAATAAGTGTCTTTTTGACCGATTATGGGTAAATACAAAGGCAATAGCAGAAAACAGAAGTGTTTAATTGATAGTGATAGTCATAGGAATGCTTTCCATAAACATAAAAATGACGATATCTTCTCTGTTTCTGTTTTTAAATATTTGCAGCATTCCTTTGTCACATTTCATCAATGCAACAAATGTTTTACATATTTTCAAAATAAACACATTTTACTATTTAATTCCTGGCAACAGTCTCTGAAGTCCTATTTATTCTGACTGAGTTCTGTATAATTTTCTTTAACTTGTAGTTCATGAGATGTAGACAAGATCTTACTACATATAGATTTAGATTTCGTTAAAAACGATAATTTACGTCAACTTATTTCATCGCTACAATTGTCGAGATATTCTTTTGTTCTGCTACAATTTCCCAATACTCTTATATACTAAAAACGCTACTGTTATTTCCCTGTTTGTCAAAAGTCAATAGGAATTACTTTGGAATTTGTAAACTGACCCGGTTATTTAACATACAAGTGTATGTACAAGGAAATGGGTAACAAAACACTTCCGTAAACGTTTATTTCAAACTTGTACCAGATGTACAAGTAAGTCTTTGTGACTGAGAAAGTACATTAACTGACTTTGTTACACAGGAAACGTTTTAGTTATAGTAGTTGTCCGCCAGGGGAGCTTTGGTTGACACCGCCTGCTTATTGCTGTCCACAGAGGGCTGTACGTGTAATATTTTATACTGATGAAGGAGATTTGTAATTATGTACAAGGTCTTATAACACATTGTAATTATGTTGTTTCAATGGAGCTTTGATATAATTGTTGTTTATTTCCTGAAAACGAACGATAGCCATAATGTCTACGGAGACAATATAAAGTAAATGATTAATGTTCCTTAGGAAAGGAAGTCTTCTAGGCTAACTATATCTGGAGGTATTTCCAGTAATGAAAGTATGGTTTTGAGGTTAATCCTGCCTTATAAGGCTGATTTTGGAAATTCTACACAATAATGACTAATAACACGTTTAGGAACCTTTATGTTTATTACCCCTCAATGTCATGATACCCACACAATTTGAGTTGCAATGTTTCATTTGTCAGTAGACCTTATTATGTCCAGTATGTTTCAAATTTGAGAGATAATCTTCCACACAACTCAATAATTGTAATTACTTTACAGGTTAATATCGGATATGTGGCGATCAAATTACTTTCTCTACTCCTTTTAAACTTTTATTGATCCATCTCCCTCACGTTAATTCTGATAAACATTCCATTGCTATTAATTGTTATGTAGGTACAAGGGAATATGGGAACAGAGTATTCATTGTCAAATATTTGAATGTTGGTTGTTATGTAATCATATTGTAAATGTATCTTCTAGACTTGACGACAAAACTTACCAACGATCTCAGTTTTAAACAGGTTAAGTATTGAAGTATTCAAATAAGAAATATCTCGGAAATGGCTCACTCTACCAAAATATATATCTGACAGAAAGTTTGTGTTTTACCAAGATCATCATCTTCTGTTCAGTAATATTTTGTCTGTTTTTACGTTTAGTCACTTCTACCTAAATCACATTAATGAAAATGACTTCTGACAACATTGAGAGAAAATTTAGAATGTACAGGACATTCGTCACGATAATACTTTAAAGATATGGCATATTAATAGGAATAATTATGAGCATTTCCATGAAATCACCATTTTCTAAAACACTTCATGTAAATGTTAGTAAGTGTTGAGGGATGTTATTGAAAATATACATTGTAGGGAGGTAAAAGACACGAGAGGTGAGTGACCGTATAGCAATGTGTCATTTGGTCTCCTTTGTCACGGACACATCTTGGTGTTTACAATTTAATCAAGTATTTTGTGTTTTTCTCTATGGTCAATATAATTTAGCAAATGTGTAGTTTATGTATTATTAAACTGAACTACATGTATATATACCTCTTCCTTTCACTGCTAATATCCATTAACAAGTCATACGATGTGATTGTTCATTTTGTACACATTCAATAATTCTGTATAACGTCCATTTACACATATACATATTTTACTTTGTAATGAAATAGCTTTGTACAATTTATTTATTATACTTCCTTATTAAGAGATGACAAAATGCAAGAAAGTAAGTTATTCTTGAGTTCCAACAATTAAGCAACATTTGGTGACGACCGTGTTTAATTGAATGTTACTACGATGTCTCCTGTAGCGACAAAGTTGCAGTCATGGGTTACAATAGATGATTCATTCAGAACTGATGCAGATGTGACTTTCTGTCAGGTTTGTAATAACGAGATCACATGTTCAATAAAGTCGCAACTCGACCAACATGTGTAGTGCCCTGTATACTAGGAATAAAGCAATACAAACACTGAAAGGCCAGTTCTTCTATCTCAAATACAAGAGTCTTCAAGTGCAGGGAATGTATTCTTCTATTACATATGCAATGTTATGTTTGTCATACAAGCTCCATGTAACTAAATATCGCGTATTTTTAGAGAAGTACTGTAGGAGATAGATACCTAACGATCCTTCTTTTGTTATACGAGGATACGCTGGAAAATGTGTGACGTCGTATAGGTAACAATTATGTATGGATCGCTGTTGACAAAACTACTGATGTGAAAGGACGATATGTTGGCAATATTGTGATTGGTAAGTTGGATGGAAAAGAACCCGCTACACTTTTCTGAATTCTTCGAAAATGTTGGTCAATAGTTTCGCTTCGTATTTATTGCAAAACCATGTAAACTTAAAGTTTTTGCTCAAAATATATTGTAGCCCGCTTTTGGTAAGACCAGTGCATTCAGAATGCTGCCATTTGTCACATTCAGTAGAAGTATCATCAACTATAACTTCCTGACAAGGGTCTATTTTACAGTTTTTTATTGTGCTATGAAAAATAAAATCAAATTTGAGTTTGATTTATGAGTCACTATGTTTACACTCAAACTTCATTTACTTGTTGTTGTATAATTGAAACGTTTTTCAAGATCATTCGATCTCATCCTCAGCTGTATGGTGACTAAATGAACCTTCCTCTTCTTCCACTACCACGGAGCTCCGATCACTTTGCCATCTGTAGTTAGGGGCAATAAGTTTTAATACTTCATTTAATGCCCGGATTTCAAAATTTATAACTTTATCACGGTTTTTGTTTGTGAATATTTTTTTCCCAAATATCCAATTCTATGGGTGTACTTAAAGATTTTAACAGTTTAATGTTGTGGCCAATGTTGTGGTTTTCTGTCCAAAAATGGTGTGAAACTGCAGATTTTTCTGTTTGTTTCAACTTAATGTTCCTCTGGTGTTTCCTTTTGCCTGGTTAACAAGTTTCTCTTAGTTTTTCCTATATAGCTTTTTTCACAGGTTTCACAATTAATCTGATAAATTCCTGATTTCAAATTTTTGGGGATTGTATTTTTAGTGGTTTATTTAGCAGGTTCTTCAGACTGAATTTGTTTTGAGGTGCTAGTTTTAAGTTTAATCTTTTGAAGATTCCTTCAAATTTTCTAAAAGACCATGGATGGTAGGTGAATTTTCTATATTGCGAATTTGTGTTAATAAGTGGTGTGAGAGTGGTATTTTTTGATCTTATCTTCAGTTTTTCTTTCCTCTTCATCATGTTCCTTATGATGGCTGGGTTGAATCCATTTAATACCGCTATGTCTTTTATGTGTTGTTGTTCTTTCAAAAATTCATCCTTACTCAGTGGGATGTTGTATAGCCGGTGAATTAGACTTCTAAAGGCAGCTAGTTCATGTGAAACTGGGTTGTATTCATTTTTCTTTATGTAATTATCTATGTGTGTGGGTTTCCTGTATATTCCAAAATCTACACCATGACGATTTCTAGTTATCTTGAGGTCCAAAAAGGGTAGGGTGTTGTCTCTTTCTACTTCCATAGTAAATTGGATGTGATTATCTTGCAGGTTTAGTAATTTTAGAGAATCTTCTCTAAGTTTTTCCGGAACGATAGCAAAAACATCATCAACATATCTCCGCCAAAATTTATAAATCTGTGGGAAGGCTTTACTATGTGTGTTTCAAAATAGCTCATGTATAGGTCAGCTAAAATAGGCGAAAGTGGGCTCCCCATAGCTAATCCTTTTGATTGTCTGTAGAATTTTTGGTTAAACATGAAGTAATTATTCGTTATGCATAAATCTGTAAGATTCATAATGTCATCTATTTCTCTGGGGTCCGTTGTAGTCTGAGTTAGCCATTTTTTGAGGAATGTAGGTATTTCTTCTACTGGAATGCTTGTAAAAAGTGCCTTAACGTCAAAAGAAACTAGTATGTGATTTTCTGGGATGTTGTATTTCTGTAGGTGATTTATCAATTCCAAGGAGTTTTTTATTCCCAAACTTTGAAATTTGTCTTATGATTTTAATTTTCTTACTAACCACTTTGCTATGTGGTATGTAGGTGAATTGATGCCATTGATGATGGGTCTCATGCTGTTGTCTTGTTTGTGGATTTTTGGCAGACAGTACAACCTTGGTAGTGTGATGTTGGAATATTTTAAGTTGTATTTTTCAGATGTACTTAATGTTTCTGTAATTGATAAAGCTTTATTAACAGAAGTGATACTTTTGGATAATGGATTTTTTTTTGGAGTTATTTCATATTCTGGACTGTCTAACATAAGGTTTACTCCCTGAATATAGTCTTCTGTCTCAATAATTACTAGAGAATTACCTTTGTCGGCTTTTAGGTATACCACAGGCTTCCTATTTAAATTTCTTATTGTTTTGTTGTAAGTTTTATTGTATATTGGGGATAACTGCTTTATTATATCCAGACATTCAATTTAGCTTTGTTTAAGTTTTCATTTTTTAGGTTATGTGTGGCTATTTCCATGTCGGCGATAAAATCGTCTTTATTATTTGAGACGTCAACACACGTATTGAAACCTTTCTGGAGTAATCTAATTTCATCGGTTGTAAACTTTTGTTGCGATAGGTTTATTACGTTAACTTGTTCTTTAAAATCCCTGTGTTTTGGCAATGAGGGTGTTCCAGTTGCCGTTCTTTTAACAGTTTGAATTTAATCAATTACAAAAACATTAAGTAAATAACATAGAACTTCGTAAATAATTACAAAGATTCTTCCCCAGTGTATGATATTACAGGTGGAGCCCTCTCTGGACAGCAATAAGCAGTCTGTTCTGCCCTTGCGGACAGTTACTATAACTAAAACATCGTCTGCTATATAACAAATTGACTCACGACCAACCGTTACACAAAGGTTTACTTGTCCGTCTGTTACAAATATGAAATAAACTTTTACGGAGAATACGTTCGTAGACTTTAGCATTAAGTTTCAAGTTATAAAAGCATTTATTTGAGCCTTTGACAAGTTAAGACACAGGATTATCATTCTTAAAACAAACTAAATTGAACTAGAAACAAACAGAACTGGAAAATCGTTTGCGATGAAATAAGTTTACTTAAGTTATATCCTTTGACGATATATTGGTTGCTGTACAGGAAAACACTACTGTGTAAGGATAATCCCTAGATCTACTAGGTTCCACAAGATATTTAGTAAACTCCTACTTCCAGAAGTACATACAGTGATAAATCCAAAATCATTAGATGAGGGACAGGGTCATCTGATTGTACCACTTGGAAAACAACAAAGGTGTGGCCTTTGCAAGAAAAATACAACGTAACAATGCCAAAATTGTAAAATTCCTTTACATACAAATTGATTTGCACAGTTTCATATACACTAAGTTATTGATAGAACTCACTAAAATGTGTTAGTCTGCTATTCCTTATTTGATTATATATTTACATATTGTATATTAAGCAAATAACTTTTTAAGACGTTTATAGGAAAATAAATCTAAATGTTGAAAGTGCACATTCATTTCTCATAAAACTATACATGTTAGGTACCTGTACCCTCTCGTTACCACTGGAACGGCCATTGTATATGACTCAATATATTTTTAAAATTATGAAAGTGGAATTATAGTTTATTTACACTCCAAATTCTGAGAAAGTCAGAATTTACATAAACTTTCAATTTGGACATTTTCCTTTTGAGTGTCACAATGTAATAACTTTTATATTCCGGTGTCTTTAATGACTGAGCAAAAAAATTTAATAAAGACTCCAATTGTTAGCGGGTAAGCATTGAAACATTTGGACAAGCAACAAGTAATAACTTGTAAACTATGCACTCTACAAAAGACATACTTAATTAAGAGTGAGTTTTAACAAGATCAGTGAGATTCTATCTCTTAAGGTTTATCTGTTACGTTAAAGTCATCCACAATGACGAACACTTCCGTCGCCATTACCACATATACATTTATACAGTATATGAAGAATTTACCATAAACCTCACTTAGAATTCTTGACCTCTGATATTTTGGTTATGTTCTTTACTCACACGGCGATCAGATTTATAGAAAGTCCTTTTTTTTTTACTTCTTTTTATTTCTGATGAATACGGGAGATTTCCACACTGAGCTTTGCTGTTTGCTCTAAGGATCAAAATGATGTAGCCAACTGTCATCAGCAGTAATTACGTTTGAAAGAAGCTCCGGATCTTCCTCTAACATTAATTTTAACTGCGTGCAGACTTGCAGGCGAATGTCCTTTTGTTCGGGAATTAACAGTCTTGGAACCCATCGCGCACAAACACGTCTCATGTGTGATGTTTCTGTCACCAACGTGTGGGTGGTATTCCTGGAAAGTTCAGTATGTCAGAAAGTGATCTTAAGGTAATTCGTCGATCCTCTCACACAATGGCAACAGCAGTGTTGATGTTTTCTTCCGTAGAAGCAGTAACTGGTGTACCGGGTTCACCTTACTTTGAAATTGATTGTCTCCCCTCTTTAAACACCTTAAAGCACCTTCGAGCTGTGCTGTGGGGAAGAACAGACTCTCCATAGGCCTCCTGTAACATTGTATAGTCCTCAACTGAAGATTTGTTGAGACGAAAGCAGAATTACGAAGCCGCACATTGCTCCTCGTGTGTTACCTTCATTGTAGCAGTCGGCGATACTGAATATGTCTGAACTTGCCTGGTTCTCACAGGCGGGAAGTAGGAGTACCAACAATGAAACTACTACGGCGTGTTTGTTTCTCATTAAGCTAACAGAATATAATAAGACTGAATTTTAGTGCGAAAAATTATGACAGTAAAAAATTATGATCATTGTTTATTGAAGACCCCTCGTAATTAGACAAATGAATGTCTAATATAAAAGATAAAATGTACAACTGTAATATTATAGAAACAGCCTCAGACACATTCGGGCTAAATTCTCTTTAATTTTCCTTAACTTGTAAGTCATAACCTGTAGACAAGCTTTTTGTACATCATAAGTCAAATATTGTCAAAAAGCATACTTTATGGCAACATAATTTATCTAATTGACGATTTTAGAAAATTTCTGTTGCTCTGTTTCAGTATCGAATATGACTATATCGTAAAAATGCTATTGTTATAAGTTCACAAGAATAGCACTGGGATTTAAAAGGTTGCATGAGCTGACCTGATTTTTAACATTTAACTATGACCTTCTACGATCTACAAATAAATGTGTGATGAAAGATTGTTGTATACGTCAATTTTTTTTTTTTAATTTGGAACAGATGGAGCCATCAGCCTTAGTGGTAACGTGGATTGAGAGTGAAACTCGTTAAATGTCTGCAGTGGACGATCTGTTAGTTACAGTGATTGTCCGCCAGGAGAGAAATTCCAGAACTGCAACCGGATCTGCAATTACTGTCCATAGATGGCTCCACAGGTAATACCTTCTACTGTGAATGATTATGTGTAATTATTTACAACCTTTGTAACACACTTTAGGTATTTTCTTTACATAAACCTTAAATTTAATCGCTTTTATTGCCTTTTAAGATACAGCAGGTTCAGTAAATAAATGGGATAGTTTCCAAAAAAAAAAAAAAAACTAATGTTAAATAACAAAGGAAGGCTTCTAATAAAAGTATATGTAGAACGTTTATTACTCAATCATAATGGTCAATATTTTTGGAAATGCTTCTGTTCCTTAGTTACCAATTTCATTTGAGCCTTAGGAATTTAACTCAACTGATGTTTGTTGCGTTGAGCTCATTTGACTATATATTCCTTACAATAAAATAGGAGAATAATGGATGTAGCTAGACTTCCAGTGATAGTTGTCCGTGCGTAATGGCTTTCAAATTTGATTTTTTTATATTTTAATGATATAACACTTTAGAAGCCTTTAGTTATGAAAAAAATTCAAACAAATAACAATAAATACCTCTTAAACGGTTTACTCTACAAAAAGTACACTTCATTTATCGTTTGTTTAATCGAGATCTTTACATTTTGGTAGTTTAATCAAAGTTGTTAGAGCTGTTTTGAAAAAATTAAACGAGTTCCAATAAATATTTTGTATTATGTGTAGTGTAAAGTACAATGAGTGTATATTCTACTTATTATGTACTTGGTACAGACAACAAAAGTAATTTACTTCACTCACTGTTCATTCTGTTTACTAACATATTTAGTTACTTTATTACTCAACATTCATCATTTTAAATTATTTTTAATTTGTTAATATGGTAATGTCAATAGCAAATGTAACGTGTACAGTTTTTGTAGTATTTGTTGATTACTTTAGACTGTTTCTACTTTTTCTAACACGTACATAGCACATAGAGAATGTATTGTATTACACCAAACATTTGATAACAAGATTTTACTGTCAAAATTAATTTTGAGACTTGTTAAATAAAACATGTGTTACATTTACATGACTTTCTCTGCTCTTTGTCTTATTCTCATATCTACTTCATGATATTAGAGATAAATATTTATGTAAAATGTTTTATTACATATATCCTTGTAAGTACAAAGGCAATAGGACAATACAGCAGTGTTTAAGTGATAGTGAAATATTTTATGTATTAGTACTTATGTGATGACTTTGAAATATCATTGTCTTTATAAAAACAAGAGAGTTTTTGGGAGAGTCAGAATTTACATAAAGTTTCAATGTGGACATTTTTCTTGTCGCAATTATTTTAAGAAGCACAACCCGAGTTTTGGTTTTAGAGTTGTTCTGTATACAGACAACATGGACGTTGTTAATCCGAGTTTTTCAGAGGTTCTCAAAACATGTATTTACAGTGAAGTCTTGATAGATAACAATACCTCCTCTACCTGCTATATGTAGTAGAGGACCAATCTTGTAACTTTGGTAGAAATCTGTACAGTTTGAATCATATCCTAAAAATACTGTACAGTTATAAAAGGTATAAAATAAGTGTAAGATGTTTACATTTAAACTTGTGAGGTTATCCTGTGTGCTCCCCATAAGGAACTCTGTCCACATATTTTGTATATCACAATTTTTAAGACGCTGTTCTACAACAATTTGGAGATCTTGGAGTTATATCTGTGTGTGAGTGTGTGTTGTAACCCATTACACATAAAGTAATCCGTTTTAATCACGTTATTTACACAAAAGGTTCACGAGAAGTATTTCCGATTACTCGTTAGACAGTTTTACGGCTTAGAGTATAACTTTACATGTGAAGTTGCTCCCATACGAGAATTATTTTCCGTTTTTCAAGGTTTCCGTCATATAAGTGGTCCGGTTTATGGTGGTTTTACTGTACATGGTAAGATTTCTACTGCACGAAGGCCATGATGAACAGAGCTTGGTCTAATAGCTCAGACTTATGGTGACTCGTTACTCATTATAAAATTTGTATGACTAAAAGTTATCATGATCCGAGCGAAGTGTGTAACAAAGAATGTACGAGATATCACCTACTCAGCTGTATAAACAGAGTCAAGTCGTTACTAAACCACACATTCACTTCATCATATTCAACATCTTACTGCAGTCACTTTATCTCAAATATATTTTATGGAGTCGTTAACCATTTCCGAGATATCTTTTATTTGTTTGACTCTCTTCAATACTTAAACTCTTCAAGAATGAAGTTGTAATTAAATTGCGTAGCAACTAACTCTAACTTTTCACAATGTTTTGAAGTTAACTGCATTCCCTTGTCCTTACATGATTGTTAACATCGGAGAAGTGTAATGCCAGTTCAACACATTCGATATTCCCTCATCCGTAAATTAATTACAGTTTTGGAGTTATAACGAACAATTTCCTCTTGGAGTTGAGGTATATTGGCCATAGTTATGAGGGAAATATAAAACTTTTGAAGTGTGTGAAAATTGCGTAATTCAACTGTCATTTGTGAATGATGAATAGAAAAGCTTCTAATTGTATTTATTAGTATATCTCGATATAAATTCCCAAAAAAACCACTCTGCAATTTACCAATGCATAATGAACAATAAACCCATGCTCAGTTTGAGAAAATACCTATATATCTAGTTAATTTAGAAGGCTTTCTTTCAGAAGCACAGTCAATTGTTTGCTCGACATTGCCTACATATATATTATAGCTACCGTTCCTTTTCAAGGAACAAACAACAATTAAAACTAAACCATATGTAAATTGCATAGTTCGAATGTATTACACAATTTCGTAACTAATTACAAAGTCTCTTTCTTAGTGTAAGATATTACTGGTGGGGCCCTCTCTGGACAGCAACAAGCGGTCTGTTCTCCCCCGGCGGACAATTACTATAACTAAAACGTCGTGTGCTATATGACAAATTCACTCACGACCAACCGTTACACAAAGGTTTATTAATCCAAATAATACGACATCACTTCAATACTTGTACTCAAGTATAATAGTAACATAGTATTGTCGTAATGATCAACAATGAGCTTAGAGACAGCAGTTTGCAAAGTTTGGAGACAATATTTCTTTTTAACATATGATTATACAATGAAATACTCCATTATGTATTATTTTGTATTTCAAAAGTAGTGACTTCAAGTAGAGAAGGAGTTCTTCAAATCAAGAAACCATACACAACATTTAGCTTGTAAATTTTTAAGAATAGCACTACAATTTAAAAGACAGCATGAGCTGATCACATTCTTAGTATTTAACTACGTCCTTCTCAAATCTACAACAAAATGCGTAATGAAACTGCTTCTGTTATTTTTTTTAATTTGGAGCCGACAGAATAATTATCTTCGTGTTAGGGCGGATTGGGAGTGTAACACGTTGTCTGGAGCAGACGATCTGTTAGTTATTGTGATTGTCCGCCAGTTTCTGTGCATAGATGGCACCACAGGTAATATCTTATACTAGGGAGGAATATATATAATTATTTACCAAGTTTTACAACATATAGTAAGACGGTACTCCACATAAAGCTTTGATTTAATTGTTCTTTACGACTTTAAAAGAAGTAGTAGCTACAGCGAAATCAGAGATAATTTCGAAGAAATAAATAATGTTGTGTAAGACAGTAAGTCATCTAAGGCACGTACATTTCGGCCATTTTTTCATCTAAGAGGTATATTAAAATGCAAAGTAATGCACTGGTTTATGTTAATGACTTTTTGCTGGAACTTGTGTCGGTTAATATAGTTCTAGATGATTTTAACGCATAGAGTTTATGGGAAGACCTGATAAGTCATACTGGTGTACCTCAAGTTTGAGAGGAAATCGTTGTTAGTTATTGAAATACTTGCTGCATTGTACTCGGGTGACTGTTTGATTCTTATTACAAAACCTTATTTATTTACGCACCCTTATGTCAATCGAAATATACGCTGTTATTATTTTGAACAAATATGAAATGTGCACATTTATGCAAAGTGTTTAGTTTTGTATAGTATATTGCATTAAGGACTTTTTCTTTTATTATTATTCCTTTGTTATTATTTTCCCTGCGATAAAATAGAATAAAGTAGGTAGCTAAGCCTATAGCGATAGTTAAATATTTTGAAACTAGTTACTACGTAATGGCCTTCAAATTTAACTTGTGTTGTACAGATTATTATTAAAAAATTAGATATTGAAAAACTGATATAACAAGAATTAGCTTGCAAAGGCCTTACACCACAAAAAATATATATTTGAGTTTATTGTTTGTTTTATCGAGATCTCTATATTAGGTAGTAAGATTTTGTCTGTCTCTTACAGTTTACCATTATGGTAATGTCCTAGGAATAGAGACACTATGACTACATTAACAGTTGAATAAAGTTTTCATTTGTTTTGTCTTGAAAATATTTTAGGGATACACTAAGTTCATAGAAATCCTTTAAACCATTTTTGAGAAAATGTTCGAAAATTCTCCAGATATAAGAGGCCTGGGGTCGAGATTTCCCTGAATATTTACGTGTCACATCCTTTAAATATACTGAGTATTTAGGCGACTTTTGTTGTAAGAGCTTTGCTGTTGGCAGATACAGAAATAAATAAATAAAAAGTGTGGTTGTGTATCTTGACTTTAAGTGATAGTCAAATGTTTAAAGAGCTAATCAGTATATGTCCGGGTTAAACCAAGTAATGTATTGCTTTCGGAGAAAACTGTAAATATTGGTAAATACAAACAATTAACAAGGATTGTGTCTTACATACATCCTGTGTTTTAACAACATCTATATTTTTGTTTATTAACATATTGTCTATCTCTTACAGGTGTAAAGGAACATTCATAATGAAGAGAACTTACAAATTTATTGCCAAAATATTCAACATGTGCATTTACCACATTTTAATATGTTTTAAATATTGATTAAATAATCGGCAAGTTAAATAAATTTATTAGAAAATAAAAGCTTTTCAAAAAATATTTCTAATTAAGTACCATAAGTGTTTTTCCTACTAATTGTGTATAAGACATTAGGAGAATACAGCAGTGTTTAAGTGATAGTCATTGTCAATATACATAATAATGACGGTATCTTCTGTTTCTCTTTTTTAGATATTTGCAGCATTCCTTTGTCACATTTGATCAAATGTTACATGTATTTTGATAATACACAAACTGACAAAAGTCTCTGAAGTCCTATTAATTCTGACTGAGTTCTAAATAACTTTCTTTAACTTGTAGTTCATGAGATATAGACAAGATCTTACTACATATAGATTTAGATTTCATTAACAACGATAATACTTGTCAACTTATTTTATCGTTACAATTGTTAAGATATTCTTTTGTTCTAGTCCAATTTCCCAATACTCTTATATACTAAAAACGCCAATGTTATTTTTGTGTTTGTCAAAAGTCAATAGTAATAACTTTGGAATTTGTAAACTGACCCGGTTATTTAACATACAAGTATATGTACAAGGAAATGGGTAACAAAACACTTCCGTAAACGTTTATTTCAAATTTGTACCAGATGGACAAGGAAGTCTTTGTCATTTGTGTCATTTGGTCTCCTTTGTCACGGACACATCTTGGTGTTTACAACTTTATCAAGTATTTTGTGTTTATTTCTATGGTCAATATAATTTAGCAAATGTGTAGTTTATGTATTATTAAACTGAACTACATGTATATATACCCCTTCCTTTTACTGCTAATATCCATTAACAAGACATACTATGTGATTGTTCATTTTGTAGACATTCAATAATTCTGTATAACGACCATTTACACATATACATATCTTACTTTGTAATTAAATTGTTTTGTAGCTCTATTTATTAGACTTGCTTATTACGGGATGTCAAAATGCAAGAAAGCAAGTTATTCTTGAATTCGAACATGTAAGCATCTTTTGGCAACCACCGTGAGTAATGGAACAACTCCTTAAACGTATATTTCATATTTGTAACAAACGGACAAGTAAACCTTTGTGTAACGGTTGGTCGTGAGTCAATTTGTTATATAGCAGACGATGTTTTAGTTATAGTAATTGTCCACCAGGGGAGAGCAGACCGCTTGTTGCTGTCCAGAGAGGGCTCCACCTGTAATATCTTACTCTGGGAAGGAGACTTTGTGATTATTAACAATGCTGTGTAAGACATTGTAATTATTTTCTTTACTTACACCTTATTTTTAATTGTTGTTTGTTGCCAGTAAACGAAGTTTTGCCGAAATATATATGGAGGTAATATCGAGTAAACATTTAATTGTGTGTCAGAAAAGAAGCCTTCTAAGCCAACTATATCACTACGAATTTCGGCTAATTTGACCATGGATATAATTTCAATTACTTTGCCAACGAACAAATCTTTTCCCGCAACAAACGTTTTCTTGGAACGTTCAATTAAAGCAATGCAACAGCAACTTGGAGGAATTTATCAGGAATTAAGGGCAATCACCAAAAGTTGGAAAGCCTAATAATACATATCGAAATTGTAAACCTTTGTGTTCTCAGTCGTGAATATGACGAACTGACCTTACACTGTCTAGTCCTAGTTCCGCCTTATTTGTCTTCAAATTTAATTGGAATAAACCTTAGCAATTCAGTAATTTCTATGTCGATGTAAGGTTAATCTGATAAAATATTAAGAATTTAATTTAGGCTTTTTAATCTCCTATGGTTGGTCATTTATACAAAAGTCACACTAATATAGAGATCTTCCGATGACATTCCAGAATAAGTTATGTCCATCATTCAACATGAATGTATTTGAGTGAATGTAAAGTATAAGTAGTGAATGTAAAACCTGTAACGAGATCTGACTTTGGTACAATTCTGTATGATCAAATCATGTAGTCAAAATGTTGTACCATTATAAAATAGAAATTGACAGAAATATACCAACTCCTACCTTCAGGAATTTAACCTTTATGTAATCTAAATTGACACAGCCTTTTCTTATTTTTTGGAAAGTATTATTCTTTTATTTGACAACTAATTATTTGATAAAGCAAAAGAATATTTAATATATAAAACAAAATGTACAACTCTAATATTCTACAAATAGGTTCAGATTCATTGAAAGTCAAATCTTGTTATAAAGGATATTATTTGGAGGTTTATTTAGTTAAGGATTCTGAGTCGTTTTGTTCTTTTGTGTCAATAACCAATAACTTTAAATCTTAAACACGTTAATGTTACTCTTGTAAACTAGTAAGAATAGCACCAGAACTTAACTGAGCTGACACAATTTTTAACATTTAATAATGGCCTCCCATATCTTCAACAAATTTCATAATGAAACTTCTTCTGTACACTTCTTTTCTTTTTTTCTTTTATTTCAGCAGATAGAATAATAAATATTAGTGTTAGGGCGGATTTAGAGTGTAACACGTTGAATGTCTACAGTAAATGATCTGTTAGTTATAGTGACTGTCCGCCAGGAGAGTTTTCAGAACAGCCAACCGAACTGGAATCGCTGCCCACAGAAGGCTCAACAGGTAATATCTTGTACTGCGAATGAATGGATGTAATTAATTACCAATTTTGATAAGACACTTTAATTATTTTCCTTACATAAAGCTAAGGTTTAATTTCTCTTTATTTTCTTAAAACAAACAACAGCTTCAGTGATTACACGGATACTTTTGAAAAAATAAATAATGCTCTGTGAGAAAAGAAGTCTCCTAAAGTGTATATATCTCGACCGGATTTGGCATCAGAGAGCATTCAACATTTCAATTTATAAGCCACTTATGTTCAGTTTTGTTGGAACTTGAAGCTATAACGTTCACAAAACCTGGATCTGTGTGTTCCTTAAGAATGTTATTTGAGTGTGAGAAGACTTGATAAGCAGTATGTCTCAAGTTTGAAAGGAAGTCGTTGGTAAGAAATATTTGCTGCGTTGATCTCACAAGACTTTTTAGACCTCTTTATAATCCTTTAAACATAATTATTATTTTCCTTGCAAGAAAAGATTTAGCTTTATATTTAAGAAATTTATACTTATTGAACAGTTCAAACAAATAACAAGAAATACCTCGAAAATGCTTTCAAGATTTTTATAGCATTTGTATTTAAATTAATTTAAGGTTGCGGCATTTTCACAGAAATCTTTGAAAACTCTTTTAATCAAATCTCTGAAAGTGGTCCATGTATAAGAGGTCTGTGGTCGAGATTTCCCTGAATATTTACGTGTCACATCCTTTAAATATACTGAGTATTTAGCCGACTTTTGTAAGAGCTTTGCTGTTGACAGATACAGAAATAAATAAAAAGTGTGGTTGTGTATCTTGACTTTAAGTGATAGTCAAATGTTTAAAGAGCTAATCAGTATATGTCCGGACTAATCCAAGTAATGTACTGCTTTCGGAGAAAACTGTAAATATTGGTAAATACAAACAATTAACAAGGATTGTGTGTTACATACATCCTGTGCTTTAACAACATCTACATTTTTGTTTATTAACATTTTGTCTATCTCTTAGAGATATAAAGGAACATTCAGAATGAAGAGAACTTACAAAGACATTCCCAAAATATTCAAGATATCCATTTGACTTGATGTCACACTGTCTTACATATTTGGGAGTTTAATAAACATTGTTACCAGCATTTTTGAGAAACTAAACAATTTCTATAAATATTTTACATAAAGTGTAGTGTGAAGTACAGTAAGTGTATTTTCTACTTATTATGTACTTGGTACAGACAACAAAAGTAATTTACTTCATTCACTGTTCATTCTGTTTACTAAGATATTTAGTTACTTTATTACTCAACATTCATCATTTTGGAAATTTGAACTTAATCCGCATTATTTTTATTATTTATCCACTTTATCTATTCTTATTTCCCCTGTGACATTTAAATCTGCAAATTCAAATACAATCATCTTTGATAGATTGAGTCAACATGAAAAATTAAGTGCCATGGCCGGGATTTGAACCACGGATCTGCTGGTTTCGTCTAGTCACTCCAACTCATTGAGCTACAATGTCCAGCACGCCGTCCTGACATTAACTAAAAGATCCGTGGTTCAGATACCGGCCATGGCACTTAATTTTTCATGTTGACTCAATGTATCAAAAGCCTAGCCTATATATGACTAGTGTGAAGAAATGATTAATATCCTTCAATTAAGTGAGACAGCTATCTTTATTGATTTTATGTAACATCTGTAACACCTTTCTTTTGCTTTTCCTTGCTCTGGACCATACACTTGTATTACTGTAATGTAACATTTCTGTATTTTAAATCACATCATTATTATTCTTTCATTAATAAATGTATATGATGTGATTATCCTTCTCCACTTCATATCTAACGTTATAGCAATCCTTGCTCTTTCATATTCTATGTCTACTCTACTATAGAAAGACATGTAGTTGTTCTGTTTCCTTTTAGTTTCTGTCAATACTGCTATATTTATTTGCTTTTTTTTTTTAACTTCTCTCACACTCATATTCCTTTTAAACTTATAACTAATATTGAAAGACTAAAACAAATAACAAGAAATATCTAACAAATGCTTCGCTACACAACAAATATATTTAATATTGTTTGTTTAATTGAGATTTGTAATTCCATGAAATGATTTTGTAAGTCTCTTACTATTTACCACATTCCCAGATGATTCAAGATACACATTTCATTTATCTTGACAACATCCACAACAGATTCTCCTGTAAAGATCTTTTTACAAGATTGAAGGTATTAACGCTTCCTTGCATGTATATATCCTCGATCCTAAAATTCTTTGGATGCAATCGTGCCTTATTTGCAACAAATAATGTAAATCACAGAATAAACCCTAGACAAAAGTATAATATCCATTATCCCAGTGCTAAACTTTCTTGCTTCCAGAAAGGTGTGTATTATGAAACTATCAAATTATCTGGCGCACTTCCTAATGTTCTTAAAGAAAAAATTAATAACTTCGGTGCTTTTGAAAAAGCCGTTAGAGAGTACGTTTGCTCAAAATCTTTTTATTCTGTACAAGATTATCTGAATGACAAATTATCCTGTATCTAACTGTTCCAATGACAAATCATTACCAATAAACCTTTTATGCATGTTGAACGTTTAATTTTTAATGTATACGTATTTGAGAAATAACAGGAATGCAAAAAGTTTGAGATGTACTGGCACAAGCCAAGGGAAAGCTGAATTAAGAAGTGTTTGATTTTTTATCATATATAATTATCCCTGCTTTGTTTTCCATAATGTTGTTCATATTGCCTGTATACTATAATATGTGTCTTATGTTAACTTTTGTACATATATATGCTATTAAACTTTATACCTCTGGACATGTTCAATGTTCACAGCCTTTTTCTGGCTACAAGTGAACCTACTGAACGCAAGTCAATCTAATCTAATCTAAAACCTGTACCGAGATCTGACTTTGGTAAAACTATGTATGATCAAATCATGTAGTCTAAATAATTATAAATAGAATTTGACTAAAGTATTAGACGAACTTCCTACCTCTAGATACTTAATCTTTACATAAATTAAAACGTGATACCTGATTCTTAATTTTAGGAAAAACATTTTTTTCTATTTAACTGTAATGTTTCGTTGACACTAATATTTAATATAAAAGTCAAAATATACAATTGTAATATTCTGGAAATACTCTCAGATTCATTCCGACTAAAATCTCCTAAATTTTCCTTAAGTTGTAGATTATAATATGCGGACAAGCTTTTAATACATAAAAACTTAAATATTTTGAAAAAAATCTAATTTATAGCAACCGAATTTATCTAACTAAAGATTTCCGAAGCCTTTGTGGTTCTACTTCAATATCTAACGTGTTAAATACCTGCAGGAGGCGATCTATTAGTTACAGTGACTGTCGACAGGAGAGAAATTGCAGAACTGACAACCACCTGACAACAACCAGAGATGGCGCCACAGGTAATATCTTATACTAATTTTCATTATGAATATTTATTTACTAAATTTTATAACACACTTTAAGTTTGCTCCTTGCATAAATGTTTGATTAAGTTGTTCTTTATTTCGTTAAAAGAAAGAGCAACATTAATGAATGCTGCGATAGTAATAAAGAAATAAGTAATTTTCTGTAAGCAAACACGTCTTCAAAAGTATTTACATTTTGAGCGTTGTTTCCTTTCTAACGTATATATATATGCCCTGGGCCACTTTCCACGGCAGTGGAGGGAGGCTCGGGTGATTTGCATTTTGAAGCCCGGTAAAAATCCGGCTCTCCCCGCCAGTTACCGCTCCATTAGCCTCCTGTCAGTCCTCTCGAAAGTTTTCGAGAGGCTTGTTTTAGCCCGCTTGTCGCCCCTACTGGGGGACATTCAAGCTATTCCTCCCCATCAGTTTGGTTTTCGTCCTGGGCACTCGACATCACAGCAGTTGCTCCGTCTGGTGGAGGCCGCTGCCCTGGGTTTCCAGGAAAGGGCATTCACTGCGGCGGTATCTCTGGATGTCGAGAAGGCCTTCTCTACCACCTGGCATGCAGGCCTCCTACACAAACTAATCACACTGGGGCTTTCTGCACACATGATACACATCTTACACTCATTCCTTAAACACAGACATTTCACAGTTGTTGTGGCGGGAAAGCTTTCTACCAGACGACCCATCAGAGGAGGCGTCCCAGAAGGCTCTGTCTTATCCCCTACACTCTTTAGCGTGTACGTGGCGGATCTCCCCACGGAGCAACACGTCAACATTGCCCAATATGCGGACGACGTGTTATTATACAACACAAACAGAAACGCACGCAGAGCCTTCAACCCAACACAGCGACACCTAAGCCTCATTCATGATTGGTGTAGGCTTTGGCGATTGTCTATCAACCCAGAGAAAAGCCAAGCCATACTCTTCACTAAGCGTCACTTTCCCGCCAACCTCCCCGCCTTTAATTATTCTGGCAGAAGGATAGAGTGGACAAATTCTCTAAAATACTTAGGTGTAAAGCTGGACAAGGGCCTAACTTTTCGGGGTCACATCCAGGAGGTGTCTCATCGGGCATGCGGAGCTTCGGCTTCGTTATACCCCATGATGCGCTCAGGAATGCCGACACCCCTTAAGTTGCGCCTTTTTCAGGTTTTAATTCTTCCAATCATGCTTTATGCTTGTGAGATCTGGGGCATGGCCGCAGGATCCAATCTGCGTCAAATTCAGCGTGTACAAAATAGATGTCTCAGGGCCATCTATTCTGTTTGCTGGAGGTTTCCCGTGAGATACCTTCATGAAGCCTCATCTCTCCACTATGTGGAAGATGTCATTAGGCGCCGGGCCACAAAATTCTACGCGAGTTTGCCTCAACATCAGAGCGCCCTGGTTAGGTCTCTAGGGAACTACAGAGCAACCGAAAGACGCTACAAGCTATACCGGCTTCCCCGCATGGCATGCGGGCACACCCGGTAACAATAGAGCACTTATTTCAACCTAAAATTACTACTGTTTGAATTTAATAGACATTCTAAATTAAACTCTTCCTGAAAATTATCACACCAGCGGTGCTAACATAGCGTTGCACCCGAGTTGGCTACCATGAGGAGCTACGGCTACCTCCCTTCTTTTCATCTACATTATCTTAAACCACCAACCTGCAAAACCCCACATTTCCTGTCATTAAGTGGTTAAGTCCGTATAGGACAGGTACACGAATGACACACATCGCGCTGACCCTCAGTCAGCCGCCAGCTACTTGAATGAATGAATGAATGAATGAATGAATGAATGAATGAATGAATGAATGAATGAATGAATGAATGAATGTAACGTATATACAAATCCCTACGTCACCAAACCTTCTTTTCTATTTTGTTGGAACCTGTATCTATCATGATCAATATACTCAGAAATAATCTTTATAATTTCACTTGAGTCATTAGCGCAATTAGTGTTTGCGAGAAGACTTGAGAATCGATATCAGAATAACTCAAGTTTGAGAGGTTCGTTGTTGATTAACGAAATACTGCATACATTCACAGAATTACTTAGTTTTATAAAGATTTATTTACGGGCCTTATGACGATATATACAGTTTGTGTGTAATACAATACTTGTGTTACTGTATGTAGTAGAGATGGTACAGTACTGAACTCTCGGAGGTATACCTGACAGTTGACTGATCAACTATTTGAAGTAAGTTGTCAATCTTATCCCTAAAACTAGAACTATTCAACTATTACATCTGCTCAACTATCAATAACTTTACTATTAGTGTGATAAAAAGAACAAATGTAAGATGTACTGCGTCACATACATTTTAAACGGAATAGATATTTTTATACCCAAGTATCTACAAAATATGCGTTAAACAACCAGCATACATTTTTCTTGTGCAAGTTGGAATTTTTAAATTAAACTTTTCAACTCATTAACTTTTTGGAAGTCTTCTTGCAGATGCAGGTTCTTTCTAATTCTTCTAAGTGTTGTGAATTATATTACGAAAATATAGGCATATATTATTTTAAGGCGCTGTTAAATAAAGAATTATGATAATTGATTTCAAGTCATAATTTTTCGCATTAAAGTTCAATCTTATTATATCCTGTTAGCTTAATGTGAAACAAACACGCCGTAGTAGTTTCATTTTTGGTACTCCTGGTTCCCGCCTGTGAGAAACAGGCAAGTTCAGACATGTTCAGTGCCTCCTACCACTGCAATGGAGGTAACATGCAGTTAAATTTGATGTTAGAGGAAGATCCGGAGTTTATTTCAAACGTAATCATTGCTGATGAAACTTGGCTACATCATTTTGATCCTGAGAGCAAACAGCAAAGCTCAGTGTAGAAATCTCCTTCATCACCGACCCCCCAAAAAGCAAAAGTGGTTGCTTCTGCTGGGAAAGCTATGGTCATCTCATTCTTTGATATTCATGGAATGGTTTATCAGCATGTTGTACCTGCACACATATCAGTAACTGGAGAATTCTACAGGGATGTTCTGAAAACATTGCAAGTCCATGTCAGGCGCAAAAGACCACATTTCCGTGAAGCAGGCTGGATGCGGCACCACGATAATGCGCGGCCGCGTATTGCCAATGTTGTTGCTGAATATCTTGCAAAAATCCCTTACTCTTCCGATAGTCCAGATTTAGCCCCATGTGACTTTTTTCTATTCCCTAATTTGAAGAAACGCCTTTAGGAAGCATTATCCATCATCAGAAGCAGTGGTGAAGACTGCGGAGGCGATTTTGAATGATCTCCCAAAATTGGTTTCCAGCATGTCTTTGAAGACTGGCAGAAACGCTGGGACAAGTGCATCGCATTCAGGGGACACCATTATGAGGATGAGTAAAGGTATTGTGACGTAGACGGCGATCTCACGTTGCCGATCGATAATGCGCACTGGCGTTGGTGGCGGGGGGGACGCAAGGGGTGGTACCTCCTCCTACCGCGCGAAGGTGCTCGAAGGCTCCAGAATGATTTCCCCCTCCATAATGGAAGAATCGGGAGGTTTCGGGGCGATCGATACAACCGAGGCGACGGTTAGTTGAGTGGAGGACGTCGCGGTGTGCGGACGTGTAGTTAGTTAAGTGAGTGACCGTGAGCCGGGCGGATGTGTAGTTGAGTTGAGTGAATGGGTAAAGACGAACTGTCAAGGTTGAATGGTGTAAATTAGATTGCAATTGTGTACGTGCATCGGATCGGTAACGGACAAACTGGTAAATCGTAATTGTGTACATTAAACTGTAATTGGAATAAGCTGAAAATAAAGAACATTGTTGAGTTTGTGTAATTGGACTTTCTATTTCACGAGCCCACAAAGTCACAACTGGTGTCAGGAGTGGGATATAACACAATGGAGGCAGCATTAGAAAAGATTTTAGCGGAACTGAAACAAATGAGGACGGCCAACGACAACATCACCGAGAAGATGGAAGAAATGAAGGCCGAATTAACAACAGAAACGGAAGCGGCAAATAACCACCTGGCCGCAGAGCTGAAACAAATGAAGACGGCCAACGACAACATCACCGAGAAGATGGAAGAAATAAAGGCCGAGTTAACCACAGAAATGAGAGCCGCGAACGGCAGTCTGGCCACGGAAATAAAGGCGGCGAACGAGGCTCTCGCCGCAAGGTTTGAGGAACGGTTGGCCGGCGTGAGGGATGACGTCACGAATCTGGGTAAGCGGATGGGTCAACTAGACGACCGCCTTAATGATTTAGAGGAAAAGGCCGACAACATCGCCAAACCCCTCACCCGCCTGACAGAGGAACACCGACCTTATGTGTGGACGGAGGCTGCCGAAGATGCTTTCCAGCACCTGAAGGAAACCCTGTGCAGTGCTACAATTTTGGGTCTCCCACAACCAGGTGGCGCCTTCATTGTGGACTCCGACGCTAGCGACCATTGCATTGGAGGTGTCCTATCGCAGATCCAGGACGGACATGAGCGGGTGATAGCCTACTACAGCAAGACGCTATCCAAGGCAGAGAAGAACCACTGCGTCACCCGACGGGAGTTACTGGCGGTAGTAAAGACATTGGAGCACTTCCACAAGTACCTGTACGGTCAGCCATTCCACCTGAGGACTGACCATTCCGCAGAAACCCGGCTATTGAGCTTTAAGAACCTGGAAGGCCAGACAGCATGTTGGGTCCAGAGGCTGCAGGAGTACGACTTCACTTTGAAACATCGTAGAGGGAAGAGCCACGATAACGCTGACGCCATGTCCCGAAGACCCTGCCCAGAAGAGTGCGGCCAGTGCATAAGAGTGGAAGAGAAGGAGCGTGCCGCAGCAGTCCGAGTAGTTGTGGCAGTGCCTGCTGAAGGCTGGGATAGCGCAGGCCTGAGGAGGGAGCAGCTGGCGGACGCAGACTTGGGGCCACTCTTAAGGGAAGTGGAGGCAGGGACGAGACCAACCTGGGAGGACATCGCACCGAGGAGCGCCATCTACAAGTCGTACTGGGCCCAATGGGAATCGTTGAAGACCAGAGAGGGCGTGCTCTTCCGGGTGTGGGAACCACCCGATGGGAAGACGCAGAGAGATCAGTTGGTACTTCCCCGGAGTAAGGTACTGGAAGTCTTGGAAAAATTGCACGCTGGTACTTCAGGAGGACACCTGGGAGCGAACTGAACGATTGACAAACTACGGCATCGCTACTACTTGCTGTGACTCCGAGCAGATGCTGGTGGTGCACCTGGAGCGTCTAGCCCGCTAGGATGGTGCTGTTTGGGACGACCAGCCTTGAGGAGGAAGCAGTGTGACGTAGACGGCGAACTCGCGTTGCCGATCGATAATGCGGACTGGCGGTGGTGGCGGGGGGGAAGCAAGGGGTGGCACCTCCTCCTACCGCGCGAAGGTGTTCGAAGGCTCCAGAATGATTTCCCTCTCCATAATGGAATAATCGGGAGGTTTCGGGGCGATCGATACAACCGAGGCGTCGGTTAGTTGAGTGGAGGACGTCGCGGTGTGCGGACGTGTAGTTAGTTAACTGAGTGACCGTGAGCCGGGCGGACGTGTAGTTGAGTTGAGTGAACGGGTAAAGACGAACTGGCAAGATTGAATGGTGTAAATGAAATTGCAATTGTGTACGTGCATCGGAACGGTAACGGACAAACTGGTAAATCGTAATTGTGTACATTAAACTGTAATTGGAATAAGCTGAAAATAAAGAACATTGTTGAGTTTGTGTAATTTGACTTTTTATTTCACGAGCCCACAAAGTCACAGTATGTTGTCAAAAACATTGTGATCATTCTTCATTTAACAGCCCTGCATTTTCCAGCAATGGCAGGTGATCAGAATTAGTGGATAAGGTATCCTTTCCAGAAAAGAGGACTTAAGCAGCATCACTCTTAGCGTTTCGGAAAAAGAACAGGAAAAACTAATGCAGTTACTTAACAACAAACGATGGAAGTTTGTATATCAGAAAGAAACCTACCAATGCAGAAATTGACTTAAGAGTAAAAATAACCGACGTTTAGCCCAGCCTAACTGAGCTTATTCAAACAAAAACAGTTGCATTGTTCACAGAACATTCCAATTAATAATGTTTCAAGGTTTTTCCACATAAACTGATTCTTTTTGGTAACGCAACACTAACTTTGCTGAAATGGTCAAATGTTGGATTCAGAACATCATGAGTAATCTTTTTATATGTACAAATGGAAAATAAATTCATGTTTCTAACATGTTGTGTGTAATGTTATTAATCCTTGGGTAATCCAAAGAATGTGATATTTCAAAATTGACTGACGTAAGGCTAAAATTAAATAAAAGTCTAGTTGGGAAAAGTTGTTTAAAATGTACTTCAAAGTGAAAAAATAATGAATTTTAATAAATAAGGCTTAATATGTATACATTTATTTTGTTTAACTTTAATTTTTTAATTTATTATTAATATACAAGGAAATATCTTAAATTATCCATACCGAGACTTTGTGGGTTCGAAGAATTAAAGTCCAAGTTACAGAAACTCAAAATGTTCCTTATTTCCGTAGAAACACACTTTGTTCAAGCCTTACAGTAGCAGAATTACGTAACATACACAGATACAATTTTCCAAAGTCTCCGTACACAAACAAAAGAGTTCACATTCAAAACACAGTTGTACGCACACGTAGTTCCATTTAGACTGTCTCTCTCTCTCTTTCTCTCTCTCTCTCTCTCTCTCTCTCTCTCTCTCTCTCTCTCTCTCTCTCTCTCTCTCTCTCTCTCTCTCTCCACTAGCGAGTCCGGCTTTGTTACATACCTCTACTGATTCTTTTAGACGTTTGTGGAATGTTTTGTAACAAACAGGATGGCACTAGGTGAAACAGGAAATTTCCGGTCATCTAATGTTATCTGTTCCCGTAAACTTTTATCTCCGCTTCGCTTTACCTGTCCTTTTGTGTGCGCTGGCCGCCAGTTGTAACAATGGTTTCGCGTCACTATTTAATTCTGTCTTAATTCTTTATAATGTTCTTTAAGTTGTAAATCATTACTTATGTGCAAGCTTTCAGTAAACAAAAATTCAAACTCGTAAACCCAGAATTTATGTGAACTTATTTTATTGAATTTTCCATTTTCAAAGACTTAGGAGCTTGCGGTTCAATTGTTCAATACAGTTATATCTTAAAAATGCTAATTCTATTCTGGTAAGTACACAATAATAACTGTAATTGTAAAGGCAGAATGAGCTGTCATTTAACTATGTCCTTCTTGTATCTTGTAGAGTAAAGTAAACGTTTGTTTTTAATTTGGAGCAGATGGAAAACCAAGCAATAGTGAAAATTCGGATTGAGAAATGATGGTGAATCTCGCGCATTAAAGTCACTTGTTACATAGCAAACGATACCTTCTTATAATTGTCATTGAAGAGAAATAGCAAACAAAAGCAATCCTTCCGAGAGATGGCTCTTCTGGTAATATCCTATACTGAGAAAGAAAGTATTGAATTATTTTAGAAGTTTTATAGCATACTACAGTCGTTTTGTTTTACATAAAGCTAGGATTTCACTGTACTTTGTTGTGCTAAAATAAACAGAAGCTACAACTGACACTGTGATTCTGTCAAATGAATAAGTTATTATATGTAAGAAAGAAAGTCTTCTAATATAAGTATATCATAAAGCATTTTGCTATATTTTAAGTATGTCAGCAATTCCCAGAAATATGCTATTAGGTTTTGTTGCAACTTGTGTACTATAATAATAACTAACACATTTTTGCTGTTTCTGACGAATATCTTATGAGCCATACGATTTTAAAGCAATGTGGGAAGACTTCATAAACATTTCCAATGTATCACATATTTGAGATGTTAAGTCAGTTATTGTGATTAACTTACTGATGATTATCTGTGACTCGCATCACCTTCTTATAAAACTTTATTTATCCGGGTGCTTCTTATTTATCGAAATATAATCGTCATTATTCATTTTCTTTTGTCTGCAAGCGAAAAGAGGGAAACAGTGATCTTTTAGCGACAGTTAAATATTTTAAAGCTGGTCGCTACGTAACGGCTTTGAAATTAGATTTTATTTGTTTGTAGCTTAGCTATAAAAAATAAATATGGCTTTCTATTTGACAAATGTGTATGTTTGTTATTCAAATATTCAAGCAAATAACAACAAATATCTATCAAATACTTCAAATAACAACAAGTAGGTATATTTGATATCAGTTCTTTGGTTTTATTGAAATCTCTATATTCCAACGTCCATTAATGATACAGAAACAAATGATAAGTACATGAGTAAATAGATAAACTAAAAATGTGTTTGAGAACCTGCAGGAATACAGGACACTTTAAGTATTTGTCAAATATTTAAAGAACTAGTCACTATGTCTTAGCTTTATCACGTCCAGGACAAAACAAATGACATATTGCTATCTGAGAAATGTTTAAATATTGTAAAATACAAACAATTAACAAGGATTGTGTGTTACATACATCCTGTGTTTTAACAAGATCTACATTTTTGTCTGTCATTTGTCTATTTATGAGAGTTAAACAAAAGTCGTTCAGAGTAAAGAGAACACATTCACAGAATATTTAACATAGACATTTTATTTTTCATCTACTTTTATATAGTAATTTAATGAAGTAATTGGAGCTGTTTCTGGGAAAATAAAACATTTTGTATTTTCTACTTACTGTGTAATTGGCACAGACAACAAAAGTAATTTACTTCATTCACTGTTCATTCTGTTTACTAACATATTTAGTTACTTTATTACTCAACATTCACCATTTTAAATTATTTTTAATTTCTTAATATGGTAATGTCAATTACAAATTTAACGTATACAGTTTCTGTAGTATTTGTTAGTTACTTTAGACTGTTTTTACATTCGTCATCAGGCAATTCAGAATTATTTTTAACTCTATCAGAATCAGTCACACATATTTCATATTTACACTACTTACACTCTATTAGCATATATTTAAATGTAGTATAGTTGAGGTACAACAGCAAGTTGAGTGAGTGACAACATCTTTTATCAAATTCTTCCTTGTTGTACTAGATACACTATGTATGACCAGACCTTTAACACTTCAACGTTCAGTCGACTAACTCGTAAATGTAATTAGCGATTTTCAAACTCCTTGTTCTTCTAGTTCAGTTATCTAACATTTATATTTATAAAAGGGTAAGTACTATTCTTGTAAGTTTATAAGAATAACATTGGAATTTCAAAGACATGATGGGCTGACTCGATTTGTAACATTTAATAAACTCCTTGTATCTGTAAAGAAATAGCGATAGACGTTTATGTTAAATTTGGAGCAGATGGAAGAATAAACTCTAGAGCAAAGTTGGATTGAAAATGTACTGTATGTGTAACACGTTAAATGCATTTGTTCGATCTCTTAGTTATAGTGATGTCCGCCAGGAGCGCATTTTTAATTGGATATTCATGAAACTAGACCAAACGGCAATAACTGTCCAGAGATGGCTCTGCCGGTCATTTCTTGTACTGGCGGAATATATGTGTAATTATATACAAAGTTTTAAGATATATTGTAATTATCTTTTCCACATGTAGCTTTTCTATTATTATTCCTTATTGGTTGAAATAAACAGCAGCCTCAAGAAATACAGAGGCAATAGGAAAGAAATAACTAACACTGGTAGAGAAGGGATGTCTTCGAAAATGTTTATATATCAACAATTTTCGCGGTTAGATTTATGGGTTCATTGACTATCAATTTTCTAAATTTTGCAATTTTGATCGAACTTTTATAGCAATCAACACATTTGAAAATGCCTCTATTTCTTATTCAACAATGTTCGAGATTGGATTATAACGTGGGAACATGTTTGTAAGTATTTCCAATCCATTTTATGTTTGGGAGGAAGTGTTGGCCTTATTGCTATACCCTTACTGACCTGTCAGCAATAGTTACATGTTTTTAAGCTGGTCGCTATGTAATGATCTTGAATTATTATATCTGCTCAGTTTCCAATAAGTGTGTAATAACAGTAAGAACTGTATTTTGTATTAAGTAACAGAATTTTTAAGTGGAATAGTACAAATACAGTATAAAAATCATTCTTTGCCATTTGTATTTCTTTTAACTTGGTTTCCAATCATTATCTTTCTTTTAAAGTGTTCCATAAAATGTAGTTTCTTTATTTATCTAATTGTCAATTACATTCCCAAACATTACCTACTAATCCTTTAAGACAAATATTATATCTTTTGAAACATTTTGTATTGGTCTTCATTTATAAAGATTACATTTTACGTTTAAAATATTATAATTTTATAACAAGTTTTAAAATTTCTTTCTTTTTAAATGGTTGTTAAATAATATGATACTGTGACTTTTTGGGTTCGTGACATTAAACGTCCAGGTCACAAACACTAAAAATTGCTCTTTATTTACGTAGAAACCAATCTGACAGTCCCGAATTACGTCACGTACATATAAAACTTGCAAGGTCATCGACTACAAGAGAGTTCACTTTTACAGCTGTTCACGCGCACCGACTGACTGACTCTGGCGGGCGGCGGCTCTCTTTTTATAGCTTACTCTCTTTTCCGGAATGTTCTCAATCAAGACGGCGCTACAATTCCGTCTCTTTCCCCAACCCTCCGTACTGCAGTGCCCGTCTCTTTGAACTTTTCGTCCGCGCCGCCTCGAATCATAACGCGTTCGCTACAATACTGTAATTGTGTTTTTGTTCTCGGATAAATTACAAGGATATTTTTTTTTAAAATGCCTCTCGTGGAACTTCTGATATAAGATACTAAAATTCACAGCTAAAATTCTAATAACTCAAAAAATGAAAGAGATGTCACATTGAAGTTTAAAATAACCTAATGTTTATATAGGACAACTGAGACGATAAATGTTCTCTAATCCTAAAAAATGTTATATTTATTAGTTAATTCCCTCAATAAAGATATAGATATTCAAAATGAGGAGGTGTACCATCCTGCTGATACGTCACATAGAAGGACAAATTTCCCAAGAAGTCAGGTACTTCACGGTTAACAAAATGACAATACATTACAGCAGTAATTATACCTTCATGTCTACCTTTACATCAGCTACTGACATATTTGTTAATTTTAAAGAGACACAACTAAATAACAATCTACATTCATTTTGTATTTGAAGTTTTAAGTCACTTTGGAACTAGAATACCTACACATAGAATTACATTTGGTAATCTATTTCCTTGCAGAGCTCATAACGTGAAATATCATTAATTTAAACATTCTTTTACTCGTAGTGTTACAATTTTATAAAAAGTGGTTTTAATAGAGATTACTTCATTTATTGAAGTAAACCAAAGTATAAAAGAAGTGTAGGGTGTTTGCATTTAAACTTGTGAGGTTATCCTGTGTGCTCCCCATAAGGAACTCTGTCCACATATTTTGTATATCACAATTTTTAAGACGCTGTACCACAACAATTTGGAGATCTTGGAGTTATATCTGTGTGTGAGTGTGTGTTGTAACCCATTACACATAAAGTAATCCGTTTTAATCACGTTATTTACACAAAAGGTTCCCGAGAAGTAGTTCCGTTTACTCGTTAGACAGTTTTACGACTTAGAGTATAACTTTACATGTGAAGTTGCTCCGTTACGAGAATTATTTTACGTATTTCCAGGTTTCCTTCATATTCGTGGTTCGTTTTATGGAGGTTTTACTCTGTATGTGAAGATTTCTACTGCACGAAGGCCATGATGAACAGAGCTTGGTGTAATAACTCAGACTTATGGTGACTCGTTACTCATTATAAAATTTGTATGACTAAAAGTTGTCATGATCCGAGCGAAGTGTGTAACAGAGAATGTACGAGATATCACCTACTCAGCTGTATAAACAGAGTCAAGTCGTTACTAAACCATACATTCACTTCATTTCATCATATTCAACATCTTACTGCACTCACTTTATCTCAAATATATTTTATGGAGTCGTTAACCATTTCCGAGATATCTTTTATTTGTTTGATTCTCTTCAATACTTAAACTGCTCAAGTATGATGACGTTATTTACGTAGCAACTAGCTTTAACATTTCATAATGTTTTGAAGTTTACTGCATTGCCTTGTACCTACACGATTGTTAACATCGTAGAAGTGTAACGCCAGTTCAGCACATTCGATATTCCATCATCTGTAAATTAATTACAGTTTTAGAGTTATAACGAACAATGTCCTCTTGCAGTTGAGATATATTGGTCATAACATAAGCACTTAGATGTGTGTTATAATTGTGTTAATCAACTGTCATTTGTGATTGATGAATAGAAAAGTTTTGAACTGTGTTTATTAATTTAACTGGATATAAAATCACACAAAACCATTTTCAATATTCGATTGTGTAATGGACAATAAACCAATGCCTAGGTTTGAAGAAATGTCTACACATATAGTTAGTTCTGAAGGCTTTCTTTCAGAAGCACAGTTTACTGTTTGCTCGATATTGCTTACATATACATTTCAGCTACCGCTATTTTAAAGGGAATAAATAACATTTAAAACTAAGCTGTATGTAAATAACACAGTTATAATCTACTATATAATTTTGTACATAATTACAAAACCTCCTCCCCAGTGTAAGGTATTACAGGTGGAGCCCTCTTTGGACAGCAATAAGCGGTCTGCTCTCTCCTGGCGGACAATTACTATAACTAAAACATCGTCTGCTATATAACAAATTGACTGACGACCAACCGTTACACAAAGGTTTATTAATCCAACTAATACATCACTTCAATACTTGTACTTAAATATAACAGTAACATGCTATTGTCGTAATGATCAACAATGACCTTAGAGACAGCAGTTTACAAAGCTTGGAGACAAGATTTCCTTTTAAGAGATGATTATACAATGAAATACTCCATTATGTATTATTTTGTATTTCCAAACAAGTAACTTCAAGTAGAGAAGGAGTTCTTCAAGCCAAGAAACCACACAATATTTAGCTTTTTGTTTATTATTAGGATTATTGTGGTTTACAAATATAATAAAGTGTATATAAGACATGTCAAAGTAAGGTATATTAATTTGAATTTTGTTTCTCCGATTTAGTTAAATATTTCGATCTTAATTTTGTCTTAATCATTTTCGCCATAATCTCCAGTTGTTTTATTTAATATCACATTTGAGCAGCTCCTTTTCTCTCTCTACAAACTGTTTACATGTAACACCTGTACCGAGATCTGGCTTTGGGACAAATCTATATGTTCCAATCATGTAGTCAAAATGTTGTACTATTATAAAATAGAATTGACAGAAATATATACAAATTTCCTACCTGCAATGACTTAACTTTACATAAGATAAATTGTCAAAGTCTTTCATTTTTTTTTGAAAAATTATTTTTCTATTTAGCTTTAATGATTTAATGAAAATGCCTAATGTTCAATACAAAAACTGAATGTATAACTGTAATATTGCAGAAATAGGCTAAGGCTCATTCTAAGCCAACTCTTGTTAAAAATTATATTACAACTTTATTTATTAAATGATTTTAACTTTAGTCTTGTTCCATTTCAATATCCAATACTTTTATATCTTAAAAATGCTAATGCTGCTCTTGTAAATTTGTAAGAATAGCACTACAATTTATAAGACAGCCTGAGCTGATCACATTCTTAACATTTAACTACATCCTTCTCAAATCTACAACAAAATGCGTAATGAAACTGCTTCTGTTATTTTGTTAATTTGGAGCAGAGGGAATAATCATCTTAGTGTTAGGGCGGATTGAGAGAGTAACACGTTAATTGTCTGCAGCAGACGATCTGTTAGTTATAGTGTTTGTCCGCCAGGAGAGATTTTGCAGAACTGCTAACGGAACTGCAATTACTGTGCATAGATGGCACAACAGGTAATATCTTATACTAGGGAGGAATATATATATAATTATTTACCAAGTTTTACAACATATAGTAAGACGGTACTCCACATAAAGCTTTGATTTAATTGTTCTTTACGACTTTAAAACAAGTATGTAGCTTCAGCCAATACAGCGATAGTTTCGAAGAAATAACTAATGTTGTGTAAGACAGTAAGTCATCTAAGGCACGTACATTTCGGCCATTTTTTCATCTAAGAAGTATACCAAAGTGTACAGTAAAGCAATGGTTTATGGTAATGACTTTTTGCAGGAACTTGTGTCGATCAATATAATCTAAATGATGTTAACGCATAGAGTTTGTGAGAAGACCTGATAAGTCGTACTGGTGTACCTCAAATTAGAGAGGTAATCGTTGTTAGTTATTGAAATACTTGCTGCGTTAAACTTAGGTCACTTTTTGATTCTTATTACAAAACCTTATTTATTTACGCACTCTTATGTCAATCGAAATATACGCTGTTATTATTTTGAACAAATATGAAATGTGCACATTTATGCAAAGTGATTAGTTTTGTATATTATATTGCATTAAGGATTTCTTTCTTTTATTGTTATTCCTTTGTTATTATTTTCCCTGCAAGAAAATAGGAAAATACAGTAGTTAGCTAAGCCTATAGCGATAGTTAAATATTTTCAAACTAGTTACTATGTAATGGCTTTCAAATTTAATTTGTGTTGTATAGATGATTATTAAAAAAATAGTAATTGAAAACCTCAAATAACAAGAATTAGCTTGCAAATGCCTTACACCACAAAAAATATATCTGAGTTTATCGCTTGTTTTATCGAGATCTCTATATTGTAGCAGTAAGATTTTGTCTGTCTTACAGTTTACCATTATGGTAATGTCCTAGGAATGGAGACACTTCTGACTACATTAACAGTTGAATAAAGTTTTCATGGGTTTTGTCTTGAAAATATTTTAGGGATACGCTATGTTCATAGAAAACTTTGAAACCATTTTTGAGAAAATCTTCGAAAATACTCCAGATATAAGAGATCTGGCGTCGAGATTTCCCTGAATATTTACGTGTCACATCCTTTAAATATACTGAGTATTTAGCCGACTTTTGTTGTAAGAGCTTTGCTGTTGACAGATACAGAAATAAATAAATAAAAAGTGTGGTAATGTATTGCTTTCGGAGAAAACTGTAAATATTGATAAATACAAACAATTAACAAGGATTGTGTCTTACATACATCCTGTGTTTTAACAACATCTACATTTTTGTTTATTAACATTTTGTCTATCTCTTAGAGATATAAAGGAACATGCAGAAAGAAGAGAACTTAGGAAGATATTTCCAAAATGTTCAATATGTGCATTTATATTATCACTCTGTCTTAAATATTAATTAAATAATTGGTAAGTTTGCACTTTGTAAACTGACCCGGTTATTTAACATACAAGTGTATGTACAAGGAAATGGGTAAAAAAAGACTTCCGTAAACGTTTATTTCAAATTTGCACCAGATGGACAAGTAAGTCTTTGTGACTGAGAAAGTACATTAACTGACTTTGTCATACAGGAGACGTTTTAGTTATAGTAATTGTCCGCCAGGGGAGCTTTGGTTGACTACCGACTGCTTGTTGCTGTCCACAGAGGGCTGTACGTGTAATATTTTATACTGATGAAGGAGATTTGTAATTATTTACAAGGTCTTGTAACACATTGTAATTATGTTGTTTTAGTGGAGCTTTGATATAATTGTTGTTTATTTCCTGAATACGAGCGGTAGCCATAATGTCTATGGAGACAATATCAAGTAAATAGTTATTGTTCTGTAGGAAAGGAAGCCTTCTAAACTAACTACATCCCAAGGTATTCCACATCCTTGGAACATGGTTTCATCGTTAATTCAGATTCAATAAATCGATTTTGTTGGAACTTTTACCCAATTATAATTGATAGCACGTTTATGAACCTTTGTGTATGTTACTCCTCAAGGTCATGATACCCACACTATTGTATCGCAATGTGTCATTTGTCAGTAGACTTTACTATGTCCAATATGTTTCAAATTCGAGAGAAATTCTTCGTCACAGCTCAATAATTGTAATTACTTTACAGGTTAATATCGGATATGTGGCGCTCTCATTACTTTCTCTACTCCTTTTAAACTTTTATTGATCCATCTCCTTCACGTTAATTGTGATAAACATTCCATTGTTATATAGGTAGAAGGGAATACGGGAACAGAGTACATTTTAAGTGATTGTCAAATATTTGAATGCCGGTTAATATGTAATCATAATGTAAATGTATCTTCTAGACTTGACGACAAAAACTTACCACCTATCTCAGTTTTGAACACGGTAACTATTGAAGAATTCAAATAAGAAATATTTCGGAAATGGATCACACTACCAAAATATATATCTGACAGAAAGTGTGTGTTTTACCAAGATCATAATCTTCTGTTCAGTAAGATTTTGTCTGTTTTTACGGTTTACCATTTCTACTTTTATTACATTAATGAAAATGACTTCTGACAACACTGAGAGAACATTTAAAGGGTACAAGACATTCCTCATGATAATATTTTAAAGATATGGCATATTAATAAGAATAATTAGAGTCATTTTAATAAGATTAATATTTTCTAAAACACGTCATGTAAATGTTAGTAAGTGTTGAGGGATATTGTTGTAAATATACAATGTAGTAGGGTAAAAGACACGAGAGGTGAGTGACCGTGTAGCAATGTGTCATTTGGTCTCCTTTGTCACGGACACATCTTGGTGTTTACAACTTAATCAAGTATTTTGTGTTTATTTCTATGGTCAATATAATTTAGCAAATGTTTAGTTTATGTATTATTAAACTGAACTACATGTATATATACCCCTTCCTTTCACTGCTAATATCCATTAACAAGTCATACAATGTGATTGTTTATTTTGAAGACATTCAACAATTCTGTATAACGACCATTTACACACATACATATCTTACTTTCAGTTCCAGTAGGAGAGGAAGAGAGAGAGAGAGAGAGAGAGAGAGAGAGAGAGAGAGAGAGAGAGAGAGAGAGAGAGAGAGAGAGAGAGAGAGAGAGAGAGGGAGAGAGAGGGTGTGTGTTAGTGAAAACAGATCTTAATAAAAATTCAGATTGACAAATGATATTTAATGTAGTACATTACAGCAATTTGTTATATAGAAGACAATCTCTACTTATAGTAATTGTCAACGAGGAGATATTACAAAACAAAGGAATTGCTGTCCAGAGATGGCTCCACTGGTAATATTCCATACTGCGGAAGAATATGCTGAATTATTTACAAATTTTTATAACATACGGCAAACGTTTTCCTCACCTACAACTAGGATTTAACTATTCTTTATCGTGTTAAAATAAACAGGGGCTACAGCTAACACAGAGATCAACTTAAATGCATAAGCTATTGTGTGTTAGAAAGTAAGTCTTCTGAGATAAGTATATCATGACGCTCTTTCCCGTCTTTAAAGCATGTTTTAGTTTGTAATTAATTGGTACTTACACAAATAAGTTTTGTTTGAAGTTGATACTGTAATATTAACTAACATATTTGGAAATGTTCTTTCCCAAAAACGTCGCATGTTCCATGTGATTTTAAAACATTGTTAGAAAACATAAACATATATAATGTACCTCATATTTGAATGGTTAACCCTGTTATTGCAATTATTTGAGCAATTGTGTTGAACTCACCGATTTTCCTAATCTTCTAAAGTTGGTCGCTAGTTAATAGCTTTGAAATTCGGTTTCATTTGTATGGTTTAGCGATAAAAATTAATATAACCTTACATATGAGAAATGTATAATTATTATTGAAATATTGAAACAAATAACAGGAAATATCTCACAAATGCTTCACTTCACAAAAGGTAGATATATTTCAGATTATTTGTTTGTGTAATCGAGATATTTATATTCCAGCATCCATTAATTATACAAAAATATATGACGAGAGCATGAGTAAATAAATAAACTAAAAATATACTTGAGTACCTGTAGGAATTCAGTAGACTTTAAGTATCAGTCAAATGTTTAAAGAACTAGCCGCTATGTGTTGGTTTTAGCATGTCCAAGACAAAACAAATGACATATTTCTATCTGAGAAATGTGTAAAAATTATAAAATACAAACAATTAACAAGGATCGTTTCAGAAGTGGTTCACTTCATATAAAAATTGTGTGTTACATACATCCTGTGTTTTAACAAGATCTACATTTTTGACTGTCATTTGGCTATTAATGAAAGTTATATATAAAAGTCGTTCAGAGCAAAGAGAACTTCGTTACACATTCACAGAATATTTAATATAGCATTTTAAAAAGCATTTAAAATATTTTAAGATAGTCATTTAATGAAATAATAAAATATTTGCGAAGAAATGTACAGTTTTAACAAATATTTTACATAAAGTGATGTCTGAAGTATAGTAAGTGTATTTTCTACTTACTATGTACTTGGTACAGAAAACAACAGTAATTTACTTCATTCACTTGTTCATTCTGTTTACTAACATATTTAGTTACTTTATTGCTCAATATTCATCATTTTAAATTATTTTTAATTTGTTAATATGGTAATGTCAATGACAAATGTAACGTGTACAGTTTTTGTAGTATTTGTTGATTACTTTAGACTGTTTCTAATTTTTCTAACACGTACATAGCACATAGAGAATGTATTGTATTACACCAAACATTTGATAACAAGATTTTACTGTCAAAACTAATTTTGAGACTTGCTAAATAAAACATATGTGTTACATTTACATGACTTTCTCTACTCAGTGTCTTATTCTCATATCTACTTCATGTTATTAGAGACAAATATTTATATAAAATGTCCTATTACATATATCCCTGTAAGTACTAAGTCAATAGGACAACACAGCATTGCTTAAGTGATAGTTAAATATATTATGAACCAGTGATTATGTGGTGACTTGAAATAATATTTTGTTTATATAATCAAGAGAGGAAGACAAAACAACGACCTCTGATTTTAGGAAAGTATAAGTGTGTTAAAGAATTTAAACAAATAACAAGGAATATTTCGTAAATGGTGAATTCTACAAAAATGAATTTGTTGTTATTTACATATCTCAATGTAATGTACAGTATTTTGTTATGTAATTGTGCAAGCGAGGTGTTTTTGTTTAGCGACTTCTGTGTCAGTGTACATTGCCTTGTTAGAACAAAGTCTTTTCTCCCATTACCCTTGTGACAGAGAGAAGTATGACATCCTCCAAGATCTCCCATATCTCTGTCTCTTAACAGAGCCATTAATGATGTACAGTTCTCCAGGACCTTCATACATGTTTTTGACACTCCCGCTGTTTCTGTTATCTTCCTCTTGCTCAATTCACTTCTCCACATCCCGACAATTTGCCATTTTATATCCATATACATTTTATTTCACCCCAAGTTTAGTTCTATTGCCGGACAAAACTGTCCACCTAGCAATGATCCTGTCAAATCCACAACTGACACTAAAAACAGACGGAATCTGTTGTTTTATCAGTGCTAGAAACCTCCGAGACCATGACCTATGTAGTCGTGACAGCAAAGCACACATTTGCCGCGATTTCAAGTGCAATAGTATTTTAGGGAACGACTATCTTAACCTTAGAAAATCATAGAAAAACCTTAGAAAAATGATATAGCAGAAGATGTTTCAGTTACGGTAAGTGTCCGCCAGGGGACAACAGACAAAAGACCCTTGTTGCTGTCCAGAGAGGGCTCCACCAGTAATATCTTACACTGCGGAAGAGGATTTGTAATTATTAACAATGTTGTGTAAAACGTTGTAGCTATGTTCTTTATATATATTTTATATTTAATTGTAGCTTTTTGCCTGTAAACGAAGGTTAGTCGCAATGCATTTGGAGGCAATATCTAGTAAACAATTAATTGTGTGTTAGTAAACAAGTCTCTTAAACTAATTATATCTCTAGGTATTTCGGCTAACTGAGCCATCGACTTATTTCTAATAGCATGACGCTTAACCATTTTGTTGAAACTTATTTAGCTAAAGCAATTAAAGTAATGCACGAAGCACTTAGAACAATTTAAAAGGAACTAAAGGCAACCACTGAAAATTGGAAAGCCTAATAATAAATAGCAAATTTGAAAAGCTTTCTGTTCTTTACCCCGTGGTAAAGAAAAATTGGAAAGTCGTGAAATTAAAGCAAACGGTAATTAATGTCCACAGATGGCTCTGCTAGTAACATGTTATACTGGCGAACACTATATGCAATTGTATATAAAGTTTTATAACACATTGTAATTGGCTTCATTGAATACAGTTTAGATTTAATTGTTATTTATTACTTTAAAACAAATGGCAGCTACAACGAACACAGAGGAAATATCACACAAATAAATCTCTGTAGATGAGAAGTGAAGACTATTAATGTGTGTATATGTCAACACTTTTTTTCCTAAACAATCTTTTTTCCTATCTCACGTATGATTTCCTTTTCCATTGATAAAACAGTTTCTAGACTTTTGTTGGAACTTTTATTATCAGCAATACACTCACTTGCACAAAACATGCTTATTAGAAGAGAACCTCCCATGTTAATCGTTGGCAACTCGAGGTGATCGCAGCGCCCCTATTTTCGGGTGGGGAACTAAATTATGAAAAATTGCGTGCACAAACATTTTACGTTGCCAGTATAATGCAGTTGTACTTTTCATACTTGCTTAGCTATCAGCTGGTGATATGTTCCAATACCGCATTGCTACAGATAACGCACAAAGATAATTACGTGAGCTTTGAGAGTTGTGACTGCAGTTTCAAAGTTGTTGCATTTTCTAAAAGCTCACGTAATTATCTTATATAATCTGTAGCAATACAGTATTAGAACATAATCAGCTGAAGCTTTAAGTGAATTTTCTGCATGGCACCTGTATTATTTTCCACTTTAATTATCTTAAAATTTTGTATGAACTTTTAAGGAATTAACAATAGAATGTGTTATTTGACAGGAAAATTTTAATAATAACATTGACAGTTACTGCTTCCTTTTATTATTGTGTTTCATTAATAGAGCAAATTAATTTGACATTTACTTAAGTAGCATGGATAATACAACTAAATCAAGTATAAAGAATCCATAGAGCAATGCTACCTATAGCTCAAAACACTTAAAAGTGATGCAATATGGCTAATTCATTTAATTACAAAGAAACTTTAGCAATACATTCTGTGTAATATTACACCCATTTGTAATTCATATGAGTAACACAGTAACATTTTTCATTTAAAACAAAGACACTTTAACACAAAACTACAGCTGTTACACAAAATGATATAACTGACAGAAATGATAAATTTCAATATTTTACAAATAAACTTTAATGTAATGTTCTGTAATAACACTGTAAGGATTGCTGAAGGGTTAAAAATGATGAATAACATAATTCATTGTATTACATGGAAAGTGTAGCATAACATAATAACACTTAAGCTAAGTATTACCTCTTGAAACCTTTTATGAAGTTTTTGGTTCAACTCTCTTAATATTTGAACATATTCTTGCAAGTCCATGACCTGAACAAACAGCTGAACTGTTGAGAGCTTTGGGAAATGTACCAAGTTCTTTGAGGTTAACTGCCTTTACCATAAGGATAATTTCATTTTGAATGCTCTGATACTATCACTTTCAATAAAAAGGAAACACCGTTCCATCGAATGTATAAATGTAGGAGTAGATGTCCTGCGTGTCACATTACATTTTCCAACCGACATTATGTTTACGAAAACAAATCGCAAGAGATGAGACAACACTCCTGTCCAATTGCACGTCTTGTCTCAAACTGAAGTCGCACGGCACTCGTGGCAGTGTACAGTACTAAGTCATTTGCTCTAGCACAGAATCGATCCCCTTGGTGACCGCTGCTCTAAACCACTGAGCTACTATGGCCAACATGCCGACATGACGTTAAATTCTCCAACTGACTCATATGTTTCCTGTTAGACCACTAGGGGTTCTCATATGCTATGAGACACACACCTTTTGTGGCGACTTACTATGCTGTAAGTACTTAAGTCCCAGACTTAATAGTTAAACCACTGAGCTACTATGGCCAACATGCCGACATGACATTAAATTCTCCAACTGACTCATATGTTTCCTGTTAGACCACTAGGGGTTCTCATATGCTATGAGACACGCACCTTTTGTGGCAGCTTACTATGCTGTAAGTACTTAAGTCCCAGACTTTATAGTTAAACCACTGAGCTACTATGGCCAACATGCCGACATGACATTAAATTCTCCAAGTAACTCATATGTTTCCCGGTAGACCACTAGGGGTTCTCATATGCTATGAGACATACTCGCCGAGGTCTACTTCCCATAAGCCCCAGCCCCGTAGGACCGGGAACCCGGGCCTCATCTGTTATTTCCATTAGGACAGCACCTGTTTTATAAGCTGCCCCCCCCCGTCTGCCTTACGGCAAACAGGACGGATGTGGATACGCCACATACGCGCCAGTCCTTAATGAACCAGCTACCAAATAACCTTGGTAGGGCCGCCAGTGTCTAGCTCACCAGCTACTAGCTCTGCAGGCTAGTCCCCGGGACTTATAGGACAACCCTCTGCCCCCTCCGGGCGGCCCTGGCGACCTGGCCGGAGGTACCCAGTTGCCCGTGGGTGACGGGAACCAACTGCCCCCTCGAGACCAACCCAATCCGAACAACTCCCATGCGGGAGGGGCTCGTTATGTTCGGCCCAAGGTTCCTCTAGTAACGTCAGAGGTACCACGAATGCTAGGGGTCCGTAGCGCCCGCACTTTGGCAGCTAAAAGGGACGGATCCCTTCCCCTACGGGGATGCTATGAGACACACACATTTTGTGACGACTTGCTATGCTGTAAGTACTTAAGTCCCAGACTTTATAGTTAAACCACTGAGCTACTATGGCCAACATGCCGACATGACATTAAGTTCTCCAACTGACTTGTATGTTTCCCGGTAGACCACTAGGGGTTCTCATATGCTATGAGACATGCAACTTTTGTGACGACTTACTGTGCTGTAAGTACTTAAGTCCCAGGCTTCATAGTTAAACCACTGAGCTACTATGGCCAACATGCTGACATGACATTTAATTCTCCAAGTAACTCGTATGGTTCCCGGTAGAGCACTAGGAGTTCTCATATGTTATGAGACACGCACCTTTTGTGGCGACTTGCAATGCTGTAAGTACTTAAGTCCCAGGCTTCGTTGTTAAACCACTGAGCTACTATGGCCAACATGCCGACATGACATTCAATTCTCCAAGTAACTCGTATGGTTCCCGTTAGACCACTAGGAGTTCTCATATGCTATGAGACACGCACCTTTTGTGGCGACTTGCTATGCTGTAAGTACTTAAGTCCCAGGTTTCGTTGTTAAACCACTGAGCTACTATGGCCAACATGCTGACATGACATTTAATTCTCCAAGTAACTCGTATGGTTCCCGGTAGACCACTAGGAGTTCTCATATGCTATGAGACACGCACCTTTTGTGGCGACTTGCTATGCTGTAAGTACTTAAGTCCCAGGCTTCGTTGTTAAACCACTGAGCTACTATGGCCAACATGCCGACAGGACATTAAATTCTCCAACTGACTCGTATGTTTCCCAGTAGAACACTAGGGGTTCTCATATGCTATGAGACACGCACCTTTTGTGGTGGCTTACTATGCTGTAAGTACTTAAGTCCCAGGCTTCGTTGTTAAACCACTGAGCTACTATGGTCAACATGCCGACAGGACATTTAATTCTCCAAGTAACTCGTATGGTTCCCGGTAGACCACTAGGAGTTCTCATATGCTATGAGACACGCACCTTTTGTGGCGACTTGCTATGCTGTAAGTACTTAAGTCCCAGGCTTCGTTGTTAAACCACTGAGCTACTATGGTCAACATGCCGACAGGACATTAAATTCTCCAACTGACTCGTATGTTTCCCAGTAGAACACTAGGGGTTCTCATATGCTATGAGACACGCACCTTTTGTGACGACTTACTATGCTGTAAGTACTTAAGTCCCAGGCTTTATAGTTAAACCACTAACCTTTAATTTTAGTTAAATTGATGGAAATAATCATTTATTCCATGCTAGTCGGGAGAGATGCCTTTAATTTTAAAGAGACATAAACAAATAACCAACAAAAACACTACATATATCCTTTTAAGTACAAAGGAAACAGGAGAATAACGCAGTGTTTAATTGATGGTCAAATATTTCATGAAGCTGTCATTATGTGATGACTTTCAAATAGTATTCTACTTATATAAACAAGAGAGGAAAACAAAAGACCAACCTTGTATTTGAGGAAAGTGTAAGTATTGCAAATTCAACCAAATAACAAGGAATATCTCGTAAATGGTTATCTCTAGGAAAATTTATTTGATGTAATTTGTATATTTCAATTTACTCTGCCGTTTTTTGTTTTGTAAGTGTTGATTTATCTCTAGTTGTGTAACAGTTAGACAAAGGTCTATTAGTAATATAGAGAAGTTTTAAGAATGTTCCATGAAATTACATCTAATGATTGAAGGCTGCTAGCTCGTCAGTTGTACTAAAGGAATGATAAAACATATATACATTAAAGCACAAAGATTACTCCATAATTTTGAGTGTTCCAGCTCTGATCAACAATTAGTAGTTCACTATTCCCTCAACAGATGCCAGCAGTTTAGATTCCCTAGCCAAGAACACCAAAAGCACCAAGAATCAGTTGGACATACACTAAAGATAGGAACAATTCCTCGAAGGAAGTTCAGGTAGAGTTTAGTTTGTAATGCTTATCCTTTTAATCAAACTCAGGTTTATAAATTAATAATATATCACTGTTGATAATAAACTTACTTAAATGTAATGTAACATGCTTTTGCAATAATTTTCAAAAATATATTTATTTTCAATATTTATTGTCACTATATGATTATACAATGATGTACTGTAATAAGTCATTCTTTGTATTGATAAGAAGTGCTTTCAAGTAAAGAAAGAGTTGTTTAAATAAACAAACTATACAAAATATTTTTTTTTCTGTTTAATATAATGACTATTGATATTTACAAACGTAATAAAAGTAATGTTTAACATCTCAATATAAAGCATGTAAAGTTGAAATGCATTACATCATTTTCTTTCAATATTTTGCCCTTAATTTTGTATAAATCCTTTTAGCCATAATTTCTGTGGTTTTTCTTTTATATCACATTTTAGCAGTTCCTTTCTAATAAAAGATCGCTGTCAACTTGTGTAGTGGCATCATCTACAGCAGAACTTCCATCTGAACTACAGAAATTGGTACATTGTCAGAGTTAACTATACTTTCAACTTTGTTATACTTTAGTGCCTCCATCATCTGTATTGTCTACTCTATTTTTTCTGTACCTCTTCAAACATGGAAGGGAAAATACATAAATTAGATATATGTTAGATTAGTACGTAAATAAAATACTTATTAACTGTTGTACAGAGTAAAGGATGTAAGTGACATAAATGAAATGACATATACGTTTTTGTAGAGTAAGACTTTGTTAGTTGTAATGAGTACTGACGTGTGTACTGTGTCACTGACCATTTCTGTATTGATGTTACAAGATTAGATGTACATACTAGTCTACACATAAATATGTACACTACATAACATCAACATATTAATTAACATATTTATAACAATGACAAACGATCCTTGGACTCAAAAATGCTTACGAAGTCTTCACTGAACACATTTAGAATATTGTCTTTCTAAAAACAAATGAAATATGTTTAAGTTTGAGAATGTGTTTTAAGATGTAGACAGGAAGATTTTATCTAGTATTTACAGTTTACTAGTTATGTAGATGTCTTCGAGAATGAACAGTACTTCTGTATAGGGTAGTCTGAGGTTGGCAGCAATTGGTAGCAAATCTTCCTGTTATATCTTTGGAAGATAAACTGAATATCAAACTGGGCCTTTTCCAAAGTTTCTTTATAAGTTATACTGTTCAAACACACATATACTTGGTCCTTTGACAAAAATATATTTAATATTCAGTCTCTATCACATTCTTGATGCAACTTCAGTACCCAATTTGTTAGATACAATAAAACACTGCTCCTTCTTATTGTATATATGTACCACATTTTGGAAATATTACACAATAATTTAATAGGAGTTGAAAGAAGACATTGGACGTAACTACTCATTTGCATAAGCAGCCTTTGCATAAGCTAAATTCTAAATATATTCCATAAAACATAAAATGTGCTATTTTAATCTTGCAATAGTTTCTGAACTTCTATTTATTCTGAATGAATTCTGTACTGTTTTCTTTAAACTGTAGTTCATGGTATAGAGACAAGGTCTTAGCACCCAAAAATTGAGATATGTATTGTTAAAAAGAGTAATTTATGTAAGTTTATTTTATCATTAACGATTTTTGAAAAATTCGGTTATAGTTAAGTTTTCCAATAATTTTATATCTTAAAAACGCCAATCCTGTTTCTGATCTTGTCCAAGGCTGGTAGCAACGACTTTCTAATATTAAAGCTAACACTATGTTTAAATATTTAACTATATTGCTGCAGCTGTATGTACAACAAAGTGAGTAATGGTACAACTCCTTAAACGTATATTTCATATTTGTAACGGACGGACAAGTAAACCTTTGTATAACGTTTGGTCATGAGTCAATTTATTATGTAGGAGACGATGTTTTAGTTATAGTAATTGTCCACTAGGGGAGAACCGACCGCTTGTTGCTGTCCAGAGAGGGCTCCACTTGTAATATCTTACACTGGGGAAGAGACTTTCGGATTATTAACAATGTTGTGTAAGACATTGTAATTATATTCTTTGTATATAGCTTAGATCTAAGTGCTGCATTTTGCCTGTAAACCAAGGTTAGCCGTAATGTACATGAAGGCACTATCTAGTAAACAATTTATTGTCTGTAAGAAAAGAATTCTCCTAAAACAAGTATATATCTAGGTACTTCGGATAACTGCACCATGGACTTCTTTATAATTTCCTGCTGAAGTAATTGAATATAGCAGTTAAAGCAATGGAGGTTAGAACGACTTGGATGAATTTATCATGAACTGAAGTCAACTACTGGAAACTGGCAAGCTTTCTGTTCTTCAGTCGCGAATATGATGAACTTGCATTACCCGTTTCCGCCATGGTACACCTTATTGATCATCATTTTAACTGGAATATACCTTACGATTTTATTAATAACTATGTCGGTGACAGGTTACAGCCAGTTGCTCTGTCAAGTCATTAACATTTCATTTTCGAGTTTCTTCTTCTCTTCTACAGTTAAACAATAGTCAAAGAAATATAGAGATCTTCCAACGACATCCCGAAACAACATAAGCCATTTCTAACACGTATATGGCACATAGAGAATGTATTGTATTACATCAAACATTTGATAACAACATTTTACTGTCAAAACTAATTTTGAGACTTGCTAAATAAAACATATGTGTTACGTTTACATGACTTTCTCTACTCATTGTCTTATTACATATATACTTTTAAGTACAAAGGTAATAGGACAATAGAGCAGTGTTTAAGTTGTAGTCAAATACTTTATTTATCAGTCGTTATGTGAAAAAGGATTTCATTTAAATAAACAAGAGAGAAAAACAAAGAACTACGTCCCATTTAACGTATTGGAAAATTTAAGCCAATAGCAAAGAGCAACGTGCAAATGGCTAACTCTACAAAAGCTGTCTAAGTTCCACGGACCCAGGACTCATTTGAGCATCATTTCAGCCATTTCCTTCATCGTCCGGTATGACTAAAGTTGGAAGACGTAAATTAAAAGAAAATAGAAAGCTAATTTGTAGACAACAAAAGAAATATAAAGAAATAGACATATTTGGCTACACCGGAGGGTTACCTGCTCCTCACACACGTCCGTTCTAGACGACAGTTGCTCACATAGAGAGCGAAAACTTACTATCATGAAGAGAGAGGAGATGTCACGTGACATGACGTCACACATAGCTAGTCAAGAGAAAATCTTAACGTATTTAAACAGTCACTTGTGACAAAATATTATACAATGTATTCAATGATTGACTACTTTATAAAGTTGTTGTAATGAAATTGCACGTAGGAGCTTAATCCTTATTAACTTTATCCGCTTTTTAAAACATTTCTTATAAAGAGGAAATGGTGCGAAGTAAATTGTGTGAAAGGTAATGTTTAACAATTCAGAGCAGTTAAAATGCGCATGTTTAATTGGTTAATGCCAGCATAACATGACAATAGTAGAGAATTCCTTTAAAAGTATTACAAATAGGAAAAAAAGCTTTTTTTGGGAATTAATTATTCTTTTACCCTAGCTGTGTGCAGGACGCAATATGAAAGGGTAGAACTCCTAGTGCTTTACCGGGAGAAACACGAGTCAGTTGGAGAATTTTATGTCATGTTGGCACGTTGGCCGTGGTAACTCAAATGGTTAGAGCGGCTGGACGGAAACCATTAGATCCGTGGTTCAAATCCCGGCTATGACATTGAATTTTTCAGTCTGACTCTACCCCTTCATAAAGATTTGTCTTATTATTGTTTTAATTTTACGTTCCTTTATGTCCATATAATGTACACTGGGAGTGACAGGGTAAATTAAAAAACTTCCAACTATCGAAAGGCAAATATTGAAAAATTCGGACAACTAACAAGAAAAAAATTGAAAATTGTTCACTCCACAACAGATGTATTTAATTTTGTATTTAACGATCTTTTTGTGCAAAATACAAAATACAAAAAGTCTCAAGGTACATTAACAGATGTATTTAACAGTGGATTCTTGCAGCCCTACATTTACGGTGCAGCGATATTACGTCTATCCTTGACTGTTTACCAGTTAGGGAAACGTCATGCAGAATGAGGAAGACATTCTCAGATAACTGAAGATGTGCATTTGTTTGTCATTAAAATATACGAGGGTAGGTGAAAAAGTAAAGCCTGCTATTTTGTTTCTCTTTTAATTGCCAAGAAAATTGAATCCAATTTACATAGCTTGAAAACTACAACATTGACCATTAATTTGTCACTATTCAATATAATCTCCGTCCTTTTCCACAGTTTTGGTCCATCTTTTGACTAGCACATGTATTCCAGTGTGGTAAAACACACGGTCTTGCTTCTTAAGCCATTGACGCACGGACGTTTTCACAGCCTCCTCATCTTCAAAATGAATCCCACGATGAGCTTCCTTTAGTGGCCCGAACAGATGGAAGTCTGACTGTGCCAGATCAGTGAGGTAAGACTTGACATCCCAATTTCTCAATTTCTGCAGTGGTGTAACGGCTGGTGTGTGGTCTTGTACTGTCATGCAAAAGAAGAATATCCGCCGTAGTTTTTGTTGGGCGAACTCATCGAAGGTGTGCTTTCAGCTTTTTGACAGTTCGGATTTATCGAACAGAATTTATTGTACAACCCTGCTGCAAAAAAAAAAAAAAAACAATCATATGTACAACTTCTGCATCCCAAAACACTGTCGCCATAGTTTTCCCTGCCGGCCGCTGAGCTTTGAAATTTTTTTTTGGTGACGTCTGATGTCATTCCATTGCCTCCCTCTTTGATTCAGGTTCATGCCTTGAACCCACGCTTCGTCTCCGGTAACAATTTTTTCCAGAGACACCTCTCCCTCCACATTGAAGAGCTACAAGTGTTCGGAGGCCATTGTTTTCCTTGTTTCTTTGTTTTGGGCGGTTAAAGTTCTTGGTACCCAACGTGAACAAACTTTTGAGTAACCCAGTTGTAGAATAATCGTCATCACACTGCCTTTACTGAGGGAGGTAATGTAACCCAATTCACCTGTTGTTACCCGGCGATCACCACGAATTATGTCATCGACTCGCTGAATGTTGCACGGAGTCACTGCAGTCACCGGTCTGTCGCTTCGCTTTTCATCTGCCAATGGTGTTTGCCCTTCAGCTTGGTTACAGCTACGAACCCATCGTCTAACAGTGCTGACATCCACCGTTGCATCACCATACACATTTTTTAGCCTTTCGTGAATGAGAATTGGCGTTTCATCTTCCGAAGTCAAAAATTCAATCACAGAAAACTGTCTAATACGAATGTCGATGTCAGCCATCTTGCAAGAGGATACTGTGCTGCCACCTGTTGCCTTAGGAAATTAATACTGCAGGGGATTAGGGAAGAAGGTTTGAGGAATTGCGCCAAATTTAAAGTTTTCACATAACTTACTTATTCAAGGGAAAAAATAGGAGGCATTACTTTTTGACCCACCCGTATTGGTTGAGTAGTTTTCTTGCAAGTCTTTACGTTATATTCTTGTAGCCTCGACTTTTATGTTTGAGCTATGTTTTTCATGGACACATGGAGGAGTGTTTTCTAAAAAGCCTTTACTTTATGGTTTCAGAGAGTTAAATATCCGTACCTCATGAACTGCTGCGATAAAATTCTCTTGTAGAGTACAAAACTCGTCTGACTTGCAGTAAGAACGTAGTAGGAAATGTAAAACCTGTACCGAGATCTGACTTTGGTAGAATTCTGTATGATCAAATCATGTAGTCAAAATGTTGTAACATTATAAAATGGAAGTTGACAAAAATATAAGACGAAATTCGCTCCTCCCGAAACTTAACCTTTACATAATCTAAATTAGCACAGCCTTTTATTATTTTGTGGAAAATATTATTTTTCTATTGACCTCTAATAAAGCTAACTAATGTTTAATATGAAAACAAAACCACAACTGTAATATTCTACAAATAGGTTCAGATTCATTTAAAATGTAATCTTGTAAGAAAGCATAATATGTGGAAATTTATTTAATTAAGGTTTTTGAATGCTTTTGTTCTTTTATTTCAATATCCAATAACTTTAAATCTTAAACACGTTACTCCTACTCTTGTATACTAGTAAGAATAACACCAGAACTTAAATGAGCTGACCCAATTTTTAACATATAGCTACGGCTTCTCTTATGTTCAACAAATTTCATAATGAAACTTCTTCTGGACACTTCTTTTTCTCAGTAGACGGAATAATGATCCTTAGTGGTAGGCTGGATCGATAGTGTAACACGTTAAATGTCTGCAGACGATCTGTTAGTTATAGTCATTGTCCGCCAGGAGCTTCCAGAACAGCCAACCGAACTGGAACCGCTGTCCATAGATGGCACAACAGGTAATATCTTTGTACTGCGAATGAATGGACGTATTTATTTACCAATTTTAATCACACACTGTAAATATGTTCCTTACATACAGCTAAGGTTTAATTTGCCTTTATTTTCTTAAAACAAACAACAGCTTCATTGATTACACGGATACTTTTGAAAAAATAAATGATGCTCTGTGAGAAAGGAAGTCTCCTGAGGTGTATATATGTTGACCGGTTTTTCCAGCAGAGAGCATTAAACATTCCAAACTGTAGACCGCATACCTTCAGTTTTGTTGCAACTTGTACCCATAACGATCACAAGAGTTGGATCTGTGTCTTGCTTAAGAATATTGTTTGAGTATGAGAAGACATGATAAGCAGAATGCCTCCAGTTTAAGAGGAAGTCGCTGGTAATAAATACTTGCTACGTTGATCTCACAAGACTTTTTAGATCTCTTTATAAACCCTTATACATTATCATTATTTTCCTTACCAAAAAAAAAAAAAAAAACGAGGAGAATACAATCCGGTTAAACCACTCCCTAATAATCTTCAAATTTGACTTTCTTTGCACAGCTTAACGATAAATTATTTTAGCTTTATATTTAAATAATTTATACTTATTGAACAATTCAAACAAATAACAAGAAATACCTCGCAAATTGCAATTAACAATACACTTAACATTTAACTCCAGGAATGGAGACACTTCTGACTACATTCACAATTCAATAAATATGAAATATGTGTAATTATTTACCAAGATTAATAACATACTTTACATAAATGTTCAGTTTAATTCTGCTTTGTTGCCCTGAAACAAACAGTAATTCCGGAGCTCACAGGTATACGTTCGATAAAATAAATAATGTTGTGTTAGAAATAAGGTCTTCTAGAGTATGTACATTATGACAGTCTGTACCTCTAAGAAGTATTCTAAACATTAACTCACTTGAGATTTATTTATAGATTTATATAACATTTATATTTAGTCGGAACTTGTATATAATGATCAAAATGTGTGAAAACTTTGTGTTCCTTAGTGAGAGGACCTGATAAGCGATAACAGTAAATCCACATCAAGTTTGAGAGGAAATCTTTGATTGCTAATGAAGTATGTGAGCCAATGAACTCACATGACGCGAACAGAATAAAATCAATTGTGGAATAGAACAAGGAAAACTAACTTAACCAATCAATTATACACAAATGTACGCATTTCTATTTCGTTCATTACATATTTACCTACTCCATGTTGATGAAAACATACATTGTTAATATTATTTTCCTTGCCAAAAATTTGGAGAACAGTGTAGATAGATGTCCCTATAGCGATATATAAACATAACAAAAATTTCAAATAAAGTTACTATCATTTTGTGTGGTAGTATCATCTACAGCAGAACTTACATCTAAACTGTAAAAATTGGTACATCGTTAGCGCTAAGTGTACCTTCAGCTTTGTTATACTTTACTGCCTCCCTCATCTGTGTTATCTACTGTCCTTGTTTCTGTACCTCTTCAGATTTGGAAGGTAAAAATACATTAATTATATATACCTTAGATTAGTACGTAAATAAAATACTTATTAACTGTTGTACAGAGTAAAAAATGTATGTGACATAAATGAAATGACATATACGTTTTTGTAGAGTAAGACTTTGTTAGTTGTAATGAGTACTGACGTGTGTACTGTGTCACTGACCATTTCTGCATTGATGTTACAAGATTAGATGTACATCCTAGTCTACACATAAATATGTAAAATACATACCATCAACATATTAGTTAACATATTTATAACAAAAAACAAACGATCTTTGGACTCATAAATGCTTTACGAAGTCTTCACTGAACACATTTAGAATGTTGTCTGTTTAAAAACAAATGAAATATGTTTAAGTTTGAAAATGTGTTTTAAGATGTACACAGGAAGATTTTATCTAGTATTTACAGTTTACTAGTTATGTAGATGTCTTCGAGAATGAACAGTACTTCTGTATAGGGTAGTCTGACGTTGGCAGCATTTGTTAACGAATCTTCCTGTTGTATTTTTGGGGATATAAACACAAATATAAAGTATAGCATTTCCCCAAAGTTTGTTTCTAAGCTATGCTGTTCAAACACAGATATGTTCATGTTCCCTTGACAAAAATATATTTCATATTCAGTCTCTATTACAATTCCTGATGAAGCTCCAGTACCCAAATTGTTACGTACAATAAAACACTGCTCCTACTTATTGTGAATATGTACAATATTTTAGAAATAGTGCGCAATAATACAATAAGAGTTAAAAGAGGTCTTTGGACCCAAATACTCATTTGCATAAACAATTCTTGCATAAGATAAATACTAAATATTTTTGCATAAAACCTAAAATATACTATTTAATTCTTGCAACAATCTCTGAACTTCTGTTTATTTTGACTGCATTCTGTACAATTTTCTTTAAGTTGTATTTCATGATATAGAGACAAGGTCTTAGCACACAAAACTTGGGATATGTTTTGCTAAAGAATGTAATTTATGTAAACTTATTTTTTCACTAACGATTTTCGAGACATATATGGTTATAGTTAAGTTTGCCACTAGTTTTATATCTTAAAAACACTAATCCTGTGTGTAAGCTTGTCCAAAGCTAATAGCAATGACTTTGTAATATTAAAGCTAACACTATGTTTAAATATTTAACTATATTGTTGCTGTATGTACAACAAAGTTAGTAATGGAACAACTCCTTAAACGTATATTTCATATTTGTAACAGACGGACAAGTAAACCTTTGTGTAACGGTTGGTCGTGAGTCAATTTGTTATATAGCAGACAATGTTTTAGTTATAGTAATTGTCCGCCAGGGGAGAACCAACCGCTTAATGCTGTCCAGAGAGGGCTCCACCTGTAATATCTTACACTGGGAAAGAGACTTTGTAATTATTCATAATTTTGTGTAACACATTATCATTATATTCTTTATATACAACTTAGATGTAATATTTCCTTGATGATTGTAAACGAACCTTAACGGAAATATATATGGAGGCAATATGTAGTAAACTATTATTTGTGTGGAAGAAGAGAAGTCTTCGAAACCAACTATATTACTAGGAATATTGGTTAACTGAACCATAGACTCATTTCTATTACCACACATCCTGCAGGGATTAATGAAACATAAATGGATAAAGCAATTAAAGTAATGCAGGAAGAATTTGGAGGAGCTCAACACGAACTAAAGGCCACCACTGAAAAGCGTAATAATAAAAAACAATGTTGGAAACCTTTTTGTTCTTTATTAACTGGCGTAGCACTGTCTACTCCGTGGTATGCCTTATTTGTCCTTATTTTAATTAAGATTAACCGTTACTACTGTAATAATCAGGGGCAGCTGTTGGCTCTGAAAATTGGTGGTTCACAAAGTTATCCATGCAACTTAATTTTTTAAAGTAACAAAATTTCTTTAAGCCTGTCACTGCAGACTGCTCTACACACAAGCTAACGGTATTTCACAGCATTAACACAAAATTCACATTTCATAAACACTCTAGAATATTTATCGGGTACATCGTTATTAAAGTTCCTGTAAAAACATCTTGTTTTTGTTTTGACTAGCTGTGTGATGTTTAGTTTTGGCGTGGGTCTTCCAAGTCGCTTAAGTTCAATTTTTTCTTCTAAGGTCATGTTTGAAAAAGGATGTGGTAAAAGACACTTTATGGAATTCATTGTTTCTTCTTATAACACAAGTTACCTGTATTTATATAAATATTTCTGATGCACTACTCAAAACAGGCAGAGCTAACAAAACACGACACAAACCATGTGGCTATGTACTCGTAGGTTACATTTAACATAGGCGCAATAGATGCCGCTGCTGTGATGAAAGAACGAGCAGGTTAGGCATCCACTATTCTCTGGCAGCTAGGTTAACCAACCACATGCAGCCATACGCCCCGCATCGTCCCCCAAACCTGCCTTGGCAAATCCTAGGTTCGTCCTGCCCTATACCTCCCCATTGTATGCCAGTGGTTTGCATCTGGGAGTGAACTACTTAGCACCTGCATACAATACAGCTCGCTCTGGTCCCCTGCGCTAGACAAGGTCGAAATGAATTCCAAATGGAACATGCCATTACATTAAAGGGAGACCCAGCATTTTGGTTGTAGCGCAAACATGCTACCCCCTTCAGAAGCCGCCCCTGGTAATAATTATTATGTTTGATAACGGTTATAGCTATTTGCCACGTAAAAGCATAAACATTTCATTTACTGGTTTCTCCATCTCTTATGATTTGTCAGTTGTACAAGTCTCACGGATACAGAGATCTTCCTAAAACATTCCGTAACAATTTAAGGGATGTACATCTTTCATCATAAAAGTATATTTGAACCATTTTTTCTTTCAAAAATATCCGAGAACGCTTGTTGTAAATGTTAGTAAGTGTTGAGGGATATTCTTGTAAATCTACGTCTGACATCCTAGGAAGATGCAGAGTGTTTTACTTTTGGGGTTATGTTGTTTATAGACACATAGACCTTTTTGTAAAGTTGCTCTAACTATTGAAGTTATGTACTCAACGATCAATAACTTTACTGTTTGTGTAATAGCTATTTGTGTTCGAAGGAAATGGCTCAGGCGGTTTCCTCTGAGGCCCTGGTTCGATTCCCGTGTTCGACCTACCTGACCCATAGGTTTTTTCGCGGTTTTCCGGGGGGAGAATTCAAGGCAGGTTAATTATATCCCCCGAATTTTTTGTCGCTCCATTTCGTTTCCATTTTCATTTCATATCATCTCTCATCTGGTGGTCTCTTTCAGGGTAGAAGTTTCGGCGGTGCATGGCAGGATGATATACTCTGAGGAAAACTACTTCCTCCCCCGGTAAGTCCGTTGCCTGTCTCCGCACCTCTGCTGCTAGCATTTCGGGACCACCAGCCATGAACTTTTGGGGCTCAGCTGGTGGGCTCGTTGCCGTCCCGCAGTAGGGGAGCGAGTTCGTTGTCCTGGCCTGTCGGGGGAAGTTTCTATCCAAGTAAACTGTAGAGACCCTGCCCTCTGTACTATCGCGTCTGCTTGAGTCGGTCGCGTTGCGGTGGAATGATCAGTCCTCAGGTGGAATGGCTGACCGTACAGGTACTTGTGGAAGTGCTCCAAGGTCTTTACTGTCTCCAGTAATTCTCGCCGGGTGACGCAGTAGTTCTCTGCCTTGGATCAGCTTGTCCAGTTCCGTCACGTCATCCCTCACGCCGGCCAACTGTTCCTCAAATTTGGCGGCGAGAGCCTCGTTCGCCACTTTCATTTCCTTTTCCAGACTGTCGCTCGCTGCTCTGCTTTCTGGGGTTAATTCGACCTTCATTTGTTCGATCTTCTCGGCGATGTTGTCGTTAGCCGTCTTCATTTCTTTCAGTTCCGCTGCCAAGTTGTTATTTGTGGTATTTAGCTTCGCGGCCAGGCTGTTATTTGCCGTCTTCGTTTCCTTCAACTCGGTGATCAGATTGTCGTTAGCCGTCTTCATTGCTTTCATTTTCTGTAAAATCTTTTCCAATGCTGTGTCCATGCACTATATCGCAGTTGTGACTTTGTGGGTTTGTAGAATTAAAAGTCCAATGTGTCGAAATTCTAAATGTTCTCTATTTGCGTAGAAACACTCTGCGTCGCAGCAGAATTACAGTAACGACGATTGTTCTGTGCCGGGGACCTAGTTTCTTCGCGCACTGGAGAGAGTCTAATTCCAAGCGTCACTTGCAACTTCTGCTAGCTCTAGAAGATGGAAGATAATGCAGCAAGGCTATATTTCACAGACTCGTCTTTACTAAAACGCATACTTTTATATATATGAGCACTTGCTCATCTTAGCCACTAAGAAACAACATATCTTCTTTACCGTTTTACTTCTTTGCTTTCACAAATGTTTTAATTTAAAGGGTGTCGTCATTGTGGCTTGTAGTGCATGAAAGTGAGTTAGCCCATTTTCGTATGAAGATATGCTTCGTCTTCATGGATAACCGACTTCCTTCGTCTCTCAGCCTTTTTATGGCACGTAAATATGACACGATCCAGTTTCTCATGTACATTTTCTATAACAAGACCCTGTTGTTTCTTGTTTTCTTCCACTTGAAACCTATGCCACATAAAACTACTGCTTTCCCCTTTAAAGTTACTGGAATCTTGATGTTTTAGGAGTCCTAAATTTTGACAGTGGGCACAGTTTTCTACTGAATATACAAATAATAAATTGTTTGGCGAATTACACACCTATCAAAGTCATCAAAGACAGTGAGTTATTGTTTCTGGTACACGATGTAGTTTGTAGATATTTTAAAGGAGGTCCCTTGTGCCTCAAATTTGTCCCCTTCTTTAATTAGTTTAGGAAATTTTCTCTAAGATACCTTTGTTGCTGCGCTAACCCTCCCTTGCATTTTATTAGCATATCGCTAGAAAGTGCTTCTCGTTTCAGAATATATAGACATTATAACTTTTCGTGTTTGGCTGTGAAGTGTTTTTGCACCAAGTTTGCTTTGATTGGAGGCATTTTATTCTACATAAGATAATATATAAAAGCACACACACAACGCTAATCACCAGTGCGATTAATAATCACGATTTCTAAAGCTTTAAAATCTTAACGTGACGGCACCGAAGCGTTAAAAGTTAGCCGGTCAAACCTCTCTACGATACTGGCCATTTCAGTGTACTGCGCATGACTGAGAGTGTGGGCTCAACAACTGGATTCTAAACGACTGCGCACACGGTCTCCACCGGCACAGAACCATCGTTCCTACTGTACATCACATGTCACAATGTACAACACCAAAGTCGATGACAGTATCAAACAGCTTACGCAACTTCCACTGTTGAAACACTCTTGTTATATGTCTTTACAACAACAATACTTTACAGCTGTTTACTGCTTACTCACGACTCACTCTTGTTACACAGCTTTACAATTACACCTTCTTAACGAGTCGTCGCCTTTTAAATACCTTATAGACTCTTCCAGAAGAATACAGAAACCGAATATTCTATCATCTTCCCGAAGCGTAACGCTATCTGTGCCGGCAGGTCTTTGTATACACAAGCCGCGATATCGCGATCGGTTTCGCGATGAATGTTCTCGCTATTCAACCTCCATGACTCTTCATTAAATTTCTACGGATCTTCCTGCTCTGCTAGATGAACCGAAGAGTACAATCATTGTATTTATTTCTACAAGACTGTAAAGTAACTTCTTCAATATAAAAATCTGTTCAGTGTTACCTAGTTTCGGTGTATTCTTTAATAAATAATACATAACAAGTATGGACATAGTACTGTGCAATATAGATTCTTCAGTTGAATGTATAGTACGTGTGAACTTATGTGTTTGTATCGTACCGTAACCTAATAGTTATTAAAATGTTAACTGTACTGACCAACTGTATACAACACTGGTTTCACCATCTTATAGTTGTCGCTAAAAGACCATTGTTGTTAGGCGACACTAAATAAGTTTATCTTTAGAAAAAGATTATATAGTGACTTGTATGTCGTTCTCCGATAAACTACAAACAAATTAAAATAAAATTCTCTGGCATGAAACATTTAACATAAGGTAATAAAATTCTAATAACTCAGAGAATAAAAGAGAAGTTTTAAATAACCTAATGTTTACGAGGGAATGTCGTAAAGCTATAATAATCACCCGGTAGTTTTTATACTAGAGTGATGAAAATTGTTCAGTATCACCATTGAGCCCTCGTGACATAATGTTGGTAGTTTCAGTGATTTGAGTCCTTTTGTTTTCTTACAGTGAGTGCTAGAAGTAACTGAGAAAATTGAGGCCCGTAGTGTGATCAAGTTCCTGCATTTGAAGGGCAAAAGTGCCCGGGAAATACATGATGACATGACGGCTGTTTATGGTAATGATTTCCCATCGCATGACACTATTGTGAGGTGGAGAAGCAATTTTCAAACTGGTCACATGTCCCTGACAGATGAGCCAAGAGCTGGTAGACCGTCAGCTGTCACAGTGAAGAAAGTGGAGTGTTTAATACTGGAAGACAGACGAGCAACGATCCAAGTGATCATGAATGAGATACATCTTAGTTATGGTAGTGTGTGGACGAATTGCACATGTCTAAGGTGTCTGTACGGTGGGTTCCACGTTTGCTAACGCCTTTCCAAAAGCAGAAATGGCGTTACCTTACGAGACATATTTTGGTGCTGTTGGAGCAGGACAAAGAAGATTTTTTTATCGTCTGATAACAATGGATGAATTCTGGATCTGTAAGTATGATCCAGACACACAAATTATGAACATGGAATGGAACATGCCGATTCCCCACTCCCAAAAAGGCAAAGGTGCAAACGTCACCTGGGAAAGTCATGCTTTCAGTTTTCTGGGACTGTCATGGAGTATACACCTACACATTATTTTGCCAAGGGTAAAAACATCACTGGCAGATATTACTGCAATCTTCTGGACAAGTTATGAGCAGCTCTGGTTAACAAACGACGCGGTCTGCTCTCGAAAGTTGTTCGTCTTCTGTCTGACAATGCACCAGCTCATTCATCTCAAGTTATAGTTGACAAAACAAGGGAATATGGCTTTGAGATCTTACAACACACGCCTTATTCGTCCGATCTCGCACCAAGTGACTTTTTCTTGTTCACGGAAATGAGAAATACGTTGCGTGGACACCCATTTGACAACACAAATGACGTCATTAATGAAGTGGCAGAGCGGTTTAAACCGAATTCTGCAGACTCCTCCAAGGTATTCGGAAGGTCAGAAACCGCTGGAAACATGTGTAAATATGGAAAATGACTACATAGAGTAGAACTAACAAACACATATCAACACAAACCATCTATTACATATTTAAAATGCTGATAACTAAAACTTTACCACACATCATCATATGTAGGACAACTTTGGATATACATGTTCTGTTATCTTATTAAATGTCACATTCAATTGCTAATTCCCTCAAGAGTTGACGTACAGATGTTCAAAATGTGGTAGTACACCATCCTGCTGATACCTCTCATAGAAGGACAAATTTCCCAGAAGGTCAGGTACTTCACAGTTAACAAAATGACAATACATTACAGCAGTAATTAAACCTTCATGTCTACCTCTACATCAGCTACTGACATATTTGTTAATTTTAAAGAGACACAACTAAATAACAAACTACATTCATGTTGTATTTGAAGTTTTAAGTCACTTTGGAACTAGAATACTTACACATGGGATTACATTTGGTAATCTATTTCCTTCCAGAGCTCATGACGTGTACTAACTTTAATTTAAACATTCTTTTACTCGTAGTATTACAATTTTATAAAAAGTTGTTTTAATAGAGATTACTTCATTTATTGAAGTAAACCAAAGTATAAAAGAAGTGTAAGATGTTTGCATTTAAACTTGTGAGGTTATCCTGTGTGCTCCCCATAAGGAACTCTGTCCACATATTTTGTATATCACAATTTTTAAGACGCTGTTCCACAACAATTTGGAGATCTTGGAGTTATATCTGTGCGTGAGTGTGTGTTGTCACCCATTACACATAAAGTAATCCGTTTTAATCACGTTATTTACACAAAAGGTTCCCGAGAAGTATTTCCGCTTACTCGTTACACAGTTTTACGACTTAGAGTATAACTTTACATGTGAAGTTGCTCCGATACGAGAATTATTTTCCGTTTTTCCAGATTTACGTCATATAAGTGGTCCGTTTTAGGGAGGTTTTACTGTATATGTGAAGATTTCTACTGCACGAAGGTCATGATGAACAGAGCTTGGACTAATAACTCAGGCTTATGGTGACTCGTTACTCATTATAAAATTTGTAGGACTAAAAGTTGTCATGATCCGAGCGAAGTGTGTAACAAAGAATGTACGAGATATCACCTACTCAGCTGTATAAACAGAGTCAAGTCGTTACTAAACCATACATTCACTTCATTTCATCATATTCAACATCTTACTGCACTCACTTTATCTCAAATATATTTTAGGGAGTCGTTAACCATTTCCGAGATATCTTTTATTTGTTTGATTCTCTTCAATACTTAAACTGCTCAAGAATGAAGTTGTAATTAAATTACGTAGCAACTAGGTTTAATATTTCACAATCTTTTATAGTTTACTGCATTCCCTTGTACCTACATGATTAACATCGTAGAAGTGCACGCCAGTTCAACACATTCGATATTCCATAATCTGTAAATTAATTACAATTTTAGAGTTATGACAAGCAATTTCCTCTTGGAATTGAGGTACATTGGTCATAGTAATGAGGGCGATATAAACATTTTGGAAGTGTTATAATGGGGTAATGGAACTGGCCTTTGTGAATGATGAATAGAATACCGTTTAATTGCGTTTATTAATATAACTGGATAAAAATTCCAAGAAAAATCATTTTACAATTGTGATTGCAGTATGCTATGAGCAATAAATCCATGCTTAGTTCTACGGGTACGCGTCGCTGGAAAGTTGAGCCGCCTTGCAGGCGGTGCTTTCCTGACTGTTTCCGTGCCAGGACTAGGTCCTTTGCTGGTAGAAAGGTGGTGGTTAATAGCAGGTGGTGGTAAAATGGTGGAAAAGTGTTTGTGAATTTTTTATGTATTTTAAGATAAGAGTGTGATATTGAGAAAGGGGATGGTTTGATAAATTTTGAAGATTGGGTGATTTCAGTTGGTGAGGAGAAGTCTAGGTCGTTTGTAGCTTTCGCCAGGGTCTATGTCATACTCTCCGAGACCTCCTATGAGAGTATTGAAACTTTGCGGGAGAGAGTCGAAGAATTTTTGTGATAGAGAGAGAATATAGTCACGTAGGGTGAGGCATGGATGTGTCACGGTGAATATTCACGTTTGGAATATACCAGCCAGCGTTAACCGATGTCCTGAGGAAACGGTTTTGGAGGACTTGTAGTCTTTTAAAGTGTCGTTTTGCAGCAATGCCCCATACTTGGCAAGCATAGGTAATGGCGGGACGAAGGACTTGTTTATAGAGCAAGAGTTTATTGTGAAGGGACATGCAGGAATAGCGATGATAGAGGGGATAGAGTAGGGCCATCCTACGGGAGATCCTGTTGTGCACATATTCTATGTGCGGTTGCCATGTAAGCCTGTTGTCAAGAACGACACCGAGATATTTTACTTGTGTTGCCCAGTGAACAGAACTGCCAGCAATGCATAGATCCGGGACGTTGTCTTCCCTTCTCCTGGTGAAGGTGATGGCTTGTGATTTTGTCCATGCTTAGTTTGCAGAAATGTCTACACATATAGTTAACTTAGAAGCATTTCCTTCAAAAGCACAGTAAATTGTTACTGCGATATTGCCTCCATATACATTATAGCAATCGTTCTTTTTCAAGGAACAAAGAGCAATTAAATCTAAGTCACGTATAAACAACTTAGAATGTGTTACAGAATTTCATAAACAAATACAAAAATTCTTAGCCAGTGTAAGGTATTACAATTGGAGCCCTCACTGGACAGACACAAGCAGTCTCTTCTCCCCTGGTGGACAATTACTGTAACTAAAACATCGTCTGCTATATAACAAATTGACTTAGGACCGACCGTTACACAAAGGTTTACTTGTCCGTCTGTTACTAATTTGAAGTAAACATTTACGGGGAATAGGGTTGTAGAGTTTCGGATTAGGTTTCAAGCTTCAAAGTTATTTATATGAGCGTTTGACAAGTTCAGAAAAAGCAGTGGCATTTCTAAAATACAAAATAATTGGATAATTCAATTGGAACGAAAGAATATGTGGAAAATCGTTAGTGATAAAAGAAGTTTACAAAATAATTATTTGTTCTTTAAAAGTATCTTCATTTTTGTGACTTAACTCCTTGTGTGTACCTAAACGAACTACAAATTATAAAGGATAATTTAGTAAACGTATTTTACATAAGTAAGGATTTTCGAATAATTTTATACATTAAATTTTTTGTTATATTTGTAAGTTGGTAGGAATAACGTTGAAATTAGAAAGGGAGCATGGCGTGATCTGAATTTTAACACTTAAATATATCCTTTTTGTCTGAAAGTAGAAATTAATCTTAAAACTTCGGCAACATTTATCTTAAAATTGGAGAAGTTATAAAAGCAGGATTTACTGGAACGACGCATTGAGAAAGTACTGTGAGTGTACCACATTAAATGTAATTGTTATACAACAGAGAATCCTTTACTTACAGTGAACATCCACCAATAAAAATATTTCAGATGGAAGGTAATTGCCGACCGTTCGGGAGTTGCTGTCCAGAGATGGCTGCACCGGTCATATTTAATACCGACGAAGTAAATGTACATTTAGTTATGAAGCTTTAAAACAAATTTTCATTGCATTCAGACTATAAAGCTTAGGTTCACTTGTCCTTTATTGCATGGGAATAAAGGACTGCTAGTATGAATACAGAGAAGGTATTGAAGCAGTAAACAATTGAAGCGAGAAAGGAAGTCTTGTATGGCAAGTATATCTATATGTTTATTCCCATCAGTGAAGCATAAGGTTATTGTGTATTCCTCCAATTCAACTTGCAAATTTTGTTGGAACTTATATCCTGTTTTACTGAACATTTTATTTAGAAACCATTCCGTTGTTCACTTACACTACCCCAAAAATATGTTTCACATTTTTTTATCGAGATCTCTATATTGGAGCAGTAAGATTTTGTCTGTCTCTTACAGTTTACCATTATAGTAATTTCCTAGGAGTAGAGGGACTTCTGACTACATTCACAAATGAATCAAGATATATGTTTCGCTCTCTTGAAAATATTTTAAGTTTGTGATACTTAAATATTAAAAGCAGAAGCATTATTAACAGTGAAGTATTCTTCATATTTAAGTTTGAATTTATGAGTCGCTATGTTTACACCCAGTCTTCACTTGTTGTATAATTGAAACGTTTTCAACTTTTGTAAAGCAAACGTTCAAACACAGTAGTAATCACAGAAGACAAAAACTGGTGGAAAAATATGTGATAAAACTGGAAATTTCGAAACATTACAGTTACATAAATAAAATAGACCTGGAATTATACAACCTACATCTAGAATTAACCAAACAATTAGGAATACACATTTGGCAAAATTTCGAAATGCAGATTCACGAAAAATTAAACACATTGATGATTAAGAAAAACGAAAGACTTTAAAATAAATTCAAACTGTTAAAAGAACGGCAACTGGAACACACTCATCAGCCAAAACTCCGGTATTTTAAAGAACAAGTTAACGTAATAAACCTTTCGCAACAAAAGTTTAACCGATGAAATTAGATTACTCCAGAAAGGTTTCAATAAGTGTGTTAACGTCTCAAATAATAAAGACGATTTTATCGCCGACATAGAAATAGCCACACATAACCTAAAAAATGAAAAGTTAACCAAAGCCAAAACTGAATGTCTGGATATAATAAAGCAGTTATCCCCAATATACAATAAAACTTACAACAAAACAATAAGAAATTTAAATAGGAAGCCTGTGGTATACCTAAAAGCCGACAAAGGTAATTCTCTAGTAATTATGGAGACAGAAGACTATATTCAGAGAGTAAACCTTATGTTAGACAGTCCAGAATATGAAAAAAAATCCATCATCCAAAAGTATCACTTCTGTTAATAAATCTTTATCAATTACAAAAACATTAAGTGCATATGAAAAATACAACTTAAAATCTTCCAACCCCACACTACCAAGGTTGTACTGTCTGCCAAAAATCCACAATTAGGACAACAGCATGAGACCCATCATCAATGGCATCAATTCACCTACATACCACATTGCCAAATAGTAAGAAAATTAAAATCATATGACAAATTTCAAAGTTTGGGAATAAAAAACTCCTTAGAATTGATAAATCACCTACAGAAATACAACATCCCGGAAAATCACATACTTGTTTCTTTTGACGTTAAGCCACTTTTTACAAGCATTCCAGTAGAAAAAAATACCTACATTATTCAAAAAATGGCTAACCCAGGCTACAACGGACCCCAGAGAAATAGATGACATTATCAATCTTACAGATTTATGCATAAGGAATAATTACTACATGTTTAACCAAAAATTCTACAGACAATCAAAAGGATTAGCAATGGGGAGCCCACTTTCGCCTATTTTAGCAGACCTATACATGAGCTATTTTGAAACACACATAGTAAAGCCTTCCCACAGATTTATAAATTTTGGCGGAGATATGTTGATGATGTTTTTGCTATCATTCCGGAAAAACTTAGAGAAGATTCTCTAAAATTACTAAACCTGCAAGATAATCTCATCCAATTTACTATGGAAGTAGAAAGAGACAACACCCTACCCTTTTTGGACCTCAAGATAACTAGAAATCGTCATGGTGTAGATTTTGGAATATACAGGAAACCCACACACATAGATAATTACATAAAGAAAAATTAATACAACCCAGTTTCACATCAACGAGCTGCCTTTAGAAGTCTAATTCACCGGCTATACAACGTCCCACTGAGTAAGGATGAATTTTTGAAAGAACAACAACACATAAAAGACATAACGGTATTAAATGGATTCAACCCAGCCATCATAAGGAACATGATGAATAGAAAGGAAAAACTGAAGATAATATCAAAAAATACCACTCTCACACCACTTAATAACACAAATTGGCAACATAGAAAATTCACCTACCATCCATGGGCTTTTAGAAAATTTGAACGAATCTTCAAAAGACTAAACTTAAAACTAGCACCCCAAAACAAATTCAGTCTGAGGAACCTGCTAAATAAACCACTGAAAAATACAATCCCCAACAATTTGAAATCAGGAATTTATCAGATTAATTGTGAAACCCGTGAAAAAAGCTACATAGGAAAAACTAAGTGAAACTTGTTAACCAGGCAAAAAGAACACCAGAGGAACATTAAGTTGAAACAAACAGAAAAATCTGCAGTTTCACACCATTTTTGGACAGAAAACCACAACATTGACCACAACATTAAACTGTTAAAATCTTTAAGTACACCCATAGAATTGGATATTTGGGAAAAAATATTCACAAACAAAAACCGTGATAAAGGTATACATTTTGAAATCCCGGCATTAAATGAAGTATTAAAACTTAGTGCCCCTAACACCAGATGGCAGAGTGATCGGAGCTCCGTAGTAGTGGAAGAAGAGGGATGTTCATTTAGTCACCAAACAGCTGAGGATGAGATCGAATGATCTTGAAAACGTTTCAATTATACAACAACAAGCAAGTGAAGTTTTAGTGTAAACATAGTGACTCATAAATTCAAACTTAAATATTTGTGGTACTTTATAGAAAATATTCCGTGTAAAGGGTAGTCTGAGGTACATTAGTTATCTTTTCTACTTATTATGTAGATAGTACATAAAACAATTAATTTCATGCATCTTTCATTCATTTTAATATCATATCCAGTGATATTGCAGATCACAAATTTCATCTGTACAGTTCATGTAGTATTTGGTGAGAGTTTAAAAATGTTTCTATCAGATATATAGCACATAGAGAAACTTGGTAACAAAATTTTGCAAGAAGAATTAACTTTAAGTCTTCCTAAATAAATCGTATGTGTTACAGTCACAGGACTTTCTCCACTCATTTTCCTCTTCTCATGCTTGCTACATATTAATAGAGATAGGTGTTTATATAAAATTGCTCAGTCTCTAATGTATGGTAAAACATATACATACTGAAGTACAAAGATCACCTCATAGATTTTTATGTGTCAGCTCAGAACAACGTTGGAAGTTTATTGTTCTGCCAACAGATGCCACTAGTTTAGATTCCCAGAATGTAAAAAGCACAAAGAATCATTTGGACATAAGTTGAAGGTTAGGACATTCCTTACTCCATGAAACATATTTAATTACAATTTTAGTTTATAATGTTTAGTATTTCAAATCCAACTTAAGTTTATAAATTGTTAATATATCACTGTTTCCTAACATCGCTACTCAAATGTAATGGTAACACATTATTGCCAACATGTTGAGCAATTGACTCTAAACGCAAGTTAAAGTATTTAGAGATAACAAATATATCTACGTCTTCTCACGATATGATTATACAATGGAATACTCCATGAGGTACTCTTTTGTATTTCAAAACAGTGTTTTCAAGTGAAGAAAGAGTTGTTAAAATTAACAAACTACACACAATATTGCTCTTTCTGTTCATTATTATGACTACTTTGATTTATAATTGTAATAAAATGTAAATGCTTAAGTATGTTACATTAATTTGACTTGTTTTCATTAATGTAGTCACTTTGTAAGAGGAGCTGTTAAGGAAGCAGTTTGTAGAGAGAGAAAGAGAGTTGCTCAAATGTTTTGTTTTGTTGAAAATGTTCACGTTGTATCCTTGGAAGGTGCTGAACCAAGTTTGGTGTATAACCCAAGTTTTATTCTTCAGTTATGTTGTTTAAAAACACACACAGCTACATTTGATAAAAATTCTTTATTTTCTGGATTCATCAATTTACAAATATTCTCGGCTAAATTTTAGGTACAATATTTGGAAAACATTCGTATTTACTTATCTCTAACGATTTGATCAAAGTACGTAACCTTGGAACTGGATTTATGTCGAATCGTATAGAAGGATGGCGAATTATGCCCCTCGTTGAGGTGATCATTTGGAACAGGGTTGGAATTGATGATTCTTGAAGTCCCAGCTTACCTCGGCGTGGCTTCAGTCGGTTGAGCTAGATATCTTCTTTTTTACAGAGGTGGTACGGCGGAAGGAAATTTTACGTAAAATGAGTAATCATTTTCCTCTATATTAAATAATGTAGAAACTTTTATTTCCTTACTTCAATTAACACCAGTTCGAACAAGATGTATGATACAACATTTATAACACTATTCTTACACAAGATTCACTTGATGTGACGCGTTTATCTGGATGCGTGCAAGAATCAAAAGTTTTATACGTTTTTTTACTACCGTGTATAATAATTAAATTGTGTGTCTTCTAGCGATGATATTTAATGTAAAGATTATCTAGTTATAATCGATGATGGTTACGAGAATAAACTTATACTCTTCCGCACACAACGGCGTTTAAGAAGAGAACCTTACATCCGTTCACGGCGACTGTTAGGAGAAGAATGACCGGTTCCGCTTCTTCTACACATTAGCATTTCGCTAATAGTTCAATCCCTCTAGAGGAATATTGAATATCCTCCATGGCAACGTAAAATCTTCTATATCTGATTGGTCCACGTTTTACGATATACGCGTCACACCAATCACAAATAAGTTTGTTATTCCACACTTTTGTGACGTCATTTCCACTTACATAGCTTCTCTGTGCGTGACTCACTCTACATAACCTCACATAATACAATATTTGAAACTCTTTGGGGACAACATAAAATAACTGTTTCAGATGCCCCTCTTCAGAATATATGGAAAATTAACTTAAATCTCCCAATAATATTGTTCCATATATTCTGAAGAATGCCCCAATAATTAAACATTATTACAACAATGAACAATCAATACAATTTAAAATAACAATATAAAATCAGAAATTATTCGAACACAATAATAATAAACAAAACATTTTTCAGTAATTCATAAACATATTATTATTATTTTTTTTTTAAATCATTTATTCTTGTGAGTGTCAAGGCTTTTGAATGGTTTTAAAAGTGTTTTGTGATATTTTCCTATCATTTTATTATCATCGTCTCTTAATTCGTACGTATGATCCCCAAATTTTCTTACTATTTTATATGGACCTTTATATAACAAATTCATTCTCCAATAGGATTTGATTTTAGAACTGGAGATATTAAATGTCTTTACGAGAACTTTATCATTTATTTCAGGATTCCATTTCGCTCCTTTTCTTTGTATCTTTGATAATCTTTTCTCTGCTTTTTCTTTTATTCTTCGAAATGCTTCAGCACACTTTTCTTCTTCATTCAATTCCATTTCATCTACTTTTAAGGTTGTTGGTGCTTTTATTACTAGAGGTTCAGGTTGTAGTCCAGTCATTAATTCGATTGGTGAAAATTTGGTAGTAGAGTTTGGGGTATTGTTAATGATTTTCTCAATAATATGGCAGTATTTGTACCAGCCTCGGTGGTTAGAATGACACAGAATTCTGAAATACAAGCCTAAATCACGCATCACTCTCTCGCAAGGATTTCCTTGGGGAAAATATGCTGAAGAGTAATACATCTTAATGTTATTGTTCTTCATTTCTGAAGTAAACAATTTACTCCGGTGAACCGTTGCGTTGTCTGATAATATTGCCTTTATTGGCCCATACTTTGGTATCCATTCTTTTAAAATTTTATTTCCATTTTCTAGCATATCGTTTATTACTTCAGATGCTTGTTGTCTAATAGTGATAGGCACAGATCTACTTTTATGAGTATAAGGAGCAATGTCGTTCACCTTAAATGTATGTATGTACTTATTACACAATCCAGGTTTCGTACTAAAAACGTTGCTGTTCTTTAGTATACATAACCTCAATTGTTCTCTTTGCGCGTGATTTAAATTGTATGTTTTCCCTAACTTTTCTTTCAAAGTTCTTTGGAATATCATTTCTTCCTCTTCTTGTTTTCGCTCGGTGTCGGTATTTAATGTGTTTATTTGGCAACAATGATCTCCAAGGTCAAACGTCTCATTTTCTTTATTATTTAAAAGTAAATTTTCTTTACCACTATCATCTTCTTCATTATTTATTATATCTTCTTCGTATAATATTATATTTTCTACAAAAAACCTATCATTATTTATACTATCCTTCTCATCTTCTTTTAATATAATTTCTTCTAACAAATTTATTTTGATTACTTCATTATCTCCTTTGACCTTCATTTCATGTTTTTCGAAATCTATCACACTTTGCCAACCATACAATACATCATTGCCAATAATAATATCACGAGCTAAGTTTGGTATTACCAATACGATAAAATTGAAATTCAAATCATCTATTCGCGCAGGAATTAACGCTTGATATTTAACTTTATCTTTCTTTTTCCCAATAGCTGTGCTACAGTATACATTACACACGTTTAAATATTCAATCCTAAACTTGGATAGTAATTCCTTGAATAAGTTCTCACTTATTACTGATGAACTAGCTCCTGTGTCTATCAATACTTTATATTCGCTATCGCCTATACGAAGGTTAATCTGAGGTGGATTTACTAATTCCCGATCTTTACTTCTGGAGAGAGTGAGCTTATCTTCTGGTAAATTTTGAATTTTGATTTTGCCCTGTGTCATTTTTACCGAACCACTTTCCAAGGCACAAAATGATTTGGTACTCAGTTTTCCGCATTAGTGCGGTCGGTAGTTACACTAGCAGTTGGGTTGGTACTACCGTTATTTATTTCTCCTTCCATTCCCTGAGTCCGTGTCCTTTCTAGGTTATTGTCTGCCCTTTCAAACCTAGGACCCCCAAAATCTCTTAATGAAGAGTCTTCGATGCTAGTTCCTCTTCCTCTACTTTGATAACCCGTTCTTAAGTTATTTCCCCTGTAAAACCTCAGTTGATTCACCTGATTACTCCTCACATTTCCCACAGGTTGGTCATTATTATAATTCCTCCTAGGAGTATTTGGAATTCTCCTTCCTATACCTGGCACTACCGATTCATATGTCTTTCTGGGGTTGTACTCTCTTCGTTCATAGTTGTCTCTTGAACGTGCCCCGCCCCAATTTTGGTTAAAACTATTTTGGTTTTGGTTAGTATGGTTGTGATTTTCCCTGAATGTTGGTCTTACTTCCTGTCTATTTACTTGCTTTTGTTCTATATGAGTCTTGTCAGGATCAACTTGACTATGAGTAGAATCAGAATTAAGGTTATGAGCCTCAAATTCTGATAATAACTCAATCATATCGGTAAAGTCGACGGGCTTAGCCACAATTAGGTGGTTTCTAATGTGCGGTGGATAATGTCGTATTAGCATATTCACGATCTCGGTTTCTGACATATCTGGATTCACAAGTTTACTTTTGTTAGCAAGTTTTAGGAAATATTCTGTCATGGACACACCCTTCTTGAACTCGAATTTACCAGTGGCCAGTTCGACTTTAATTCTTCTCTGTCTTTCTGGACCCCAGAACCTATTTATAAACACATTCCTAAACATACTATACGTTTCATGTGATGCTAGTGTTAACCTCAGCCATTCTAAAGCATTTTTCTTCAAACACCTTTTAACAATCATCATCCTAAATTCATTTGGAATCTTTTTAATTTTAAAATATTCTTCTAATTCCTTTAGAAATATTTTGGGATTGTCTCCCGATTCTTCTTCGAAAGTAGGTGGACTTATGTCATGCAACAAATAATTTGTACAATTTGTGTTACCTTGACTGTGTAACTGTGTATGTGTGTGCATGTTTTGTATTTGTCCATTACCATTTACTTCACAATCAGGTGACAAAGATTCTGTATCGTCACTCTCCAAATAATTCTCTAAGTTTTGTACAATATTACCTGAATTACCAAGTGAGTCAATACATGTAATATTCTTAGATTTTATTACCCTCTGGTTCTCAGAAATTTTGCTTGCCTGTAATGCAACCACAATTTGATTCAGCTTGCTAATGTTTTCTTTCTCTCTCTCAAAACTTTCCTGTGCCAAATCTATTCTTGTAATCATTTCACTATTCAACTTACTGACTTCATCATATTTAACTTTTAGTTCATCTTGTTGTGTTTGCACCTCAGTAGCAATTAGTTTAACATCATTTCTGATACTATTTACCTCTCTTACAAAATTATTCTGTATTTCAATATTTTCCTCATGGTATTTCCGTGAATTATCTAATAAGACTACATCTATTTCTTGTCTTATTCTATTCTCTAATTCCCCTATTTCTACTTTTTGTTTTTCTACAAATTCTATTTGTTGTTGCTTAAGGATTTCTGACTCCTTAGCCAATTCACTTCTTATATCTTTTACTACATTTTCCTGACTTATTTTCATTTCCTGAAACATCTCTTTTAACTTAGACATTTCTCCATCATGAGATTCTATTTTCTGTTTTAAAGATTTTATGCCTTCTCTACACTCTTCTCTTCCTTTCTCAATTTCATTTCTTAGGTTACCTAAACCTCGATCTATCCTAGTTTCTAACTTCTCTGAATTTTGATCTACCTTTTCTGAATTTTGATCTACCTTAGCATTTAAATTACTCATTTCCTGCTTTAAATTTTGATCTGCCTTTTCTGAATTTTGATCTACCTTAGCATTTAAATTACTCATTTCCTGCCTTAAATTTTGATCTGCCTTTTCTGAATTCTGTTTTATTTCCTGTCTTATTTCCTGTCTAAAACTATCCATTTTAGCATCAAAATTACTCATCATTTTCTCTAACCTGTCTATTATCATTTCATTACCTTTACTCTGCATAATTTCTGTTCTACTTGTTCCTGCATCATCACTACTCATTCCTTCCACTACTTCCCTGACTTCTTGTATTTCTGCTCTCTTATCACTAACTAGTCTTTCCACTCCTTCCCCAACATTTTTATTCTTATTGTCTGTTAATTTTTTACCTTCCATTTTAGGTAATATTTTTCCCTTTCTTAATAACATAAAAAAAATGAAAATTATAATTTTGTCACTTTTTCTATTAATTATCTATTAAGATTTTCCGTACTCACTTTTCTTCTTTCTTCTTTCTTGATTCGAAGTTACCTGTCCATTACACTATTTATTCTCCTGTGGTGTAATCCTCCTTCTGCCTATTCGAGCCATACAGTTGGGCGCCATTTTGGAACAGGATTTATGTCGAATCGTATAGAAGGATGGCGAATTATGCCCCTCGTTGAGGTGATCATTTGGAACAGGGTTGGAATTGATGATTCTTGAAGTCCCAGCTTACCTCGGCGTGGCTTCAGTCGGTTGAGCTAGATATCTTCTTTTTTACAGGGGTGGTACGGCGGAAGGAAATTTTACGTAAAATGAGTAATCATTTTCCTCTATATTAAATAATGTAGAAACTTTTATTTCCTTACTTCAATTAACACCAGTTCGAACAAGATGTATGATACAACATTTATAACACTATTCTTACACAAGATTCACTTGATGTGACGCGTTTATCTGGATGCGTGCAAGAATCAAAAGTTTTATACGTTTTTTTACTACCGTGTATAATAATTAAATTGTGTGTCTTCTAGCGATGATATTTAATGTAAAGATTATCTAGTTATAATCGATGATGGTTACGAGAATAAACTTATACTCTTCCGCACACAACGGCGTTTAAGAAGAGAACCTTACATCCGTTCACGGCGACTGTTAGGAGAAGAATGACCGGTTCCGCTTCTTCTACACATTAGCATTTCGCTAATAGTTCAATCCCTCTAGAGGAATATTGAATATCCTCCATGGCAACGTAAAATCTTCTATATCTGATTGGTCCACGTTTTACGATATACGCGTCACACCAATCACAAATAAGTTTGTTATTCCACACTTTTGTGACGTCATTTCCACTTACATAGCTTCTCTGTGCGTGACTCACTCTACATAACCTCACATAATACAATATTTGAAACTCTTTGGGGACAACATAAAATAACTGTTTCAACCTCTAATATATTTGCTTAAAGAAAGAAACAAGATATATAACTATAATTTTCTGGAAAGTGTCCGTGATTCAATCTGGTTGAATTCTATAGAATTTTCTTTAAGTTGTACAAATGAACAAGCTTTTGGTACAAAAAAATCTTGTCTCTTTACAACGCGTCATTTATGACAATTTACTTTATCTAATTAATGATTTTCGAAGCTTTTGTTTATATATGCATTATCCAAAAAAATATATCTTAAATCTGCTAATCCCCTTCTTTTAGGTTCGTAAGAATTGTATTAGAATTTGACGGACAGTGTCAGCTGACCCGATTTTCAACATTTACCTATGTCCTTGTATTTACAACAAAGTGGGTAATGACACTCTATTGTAGAAGTTTATTTGAAATTAGGAGCAGATATAAACCGAGCCCCGACAGAAGGGTGGGGTGACACAATACTGTGACTTACACATTAAATGTATACGCTATACACCACACAATTGTTAGTTATAGTGATTGTCCACCAGGAGAGAAATTTTAGTTGGAAATTAGGAAAACTAACAGTGAAACTACAATCACTGTCCAGAGATGGCGCTACTGCTGATATCTTGTTGTGAAGAAGAAAATGTTAATTATTTGTAACTATGTTCTTTATATATGGATTATATTTATGCAGTTGTTCTTTACTGCGTTAAAACAAAGAATATTCAGAATAAATACTGAGATAATATTGAACGAATAAATAGCTTTGTGTGATAAAGGATATCTTCTAGAGCAGTTATATCTCAACAGCTTTAGTCTTCACGTAATATGGATTGATGAAAATTGTGGAGCTTTTATGGAATTTTGTTGGAACTTGTATCCGAGTATAATGATCAAAAAGTGTTTTATGTCCTCACGAAGTGATATTTCGGAAACTTTATCACTGTAATTAATATATTTGTGATTATTTTAATATATAATATGTTGAGCAAATATGACTATCTTATTGATCTATGTACCTCATGTTCCTTGTCGGTTCGAATCTCGGTGACGGCAGTCAAATGTGCCTGCGGTAAAGGACGGGGCGGGCCCGAGGAAAATAATCGGTGTGATGGTACTCGTGGATGATGAAGAGGTATAAGTTCACTGCGGTTGTATGCATTTTCTTGGAAAAAAAAATAATGTTGCACAGTTCAGAACATCTCCAATACATATGCTTAATTGGTACAGGACAGAATAACAAGAATGCACCAGAAAAAAACATTTTAAATAGGAAAAAATGCCTATACCCATCATATTGGTCACCGCGACTGGAAGGGTTACTGATGGTGGACACTTAGCCGAATTTTTATTCATGAATTGCGCTGCTCACAGACATTCACATAGAAGCCCACAGAACTTAACAAAATTCCAGAAATGTAGCAATGACATACCTCGTTTGCGTAACAGAAGCTCGATTTGTCACTTAGAAAAATCACAATCGTATTACACAGTCAACTGTCTCAGGTAGTTAACCTGTTCGCTCCAACAAAACAATACACTATCGTCGTCTAGGGAGTAAGTACATAAGAGAGAATGTAAAACCTGTACCGAGATATGACTTTGGTACATATCTGTATGATCAAATCATGTAGTCAAAATGTTGTAACATTATAAAATAGAATTAACAAAAATATTGTATGAACTTCTTACTTCCAGAAACTTAACCTTTCCATAAGATAAGTTGTGAAAACCTTTATTTAATTTTTGAGAACTCTGTATTTCGATTTATCACTAATTATTGGATTAAAGTACCTAATGTTTAACATAAAAAACAAAATATACAACTGTAATATTGAGGAAATAGTCTCAGATTCATTCCGACTAAAATCTCTTTAATTTTCTCGAACTTATAAGTCATAACTATAAGCACTATAAGCCCTAAAGTGTATGAAATAGAAATGCAAAAAGGCACTAAAAATGAACAAAATAGACATTTGCTAAGTAAACAATTAGAAATACACAGTTTTAGTAAAATGGTTCCTAAAATGCACTATAAATGCATTATAACAAAATGACAATCATCGCAACAACAACACATGCTACAACAAATTCGCTAAACACATACTATTTTGCGGTTCCCTAGACGAAATAGTTATACATTTATTCCAAATGTCATAAATAGCTCCAAAGCAAGTTAAAGTAACAGATATTGTCGTATAATGAAAATAAATATAAATCCGCTTCACTAAGAACCATAATCTACAGAAAGGTGTGAAGTAACTACGTCAAAAAGCAGAAACATGCGTTTTAGGGGGGCAGGGGGGGGGCTAAGGGTGAAACTTGAAATATCTGAGGCTTTTGTTAGATTTGTTTTAAATGTATATCATTTATTTTGTGATCGATCAGGAATGGAATAATACCAAGTTTCAGCTTTGAGGAATTAACAGTTTATGTCTAAATTACAGGCGATTTTCAAAATGTCCCACGTGTTGTAATTTTAACAATTAATGCTTGTCGTATAAGTTTCTGCACCCATTTTAACCTATTAATGACCTGCACCTTTGTGAAATATTTGTCTTCGCCATATCAACGAAGGGAACAAATAATCATACCTATTTAACAATTTTTATTTTCCTAAGCATTTTCAGTAATAAGTAAGCATTATAATCCTTATCAATACAAATAACAAAAACACAACAAATGTAAATGGGTACACTTAATATGCAGCTGTCCTTACAGACATGTTTAGAATTTCATACAAATTAATAGAAAACTGCATTCTGTGTAACAGTTTGAGGTTAAGAAAATATACAAAATATGGGATCTGAGCAATCTGAGGTTAAAATTACGTAATAGCAGCTACGATACAAGTGTAGGGTTATCTAAACATTCATGTGACGTTTTCTGTAGTGTCGCTAGAAGAGAACTTTATATTATAGAAGTATGTTTATATTAATTTTAAGACAAACTTTGGTATTATAAGTTTCGGGCCAATTTGCACAGATGTGTCTCCATGGTAAACACTTTTTTGTATATCGAATGTGCAGCAGTAAGACGTTCTCTTCCCCGAAAACTTCACGTTAAAACCAACAAATGCAAAAGCTGTTGTCACAAATTACAAACAGAAGAAATTGTCTGAAATGGCAGGTTTAGGCATTAATAAGCAGAATAGTCACAAACGTATAAAATAGGCATTTATAGGCGGTATAAAACTAAGACATTAGGCTAATAATTGTAGGAAACTTTCGCATAACTTAAAAGGCTACGTTTCTGAACAAAGGAGTAAAATAGGGAAATAGCACGTAGTCCGCCGTCTAGTCATAACTTGTGGATAAGCTTTTAGTATAACAAAAGTCAAATATTGTTTATGGCAACCTAAGTTATGTAATTAAAGATTTTTCGAAACATTCTGTTGTTCTGTTTCAATGTCCAATATCTTTATATCTTAGAAATGCTAATCTTATTCGTATCAGTTCACAAGAATAACAGTAGAGTTTGTAATTCAGCATGAGCTGAGCCGATTTTTAATATTTGTATCTACAACAATATGAGTAATGAGAAATTTCTGTATACTTCTTTTTTATTTGGAGCGGACGGAATAATGAGTCTTAGTGGTAGAGCTGATTGAGGGTAACACGTTAAATGGTTACAGTAAACGATCAGTTAGTTACACTGATTGACCGCCAGGAGAGATATTCCAGAATTGCCAACCGAACTGAAATCGCTGTCCAGAGATGGCGCCACAGGCCATATCCTATACTGAGAAAGAATATTTGTAATTATTTACCAAGTTTTATAACACTCTGCAAGTATATTCTCTACATCGAGCTTCGATTTAATTGTACTTTATTACTAAAGACAAACAGTTGCTTCAGTAAACACAGAGATACTTTCGAAAACAAATAAGTAATACTGTATAAGGAAGGAACTCTCCTTAATGATGTATATGTTGCCTGGTTTTTTATCTTGGAAATATTAGTGCAGGGTCCCTGGCAACCAACGCACTACCCGCGAGGTGGAGGACTGCCATCAGTCATTGACTTCGCAATCACAAAGCATTTTCCATTTCATCTCACTCTTACGTCACTAAACGCACTTCATTCTGACCATAATCCGGTGCTGACAGAAATCAACACTAGGGTTGCCAGTCATGACACCTCGCTTCAAACGCGAGAAGTCGATTGGCAAGGCGTAAGGAGCTGCCTCCGCACTTCCATTCCACCGAACCCAAAAGTAACAAACATCCCGGACATTGAGAGGGCAATCTCATCATTCACTTCTATCCTGACGCGAACTGCCAAAAATCTAACAGTTCATGGACCTGCACCTCTTCATCCAGACGTTCTTCCTTTAGACATCACCCTTCTTATCCGCCGCTCCTGGGCGGCACGGAGACTATACCAGCGACACCGCACGCCACATAATCGCGCGCTCTTACGACGTTTACGTCGACTGGTCAGGGTCCGACTGCGTGAGCACAAGGTGCAAGCGTGGGAGGACACAATGGCCAGACTGCGCGTTGAAAATGGCGACGTGTGGCGTATCGCCAGGACCCTCAGGAATCGCAAAGGTCAATACACCTCACCCATCCATGGCACCCAAGGCCTCGCCTATGAACCCCAAGCCAAAGCAAATGCGTTCGCTGACTATCTTGAACGCACTCTATGTCCGAGAGAGGACCCCCAGGACGACATCTTTTCCGAACGCGTTCGTAGGGAGGTACGCCGATTTTTTCGACGTCCTCCCGAGGACGCGGAACGACTTCCCGTCATTCGCCCCAGTGAAGTCCAGGGCGTACTCAAACGCCTCAAACCAAACAAGGCGGCGGGGCCGGACGGGCTGACACCCCTCATGCTTCGTCACCTCCCCTTCAATGCCGTTCTTTTCCTAACCAGGATTTTCAATATGTGCATCACCTTGGGGCACTTTCCTCGCGAGTGGAGAGAGGCTCGGGTGATATGTATATTGAAGCCTGGGAAGGATCCTGTACATCCTTCCAGCTACCGATCCATAAGCCTCCTTTCTACCCTCTCGAAGGTATTCGAGAGGTTAATCCTAACCCGAATGACTCCCATCCTGGGAGATGTTCAAGCTATTCCTGACCACCAGTTCGGATTTCGTCCTGGGCACTCGACTACCCAACAGCTGCTACGTGTGGTGGAGAAAGCGGCCCTGGGTTTCCAGGAACGCGCCTTCACGGCAGTGGTATCTTTGGATGTCGAAAAGGCCTTCTCCACGACATGGCATGCCGGTCTGATCTTCAAACTTATCCAACTGGGGCTACCTACACAGCTAATCAACATCCTACACAGCTTTCTCAGGCACAGATCATTTAAAGTCACAGTAGCGGGGAAAACATCTACACTGAGACCCGTGAGAGGCGGAGTCCCCGAAGGCTCTGTACTATCCCCCACACTATTTAGTCTTTTCATGGCAGACTTTCCAACTCAACCACAGGTCGAAATGGCACAATATGCTGACGACGTGTTGTTGTTCTGCAAAAACAGACATATACTCAGAGCCTTCAACCCAATTCAGAGACACCTCCGTCTCACACAAGAATGGTGCAGGCGTTGGCGGATGTCCGTAAATCCGGACAAAAGCCACGCCATTCTTTTTACGAGGCGCCACACCCCCGCTGACCGACCAAACTTCCACTTCAGGGGCCGAAGGATAGAGTGGACTAATTCCATCAAGTACCTGGGCGTTCAACTTGATAGAGGCCTAACTTTCCGCGGACACATCAGGGAACTATCGGCACGGGTGCAGGGGGCTATTGCCTCTCTGTACCCAATGCTGGGTTCTCGCTCGATGCCAGTCCGCTTAAAGCTACACCTCTTTCGAGCGCTGATAATCCCACTCATGTTGTACGCCTGTGAAATCTGGGGCATGGCTGCCGATAGCTGGATAGCATACCTTCAGCGTGCACAGAATAGAGGACTCCGATCCATCTATTCTGTGGGCCGTTCTTTTCCCGTGAGGTTACTTCACGAAGCTTCCCTTCTCCCATACGTGGAGGACGAAATTAGACGCCGGGCAACAAAATTTTACGATAAAATTCCTGCTCATAGAAGCGCCCTGGTTCGGTCTCTAGGAGACTACGACGCTGCGAGCCGCCGATTCAGGCTTTACCGGGTACCCCGTATGGCTTGCGGGCACCCGAGGTAACAAAGGAGTTAATCCTTACAGCAGCATAAGCTAAATTACAAATCTCCAAAAGAGCTGTTTGGCTACTAAATTTACCCCATTTTAGAAAAATAAAAACACCAGGGTGTAAACAAAAAAGCGGTTTGGCATCCTGTACAAAATTAAAGAGGAGCAAAAAGCTACCTCAACAAAATTTTCTTCAACAAAAAATATCACATCATCCTATAAACATCAAAATTAACAACCTGCGGTCAGACCCAAAACCTGGGTGGGTACGCAGCAAAAACCTTCTGGCTGTTAACAGCCTGTCAGTACACGACTTGGACTTGGACTTGGAAATATTGAGGAATTCCAATTTTGTGTTATGCGCCTTACATTTTGTTGGAACTTGTATCTTTTTTAATCATTATTAACAACAGAAAATTAATACAATTGCTGCTTATGAATTGAGTTTATAAGCGATACCAATGCACCTCAAGTGTGAGAGGAAATAGTTGGTAATTATCGAAAAGCTGCGTTGAACTTACAGGACTTCTTATTCTTCTTTTAAGCCGTTTTTATTTGTGCTTTATTACAATGGAAATATACGTTGTTAATATCATTTTCCTTGTACGAAAAAAGGAGAATATAATAGGTACGTAATCTTTTAGAAATGTATGGAAAGTTAAGAGTCAGAGTGAAAAATTCAATGCCACAGCGGGGATTTGAACCACGGATCTTCTGGCTTGCGCCCAGCCGCCCTAACAGTTGAGCCACTATGGCCAACGCGCCGACATGACATTAAATTCTACAACTAAAACGTGTTTTGTTAGAGCGGCTGGACGGAGACCAGAAGATCCGTGGTTCAAATCCCGGCTATGGCATTGAATTTTTTACTCCGACTCTACCTTTCCATACTTTAACCTGCACACGGCCAGTGTGAAAGAAGAATTAATTTCTTTTAGCGATGATTAAATATTTTAAAGGTGATCGCCCCATAACGGCTTTCAAATGTGACTGTCTTTGTTCAGCTTAGCGATAAAAAGTTATAAAGTTTTACATTTGATAAATATATACTTATAGAAAAATTCAAACAAATAACAAGAAATACGCCACAAATGCTTCAATCACAAAAATTATATTTCAATTTATTGTTTGTTTTATCGAGATCTCTGTATTGGAGCAGTAAGATTTTGTCTGTCTCTTACAGTTTACCATTATGGTAATGTCCTAGGAATAGAGACACTTCTAACTACATTCACAGTTGAATAAAGATTTTAATTTCAATTGATTTGTAAATATCTTAAGGATGCCGTACATTCATAGAACTCCTTGAAATTTTTTTCAGAAAAACTTTGAAAATGCTCCATATATAAGATGTCTGGGGTCGAGATTTACCTGAATATTTACGTGTCACATCCTTTAAATATACTGAGTATTTAGCCGACTTTTGTTGTAAGAGCTCTGCTGTTGACAGATACAGAAATAAATAAATAAAAAGTGTGGTTGTGTATCTTGACTTTAAGTGATAGTCAAATGTTTAAAGAGCTAATCAGTATATGTCCGGACTAAACCAAGTAATGTATTGCTTTCGGAGAAAACTGTAAATATTGATAAATACAAACAATTAACAAGGATTGTGTCTTACATACATCCTGTGTTTTAACAACATCTACATTTTTGTTTATTAACATTTTGTCTGTCTCTTAGGGATATAAAGGAACATTCAGAATGAAGAGAACTTACCAAGACATTAACAAAATATTCAAGTTATCCATTTGACTCGAAGTCACACTGTCTTACATATTTGGTAGTTTAATAAACATTGTTACAAGCATTTTTGAGAAACTAAACAGTTTCAATAAATATTTTACATAAAGTGTAGTGTGAAGTACAGTAATTGTATTTTCTAATTATTATGTACTTGGTACAGACAACAAAAGTAATTTACTTCATTCACTGTTCATTGTGTTTACCCACATATTTAGTTACTTTATTACTCAACATTCATCATTTTGGATATTTGAACTTAATCCACATTAATTTTATTATTTACCCACATTATTTTTATTTCCCCTGTGACATTTAAATCTGCAAATATAAATATAATCATCCTTGATAGATTGAGTCAACATGTAAAATTCAATGGTTTGGCGGGATTTGAACCACGGATCTCCTGGTTTCAGTCCAGTCACTCTAACTCATTAAGCTACCATGGCCAATGTACCGTCCTGATAGTAACCAGGAGATCCGTGGTTCAAATCCCGGACCTGGAACTGATTTTTTCATGTTGATTCTATCAAAAATCTTAGCCTATATACGGCTAGTGTAAAGAAATTGTCAATTTCCATTAATTAGCTGAGATAGCTATCTTTGTTGATTTTATGTAACATCTGTAACACCTTTCTTTTGTTTTTCCTTGCTCTGGACCATATACTCGTATTACTGTAATGTAACCTCTCTGTATTTTAAATCACATCATTATTATTCTTTGATTAATAAATGTATATGATGTGATTATCCTTCTCCACTTCATATCTAACATTATAGCAATCCTTGCTTTTTCATTTCTATGTCTACTCTACAATAGAAAGACATGTAGTTGCTCAATTTCCTTTTAGTTTCTGTCAATGATGCTATATTTATTTGCTTTTGTTTTAACTGCTCTCACACTCATATTCCTTTTAAACTTATAACTAATATTGAAAGACTAAAACAAATAACAAGAAATATCTAACAAATGCTACGCTACACAACAAATATATTTAATATTGTTTGTTTAAATGAGATTTGTAATTCAAGTTTTTGTTTTTGTAAGTCTCTTACTGTTTACCACATTCCCAGATGAGTCAAGATACACATTTCATTTATCTTGACAACACCCACAGCAGATGCTCCTGTAAAGACTTTTTAGAAGTTTGAAGATATTAACGCTTCCTTGCATGTGTATATTCTCGATTCTAGAATTCTTTGTATGCAATCTGCCTTATTTGCAACAAATAATGTAATTCACAAAATAAACACTAGACAAAAGTATAATATCCATTATCCCAGTGCTAAACTTTCTTGCTTCCAGAAAGGTGTGCATTATGAAACTATCAAAGTATTTGGCACACTTCCTAATGTTCTTAAAGAAAAAGTTGATAATTTCGGTGCTTTTATAAAAGCTGTTAGAGAGTACCTTTGCTCAAAGTCTTTTTATTCTGTACAAGATTATCTGAATGACAAATTATTCTGATAATGATTCTGTAGCTCTATAGGTAGTGTCTAACTGTTCCAATGACAAATCATTACCAATAAATTTTTGATGAATGTTGAACGTTTATTTTTAATGTATATGTATTTAAGAAATAACAAGAATAGTATCCATTGCAAAAAGGTTGAGACGTACTGGCATAAGCCAAGTGAAAGCTGAATTAAAAAAAGTGTTTGATTTTTTTATCATATACAATTATCCCTGCTTTGACTTCCATATTGTTGTTCATATTGCCTGTATACTATAATATGTGTCTTATGTTAACTTTTGTACATATATATGCTATTAAACTTTATACCTCTGGACATGTTCAGTGTTCACAGCCTTTTTCTGGCTAAAAGTGAACCTACTGAACGCAAAGCAATCTAATCTAAAACCTGTACCGAGATCTGACTTTGGTTAAACTTTGTATGATCAAATCATGCAGTCTAAATAATTATACATAGAAGTTGACAAAATATTAGACGAACTTCCTAACTCCAGAAACTTAACGTTTACATAAATTAAAACGTGATACCTGATTCTTAATTTTTGGGAAAACATTTTTTCTATTTATCTGTAATGTTTTTTTGACACTAACTAATATTTAATATAAAAATCAAAGTGTACAATTGTAATATTCTGGAAGTACTCTCAGATTCGTTGCGAACAAACTCTCCTCAATTTTCCTTAACTTGTAAGTCATAATATGCGGACAAACCTTTAATACATAAAAAATTAAATATTTTGTAAACAGTTAATTTATAGCAACCGAATTTATGTAATTAAAGATTTGAGAAGCCTTTTGTAGTTCTACTTCAATATCAAACGTGTTAAGTGCCTGCAGGAGTCGATCTGTTAGTTACAGTAACTGTCACCAGGAGTGAAATTGCATATCTGCCAAGCGAACTGGAATCGCTGTCCAGAGATGGCGTAACAGGTAATATATTATGCTAAGTTTCAGTGTGCATATTTATTTACTAAATTTTATAACACACTTTAAAATTGCTCCTTACATAAATGTTTAATTTAATTGTTCTTTATTGCGTTAAAACAAACAGCAGCTTTAATGAATGCTGCGATAGTTTTACAGAAATAAGTTATGTTCTGCAAGCAAGGACGTCTTCAAAAGTATTTACATTTTGAGCGTTGCTTTCCTCTGTAACGTATAAACAAATCCCATTCTATAAAACCTTTTATTTTGTTGGAACCTGTGTCTATCATGATCAATATACATAGAAATGTTTTTGTGCTTTAGAATTTCACTTGAGCCATTAATGCAATTAGTGTTTGCGAGAAGACTTGATAATCGATATCCGAATAACTCAAGTTTGAGAGGTTCGTTGTTGATTATCCAAATACTGCATAAATTTACAGAAATTATTAGTTTTATAAAGATTTATTTACGTGCCTTATGACAATATTTAAAGTTTGTATGTAATACAATACTTGTGTTACTGTATGTAGTAGAGATGTTACAGTACTGAACTCTCAGAGGTATACCTGCAGTTGACTGATCAACTATTTGAAGTAAGTTATCAATCTTATCCCTACAAACTAGAACTCTTATGTCTGCTCAACTATCAATAACTTTACTATTATTATGATAAATAACAACTGTAAGATGTACTGAGTCACATACATTATAAACGGAATAGATATTTTTATACCCAATTGTCTACAAAATATGCGTTAAACAACCAGCATACATTTTTCTTGTGCAAGTTGGAATTTTTAAATTAAACTTTTCAACTCATTAACATTTTGGAAACCTTCTAGTAGATGCAGGTTCTTTCTAATTTTTCTAAGAGTTGTGAATTATATTACGAAAATATAGGCATATATTATTTAATTGTTTTACAGTCATAATTTGTCGCACTAATATTCAATCTTATTATAATCTGTTAGCTTAATGTGAAACAAACAGGCCTAGTAGTTTCAATGTTGGTACTCCTGTTCCCCGCCTGTGAGAACCAGGCAAGTTCAGACATGTTCAGTATCGCCTACCACTGCAATGGAGGTAACATGTAGTTAAAGTTAATGTTAGAAGAAGATCCGGAGTTTATTTCAAACGTAATCACTGCTGATGAAACTTGGCTACATCATTTTGATCCTGAGAGCAAACAGCAAAGCTCAGTGTGGAAATCTCCTTCATCACCAACCCCCAAAAAGTAAAAGTGGTTGCTTCTGCTGGGAAAAGTTATGGTCATCTCATTCTTTGATATTCATGGAATGGTTTATCGGCATGTTGTACCTGCACACATATCAGTAACTGGACAATTCTACAGATATGTTCTGAAAACATTGCAAATCCATGTCAGGCGCAAAAGACCACATTTCCGTGAAGTAGGCTGGATGCTGCACCACGATAATGCGCGGCCGCATATTGCCAATGTTGTTGCTGAATATCTTGCAAAAATCAACGTGAAGTGCATCCTTCACCCTCCCTATAGTCCGGATTTAGCCCCATATGACTTTTTTCTATTCACTAGCTTGAAGAAGCGTCTTCATGGAGACATTATCCATCATCAGAAGCAGTGGTGAAGGCTGCGGAGGTGATTGGGAAGGATCTCTCCAAGAATGGTTTCTAGCATGTCTTTGGAGACTGACAGAAACGTTGCGACAAGTACTTCGCATTCAGGAGAGACTACTTTGAGAAGTACCATCAAAATTATGAGGATGAGTAAAGGTACGTTGTAAAGAAAAAATTGTGATCTTTCTTTAAGGAACAGTCCTCGTACTTTCCAGCACCGGCATATGATCAGAATTAGTGGATAAAGTATCCTTTCCAGAAAAAATGACATAAGCAGCAGCACTGTTAGCGTTCCGGAAAAAGAACAGGAAAAACTAATGCAGTTACTTAACAGCAAACCATGGAAGTTTGTATATCAGAAAGAAACTTACCAATGTAGAAATTGACTTAAGAGTAAAAGTAACTGACGTTTAGTCCAGCTTAACTGAGCTTATTCTAACAGAAACAGTTGCATTGTTCACAATAGATTACAATTAATAATGTGATACCGAAATTAAGTTTCGCCATAAGTAAAGAATCATGATGGATGTCAAAGGAATGTTGGTTCTTTGTTACGACAAGGGCAAGGCCAGCTGAGTTGGGGGAAAGTGTTGTAACAATAGCAATGTAAGAAAAAGCGTCCTTAGCAGTTTCTAAAGGTGCTCACTTGACTTATATGAATAGGAAATCCTTTGGGTCATTTACAATGGCGACAAAACAGCCACAAAGGGACTTTGGTTGAAAAAGAGTTTTGAGAGTGAAAGTTACATATACACACACGCGCAGGTGCGGTGATGGAGAACAGTCTTCGGCGTGAAGCCGATGAGAGCAGTCCGAGGCGTGAAGCCTATTAGGGCGGCCAACCTATTCTGTGTTTGATATTTGTCGGTTCGTATATATATGAGGAACGAATAAATTTATCGAGTAATAAATATTCTGCGGTCAGTAACTCTAAACAGAGATTGGTAACCCTTGGTCGGCAACTTTCATTTCGATGTTTTAAAAGAAGAAGCATTAAATAAGTTGGAGACGGGCATTTCAGTGTTATTAAAATCTCCTTCTCACACGTCCACGCATACCCTGAGAGAATCCTCATTGCTTGCCGACTTATTTACTCGCCATTAAATTATTGCTTCAAATTGGCGTCCACAGCGTGGAATTGTGTGCACCCAGAAATATTATAGCTACAAATGTTTCAAGGTTTTTCCACATAAACTGATTCTTTTTAGTAAGGCAACACTAACTTTGCTGAAATGGTCAAATGTTGGATCCAAAACATCATGAGTAATCTTTTTATATGTACAAATGGAAAATAAATTCATGTTTATAACATGTTGTGTCTAATGTTATTAATTCTTGGGTAATCCAAAGAATGTGATATTTCAAAATTGACTGACGTAAGGCTAAAATTAAATAAAAGTCTAGTTGGGAAAAGTTGTTTAAAATTTACTTCAAAGTGAAAAAATAATTAATTTCCATAAATAAATTTTAAAAATATATATTTTTTTATATAAAACGCACTTTATTGACAAGTTTATTTTATTTTGTTTAACTTTAATTTTTCAATTTATTATTCATATACAAGAAAATATCTTAAATTATACATACTGACACTTTGTGAGTTCGAAGAATTAAAAGACCATGTTACAGAAATCAAAATGTTCCTTATTCCCGTAGAAACACACTTTGTTCAGTAGCAGAACTTCGTAACATACACAGATACAATCTTCCAAAGTCTCCGTACACAAACAAAGGACTTCACATTCAAAGCACAGTTGTACGCACACGCACTTCCATTTCGACTCTCTCTCTCTTTCCCTCTCTCTCTCTCTCTCTCTCTCTCTCTCTCTCTCTCTCTCTCTCTCTCTCTCTCTCTCTCTCTCTCTCTCTCTCTCTCTCTCTCTCTCCACTAGCGAGTCCGGCTTCCTTATATACATCTACTGATTCTTCTAGACGTTTGTGGAATGTTCTGTAACAAACAAGACGGCACTAGCTGAAACAGGAAATTTCCAGTCATCTAATTTTATCTGTTTCGGTAAACTTTTATCTTGGTGATGTATTATCTGTCCTTTGTATGCGCTGACCGCCAGGTGAAACAGTGGGTTCGCGACCCTTTTAATTCTGTCTTAATTCTTTATAATGTTCTTTAAGTTGTAAATCATTACTTATGTGCAAGCTTTCAGTAAACAAAAATTCAAACTCGTTAAACACAGAATTTATGTGAACTTACTTTATTGAATTTTCCATTTTCAAGGACTTAGGAGCTTGCAGTTCAATTGTCCAATACAGTTATATCTTAAAAATGCTAATCCTATTCCTGTAAGTACACAATAATAACTGTAATTGTAAAGGCAGAATGAGCTGACATTTAACTATGTCCTTCTTGTATCTTGTAGAGAAAAGGAAATGTTTGTTTTTAATTTGGAGCAAATGCAAAACCAAACATTACTGAAAATTTGTATTGAGAAATGATTGTGAATGTTGCGCATTAAAGGAATTTGTTACATAGCAAACGATGCCTTTCTTATAATTGTCGGTGAAGAGAAATAGCAAAAAAAGCAAACCTGCCGAGAGATGGCTCCACTGGTAATATCCTATACTGAGTAAGAAAATGTTGAATTATTTTCGAAGTTTTCTAGCATACTACAGTCGTTTTGTTTTACATACAGCTAGGATTTCACTGTACTTTGTTGTGCTAAAATAAACAGAAGCTACAACTGACACTGTGATTGTGTCAAATGAATAAGTTATTATATGTAAGAAAGAAAGTCTCCTAATATAAATATATCATAAAGCATTTTGCTATCTTTTAAATATGTTTTACTGTCCAATTCCCAGAAATACACTATTTAAGTTTTGTTGCAACTTGTGAACTATAATAATAACTAACACATTTTTGTTGTTTCTGACGAATATCTCATGAGCCATACGATTTTAAAGCAATGTGAGAAGACTTCATAAACATTTCCAATGTATCACATATTTGAGAAGTTAAGTCAGTTATTGTAATTAACTTACTGATGATTATCTGTGACTCGCATCACTTTCTTATAAAACTTTATTTATCCGTGTACTTCATATTTATCGAAATATAATCGTCATTATTAACTTTCTTTTGAGTGCGAGCGAAAAGAGGGAAACAGTGATCTTTTAGCGACAGTTAAATATTTTAAAGCTGTTCGCTACGTAACGGCTTTGAAATTAGACTTTATTTGTTTGTAGCTTAGCCATAAAAAATAAATATGGCTTTCTATTTGACAAATGTGTATGATTGTTATTCAAATATTCAAGCAAATAATATAAGTTCTTTGTTTTTATTGAAATCTCTATATTCCGACGTCCATTAATGATACAGAAAAATGATAAGTACATGAGTAAATAAATAAACTAAAAATGTGTTTGAGTAACAGCAGGAATACAGTAGACTTTAAGTATTAGTCAAATGTTTAAAGAACTAGTCACTATGTGTTAGCTTTATCACGTCCAGGACAAAACAAATGACATATATCTATCTGAGAAATGTGTAAATATTGTAAAATACAAACAATTAACAAATATTGTGTGTTACATACATCCTGTGTTTTAACAAGATGTACATTCTTGACTGTCATTTGTCTATTTATGAGAGTTATACAAAAGTTGTTCAGAGTAAAGAGAACCTCGTAAAACATTCACAGAATATTTAACATAGGTATTTTATATTTCAATTATTTTAATATAGTAGTTTAATGAAGTATTTGAAGCTATTTCTGAGAAAATAAAACATTTTGTATTCTCTACTTACTGTGTACTTGGTACAGACAACAAAAGTAATTTACTTCATTCAATGTTCTTTCTGTTTACTAACATATTTAGTTACTTTATTACTCAACATTCATCATTTTAAATGATTTTTAATTATTAAATATGGTATTGTCAATTACAAATTTAACCTGTCCATTTTTTGTAGTATTTGTTGATTACTTTAGACTGTTTCTACATTCGTCATAATGCAATTGAGAATTATGTTTCAACTCTATCAGAATCAGTCACACATATTTCATATTTACACTACTTACACTCTATTAGCATATATTTAAATGTAGTATAGTTGAGGTACAACAGCAAGTTGAGTGAGTAACAACATCTTTTATCAAGTTCTTCCTTGTTGTACTAGATACACTATGTATGATCCAGACCTTTAACACTTCAACGTTCAGTCGACTAACTCGTAAATGCAATTAGCGATTTTCAAACTCCTTGTTCTTCTAGTTCAGTTATCTGACATTTATATTTCTAAAAGGGTAATGCTATTCTTGTACATTTGTAACATTTAACAATGTCCTTGTGTCTGTAAAGAATAGTGACTATGTTAAACTTGAAGCAGATAGAAGAATAAACCCTACAGCAAAGTTGGATTGAGAAAGTACTGTAAGTGTAACACATTCAATGCATTTGTTGGATCTCTTAGTTATAGCGATGTCCGCGAGGAGCGCGTTTTTAATTGGAAGTTCATGAAGCTAGACCGAACGGCAATAGCTGTCCAGAGATGGCTCTGCCGGTCATTTCTTATACTGACGGAGAATATCTGTAATTATAAACAGAGTTTTAAAATATATTGCAATTATCTTCTTCACATACAGATTTTATTTTATTAATCCTTATTGATTGAAATAAACGAGAAATAAGCGTCAAGAAATACAGAGGCAATAGGAAAGAAATAACTAACTGTTGAAGAGAAGGGAAGTCTTTGAAAACGTATATATTTTAACAATTTTCGCGTGTATGATTTATGGGTTCATTGGCTATTCCGTGTCTGAATATTGCAATTCTGTTGGAACTTTTATAGCAATCAACACATTAGAAAATGTCTCTATTCCTTATTCAACAATCTTCGGGATTGGATTATAACTTGGGAACATATTTGTAAGTATTTCCAATCCATTTCATGTTTGGGAGGAAGTGCAGGCCTTATTTCTCAATCCTTACTGATCTGTCAGCAATAGTTACATGTTTTTAAGCTGGTCGCTATGTAATGATCTTGAATTATTACATCTGCTCAGCTACCAATAAGTGTGTAATAACAGTAAGAACTGTATTTTGTCTTGAGTAACAGAATTGTTAAGTGGAATAGTACAAATACAGTATAAAAATCATTCTTTGCTGTTTGCATTTCTTTTAACATGTTTTCAACCCATTATCTTTCTTTTAAAGTGTTCCATAAAATGTAGTTTCTTTAATTATTCTAATTTGTCAATTACATTCCCAAAACATTACATACTAAACCGCTCAGGCAAATATTTTATCTTTTGAAACATTTTGTATTGGTCTTCATTTATAAAGATTGCAATATACGTTTAAAACACTATAATTTTATAACAAGTTTCAAAATCTATTTCTTTTTAAATTGTTGCTAAGTAAGATGATATTGTGACTTTGTGGGTTCGTGACATTAAACGTCCAGGTTACAAACACTAAAAATTCCTCTTTATTTACGTAAAAAGCAATCTGACATTCCATAATTATGTCACGTACATATACAACTTGCAAGGTCATCGACTACAAAAAAGTTCACTGTTACAGCTGTTCACGCGCACCGACTGACTGACTGGCGGTCGGCGGCTCTCTTTTTATAGCTTACTCACTTTTCCGGAATGTTCTCAATCAATTAAGACGGCGCTACAATTCCATCTTCTTCCCTCCTCCGTTTCGGCGATCTTTTATCTCCGCATTGCAGTGCCCGTCTCTTTGAACTATTCGCCCGCGCCGCCTCGAATCGTAATGCATTCGCGACAATACAGTAATTGTGTGTTATTCTCGATAAATTACAAGGATATTTTTAAAAATGCCTCTCGAGGAACTTTTGATATAAGATAGTAACATACACAGCTAAAATTCTAATAACTCAGAAAATGAAAGAGATGTCACACTGAAGTTTAAAGTAACCCAATGTTTATATAGGACAACTTAGACGATACATGTTCTCTAATCCTATAAAATGTTATATTTATTGGTTAATTCCCTCAATAAAGATATAGATATTAAAAATGTGTTGGCGTACCATCCTGCTGATACGTCACATAGAAGGACAAATTTCCGAGGAGGTCAGGTACTTCACAGTTAACAAAATGACAATACATTACAGCAGTAATTATCCCTTCATGTCTACCTGTACATCAGCCACTGACATATTTGTTAATTTTAAAGAGACACAACTAAATAACAAACTACATTCATATTGTATTTAAAGTTTTAAGTCTCTTTGGAACTAGAATACTTACACATGAAATTACATTTGGTAATCTATTTCTTTCCAGAGCTCATGAGGTGTACTAACTATAATTTAAACATTATTTTTTTCGTATGTTTACAATTTTATAAAAAGTTGTTTAATAGAGATTACTTCATTTATTGAAGTAAACCAAAGTATAAAAGAAGTGTAAGATGTTTGCATTTAAACTTGTGAGGTTATCCTGTGTGCTCCCCATAAGGAACTCTGTCCACATATTTTGTATATCACAATTTTTAAGACGCTGTTCCACAACAATTTGGAGATCTTGGAGTTATATCTGTGTGTGCGTGTGTGTTGTAACCCATTACACATAAAGTAATCCGTTTTAATCACGTTATTTTAACAAAAGGTTCCCGAGAAGTATTTCCGATTCCTCGTTAGACAGTTTTACGACTTAGAGTATAACTTTATATGTGAAGTTGCTCTGTTACGATAATTATTTTCCGTTTTTCCAGGTTTCCTTAATATTCCTGGTCCGTTTTAGGGAGGTTTTACTGTATATGATAAGATTTCTACTGCACGAAGGCCATGATGAGCAGAGCTTGGACTAATAACTCAGCTTATGGCGACTCGTTACTCATTATAAAATTTGTATGACTAAAAGTTGTCATGATCCGAGCGAAGTGTGTAACAAAGAATGTAGGAGATATCACCTACTCAGCTGTATAAACAGAGTCAAGTCGTTACTAAACCATACATTCACTTCATTTCATCATATTCAACATCTTACTGCACTCACTTTATCTCAAATATATTTTAAGGAGTCGTTAACCATTTCCGAGATATCTTTTATTTGTTTGAATCTCTTCAATACTTAAACTGCTCAAGAAGGAAGTTGTAATTAAATTACGTAGCAACTAGATTCATCATTTCACAATGTTTTGAAGTTTACTGCATTCCCTTGTACCTATATTATTGTTAACATCGTAGAAGTGTAACGCCAGTTCAACACATTCGATATTCCATCATTTGTAAATTAATTACAGTTTTAGAGTTATAACGAACCATTTCCTCTTGGATTTCAAGTATATTGGCCATAGTAATGAGGGAAAGCATTTGAAATGTGTTACTATGGTGTAAATAAACTGGCAATTGTGAATGATGAATAGATAAGTTTCTTATTGTATTTATTAGTATAGATGGATACAAATTCTCACAAAACCATTTTGCAATTTACCAATGCATAATGAACAATAAACCCATGCTCAATTTGAGAAAATACCTGCACATCTAGTTAATTTAGAAGGCTTTCTTTCAGAAGGACAGTAAATGGTCTGCTCGATATTGCCTACATATATATTATAGCTACCGTTCTTTTTCAAGGAATAAAGAACAATTAAAACAAAGTTATAGGTAAATAATATAGTTAGAATGTATTACACAATTTCGTAAATAATTACAGAGTCTCTTTCCCGGTGTAAGATATGACAAGTGGAGGCATCTCTGGACAGCAACAAGCGGTCTGTTCTCCCCTGGCGGACAATTACTATAATTAAAACATCGTCTGCTATATAACAAATTGACTCACGGCCAACCGTTACACAAAGGTTTGTGATTCAACTAATACGATATCAGTTCAATACTTGTACTCAAGTATAATAGTAACATACTACTGTCGTAATGATCAACAATGAGCTTAGAGACAGCAGTTTACAATGTTTAGAGACAATATTTCTTTTTAAGATATGACTATACAATGAAATACTCCATTATGTATAATTTTGTAATTCCAAAGTAGTGACTTCAAGTAGAGAAAGAGTTCTTCAAATCAAGAAACCGTACACAATATTTAGCTTCTCTGTTTATTATTATGTGTATTGTGATTTACAAATGTAATAAAATATATATAAAACATATTAAAGTAAGGTATATTAATTTAAATTTCGTTTGCTCAATTTAGTTGAAAATTTTGCTCTTAATATTGTATTAATGCATCTTGCCACAATCTCCGGTTGTTTTTATTTTCATATCACATTTGGGCAGCTCCCTTTCTCTCTCTACAAACTGTTTACGTAATAACCGCGTAAAACCTGCAATGTAAAACCTGTACCCAGATCTGACTTTGGTACAAATCTGTATGTTCAAATCATGTAGTCAAAATGTTGTAACATTATAAAACAGAAGTTGACAAAAATATGCAAATTTCCACCTTCAGAAATTTAAACTTTATATAACTAAACTGCCATAGCCTTTTATTATTTTTTGGAATCTATTATCTTTCTATTGACCTCTAGTAATTTGATAAAGCTAACTAATGTTTAATATAGAAAACAAAATGCACAACTCTAATATTCTACAAATAGGTTCAGATTCATTAAAGTAAAATCTTGTTATAAAGGATAATATCTGGAAGTTTATTTAGTTAAGGATTTTGAATTCTTTTTGATCTACTTCAATATCCAATAACTTTAAATCTTAAACACGTTACTGCTACTCTTGTAAACTAGTAAGATTAACACCAGAACTTAAATGAGCTAACACAATTTTCAACATCTAATTATGGCTTCTCGTATCTTCACCAGATTTCATAATGAAACCTCTTCTGTGCACCTCTGTTTGCAGCAGATGGAGTAATGAGTTAGTGTTTGGGCGGATCAGCGTGTAACACGTAAAATGGCAGCAGGCTATCTGTTAATTACAGTGATTCTCCGCCAGGAGAGAGTTTACAGAACAACCAACCGAACTGGAATCGTTGTCCATAGATGGCTCCACAAGTAATATCTTGTACTGCGAATGAATGGGTGTAATTATTTACCAATTTTGATGACACACTAAAAATATGTTCCTTACATAAAGCTAAGGTTTAATTTTTCTTTATTTCCTTAAAACAAACAACAGCTTCAGTGATTAAACGAATAATTTTGAAAAAAATAAATAATGCTCTGTGAGAAAGTAAGTCTCCTAAAGTGTATATATCTTGACTGTTTTTGTATCTAGAAAGCATTAAACATTTCAAATTGTTTCTATGGTTAGTTTTGTTGGAACTTGAAGCTATAACGATCACAAGACTTGGATCTGTGTGTTCCTTAAGAATATTATTTGAGTGTGAGAAGACTTGATAAGCAGTATGCCTCAAGTTTGAGACGAAGTCGTTGGTAAGAAATACTACTGCGTTGATCTCACAAAACGTTTTAGATCTCTTTATAATCCCTTAAATATGATTATTATTTTCCTCGCAAGAAAAGTAAGAGAATGCAGTCCAGTTCAACCGCTTCTTGCTCAGCTTAATGAAAATATTTTAGCTTTATATTTAAGAAATTTATTCTTGTTGAACAATTCAAACAAATAATAAGAAACACCTCGCAAGTGCTTTCAAGATTTTTACTGCATTTGCATTGTAAATGTTTTAAGGGCACTGTATATCCATAGAAATCCTAAAAACAATTTTTAAGCAAATCTCTGAGATTGCTCCTTGTATAAGAGATCTGAAATCTAGATTTCCCTGAATATTTACGTGTCACATCCTTTAAATATACTGAGTATTTAGCCGACTTTTGTTGTAAGAGCTTTGCTGTTGACAGATACAGAAATAAATAAATAAAAAAGTGTGGTTGTGTATCTTGACTTTAAGTGACAGTCAAATGTTTAAAGAGCTAATCAGTATATGTCCGTGCTAAACCAAGTAATGTATTGCTTTCGGAGAAAACTGTAAATATTGGTAAATAGAAACAATTAACAAGGATTGTGTCTTACATACATCCTGTGTTTTAACAACGTCTACATTTTTGTTTATTAATATTTTGTCTGTCTCTTAGAAATATAAAGGAACATTCAGAATGAAGACAACTTACCAGGACATTCACAAAATATTCAAGTTATCCATTTTACTCGACGTCACACTATCTTACATATTTGGTAGTTTAATAAACATTGTTACCAGCATTTTTGAGAAACTAAACAATTTCAATAAATATTTTACACAAAGTGTAGTGTAAAGTACATTAATTGTATTTTCTACTTATTATGTACTTGGTACAGACAACAAAAGTAATTTACTTCATTCACTGTTAACTCTGTTTACTAACAAATTTAGTTGCTTTATTACACAAGATTCATCATTTTGGATATTTGAACTTAATCCACATTAATTTTATTATTTATCCACATTATTATTATTTCCCCTGTGACATTTAAATCTGTAAATATAAATATAATCATATTTGATAGATTGAGGCAACATGTAAAATTCAATGGTTAGGCGGGATTTGAACCACGGATCTCCAGGTTTCAGTCCAGTTACTCTAACTCATTAAGCTACCATGGCCAATGTACCCTCCTGATAGTAACCAGGAGATCCGTGGTTTAAATCCCGGTCCTGAAACTGAATTTTTCATGTTGATTCTATCAAAAATCTTAGCCTATATAAGGCTAGTGTGAAGAAATTGTCAATTTCCATCAATTAACTGAGATAGCTGATTTTATGTAACATCTGTGACACTTTCTTTTGTTTTTCCTTCCTCTGGACCATATACTCGTATTACTGTAATGTAACCTTTCTGTATTTTAAGTCACATCATTATTATTCTTTCATTTATAAATGGATATGATGTGATTATCCTTCTCCACTTCATATCTAACATTATAGCAATCCTTGCTTTTTCATATTCTATGTCTACTCTACTAAAGAAAGACATGTAGTTGCTCAGTTTCCTTTTAGTTTCTGTCAATACTGCTATACTTATTTGCTTTTGTATTAACCTCTCTCACTCTCGTATTCCTTTTAAATTTATAACTAATATTGAAAGACTAATATAAATAACAAGAAATATCTAACAAATGCTTCACTACACAACAAATATATTTAATATCGTTTGTTTAATTGAGACCTGTCATTGCAACAAATGTTTTTGTAAGTCTCTTATTATTTACCACATTCCCAGATGATTCAAATATACATTTAATTTTTCTTGACAATATTTTGAAGAGACTACCAAGTCTGTGTTAACACGAGCATGGTCTTTAGGTGTTACGGACTGTCACTAGTTGACTACAGGAAAACATCTGAGTAATACAACATATACAATCAATTATATTTAAATAATACATGTTAAAAATCCAAGATCAAATCATTTTATTGTAAAAGATAAGATTTTATAATTATTTCTTTACCACATTAATTTTTTCAAGCAGTTCCATTTGATGCAATTTTCACTAATTCCTTCTAAACTGTATCTTTTAATTTCTAAAATACAGACAGTATTTTATATTTTGGAAGGTATTTGAACTTGTAACTTTAAATAAGAGGTTTTAAAATATTTGTCTTTATTTAAATAAGTAAAAGAATTTAGAACTCTAAACCGATATCTGTGCTAAAAGCAGAAAATGGCAAGAGATGTAAAAAAGCTGTTTTAAAATTGCGTGGTATTGAGCTTTTATCTGAAATTCTAATAATTTAGAAACCAAAAGGAAATATCACACTAACATTTAAAATAGGACAACTTGGAACTAAGTTCTTATCTAAATGCTCTGTAAATCTTATAAAATGTCAGTTTTAGCCGTTAATTAGCGCAACAGTTGATGTACAGACACTGAAATAGTGGTTAAGCGCCATTCTAGTGATATCTCACATAAAAGGACAAATTTTCCAAGTAGTCACATACTTCACAGTCAACAAAATGACAATATGATTCACCAGTAATGTACCTTCATATCTACCTCTACATCAGATACTGACATATTTGTTAATGTTAAAGAGACATAAATAAGTAACCAACTAAAACAAACTACATTTATATTGTACATAAAGTGTTAAGGAGGCTTTGGAACTGGAACACATACTCATGTGACTTCATTTGTTACTTTATTTATTCTCAGATTACATGAGCTGTACTAACTTTAATAGAAACATCCAATTATAATTAAGATTCGTTTAAGAAACGCTGTTTTAATATAGGTAACTTCGTTTATTGAGGGAAACAAAAAATATAAAATAAGTGAATCGTCTTTCCACTTAAAATTTTGAGGTTATTCCACATCAGCCGAAGAAGGAGCTCAGTGAATATATTTTGTAGATCAGAATTATTAATTCCTCTGATTCAAAACAATTTTGGAGACCTTGGAGTTTGGTGCTTTCCATTCACTTAACAAATATTCTATCTGAAACAGTTTATGTAACCCTCCATAAACCTAACACCATTTCATATGATGTGTTTTATATGTAGGGAGGGTAACTACCTTGTTGTAAAAGTTGTTTTGCTCTTAATTATTATACGGAATAATTTTATTATATTTATTAAAGACAATGTTTAAATGATGTTAATTGATCAGTCCATGTTCTCATCATTTACAAAGTAGTTCATTGAGCGATTCCTAGCAGGGCGGCAATTAGGTAATTATATCTAACAATATACCAACTAAACGACAATAGCAAATCGGTATTACAGCAGCAGATAGTGCAGATTCAGATGTAGGTAAACATATACCAGAGTCATGTAAAAATTCAATAATCACTAACAACTGAATAGACAAGGCAATTAACCTATCTATCTTAATGAGCTAATAATTATGTAACATATTTAAATGCTATTTTACTATTTATAGAGATAATTTTTTAAAATAAGCCAATATTACCTTATAACTCGACAAATACATAGTTCTAATGATAACCACCAGACAACGCTGTGATCTGCTCTAAACATAGAGAAAGTATTGTATTACACCAAACATTTGATAACAAGATTTTACTGTCAAAACTAGTTTTGAGACTTCTTAAATAAAGCATATGTGTTACGTTTACATGAATTTCTCTACTCATTGTCTTATTTACTTCATGTTATTTGAGATAAATATTTATATAAAATGTCTTATTACATATATCCTTGTAAGTACAAAGGCAATAGGACGATTCAGCAGTGTTTAAGTGATAGTGAAATATTAAATGAACCAGTCTTTATGTGAAATAACATTCCCTTTATATGAACAAGAGGAAGACAAAAGACAAACCTCCCATTTGAGCTTTTGGAAGATGTAAACCAATAGCAAAGGGTTACTAGAAAATAGTTAACTCTACAAAGCATTTATTTGATGACATTTGCATATTTCATAGTGGTATACAGTATTTTGTTTTATAATAGTTGATCTGTCTGTTGTGTATTAACAGTTAAATAAAAGTCTATTAGTAATGAAGAGATCTTCTGAGGCTATGACAGAAATGTTTGGTTTATCAATTATTGTTTGCGCCATTATGGTCATTTGTTCCGGCGGGCGCATGAATATTTCACTTGGCGCCGTTAATGCGGCCAGCCAATCATGTGACTCGCCAGCGCGCAAAAAAGAGGCTTCTTCTTCCTTTTAGAGTTACAGACATTTTGCGACATGTGATGTGCTTCGTTGTGTGGCTGCGTGCAGCTTGTTGTTGCAATGAAAGAACCGTTTTAGTTTATCTCAAATATTAAATGTATTGTTGTCTTCTTCATGATTATTCACATATGAAATGTAGCGTGTTCAATAAATTTATCTAGTGATATGAATACAGCTCTACCGAGTACAGTCCACAAAATCAGTTTCCTTGGTTACAGCTAAAATCAAGGTGGTCCTCCGCATTAAATTAAGCAGGAAACGAACAATTATACAATTATAGCAGCCATAGTCCTTGAAATATGTACAGCAACTTCTTTAGTGTTTCTAATCCAACTAATATGTCATTACTTCAATACCTTGTCTCAAGTATAATAGTAACATACTATTGTCATAATGTTCAGCAATGAGCTTAGAAACAGCAGTTTACAAAGTTTGGAGACGATATTTGCTTTTAAGATATGATTATACAATTAAATACTCCATTAGGTATCATTTTTTATTTCCAAAATAGAACTTTGAAGTGGAAAAGGAGTTCCTCAAACCACACACAATATTTACCTTTACTGTTTATTATTATGACTGTGGATATCTACAAATGTAATAAAATGTATTTAAACATGTTAAATTAAAATATATTAACTTGAATTTTGTTTCATCAATATGTTTAATTACTTTTCTCTTAGTTACTCAAGTTTTATTTTCATATTACATTTGACCACTTGCCTTTCTCTCTCTTCAAACTGTTTACTTAACAATCTCGTGGTAGGGAATGTAAAACCTCTACTGAGATTTGACTTTGTTACAAATCTGTATGATCAAATCATGTTATCAAAATGTAATGCCATTATAAAATAGAAGTTGACAAAAATATTTAGTGAACTTCCAACTTCCAGGAACTTAATCGTTACAGAACATAAATTGTGAAAATTGTTATTGTTTCTAGCAAAATATTTCTATCGAGTTATCTCTCACTATTTGATATTATGTATAACGTGTTTTAATGAAAAGAAAATGTATATCTGTAATCTTCTGGAATACTAGTCCTATTCTTGTAGATTCTTAACAACATTGCAATTTGAAGGGCAGCATAAGCTGTCACAATTTTTAAAATGTTATGCTATACTTTAATGGAACTAACTACTGTAGATGTTTATTTTACTTTTGGAGGAAATGGAGAGATAATTGCAAGGGAAGAGTGGGTTGGAAAAGTACTGTGAGTGTAATACACACTAAACGTATTAGCTCTACAACAGACAATGTTTTAGTTATAGTGATTGTCCACCAGGAGAGAAATTTGTTGGAGACAACCGAACTCGAGTTGCTGATCAGAGATGGCGCCACCGGTAATATCTTCTTCTGAAGATGTAAATCATTAATTATTTAGAAATATTTAGAACACATTGTCAAAATGTGCTTTATATACAACTTAGGTTTACTTGCTGTATATCACGTTAAACAAACAATGGCTGGACTGAATTTACGACAATATTGAAGGAATAAATTATTATGTCCTAGAAAGGAATGCTTCTAAATTGAGTATAGCTATAGGTTTCTGGCATTTATGAAACTATTTCATTTCCTATCATTGTAGTTAATTGGCGTTTGTTGGAATTTTCATTTCGTTATAATGGTAATATTATTGGATATACATGTGTTCTTAACTCACGGGAAGCATACGATTTAACATTGCAGGAAGTTTATCACAAATCTTCCTACACGTGATGGTCTGAGCTTGGGATTTACCCGTTGAATCAGTTAAAGATTCTGAGTGTCTAGCCAACACTTGTCTCACGGGGACAACCACGTCCTCCTTCAAGATAACCCTGCACATGGGGCGCAGATAACCAGCAGGCACTCTTCGGGTTTCCGCGGTATCACCCCTTATCCACTGAGCCGCAGGAACTTCCTACCGTTGCCTCGTCGCTCCTGAGGTCATCCAATCCCAGTATCACCTCCTCAGCCACCTTCGCGACGAACACTCACAGACGTACGCACTCCTTCCCAAGGTCAACTTCAGTAGGGTCTCCTTCTCCATAGACAAGGTGTCACCCGATGCCGTCACAAGCTGGTATGGTCGGCTCGTCTTCCTCGTCGGCAAACCATTGGCCACATCAGCTCTGATGATGGTCACGGCTGCCCCGGGGTCTACGAGCACGCGGCAGTGCTTCCCTCTCACGCAAACGTCCGCTATGATGCTGTCATCTATACGACGGTTGACGGCACCCAGTGTCACTCGAGGGGATGGTGATGATGGCACCGACGGGCCCCTCTCCACGCCGGCGCTTACTCGTTTCCCGGCTGTCCTTCCTGGTGTGGACAGTCTCTCTCGAGATGCCACGGCTGTCCCCACCCGCAACACAGGCCACTAGGTCTTCGCCGACGTCCCCCGACTGGTCTTTGGTCACCCGTGTAGCGGACACCCGTCGTTCTTGACGTCGGGGTAGCCGTCACCTTGGCCACCTCCATCCTTAATGCTGCCGTTAGTTCCTCGTGGATAGTTTTGTAATCGCCGAGCATTAGGCGCTAACGAGTCTCCGTGTCTTGTACCCGTCGACAAAAGTGTTGGTAGCCTCAGGGGATACGAAATCTGGTTGGAGGTCGACTAGGGCTTTGACAGCCAGCTGCTCGATTGTCAGGGCGAACTTCTGCAGCGTCTCCCCTGGCTTCTGTGGATCCTTTTCAAATCTTTTTCATATCTTGAAGAAAATAATAATATATGGCAACTTAATTTAATTAACGAACTTTTAAGCCTTCTGTTATTCTTTTCCAATGGCTAATCTTAAAAATGCTAATCCTACTCCAGTAAATTTGTAAAAATAGCATTAATTTAAAATACAGAATGAGCTGATCCTATTTTTAGCATTTAACTAGAGCCTCCTTGTATCTACAACAAAATGGGTAATGCTAAACAAAACTTCTTTTGTACATTTTTTTTCGAGCACACATAATAATCCTTAGTGGTAGGGCGGACTGAGAGTGTAACACGTTAAATGCCTGCAGCACACGATCTCTTAGTTTCACTGATTGTCCGCCAGGAGAGAAATTCTTGAACTACCAAACGAACTGGAACCGCTGTCGAGAGATGGCGCCACAGGTAATATCGTTTACTAAGAAGGAATATGCGTAATTATTTACTAAATATTTTAACACCCTTCAGGTTATTTGCTTTACATAACCTTTGTATTTTATATTTTTCCGTTATTAGCTCATAAAAAAACAACAGCTTGAGTGAATACGGGGATAATTTAAAAAAGAGTAATGTTGTATTAGAAAGGAAGCTTTCAAATATTTGTATATTCCGCCCGTTTTTATTTGCATCTTAGGGACATTCAGATATTATCTATCAGTCAGTTCTCGTATCAAATTTTGTTGGAACTTGTATATATAATAAAAGAGTATAAGCCAAAGAGTTGTAACGTAATTGTTGTTTGTGAGAAGACTGGATAGGCAGTTCTAGTATAGCTCAAGTTTGAGATGAAATCGTTGGTGATTATTCAAATACTTGCTGCGCTAAAATCACATGACATTTCTATCCTTCTTACTTGCGTATTTCGGTACTTTATGTTAATATTCCTGTTCTTGCAAGAAAACAAGAGAATGTAGACAGTAGGTTACCTTTTAGCTTTAGTTAAACATTTTAAAGCTGGACGTTTGGTAATTGATTAGAAATCTGGTTATATTTGTATAGTTTAGTGATTAACAATTAATTATAACCTTTCACTTGAATCCTAGAGCTGTAGAAAAATGGAAACAAAAAACAAGAAATACTTCGCAAAAACTTTATTCCACAAAAACTATTTAGAATGTTGTCTTTGTAAAAACAAATGAAATATGTTTAAGCTTGACAATGTTTTTTAAGATGTACACAGGTAGATTTTATTTAGTATTTACAGTTTACTAGTTATGTAGATGTATTCGAGAATGAACAGTACTTCCCTATAGGGAAGTATGAGTCTGGCAGCATTTTTTAACAAATCTTCCTGTTGTATCTTTCGAAGATAAACATAAATATTAAGTTTAGCATTTCCACAAAGTTTGTTTTTAAGTTATACTTTCAGCACACACATATAGATGCTCCTTTTAACCAAAACATATTTATAATCTGTCTCTTACGCATTCCTGTAGGAACTTTCATGTGCAATTTTGGTAAAATACTTATTGTAAATATGTACCATATTTTTGAAATATTGCACAATAATAAAATAGGAGTTGAGGAACAATCATTGGATGCAACTTCCCAAGGAAACAACCCTTTGCATACTCATACTCCCAAGGGTTGCAGAAACAATTGTTTACATAATCCTAATTTTGACGACCTTTTCCTCTTCTTCCCTTTTAAATATTTTTAGTCTTTCTTTGTAACACCTGATCAAGGAAACATTTGTATCAATAACACACAAATCTTAGTTCTTGTAATAGTCTCAGAAGTTCTATTTATTCTGACTGTATTCTGTACAATTTTATTTAAATTGTAGTTCATAAGATACACACAAGGTTCTTAGGATACAAAAATTGAGAGTTAAAGAGTGTAATTCATGTAAACTTATTTTTTCACTAACGATCTTCGAGATATTCTTTTCTTATAGTTCAGTTTTCCAACACCATTATATCATAAAAGCTCTAATCCTGTCTCTGAGCTTGTCAAAAGCTAATAGCAATGACTTTGTAATATTAAAGCTAACACTATGTTTAAATATTTAACTATATTGCAGCTGTATGTACAACAAAGTGAGAAATGGAACAACTTCTTAAACGTATATTTCACATTTGTAACAGACGGACAAGTAAACCTTTGTGTAACGGTTGGTCGTGAGTCAATTTGTTATATAACAGACTATGTTTTAGTTATAGTAATTGTCCGCCAGGGGAGAACCGTTCGCTTATTGCTGTCCAGAGAGGGCTCCACTTGTAATATTTTACACTGGGGAAGAGACTTTGTGATTATTAACAATGTTGTGTAAGACATAGTAATTATTTTCTTTAAATACAACTTAGAATTAACTGTTGTTTGCTGTTAATAAACGAAGCTTAGCCAAAATAGATATGGAGGTAATATCGAGTAAACAATTAATTGTGCGTGAGAAAAGAAGTCTCCTAAACTAACTATATGACTAGGAATTTCGGCTGACTGTACCATTGACTTCTTTCTAATGCCATTTTATTACACCACAAACGTTTTTTGGAACGTATTTGGACAAGGCAATTAAATTGATGCAGCAACAACTTGGAGGAATATATCAGGAAGTAAAGGCAGTCACTAAAAGGAGGAAAGTCTAATAATAAATAACAATATTGTTAACCATTCTGTTCTTAGTCGCGAATATGATGGACTGCCGTTACACTGTCTACTCCAAGTCTCGCCTTATTTATCTTCAACTTTAATTGAAGTAAACCTTTGCAATTTAATAATTACTATGTGGGTGTAAGGTTACACGTAGTAGCCATGTTAATCTGGTAGCCTATGGTTTGTCATTTATACAAAAGTCTCACGAATAAAGAGATCTTCCGACGACATTCCGGAATAAGTTATGTCCATCATTCAACACGAAAGTACTTGAGTGAATGTAAAGTATAAGTAGAGAATGTAAACCCTGTACCGAGATCTGACTTTGGTACAAATCTGTTTGATCAAATCATGTAGTCAAAATGTTGTATCATTATAAAATAAAAGTTGACAAAAATATACAAACTCCCACCTTCAGAAATTTAACGTTTACATGAACTAAATTGACACAGCTTTTCTTATTTTTTGGAAAGTATTATTTTTTTATTTGACATCTAATGATTTGATAAAGCCAACTAATATTTAATATAGAAAACAAAATGCACAACTCTAATACTCTACAAATAGGTTCAGATTCACTGAAAAACAAATCTTGTATTAAAGGATAATATGTGGAAGTTTATTTAGTTAAGGAATTGGAATCGTTTTGTTCTTCTATGTCAATATCCAATAACTTTAAATCTTAAACACGTTAATGTTACTCTTGTACTCTAGTAAGAATAGCACCAGAACTTAACTGAGCTGACACAATTTTTAACATTTAATTATGGCTTCTCGTATCTTCAACAAAATTTATAATGAAACCTAGTCTGTACACATTTTTCTTTTTTTGCAGCAGATGGAATAATAAAACTTAGTGTTAGGGCGGATTGAGAGTGTAACACGTTAAATGTCTGCAGGCGATCTGTTAGTTATAGTGATTGTCCACCAGGAGAGAGTTTCCTGAATTGCAACCGAACTGGAATCTCTGTCCATAGATGGCTCCACAGGTAATATATTGTACTGCGAATGATTGGATGTAATTATTTACCAATTTTGATAATACACTTTAAATATGTTCCTTGCATAAAACTAAGGTTTAATTTGTCTTTATTTCCTTAAAATAAACAACGGCTTCAATGATTACACGGATACTTTCGAAACAACTAAATAATGCTCCGTGAGAAAGGAAGTCTCCTAAAGCGTATATATCTTGAAAGGTTTTTGCATGTAGAAAGCTTTAAACCTATCAAATTGTACATGCATATTATGAGTTTTGTTGGAACTTGAACCTATAACAATCACAAAGCTTGGATCTGTGTGTTCCTTAATATTTTTTGAGTGTGAGAAGACTTGATAAGCAGTATGCCTCAAGTTTGAGAGGAAGTCGTTGGTAAGAAATACTTGCTGCGTTCATCTCACAAGACTTTTTAGAGCTTTTTATAAACCATTATATATTATTACTTTCTTTGCAAGAAAATAGGAGAATACAGTAACGTTAAATCGCTCCGTAATAGCCTTCAACTTTGACTTTCTTTACACAGTTCAACGATAAAATATTTTAGCTTTAAATTTAAGAAATTTATGCTTATTGAACAATTCAAACAAATGACAAGAAATACCTCGCAAATACTTTACTCCACATAAAGTGTTTTACAATTTATTGTTTCTTTTATCGAGGTCTCTATATTAGAGCAGTAAGATTTTGTCTGTCTCTTACAGTTTACCATTATGGTAATGTCCTTGGAATAGAGAGGGCGTCTGACTACATTAACAGTTGAATAAAGTTGTTTACTTAATTTCAATTTAAATTAATTTAAGCTTGCTGTATTTTCATAGAAATCCTTGAAAATACTTTTGACAAGATGTTGGAAGATGCTCCATGTATAAGAGGTCCGGGTTCCAGATTTCCCTGAATATTTAAGTGTCACATCCTTTAAATATACTGAGTATTTAGCCGACTTTTGTTGTAAGAGATTTGCTGTTGACAGATACAAATATAAATAAATAAAAAGTGTGGTTGTGTATCTTGACTTTAAGTGATAGTCAAATGTTTAAAGAACTAATCAGTATATGTCCGAACTAAACCAAGTAATGTATTGCTTTCGGAGAAAACTGTAAATGTTGGTAAATACAAACAATTAACAAGGATTGTGTCTTACATACAACCTGTGTTTTAACAACATCTACATTTTTGTTTACTAACATTTTCTCTATGTCTTAGCGATATAAAAGAGCATTCAGAATGAAGAGAACTTACCAACACATTACCAAGATAGTCAAGATATGCAATTCGTTTGTCATCACATCAAAAATGTTTGGTAAATTCTTTGAGGCATTGTTTAAAAAAAAAACTAAACATTTTTAATAAATATTTTACTCAAAGTGTAATGTGAAGTACAGTAAGTATATTTTCCACTTATTATGTCCTTGGTACAGACAACAAAAGTAATTTACTTCATCCACTGTTCATTCTGTTTACTAACATATTTAGTTACTTTATTACTCAACGTTCATCATTTTAAATTAATCAATCATTTTGTATATTTTAACTTAATAAACATTATTTTTATTATTTAAGCACATTATTTGTGTTTATTTCTCCATGTGTAATTTAAATCATCAAATATAAATATAATCATCTTTTATACATTGAGTCAACATGAAAAATTCAATGCCATGGGCGGGAATTGAACCACAGATCTCAAGGCGTACGTCCAGTTTCTCCAAGCCATTGAGCTACCATTGCCAACGTGCCGTCCTGACATTAACCAGGAGACCCGCGGTTCAAATCCTGGCATGGCACTGAGTTTTTCCTGTCGACACTATATATCAAAAGCCTATATAAGACTAGTATGAGGATATTGCTAATTTACATCTATTAACTAAGTCCTTAAGATCCTTGCAGATGTAATGTAACATCTACTGTACCACCTTTCTTTTGTTTTTCCATCCTCTGGACCATATACTCGTATTACAGTAATGTAACCTTTCTGTATTTTAAATCACATCATTATTATTCTTTCATTAATAAATGTATATGATGTAATTATTATTCTTATTTATTTATGTGATTATTATTATTATTCTGCACTTCATATCAGACATTATAGCAATCCTTGACTTTTCATATTCTATGTCTACTCTACTATAGAAAAACGTGTAGTTGCTCAGTTTCCTCTTAGTTTCTGTCAATACTGCTATATTTATTTGCTTTTGTTTTAACTTCTTCACACTCACATTCCTTTTAAACTTATAACTAATATTGAAACATTAAAACAAATAACATGAAATATCTAACAAATATTTCACTACACAAAAAGTATGTTTAATATTGTTTGATTTATTGAGATCTGTAATTCCAATATATGATTTTGTAAGTCTCTTACTGTTATCATATTCCCAGATGATTCAAAATACACATTTCATTTATTATTGCGTGGTATTGAGCATTTGATATCAGATAATAACACTCTGATCTATGATTCTAACAACTCAGAAAACAAAAGAGATATCACACTGACGTTTAACATAACCTAGTGTTGGTATAGGACAACACTGAGAGTAAGTTCTTATCTAAATGCTCTGTAAATTTTATAAAATGTCAGCTTTAGTAGTTAATTATCTCAACAGTTGATGTACAGATAATGAGAGTATGGTTAAGTACCATCCTGGTGATATCTCACATAGAAGTACAAATTTCCCAAGTTCACAGTTAACAAAATGACAATATGATTCACCAGTAATGTACCTTCATATCTACCTATACATCAGATACTGACATATTTGTTAATGTTAAAGAGACATAAATAAGTAACCAACAAAAACAAACATCCATATTCTACATGAAGTGTTAAGGAGGCCTTGGAACTGGAACACATACTCGTGTGACTTCATTTGTTACTGAAACATGGACTTAATTGTTATCATATTCTATCTCTCAAAAGAACATATTTCGACAAAGCAATTAAAGGGATGCAGGAACATCTTGGAGGAATTTATCAGGAACTAAAGGCAATCACTGACGTTACACTGTCTGCTCCTTGACACGCCTTATTTATCTTCATTGTAACTGGAATAAACCTTAGAAAATTAATAATTACTATGTCGGTGTAACGTTAACCTGGTAGTGTGTAACATATTGAGAATTTATTTTCGACATTTTTAATCTCCTATGGTTTCTCATTTATACAAACGTCACTGCAATATAGAGATCTTCCGACGACATTCCGGAATAAGTTATGTCCATCATTCAACATGAAAGTATTTGAGTGAATGTAAAACCTGTACCGAGATCTGACTTTGGTACAAATCTGTATGATCAAATCATGTAGTCAAAATTTTGTAACATTATAAAATAGAAGTTGACAAAAATATACAAACTCCCACCTTCAGAAATTTAACTTTTATATAAATTAAATTGACACAGCCTTTTCTTATTTTTTGGAAAGTATTAGTTTTTTATTTGACCTCTAATGATTTGATACAGCTAACTAATATTTAATATAGAAAACAAAATGCACAACTCTAATATTCTACAAATAGGTTGTTATAAAGAATAATTTGTGGAAATTTATTTAGTTAAGGATTTTGAATTCTTTTTTTCTACTTCAATATCCAATAACTTTAAATCTTAAACACTTTACTCCTACTCTTGTAAACTAGTAAGAATAACTCCAGAACTTAAATGAGCTGACCCAAATTTTAACATTTAACTACGGCTTCAACAAATTTCATAATGAAACTTCTTCTGTACACTTCTTTTCTTCTCAGCAGATGGAATAAAAAGTTTAAGTGTTAGGGCGGATTCAGAGTGTAACACATTAAATGTCTGCAGACGATCTGTTAGTTATAGTGATTGTCCGCCAGGAGTTTCCAGAACTGCTAACCGAACTGGAATCGCTGTCCATAGATGGCTCCACAGGTAATATCTTGTACTGCGAATGAATGGATGTAATTATTCACCAATTTTGATAACACAGATTCAATGTGTTCCTCTCGTAAATCTAAGGTTTAATTTTTCTTTATTTTCTTGAAACAAACAACAGCTTCAGTGATTACACGGATGCTTTCGAAGAAGTAAATAATGCTCTGTGAGAAAGGAAGTCTCCTAAAGTGTTTATATCTTGACCGGCAAAAGCATCTAGAAAGCATTAAACATTTCAAATTTACATCCTTTATGTTCGGTTTTGTTGGAACTTATCTATAACGATCACAAAACTTGGATCTGTGTGTTCCTTTAGAATATTATTTGACTATGAGAAGTCTTGATAAGCAGGACGCCTCAAGTTTGAGAGGAAGTCGTTAGAAAGAAATACTTGCTGCGTTGATCTCACAAGACTTTCTAGATCTCTTTCTAAACTCTTATACATCATTATTAATTTCCTTGTGAGAGAAATAGGAGAATACAGTCGTTCCGTAATAGCCTACAAATTTGACTTTCATTGCACAGCTTAACGATAAAATATTTTGGATTTATATTTAAGAAATTTATAGATATTGAACAATTCGAACAAATGACAAGAAATAACTCGCAAATGCTTTACTTTAAATAAAGTAAATTTGTATTTTTCGTTTGTGTGTTATTTTTTTTTTTTTTCATCGAGTTCCCTATATTGGAGCAGTAAGATTTTGTCTGTCTTCTATAGTTTAGCATTATGATAATGTCCTAGGAATGGAGACACTTCCGACTACATTCACAGTTAAATAAAAGTTTTTGAAAACACTTTTCAGAAAATCTTCGAAAATGCTCCATGTATAATAGGTCTGGGGTCGAGATTTCCCTGAATATTTACGTGTCACATCCTTTAAATATACTGATTATTTAGCCGTACACTACATACTATCAACATCCCAAACTCTTGAGCGCTTATTATTCATCGTCCGATGTGCCTCAACGTTTGAGGAACTAAATAAAAATAAAAAAAGTGTTGAATGCACTGCACCCGTTGGCAGCACTGATGACTTTTTTTTTAAATTTACGTCCTCCAACGTTAAGTCATATCGGCCGATGAATGGAATGGGTGAAATGATGCTCAAATTAGCCCAGGGTCCATAGAGCTTAGAGTTACCCGACATTCGTCTTGAAGGATAAGGGAAAACCCCGGAAAAACCCTTAACCAGGTAACCCACCTTGACCGAGATTCTAACTCGGGACCTCTTGAACGTGAGGCAGACATGCTACCACCACGATACCGAGGCGGGCAGCACTGATGAAGCAACCATAATAACAACAAGGAAGATTATGGATGTATGAAATTCTGTCTCATCTTACTGTACAAGTTTCTGGAGCAATTTCTATGCACATTCATTCTAAATCTATCTTAAACGAACATAAAAAATAACAAAATGGCAGAAATGGAGCAATGATTTTCCTAGTTTCCGGAAAAGAAGCTCGATTTGTCACTTAGTCTGACAAAACACAATCGTATTACACAGTCAACTGTCTCAGGTAGTGAACTTGTTCGTCCCAACAAAACAATACACTATCGTCCTCTAGGGAGTAAGTACATAAGAGAGAATGTAAAACCTGTACCGAGATCTGACTTTGGTACAAATATGTATGATCAAATCATGTAGTAAAAATATTGTAACATAAAGGTTGACAAAAATATTGTACGAACTTCTTACTTCCAGAAACTTAACCTTTACATAAGATAAGTTGTGAAAACCTTTATTTAATTTTTGAGAACTCTGTATTTCGATTTATCACTAATTATTGGATTAAAGCACCTGTTGTTTAATATAAAAACAAAATGTACAACTGTAATATTGTGCAAATAGTCTCAGATTCATTCCGACTAAACTCTCTTTAATTTTCTCTAACTTATAATTCATAACTAGGAAGCGGATTTATAAACACTAAAGTGTATGAAATAGGCAGGCAAAAAGGCACTAAAAATGATCAAAATAGTCACTAGACATTTGCTAAGTAAACAATTAGAAATACACAATTTTAGTAAAATGGTCCCTAAAATGCACTATAAATGCATTATAACAAAATGACAATCATCGCAACATATGCTACAACAAATTCGCTAAACACATACTATTTTGCGGTTCCCTAGACGAAATAGTTCTACATTTATTCCAAATGTCATAAATAACTCCACAGCAAGTTAAAGTAAGAGATATTGTCGTATAATGAAAATACATATAAATCCACTTCACTAAGAACCATAATCTACAGAAAGGTGTGAAGTAACTACGTCAAAAAGCAGAAGCATGCGTTTTAGGGGGAGAGGGGGGGACTAAGGGTGAAAATTGAAATATCTGAAGCTATTGTTAGATTTGTGATCGATCAAGAATGGAATAATACCAAGTTTCAGCTTTGAGGAATTAACAGTTTATGTCTAAACTACAGGCGATTTTCAAAATGTCCCACATGTTGTACTTTTAACAATTAATGCTTCTCGTATAAGATTCTGCACCCGTTTTAACCTATTAATGACCTGAACCTATGTGAAATATTTGTCTTCGCCATATCAACGAAGGGAACAAATAATCATACCTATTTAACAATTTTTATTTACCTAAGCATTTTCAGTAATAAGTAAGCATTATAATCCTTACCAATACAAAATAACAAAAACACAACAAATGTAAATGGGTACACTTAATATGCAGTTGCCCTTACAGACATGTTTAGAATTTCATACAGATTAATAGAAAACTGCATCCTGTGTAACACTTTGAAGTTAGGAAAATGTAGAATTTATGGAATCTGAGAAATCTGAGGTTAAAATTACGTAATAGCAGCTACGATACAAGTGTAATGTTATCTAAACATACATGTGACGTTTTCTGTAGTGTCGCTACAAAAGAACTTTATATTATAGAAGTATGTTTATATTAATTTTCAGACAGAATTTTTTATTGTAAGTTTTGGGCCAATTTGCACAGATGTGTCTCCATGATAAACACCTTTTTGTATATCGAAAGTGCAGTAGTAAGAAATCTCTGTTCCCCGAAAACTTCACGTTGAAACAAACAAATGCAAAAGCTGTTGTCTCAAATAACAAACAGAATAAATTGGCTAAAATGGCAGTTTTAGGCATTAATAAGCAGAATAGGCACAGACGTATGAAATAGGCATTTATAGGCACTATAAAACTAAGAAGTTAGGCTAATAATTGTAGCAAAAGTTCTTAAAACTTAAAAGGCTACGTTTCTGAAGAAAGGAATAAAATAGGCAAATGGGGCAAAATCCGACATCTAGACATAACTTGTGGATAAGCTTTTATTACATCAAAAGTTAAATAATGTATATGGCAACCTAATTTATGTAATTAAAGGTTTTTCGAAACCTTCTGTTGTTCTGTTTCAATGTACAATATATTTATATCTTACAAATGCTAATCTTATTCGTATATGTTCACAAGAATAACAGTAGAGTTTGAAATTCAACATGAGCTGAGCCGATTATTAATATTTGTATCTACAACAATATGAGCAATGAGAAATTTCTGTATACTTCTTTTTTATTTGGAGCGGACGGAATAATGAGTCTTAGTGTTAGAGCTGATTGAGGGTAACACGTTAAATGGTCGCAGTAAACGATCAGTTAGTTACACTGATTATCCGCCAGGAGAGATATTCCAGAACTGCCAACCGAACTGAAATCGCTGTCCAGAGATGGCGCCACAGGTAATATCTTATACTGAGAAGGAATATGTGTAATTATTTAACAAGTTTTACGACACTCTGCAGGTATGTTCTTTACATCTCGCTTCGATTTCATTGTACTTTATTACTTAAAACAAACAGCTGCTTCAGTAAACACAGAGATACTTTCGAAAACAAATAAGTAATCCTGTATAAAAAAGGGAGTCTACTTAAGGATGTATATTCTGCCTATTTTTCATCTAAGAAATATTGAGGAATGCCATTTTTTCATGATCCACATTACATTTTGTTGGAACTTGTATATTCTTAATCATAATTAACAATAGAAATTTAATCCATTTGCTGCTTATTAATAGAGTTTATAAGCGATACTAATGCACCTCAAGTTTGAGAGGAAATCGTTGGTAATTATCGAAAAGCTGTGTTGAACTTACAGGACTTTTTATTATTCTTTTATTCCGTTTTTATTGGTGCTTTATGTCAATGGAAATATACGTTGTTAATATCATTTTCCTTCTACGAAAAAAAGGAGAATATAATAGCAACCTAACCTTTTAAAGATCTATAGAAAGTTAAGAGTCAGAGTGAAAAATTCAATGCCTCAGCCGGGATTTGAACCACGGATCTTCAGGATTGCGTTCAGCCGCCCTAACCATTGAGCTACTATGGCCAACGCGCCGACATGACATTAAATTCTACAACTAAAATGTATTTTGTTAGAGTGGCTGGACGGAGACCAGAAAATCCGTGGTTCAAATCCCGGCTATGGCATTGAATTTTTCACTCCGACTCTACCTTTGCATACTTTAGCCTCCACACGGCCAGTGTGAAAGAAGAATTAATTTCTTTTAGCGATGGTTAAAGATTTTAAAGGTGATCGCCCCATAACGGCTTTCAAATTTGACTTTCTTTGTATAGCCTAGCGATAAAAAACTATAAAGTTTTACACTTGATAAATATATACTTTTAGAAAAATTCAAAGAATAACGATAACTACGTCACAAATGCTTTAACCCACAAAAAAGTATATTTCAATTTATTTTTTGTTTTTATCGAGATCTGTACATTGGAGCAGTAAGATTTCGTCTGTCTCTTACAGTTTACCATTATGGTAATGTCCTAGGAATAGAGACGCTTCTGACGCTTCATAGTTGAATAAAGATTTCAATTTGACTTGTTTTGCAAATATCTTAAGGATGCCGTACATTCATAGAAATCCTTGAACATTTTTTTCAGGAAATCTTTGAAAATGCTCCATATATAAGATGTCTGGGGTGGAGATTTCCCTGAATATTTATGTGTCATATTCTTTAAATATACTGAGTATTTAGCCGACTTTTGTTGTAAGAACTTTGCTGTTGGCAGATACAGAAATAAATAAATAAAAAGTGTGGTTGTGTATCTTGACTTTAAGTGATAGTCAAATGTTTAAAATGCTAATCAGTATATGTCCGGGATAAACCAAGTAATGTATTGCTTTCAGAGAAAACTGTAAATATTGGTAAATACAAACAATTAACAAGGATTGTGTCTTACATACGTCCTGCGTTTAAACAACATCTACATTTTTGTTTATTAATATTTTTATGTCTCTTAGAGATATAAAGGAACATTCAGAACGAAGAGAACTTACGAAGATATTATTAAAATATTTAAGATATGCCCTTAATTTGTCATTAATTCACATTTCATGTTTCATAAGTTAGTGAAAATCGTCACAGTTAGTCTATAACAATAAAAAATACTGATAAATATTTTATATAAACTGTAGTGTGAATTACAGTAAGTGGATTTTCTACTTATTATGTACTTGGTACAGACAACAAAAGTAATTTACTTCATTCACTGTTTACTCTGTTTACTAACATATTTAGTTAACTTTATTACTCAACATTCATCACTTTAAATTATTTTTAATTTGTTAATATGGTAATGTGAATGTCAAAGATAACGTGTACAGTTTTTGTAGTATTTGTTGATTACTTTAGACTGTTTCTACTTTTTCTAACACGTACATAGCACATAGAGAATGTATTGTATTACACCAAACATTTGATAACAAGATTTTACTGTCAAAAGTAATTTTTAGACTTGCTAAATAAAACATATAAGTTACTTTTACATGCCTTTTTCTACTCATTGTCTTATTCTCATATCTACTTCATGTTATTAGAGATAAATATTTATGTAAGTGTGTTATTACATATATCATTGTAGGTACAAGTGCAATAGGACAATATAGCAGTGTTTAAGTATAGTCAAATATCTATGAAACAGTCGTCAGGTGAAGACTTTGAAATAACATTCTGTTTCCGTAAGCAGGACTGGAAAACAGAAGAACGACGTCCCATTTGGAGAAAGTGTAAGTTCTGGAGAATATAAACAAATAGCAAGAAATATCTCGTAAATGATTAACTTTACAAAAATTTATTTGATGTAATTTCCATGTTTCATTGAAGTCTGCAGTTTATTTGTTTTTTAAGTGTTGATCTATCTCTAGTTGTAGAGCAATTATACAAAGGTCTATTACTAATAAAGAGGAATCCTCTGAATGTTTCCAGTATTTTTTGGTCAACCGATCATCAAATTATATGAAATTATTGAAAGCTCCTAACTAGCGAATGTATGACAAAACATATATACACTAAAGCAGAAAGATCAGACCAGGATTTTGGATCTTTAATTTTTGTCCAACCATTGATAGTTCTTATTTCGCCAACAGATGCCACTAGATTAGATTCCCCAGTCAATGACGTCTAAAGTACTAAGAATAAATTGGACATACACTGAAGATAAGAGCAAGTCCTTGGTTCTTGAAACATATTCAGGTACAGTTTATAAGTATGAGACAAAAGTTGTGCAATACATACAATTAAGATATTAGTATATTTATAACAAAACCAGAGGTTCTTTGGACTTAAAATTCTTTAGAACGTCTTCACTGAACACATTTAGAATGTTGTCCTTCTAAAAACAAGTGAAATACGTGGGCTGTTCAATAAAGAATGATCATAATTTTTTACGGTTACAATTTTTCGCACTAAAATACAATCTTATTATACTCTGTTAGCATAATGTGAAACAAACACGCCATAGTAGTTTCATTGTTTGTACTACTGGTTCCCGCCTGTGAGAACAGGGCAAGTTCAGACATGTTCGGTATCGCCTACCACTGCTATGGAGGTAACATGCAGATAAAGTTGATGTTAGAAGAAGATCCTGAGTTCTTTCAAACGTATTCACTGCTGATGAAACTTGACTACATCATTTTGATCCTGAGAGCAAACTGCAAAGCTCAGTGTGGAAACCTCCTTCATCACCAACCCCCAAAAACAAAAGTAGTTGCTTCTGCTAGGAAAGTTATGATCATCTCATTCTGTTATATTCATGGAATGGTGTATCAGCATGTTGTACCTGCACACACATCAGTAACTGGACAATACTACAGGGATGTCCTTCAAATATTGCAAGTCCATATCAGGCGCAAAAGACCACATTGCCGTGAAGCAGGCTGGATGCTGCATCACGATAATGCGTGGCCGCATATTGCGAATGTTGTTGCTGAATATCTTGCAAAAATCAATGTGAAGTGCATCCCTCACCCTTCCTATAGTCCGGATTTAGCCCCATGTGACGTTTTTCTATTCCCGAACTAGAAGAAACGTCTTCGTGGGAGACATTATCCATCATCAAAAGCAGTGGTGAATGCTGCGGAGTTGATTTTAAAGGATCTCTCACATAACGTTTTCCAGCATGTCTTTGAAGACTGGCAGAAAGCTGGGACAAGTACATCGCATTCCGGGGAGACAGTTTTGAGAAGAACCATCAAAATTGTGAGGATGAGTAAAGGTACGTTGTCAAAAAAATTGTGATCCTTCTTTATTGGAATATAAACACAAATATCAAGATTGGCATTTCCCAAAGTTTGTTTTTAAGTTATACTTTTAGCACACACATATACATGGTCCTTTTAACCAAAACATATTTGTATTCAGTCTCTTACACATTCCTGCTGGAACTTTGGTATCCAATTTTGGTACAATACAATACTACCTCCACTTACTGTAAATATGTACCATATTTTGGGAATATTACAGGAGTTGAGCAAAATTCATGGATGCAACTTCCTAATTACAGAAACAACCTTTTGCATAATCATAATATTGACGAACTTTTTCTCTTCTTTCAGTTTTAAATATTTTCAGCCTTTCTTTGTAACATTTGATCAAGGAAACAAATGCTACATTTATTTATATAAAACACAAAACTAAATTCTCGTAATAGTCCCTTAACTTCTATTTATTCTTACTGAATTCTGTACAATTTTCTTTAAATTGTAGTTGATCAGATACAGACAAGTACTTAGGACATAAAATAGAGATATCGTTAAAGTGTGTTATTTATGTAAACTTATTTTTTCATTAACGATTTTCGAGATATTCTGCAATTATACATCAGTTTTCAGTTTCTAAGTTTAGGTTTGCAAATGTTTTATATCTTAAAAACTCTAATCCTGTCTCTGATTTTGTCAAAAGCTGATAGCAATGACTTTGTAATAGTAAAGCTAACACTATGTTTAAATATTTAACTATATTGCTGCTGTATGTACAACAAAGTGAGTAATGGAACAACTCCTTAAACGTATATTTCATATTTGTAACAGACGGACAAGTAAACCTTTGTGTAACTATTGGTCCTCAGTCAATTTGTTATATAGCAGACGATGTTTTAGTTATAGTAATTGTCCGCCAGGGGAGAACCGACCGCTTGTAAATGTCCAGAGAGCGCTCCACCTGTAATATCTTACACTGAGAAAGAGACCTTGTGTTTATTAACAATGTTGTGTAAGATATTGTAATTATATTCTTTACATACACCTTAGATTTAACTGTTGTTTGTTGCCAGTAAACGAAGCTTAGCTTCAAAAGAACTTTATATTACAGATGTATGTTAATATTAATTTTAAGGCAAACTTTGGTATTGTAAGTTTTGGGACAATTTGCACAGATGTGTCTCCATGATAAACACCTTTTTGTGTATCGCATGTGCAGCAGTAAGAAGTCTCTCTTCCCCGAAAACTTCATGTTGAAACCAACAAATGCAAAAGCTGTTGTCACAAATTACAAACAGAATAAATTGGCTAAAATTGCAGTTTTAGGCATTAATAAGCAGAATAGACACCGACGTATAAAATAGGCATTTATAGGCAATACAAAAGTAAGAAATTAAGCTAATAATTGTAGGAAACGTTCGTATAACTTAAAAGGCTACGTTTCTGAACAAAGGACTGAAATAGGCAAATAGGGCAAAATCCGCCCGCTAGTCATGACTTGTGGATAAGCTTTTAGTACATCAAAAGTCAAATATTGTTTATGGCAACTTAATTTATGTAATTAAAGACTTTTCCAAACCTTCTGTTGTTCTGTTTCATTGTCCAATATCTTTATATCTTAGAAATGCTAATCTTATTCGTATCAGTTCACAAGAATAACAGTAGAGTTTGTAATTCAGCATGAGTTAAGCCGATTTTTAATATTTGTATCTACAACAATATGAGTAATGAGACATTTCTGTATACTTCTTTTTTATTTGGAGCGGACGGAATAATGAGTCTTAGTGGTAGAGCTGATTGAGGGTAACACGTAAAATGTCTGCAGGAAACGATCAGTTAGTTACACTGATTGTCCGCCAGGAGAGATATTCCACAACTGCCAACGGAACTGAAATCGCTGTCCAGAGATGGCGCAACAGGTAATATCTTATACTGCGAATGAATATGTGTAATTATTTATCAAGTTTTATAACGCTATGCAGGTATGTTCCTTACATCGAGCTTCGATTTAATTGTACTTTATTACTTGAAACAAACAGTTGCTTCAGTAAACACAGAGATACTTTCGAAGACAAATGAGTAATCCTGAATAAGAAAGGAAATCTCCTTAAGGATGAATATTTTGCCTGATTTTTCATCTAGGAAATATTGAGGAATAACATTCTTGTGTCATGCATCTTACATTTTGTTGGAATTTGTATCTTTATTAATCATTATTATCAATAGAAATTTAATACAGTTGCTGCTAATGAATTGAGTTTATAAGCGATACCAATGCACCTCAAATTTGAGAGGAAATCGTTGGTAATTATCGAAAAGCTGCGTTGGACTTACAGGACTTTTTATTCTTCTTTTAAACCGTTTTTATATGTACTTTATGTCAATGTAAATATACGTTGTTAATATCATTTTCCTTGCACGAAAAAAGGAGAATATAATAGGAACCTAGCCTTTTAGAGATGTATGGAAAGCTAAGAGTCGGAGTGAAAAATTCAATGCCGCAGCCGGGATTTGAACCACGGATCTCCAGGTTTGCGTGCACCTGCCCTACTATGGCCAACGCGCCGACATGACATTAAATTCTACAACTAAAACGTATTTTGTTAGAGTGGCTGTACGGAGACCAGAAGATCCGTGGTTCAAATCCCGGCTATGGCATTGAAGTTTTTCACTCTGACTCTACCTTTCCATACTTTAGCCTGCACACGGCCAGTGTAAAAGAACAATTAATTTCTTTGAGCGATGGTTAAATATTTTAAAGGTGATCCCACCATAACGGCTTTCAAATTTGACTTTCTCTGTATAGCCCAGCGAGTTATAAAGCTTCACATTTGATAAATATATACTTACTGAAATAATTAAAACAACTTGCAATACGTCGCAAATGCTTTATTCCACAAAAATTACATTTCAGTTTATCGTTTGTTTTATCGAGATCTCTGTATTCGAGCAGTAAGATTTTGTCTCTTACAGTTTACCATTATCGTAATGTCATAGGAATGGAGACACTTCTGACTACGTTAACAGTTCTGACAGAAAGTGTGTGTTTTATCAAGACTATCATCTTCTGTTTTACCGTTAGTCAGTTCTACTTATATCACATTAATTCAAATGACTTCTGACAACATGGAGAGAGCATTTATAATGGACACGAACGTTTTAAAGATATAACATTTGAATATTAATTATTAGGGTCAATTTGTAGAAAATCAATATTGTCGGAAACAATTCAAGTAAATGTTAGTAAGTGTCGAGGGATATTGTTGAAAATATACATTGTAGTAAGGTAAAAGACACGAGAGGTGAGTGACCGTATAGCAATAATGTCATTTGGTCTCCTTTGTCACGGACACATCTTGGTGTTTACAACTTAATCAAGTATTTTGTGTTTATCTCTATGGTCAATATAATTTAGCAAATGTGTAGTTTATGTATTATTAAACTGAACTGTATTATTATGTATTATGTATTATTAAACTGTGTACTATAATAATAACTAACACATTTTTGCTGTTTCTGACGAATATCTTATGAGCCATACGATTTTAAAGCAATGTGAGAAGACTTCAAAACATTTCCAATGTATCACAAATTTGAGAAGTTAAGTCAGTTATTGTGATTAACTTACTGATGATTATCTGAGTATCTTTACCCATGTACTTCATATTTATCGAAATATAATCGTCATTACTCATTTTCTTTTGAGTGCAAGCGAAAAGAGGGAAACACTGATCTTTTAGCGACAGTTAAATATTTTAAAGTTGTTCGCTACGTAACGGCTTTGAAATTAGATTGTATTTGTTTCTAGCTTAGCCATAAAAAATAAACATGGCTTTCAAAAGTGTATGATTGTTATCTTTTATTTGCTTGATTCTCTTCAATACTTAAACTGCTCAAGAATGAAGTAATAAAATTACGTAGCAACTAGATTTAACATTTCACAATGTTTTGAAGTTTACTGCATTCCCTTGTACCTACATGATTATTAACATCGTAGAAGAGTCTTGCCAGTTCAGCACATTCTATATTCCATCATCTGTAAATTAATTACAGTTTTAGAGTTATTACGAACGATTTCCTCTTGGAATTGAGATATATTGGTCATAGTAATGAGGAAAATATAAAGCATTTGAAGTGTGTTACTATGGTGTAAATAAACTGGCATTTGTGAATGAAGAATAGAAAAGTTTCTTATTGTATTTATTAGTATTGATGGATACAAATTCCCACAAAACTATTTTGCAATATACCAAAGTATAATGAACAATAAACCTATGCTCAGCTTGAGAAAATACCTGCACAGCTAGTTAATTTAGAAGGATTTCTTTCAGAAGCACTGTAAATAGTTTCCTCGATATGGCCTTCATATAAGTTATAGCTACCGTTCTTTTCAAAGAACAAAGAACAATTAAAACTAAAATATATGTAAATAACATAGAATTTATTACACAATTTCGTAAATAATAAGAAAGTTTCTTTCCTAGTGTAAGATATTACAGGTGGAACCCTCTCTGGACAGCAACATGCCGTCGGTTCTCCCCTGGCGGACAATTACTAAAACTAAAACATCGTCTGCTATATAACAAATTTACCTAGAGAAGGAGTTCTTCAAATCAAGAAGCCATACACAATATTTAGCTTTAATGTTTATTATTATGTCTATTGTGATTTATAAATGTAGTAATATGGTAAAGTATATTAATTTGAATTTTGTTACATCACTTTAGTTAAGTATTTTACTCTTAATATTGTATTAATCCTTTTTGCCATAATCTCCAGTTGTTTTATTTTCATATCACATTTGAGCAGCTTCCTTTCTCTCTGTACAAACTGTTTACTTAATAACCACATGTTATGTAATGTAAAGCCTGTAATGAGATATGACTTTGGTACAAATCTGTATGTTCAAATCATGTAGCCAAACTGTTGTACCATTATAAAATAGAAGTTGACAAAAATATATACAACCTTCCTAACTCCAATGACTTAACTTTACATAAGACAAATTGTGAAAGCCTTTCCTTATTTTTTGGAATAAATTGTTTTTCTATTAACCTCAAAAAATGCCTAAAAAAATGCCTAATGGTGGATACAAAAACATAATGTACAACTGTAATATTGTAGAAATATTCTAAGGTCCATTCTAAGCCAAATCTTGTTAAAAATTATAATACAACTTTACTTAATTAATAATTTTGAAGCCTACTCTTGTTCCATTTCAATATCCAAAACTTTATATCTTAAAAATGCCAATCCTGCTCTTGTAAATTTGTAATAATAGTACTACAATTTAAAAAACAGCATGAGCTGACCCCATTCTTAGTATTTAACTACGTCCTTCTCATATCTAGAACAAAATGTGTAATGAAACTGTTTCTGTTATTTTTTTAATTTGGAGCAGACAGAATATTCATCTTAGTGTTAGGACCGATTGAGAGTGTAACACGTTAATTGTCTCCAGGAAACGACCTGTTAGTTATAGTGATTGTCCACCAGGAGAGAAATTCCGGAACTGCCAACCGAATTGGAATCGCTGTCCAGAGATGGCACGACAGGTAATATCTTATACTAGGGAGATTTATGTGTAGTTATTTACCATGTTTTACAAAATATAGTAAGACGGTACTCCACATTAAGCTTTGACGTAATTGTTCTTTATGGCTTTAAAACAAGTAGTAGCTTTAGCGAACACAGCGCTAATTTCGAAGAAATAAATAATGCTGTGTAAGAGAGGAAGTCATCTAAGACATGTACATTTGGTCCATTTTTCATCTAAGAGGTATACAAACTTGCACTAAGATAGCCCATCATAAAAGCTTTTGTTGGAACTTGTGTCGATCAATTTAGTTCAAAATGATTTTAACATAATAGTTTGTTATAAGATTTGATAAGTCAAACTGGTGTACCTCAAGTTTGAGAGGAAATTGTTGTTAAGTATTGAAATACTTCCTGCAATGAAGTCGGGTGACTTCTTGGCTCTTACTACAAAACCTTATTTATTTACGTACTCTATGTCAATTGAAATACACGCTGTAGTAATTTCGAATGAATATCAAATGTGCACATTTATGCAAAGTGTTTAGGTTTTGTATCTTTTACTGCATTAAGGACTTCTATCTTTTACTATTCCTTTGTTATTATTTTTTCTGCAAGAAAATAGGAGAATACAGTAGGTAGCTAAGCGTACAGCGATAGTTAAATATTTTAAAACTAGTTACTACGTAATGACCTTCATATTTGACTTGTGTTGCATAGATTATCGATAAAAGCTCAGTTATAGAAAATTCAAATACCAAGAACTATCTAGCAAACGCTTTACATACAAAAAGTATATTTCAGTTTATCGTTTGGTTTATCGAGATCTCTATATTGTAGCAGTAAGATTTTGTTTGTCTCTTACAGCTTACTATTATGGTAATGTCCTAGGAATTGCGGGACTTTCGTCTATATTCCCAAATGAACCAAGATTTTTATTTAATTTACATTCAAAAATACTTTAAAGATATGTTCTCAGAAATCCTTGAAACAGTTTTTGAGAAAATGTTGAAAATGTTTCATGTATAAGAGGTCTGGGATCGAGATTTCCCTGAATATTTACGTGTTACGTCCTTTAAATATACTGAGTATTTAGCCGACTTTTGTTGTAAGAGCTCTGTGACTGACAAAGTACATTAACTGACTTTGTTATACAGGAGCCGTTGTAGTTATAGTAATTGTCCGCCAGGGGAGCTTTGGTTGACTACCGACTGCTTGTTGCTGTCCACAGAGAGCTGTACGTGTAATATTTTATACTGATGAAGGAGATTTGTAATTATCTACAAGGTCTTATAACACATTGTAACTATGTTGTTTTAATGGAGCTCTGATATAATTGTTGTTTATTTACTGAATACGAACGGTAGCCATAATGTCTATGAAGACAATATCAAGTAAATAATTAATGTTGTGTAGGAGTGAAAGTCTTCTAAACTAACTACATCTCAAGGTATTTCCCTCAATTGAAATGCGGTCTTGTCGATAGTGTGTGTGGTGATTCAGAATCTAAGTATCGATTTTGTTGGAACATTTGCCCAATTATAATAACCAACTATAATTGTAATGAACAATAACACGTTTCGGAACCGTTGAGTTGGTTACTCCTCAATGTCGTAATACCCACACGATTTTATCGCAATGTTTCGTTTGTCAGTAGACTTAATTATGTCCCATATGTTTCAAATTCGAGAGATATTCTTCCTCAAAGCTCAATAACTGTAAATAATTTACAGGTTAATATCGGATATGTGGCGCTCACATTACTTTCTCTACTCCTTTTAAACTTTTATTGATCCATCTCCCTCACGTTAATTGGGACAAACATTCCATTGTTATTGTTATGTAGGTACAAGGGAATACGGGAACAGAGTACACTGTAAGTGATTGTGAAATATTATATATAAAGTTTTATAGCAAATTCCAATTATCTTTATTACGTAGAGTTTATATTTAATTGCTATTTATTGCTTTGAAATACACGGCAGCCTCAACGAATACAGCGGGTATATCTCACAAATAAATAACTGCGGATGAGAAAGGAGGATTTCTAAAGTGTGTATATCTGTGAATACGAACGTTAGCCATAATGTATATGGAGACCATAATGGATAAAACATTTTTGTTGTCAAGTACAGGAAGTCTTCTATACTAATCTCATCTCAAGGTGTTTCCCATAATAGTGTTTAGGGTTTGTTCAGAATTTATAAATCGATTTTGATCGAAGTTTTATCCAATTATGGAGAATAATACGTTTAGGTGATTGTCAAATATTTGACTGTGTGTTGTTATGTAATCATATTGTAAATGTATCTTCTAAAATTGACGACAAAAACTTACCAACGATCTCAGTTTTGAACATTTTATGTATTGAAGAATTCAAATAAGCAATATCTCGGAAATGGCTCATTCTACCAAAATATATATCTGCCAGAAAGTGTGTGTTTTACCAAGATCATCATCTTCTGTTCAGTAAGATTTTGTCTGTTTTTACGGTTTGTCACTTTTACTTATATCACATTAATGGAAATGACTTCTGACAACATTGCTGGGAATTTTAAAATTTACACGTCATTCGTAATGATAATATTTTAAAGATATGACATTTTAATAAGAATATTTAGTCATTTTTATAAAATCAATATTTTTATAAAACGTCACGTAAATGATAGGAGGTGTTGAGGGGTATTGTTGAAAATATACATTGTAGGAAGGTAAAAGTCACGAGAGTTGAGTGAACGTGTCATTTGGTCTCCTTTGTCACGGACACATCTTGGTGTTTACAACTTAATCAAGTATTTTGTGTTTATTTCTATGGTCAATATAATTTAGGAAATGTGTAGTTTATGTGTTATTAAACTGAACTACATGTATATATACCCCTTCCTTTCACTGCTAATATCCATTAACAAGTCATACTATGTGATTGTTCATTTTGTAATGAAATTGTTTTCTATATTTCATTTAATATTAGATTTCCTCAATAAGAGACGTCACAATGTTCAGGTTACCTTCAGTTCCAGTAGGAGTGTGTGTGTGTATATGTGTGTGTGTGCGTGTGTGTGTGTGTGAGTGTGTGTGTGTGTATGTGTGTGTGTGTGTGTGTGTGTGTGTGTGTGTGTGTGTGTGTGTGTGTGAAAACCAAAACTTAATAAAAATTCGGATTGACAAATGATAGTTAATGTAGCACATTAAATCAATTTGTTATATAGAAGACAATCTCTACTTATAGTAATTGTCAACAAGGAGATATTACAAAACAAAGGAATTGCTGTCGAGAGATGGCTCAACTGGTAATATTTCATACTGAGCAAGAAAACGCTGAATTATTTACAAAGTTTCATAACATACGACAATCGATTTCTTAACCTACAACTAGGATTTAATTATTCTTTATGTGTTAAAGTAAACAGGGGCTACAGCTAACACAGAGATTAACATAAATGAGTAAGTTATTGTGTGCTAGAAGGTAAGCCTTCTGAGATAAGTATATCATAACACTGTTTCGCGTCTTTATAACATTATTTAGTCTGTAATTCATGAAGATATACATTAAGTTTTGTTGGAAGTTGATGTAAAATTAACAAACATATCTGGAACTGTTCACTCACATGAACTTCGCATCTTCCACATGATTTTAAAGCATTGTTACAAAACAAACATTTCTAATGTACCTCATATTTGACTGTCTAAACAACTATGCACTTTGTGGAAATCACGAATTTTCATAGTCTTGTTATAAACCCTTATTTATCTGTGTACTTCATGTTTAACGAAATATACGTTGTTATTATTCTTTTAGTTTTGTATGCAAGGGGGAAACAGTAACCTTTTAGCAATAGTTAAATGATTTAAAGCTGGTCGCTAGGTAACAGCCTTGAAAATCGGTTTTCTTTTTGTGGCTTAACGACAAAAATTTATATAACTTTACATTTGAGAAATGTTTAATTGTTATTGAAATATTCAAACAAATAACAAGAAATATCTCTCAAGTGCTTCACTGTACATAAAGTAAGTGTATTTCATATTATTTGGTTGTTTAATCGAGATATTTATATTCCAGCATCCTTTATCATACAAACATATATGATGAGAGCTTGAGTAAATAAATAAACTAAAAATATACTTTAGTACCTTTAGGAATACAGTAAACTTTAAGAATTAGATTAATGTTTAAAGAACTAGTCACTATGTGTCAGCTTCAGCATGTCCAGGACAAAACAAATGACGTATTGCTATCTGAGAAATGTGTAAATATTGTAAAATACAATTAACAAGGATTGTTTCAGAAGTAGCTCACTTCATAAAAGAATTGTGTGTTACATACATCCTGTGTTTTAACAAAATCTACATTTTGACTGTCATTTGTCTATTTCTGAATGTTATATAAATCGTTCAGAGTAAAGAGAACTTAGTAACACATTCACAGAATATTTAATATTACATTTTACAAAGCATTTAAAGCATTTTAATATAGTCATTTAATGAAATAATAAAATATTTGTGAGGAAATAAACAGTTTCAAAAAATATTTTACATAAAGTGATGTCTCAAGTACAGTAAGTGTATTTTCTACTTATTATGTACCTGGTACAGACAACAAAAGTCATTTACTTCATTCTCTGTTCATTCTGTTTACTAAAATATTTAGTTAATTTATTACTCAACATTCATCATTTTAAATTACTTTTAATCTGTTAATATGATAATGTTAATCACAAATTTAACGTGTACAGTTTTTGTAGTATTTGTTGATTACTTTAGACTGTTTCTACTTTTTCTAACACGTACATAACACATAGAGAATGTATTGTGTTACACCAAACATTTGATAAGATTTTACTGTCAAAACTAATTTTGAGATTTGCTAAATAAAACATAAGTGTTACATTTACATGACTTTCTCTACTCATTGTCTTATTACATATATCCTTTTAAGTACAAAGGTAATAGGACAATAGAGCAGTATTTAAGTTGTAGTCAAATACTTTATTTATCAGTCGTTATGTGAAAAAGGATTTCCTTTAAATAAACAAGAGAGAAAAACAAAGAATTACGTCCCATTTAACTTATTGTAAAATTTAAACCAATAGCAAAGAGCAACGTGCAAATGGCTAACTCTACAAAAGCTGTCTAAGCTCCATGGAACCAGGACTCATTTGAGCATCATTTCAGCCATTTCCTTCATCCTCCAATATGACTAAATTTGGAGGACGTAAATTAAAAGAAAATAAAAAGCTAATTTGTAGACAACAAAAGAAATATACAAAGTTGGATACACCGGACGGTTACCTGCCCCTCACACACGTCCGTTCTAAACGATAGTTGCTCACAGAGAGAGCGAAAACATACTATCATGAAGAGAGAAGAGATGTCACGTGACATGAGGTCACAGATAGCTAGTCAAGAGAAAGTTTTAACGTATTTAAACAGTCACCTGTGACAAAATATTATACAATGTATTCAATGATTGACTACTTTATAAAATTGCACGTAGGACCTTAATCCTCATTATCTTTATCCGTTTTTTAAAACATTTCTTATAAAGAGGAAATGCTGCGAAGTAAATTGTGTGAAAGATAATGTTTAACAATCCAGAGCACTTAAAATGCGCATGTTTAATTGGGTAATGCCAGCATAACATGACAATAGTAGAGAATTCCTTGAAAAGTATTACAAATAGGAAAAAAAGCTTTTTTTGGAAATTAATTATTCTTTTACCCTAGCTGTGTGCAGGACGCAATATGAAAGGGTAGAACTCCTAGTGCTTTACCGGGAGAAACACGAGTCAGTTGGAGAATTTTATGTCATGTTGGCACGTTGGCCGTGGTAACTCAAATGGTTAGAGCGGCTGGACGGAAACCAGTAGATCCGTGGTTCAAATCCCGGCTATTACATTGAATTTTTCAGTCTGACTCTACCCCTTTATAAAGATGTTTCTTATTATTCTTTTAATTTTACGTCCTTTTATGTCCATATAATGTACGCTGGGAGTGACAGGGTAAATTAAAAAACTTCCAACTATCGAAAGGCAAACATTGAAAAATTCGGACAACTAACAAGAAAAAAATTGAAAATTGTTCACTCCGCAACAGATGTATTTAATTTTGTATTTAACGATCTTTTTGTGCAAAATACAAATTACAAAAAGTCTCAAAATACATTTAACAGATGTATTTAACAGTGGATTCTTGCAGCCCTACATTTACAGTGCTGCGATATTACGTATATCCTTGACTGTTTACCATTTAGGGAAACGTCATGCAGAATGAGGAAGGCATTCCCAGATAACTGAAGATGTGCATTTGTTTGTCATTAAAATATACGAGGGTAGGTGAAAAAGTAAAGCCTGATATTTTGTTTCTCTTTTAATTGCCAAGAAAATTGAATCCAATTTACATAGCTTGAAAACTACAACATTTGCCATTAATTTGTCTCTATTCAATATAATCTCCGTCCTTTTCCACAGTTTTGGTCCATCTTTTGACTAGCACATGTATTCCAGTGTGGTAAAACACACGGTCTTGCTTCTTAAGCCATTGACGCACGGACGTTTTCACAGCCTCCTCATCTTCAAAATGAATCCCACGATGAGCTTCCTTTAGTGGCCCGAACAGATGGAAGTCTGACTGTGCCAGATCAGTGAGGTAAGACTTGACATCCCAATTTCTCATTTTCTGCAGTGGTGTAACGGCTGGTGTGTGGTCTTGTACTGTCATGCAAAAGAAGAACATCCGCCATAGTTTTTGTTGGGCGAACTCATCGAAGGTGTGCTTTCAGCTTTTTGACAGTTCTGATGTATCGGACAGAATTTATTGTGCAACCCTGCTGCAAAAAAAACAATCATAAGCACAACTTCTGCGTCCTAAAACACTGTTGCCATAGCTTTCCCTGCCGACCGCTGAGCTTTGAATTTTTTTCTTCGGTGACGTTATCTGATGTCATTCCATTGGCTGCCTCTTTGATTCAGGTTAAAAAATTGAACCCACGCTTCGTCTCCAGTAACAATTTTTTTCCAGAAACTCCTCTCCCTCCACGTTGAAGAGTTACAAGGGTTCGGAAGCTATTGTTTTCTTTGTTTTGGGCGGTTAAAGCTCTTGGTACCCAACGTGAACAAACTTTTGAGTAACCCAGTTGTAGAATAATCGTCATCACACTGCCTTTACTGAGGGAGGTAATGTAACCCAATTCACCTGTTGTTACCCGGCGATCACCACGAATTATGTCATCGACTCGCTGAATGTTGCACGGAGTCACTGCAGTCACCGGTCTGTCGCTTCGCTTTTCATCTGCCAATGGTGTTTGCCCTTCAGCTTGGTTACAGCGACGAACCCATCGTCTAACAGTGCTGACATCCACCGTTGCATCACCATACACATTTTTTAGCCTTTCGTGAATGAGAATTGGCGTTTCATCTTCCGAAGTCGAAAATTCAATCACAGAAAACTGTCTAATACGAATGTCGATGTCAGCCATCTTGCAAGAGGATACTGTGCTGCCACCTGTTGCCTTAGGAAATTAATACTGCAGGGGATTAGGGAAGAAGGTTTGAGGAATTGCGCCAAATTTAAAGTTTTCACATAACTTACTTATTCAAGGGAAAAAATAGGAGGCATTACTTTTTGACCCACCCGTATTGGTTGAGTAGTTTTCTTGCAAGTCTTTACGTTATATTCTTGTAGCCTCGACTTTTATGTTTGAGCTATGTTTTTCATGGACACATGGAGGAGTGTTTTCTAAAAAGCCTTTACTTTATGGTTTCAGAGAGTTAAATATCCGTACCTCATGAACTGCTGCGATAAAATTCTCTTGTAGAGTACAAAACTCGTCTGACTTGCAGTAAGAACGTAGTAGGAAATGTAAAACCTGTACCGAGATCTGACTTTGGTAGAATTCTGTATGATCAAATCATGTAGTCAAAATGTTGTAACATTATAAAATGGAAGTTGACAAAAATATAAGACGAAATTCGCTCCTCCCGAAACTTAACCTTTACATAATCTAAATTAGCACAGCCTTTTATTATTTTGTGTAAAATATTATTTTTCTATTGACCTCTAATAAAGCTAACTAATGTTTAATATGAAAACAAAACCACAACTGTAATATTCTACAAATAGGTTCAGATTCATTTAAAATGTAATCTTGTAAGAAAGCATAATATGTGGAAATTTATTTAATTAAGGTTTTTGAATGCTTTTGTTCTTTTATTTCAATATCCAATAACTTTAAATCTTAAACACGTTACTCCTACTCTTGTATACTAGTAAGAATAACACCAGAACTTAAATGAGCTGACCCAATTTTTAACATATAGCTACGGCTTCTCTTATGTTCAACAAATTTCATAATGAAACTTCTTCTGGACACTTCTTTTTCTCAGTAGACGGAATAATGATCCTTAGTGGTAGGCTGGATCGATAGTGTAACACGTTAAATGTCTGCAGACGATCTGTTAGTTATAGTCATTGTCCGCCAGGAGCTTCCAGAACAGCCAACCGAACTGGAACCGCTGTCCATAGATGGCACAACAGGTAATATCTTTGTACTGCGAATGAATGGACGTATTTATTTACCAATTTTAATCACACACTGTAAATATGTTCCTTACATACAGCTAAGGTTTAATTTGCCTTTATTTTCTTAAAACAAACAACAGCTTCATTGATTACACGGATACTTTTGAAAAAATAAATGATGCTCTGTGAGAAAGGAAGTCTCCTGAAGTGTATATATGTTGACCGGTTTTTCCAGCAGAGAGCATTAAACATTCCAAACTGTAGACCGCATACCTTCAGTTTTGTTGCAACTTGTACCCATAACGATCACCAGAGTTGGATCTGTGTGTTGCTTAAGAATATTGTTTGAGTATGAGAAGACATGATAAGCAGAATGCCTCCAGTTTAAGAGGAAGTCGCTGGTAATAAATACTTGCTACGTTGATCTCACAAGACTTTTTAGATCTCTTTATAAACCCTTATACATTATCATTATTTTCCTTACCAAAAAAAAAAAAAAAACGAGGAGAATACAATCCGGTTAAACCACTCCCTAATAATCTTCAAATTTGACTTTCTTTGCACAGCTTAACGATAAAATATTTTAGCTTTATATTTAAATAATTTATACTTATTGAACAATTCAAACAAATAACAAGAAATACCTCGCAAATTGCAATTAACAATACACTTAACATTTAACTCCAGGAATGGAGACACTTCTGACTACATTCACAATTCAATAAATATGAAATATGTGTAATTATTTACCAAGATTAATAACATACTTTACATAAATGTTCAGTTTAATTCTGCTTTGTTGCCCTGATACAAACAGTAATTCCGGAGCTCACAGGTATACGTTCGATAAAATAAATAATGTTGTGTTAGAAATAAGGTCTTCTAGAGTATGTACATTATGACAGTCTGTACCTCTAAGAAGTATTCTAAACATTAACTCACTTGAGATTTATTTATAGATTTATATAACATTTATATTTAGTCGGAACTTGTATATAATGATCAAAATGTGTGAAAACTTTGTGTTCCTTAGTGAGAGGACCTGATAAGCGATAACAGTAAATCCACATCAAGTTTGAGAGGAAATCTTTGATTGCTAATGAAGTATGTGAGCCAATGAACTCACATGACGCGAACAGAATAAAATCAATTGTGGAATAGAACAAGGAAAACTAACTTAACCAATCAATTATACACAAATGTACGCATTTCTATTTCGTTCATTACATATTTACCTACTCCATGTTGATGAAAACATACATTGTTAATATTATTTTCCTTGCCAAAAATTTGGAGAACAGTGTAGATAGATGTCCCTATTGCGATATATAAACATAACAAAAATTTCAAATAAAGTTACTATCATTTTGTGTGGTAGTATCATCTACAGCAGAACTTACATCTAAACTGTAAGAATTGGTACATCGTTAGCGCTAAGTGTACCTTCAGCTTTGTTATACTTTACTGCCTCCCTCATCTGTGTTATCTACTGTCCTTGTTTCTGTACCTCTTCAGATTTGGAAGGTAAAAATACATTAATTATATATACCTTAGATTAGTACGTAAATAAAATACTTATTAACTGTTGTACAGAGTAAAAAATGTATGTGACATAAATGAAATGACATATACGTTTTTGTAGAGTAAGACTTTGTTAGTTGTAATGAGTACTGACGTGTGTACTGTGTCACTGACCATTTCTGCATTGATGTTACAAGATTAGATGTACATCCTAGTCTACACATAAATATGTAAAATACATACCATCAACATATTAGTTAACATATTTATAACAAAAAACAAACGATCTTTGGACTCATAAATGCTTTACGAAGTCTTCACTGAACACATTTAGAATGTTGTCTGTTTAAAAACAAATGAAATATGTTTAAGTTTGAAAATGTGTTTTAAGATGTACACAGGAAGATTTTATCTAGTATTTACAGTTTACTAGTTATGTAGATGTCTTCGAGAATGAACAGTACTTCTGTATAGGGTAGTCTGACGTTGGCAGCATTTGTTAACGAATCTTCCTGTTGTATTTTTGGGGATATAAACACAAATATAAAGTATAGCATTTCCCCAAAGTTTGTTTCTAAGCTATGCTGTTCAAACACAGATATGTTCATGTTCCCTTGACAAAAATATATTTTATATTCAGTCTCTATTACAATTCCTGATGAAGCTCCAGTACCCAAATTGTTACGTACAATAAAACACTGCTCCTACTTATTGTGAATATGTACAATATTTTAGAAATAGTGCGCAATAATACAATAAGAGTTAAAAGAGGTCTTTGGACCCAAATACTCATTTGCATAAACAATTCTTGCATAAGATAAATACTAAATATTTTTGCATAAAACCTAAAATATACTATTTAATTCTTGCAACAATCTCTGAACTTCTGTTTATTTTGACTGCATTCTGTACAATTTTCTTTAAGTTGTATTTCATGATATAGAGACAAGGTCTTAGCACACAAAACTTGGGATATGTTTTGTTAAAGAATGTAATTTATGTAAACTTATTTTTTCACTAACGATTTTCGAGACATATATGGTTATAGTTAAGTTTTCCACTAGTTTTATATCTTAAAAACACTAATCCTGTGTGTAAGCTTGTCCAAAGCTAATAGCAATGACTTTGTAATATTAAAGCTAACACTATGTTTAAATATTTAACTATATTGTTGCTGTATGTACAACAAAGTTAGTAATGGAACAACTCCTTAAACGTATATTTCATATTTGTAACAGACGGACAAGTAAACCTTTGTGTAACGGTTGGTCGTGAGTCAATTTGTTATATAGCAGACAATGTTTTAGTTATAGTAATTGTCCGCCAGGGGAGAACCAACCGCTTAATGCTGTCCAGAGAGGGCTCCACCTGTAATATCTTACACTGGGAAAGAGACTTTGTAATTATTCATAATTTTGTGTAACACATTATCATTATATTCTTTATATACAACTTAGATTTAATATTTCTTTGATGATTGTAAACGAACCTTAACGGAAATATATATGGAGGCAATATGTAGTAAACTATTATTTGTGTGTAAGAAGAGAAGTCTTCGAAACCAACTATATTACTAGGAATATTGGTTAACTGAACCATAGACTCATTTCAATTACCACACATCCTGCAGGGATTAATGAAACATAACTGGATAAAGCAATTAAAGTAATGCAGGAAGAATTTGGAGGAACTCAACACGAACTAAAGGCCACCACTGAAAAGCGTAATAATAAAAAACAATGTTGGAAACCTTTTTGTTCTTTATTAACTGGCGTTGCACTGTCTACTCCGTGGTATGCCTTATTTGTCCTTATTTTAATTAAGATTAACCGTTACTACTGTAATAATCAGGGGCAGCTGTTGGCTCTGAAAATTGGTGGTTCACAAAGTTATCCATGCAACTTAATTTTTTAAAGTAACAAAATTTCTTTAAGCCTGTCACTGCAGACTGCTCTACACACAAGCTAACGGTATTTCACAGCATTAACACAAAATTCACATTTCATAAACACTCTAGAATATTTATCGGGTACATCGTTATTAAAGTTCCTGTAAAAACATCTTGTTTTTGTTTTGACTAGCTGTGTGATGTTTAGTTTTGGCGTGGGTCTTCCAAGTCGCTTAAGTTCAATTTTTTCTTCTAAGGTCATGTTTGAAAAAGGATGTGGTAAAAGACACTTTATGGAATTCATTGTTTCTTCTTATAACACAAGTTACCTGTATTTATATAAATATTTCTGATGCACTACTCAAAACAGGCAGAGCTAACAAAACACGACACAAACCATGTGGCTATGTACTCGTAGGTTACATTTAACATAGGCGCAATAGATGCCGCTGCTGTGATGAAAGAACGAGCAGGTTAGGCATCCACTATTCTCTGGCAGCTAGGTTAACCAACCACATGCAGCCATACGCCCCGCATCGTCCCCCATACCTGCCTTGGCAAATCCTAGGTTCGTCCTGCCCTATACCTCCCCATTGTATGCCAGTGGTTTGCATCTGGGAGTGAACTACTTAGCACCTGCATACAATACAGCTCGCTCTGGTCCCCTGCGCTAGACAAGGTCGAAATGAATTCCAAATGGAACATGCCATTACATTAAAGGGAGACCCAGCATTTTGGTTGTAGCGCAAACATGCTACCCCCTTCAGAAGCCGCCCCTGGTAATAATTATTATGTTTGATAACGGTTATAGCTATTTGCCACGTAAAAGCATAAACATTTCATTTACTGGTTTCTCCATCTCTTATGATTTGTCAGTTGTACAAGTCTCACGGATACAGAGATCTTCCTAAAACATTCCGTAACAATTTAAGGGATGTACATCTTTCATTATAAAAGTATATTTGAACCATTTTTTCTTTCAAAAATATCCGAGAACGCTTGTTGTAAATGTTAGTAAGTGTTGAGGGATATTCTTGTAAATCTACGTCTGACATCCTAGGAAGATGCAGAGTGTTTTACTTTTGGGGTTATGTTGTTTATAGACACATAGACCTTTTTGTAAAGTTGCTCTAACTATTGAAGTTATGTACTCAACGATCAATAACTTTACTGTTTGTGTAATAGCTATTTGTGTTCGAAGGAAATGGCTCAGGCGGTTTCCTCTGAGGCCCTGGTTCGATTCCCGTGTTCGACCTACCTGACCCATAGGTTTTTTCGCGGTTTTCCGGGGGGAGAATTCAAGGCAGGTTAATTATATCCCCCGAATTTTTTGTCGCTCCATTTCGTTTCCATTTTCATTTCATATCATCTCTCATCTGGTGGTCTCTTTCAGGGTAGAAGTTTCGGCGGTGCATGGCAGGATGATATACTCTGAGGAAAACTACTTCCTCCCCCGGTAAGTCCGTTGCCTGTCTCCGCACCTCTGCTGCTAGCATTTCGGGACCACCAGCCATGAACTTTTGGGGCTCGGCCGCTGGGCTCGTTGCCGTCCCGCAGTAGGGGAGCGAGTTCGTTGTTCTGGCCTGTCGGGGGAAGTCTCTATCCAAGTAAACTGTAGAGACCCTGCCCTCTGTACTATCGCGGCTCCTTGAGTCGGTCGCCAGGTTACGGTGGAATGATCAGTCCTCAGGTGGAATGGCTGACCGTACAGGTACTTGTGGAAGTGCTCCAAGGTCTTTACTGTCGCCAGTAATTCTCGCCGGGTGACGCAGTAGTTCTCTGCCTTGGATCAGCTTGTCCAGTTCCGTCACGTCATCCCTCACGCCGGCCAACTGTTCCTCAAATTTGGCGGCGAGAGCCTCGTTCGACACCTTCATTTCCTTTTCCAGACTGTCGCTCGCTGTTCTGCTTTCTGGGGTTAATTCGATCTTCTCGGTGATGTTGTCGTTAGCCGTCTTCATTTCTTTCAGTTCCGCTGCCAAGTTGTTATTTGTGGTCTTTAGCTTCGCGGCCAGGCTGTTATTTGCCGCTTCTGTTTTTGCAGCGAGGTTGTCATTTGCCGTCTTCGTTTCCTTCAACTCGGTGGTCAGATTGCCGTTAGCCGTCTTCAGTGCTTTCATTTTCTGTAAAATCTTTTCCAATTCTGTGTCCATGCACTATATCCCACTCCTGGAACCAGTTGTGACTTTGTGGGTTTGTAGAATTAAAAGTCCAATTTGTCGAAATTCTAAATGTTCTCTTTTTGCGTAGAAACACTCTGCGTCGCAGCAGAATTACAGTAACGACGATTGTTCTGTGCCGGGGGCATAGTTTCTTCGCGCACTGAAGAGAGTCTATATCCAAGCGTCACTTGCAACTTCTGCTAGCTCTAGAAGATGGAAGATAATGCAGCAAGGCTATATTTCACAGACTCATCTTTATTAAAATGCATACTTTTAGATATATGAGCACTTGCTCATTTTAGCAACTGAGAAACAACATATCTTCTTTGCCGTTTTACTTCTTTGCTTTCACAAATGTTTTAATTTAAAGGGTGACGTCATTGTGGCTTGTAGTGCATGAAAGTGAGTTAGCCGATTTTCGTATGAAGATATGTTTCGTCTTCATGGATAACCGACTTCCTTCGTCTCTCAGCCTTTTTATGGCACGTAAATATGACGCGATCCAATTTCTCATGTACATTTTCTATAACAAGACCCTGTTGTTTCTTGTTTTCTTCCACTTGAAACCTATGCCACATAAAACTACTGCTTTCCCCTTTAAAGTTACTGGAATCTTGATGTTTTAGGAGTCCTAAATTTTGACAGTGGGCACAGTTTTCTACTGAATATACAAATAATAAATTGTTTGGCGAATTACACACCTATCAAAGTCATCAAAAACAATGAGTTATTGTTTCTGGTACACGATGTAGTTTCTAGATATTTTAAAGGAGGTCCCTTGTGCCTCAAATTTCTCCCCTTCTTTAATTAGTTTAGGAAATTTTCTCTAAGGTACCTTTGTTGCTGCGCTAACGCTCCCTTGCATTTTATTAGCATATCGCTAGAAAGTGCTTCTCGTTTCAGAATATATAGACATTATTTATAACTTTTCGTGTTTGGCTGTGAAGTGTTTTTTTTTTTTTTTTTTTTTTTTTTTTGCACCAAGTTTGCTTTGATTGGAGGCATTTTATTCTACATAAGAAAATATATAAAAGCACACACACAACGCGAATCACCAGTGCGATTAATAATCACGATTTCTAAAGCTTTAAAATCTTAACGTGACGGCACCGAAGCGTTAAAAGTTAGCCGGTCAAACCTCTCTACGATACTGGCCATTTCAGTGTACTGCGCATGACTGAGAGTGTGGGCTCAACAACTGGATTCTCAACGACTGCGCACACGGTCTCCACCGGCACAGAACCATCGTTGCTACTGTACATCACATGTCACAATGTACAACAACAAAGTCGATGACAATAACAAACAGTTTACGCAACTTCCATTGTTGAAACACTCTTGTTACATGTCTTTACAAAAACAATACTTTACAGCTGTTTACTGCTTACTCACAACTCACTCTTGTTACACAACTTTACAATTACACCTTCTTGGCGAGTCGTCGCCTTCTGAAATACCTTATAGACTCTTCCAGAAGAATACAGAAACCGAATATTCTATCATCTTCCCGAAGCGTAACGCTATCTGTGCCGGCAGGTCTTTTATCTCGCGCTATCTTTATTTGTTCCGGCATGCTCCTTATCTCCAGGCTCTTTGTATACACAAACCGCGCTGTCGCGATGAATGTTCTCGCTACTCAACCTCTAGGACTCTTCATAAAATTACTACAGATCTTCCTGCTCTGCTAGATGAACCGAAGAGTACAATCACTGTATTTATTTCTACAAGAGTGTAAAGTAACTTCTTCAACATGAAAATCTATTCAGTGTTAGCTGTTTTCGGTGTATTCATTAATAAATAATACATAACAAGTATGGACATAGTACTGTGCAATATAGATTCTTCAGTTGAATGTATAGTACGTGTGAACTTATGTGTTTGTATTGTACCGTAACCTAATAGTTATTAAACTGTTAACTGTACTGACCAACTGTATACAAAATTGGTTTTACCATCTTATAGTTGTCGCTAAAAGACCATTGTTAGACGAATCTAAATAAATTTATCTTATGAAAATGATTATATAGTGATTTGTATGTCGTTCTCCGATAAACTACAAGCAAATTAAAATAAAGTTCTCTGGCATGAAACACTTAACATAAGGTATTAACATTGTAATAACTCAGAAAATAAAAGAGAAGTTTTAAATAACCTAATGTCTACGAGGTGATGTACAGTTTTAATAACCACCCGGTAGTTTTTATACTAGACTGATGAAAATTGTTCAGTGCCACCATTGTTCCCTCGTGACATAATGCTGGTAGCTTCAGTGATTTGAGTCCTTTTGTTTTCTTACAGTGAGTGCTAGAAGTAACTGAGAAAATTGAGGCCCGTGGTGTGATCAAGTTCCTGCACTTGAAGGGCAAAACTGCGCGGGAAATACATGATGACATGACGTCTGTTTATGGAAATGATTGTGCATCGTATGACACTATTGTGAGGTGGAGAAGGAATTTTCAAACTGGTCACATGTCCCTGACAGATGAGCCAAGAGCTGGTAGACCGTCAGCTGTCACAGTGAAGAAAGTGGAGTGTTTAATACTGGAAGACAGACGAGCAAAGATCCAAATGATCATGAATGAGACACATCATAGTTATGGTGGTGTGTAGAAAATTACTTATGACGCACTGCGCATGTCTAAGGTGTCTGCAGGGTGGGTTAAACGTTCGCTAACCCCTCTCCAAAAGCAAACACGGCGTAACCTTTCAAGACAGATTTTGATGATGTTGGAACAGGATGAAGATAATTTTTGTATCCTCTGATAAACATGGATGAATTCTGGATATGTCAGTCTGATCCAGAGACAAAAACCATGAGTATGGAATGGAAACATGCCGATTCCGCTCTCCCAAAAAAGGCAAAGGTGCAAACGTCAGCTGGGAAGGTCATGCTTTCATTTTTCTGGGACTGTTGTGGAGTATACACTTACAGATTATCTTTCCAAGGGTCAAACCATCACTGGCAGATATTACTGCAATCTTCTGGACAAGTTATGAGCAGCTCTGATTAACAAACGACGCGGTATGCCCTCCAAAGTTGTTCGTCTTCTGGCTGACAATGTACCAGCTCATTCATCTCAAGTTATAGTTGACAAAACAAGGGAATATGGCTTTGAGATCTTACAACATCCGCCTAATTCGCCCGATCTCGCACCAAGTGACTTATTCTTGTTCACGGAAATGAGAAATCCGTTGCGTGGTCACCAATTTGACAACACAAATGAGGTCATTAATGAAGTGGCAGAGTGGTTTAAAGCGAATTCTGCAGATTTCTACAATCAATGTATTCGGAAAGTCAAAAACTGCTGGAAACGTGTGAAAATATGGAAAATGACTACATAGAGTAGAACTAACAAACACATATCAACACAAACACTCTATCACATATTTCAAATGCTGATAACTCAAACTTTACCACACCTCCTCCTGTGTAGGACAACTTTGGAGATACATGTTCTGTAATCCTATTAAATGTTACATTCAATTGTTAATTCCCTCAAGAGTTGACGTACAGATATTCAAAATGTGTTGGTGTACCATCCTGCTGATACCTCACATAGAAGGACAAATTTCCTAAGAGCTCAGGTACTTCACAGTTAACAAAATGACAATACATTACTGCAGTAATTATACCTTCATGTCTACCTCTACATTAGGTACTGACATATTTGTTAATTTTAAAGAGACACAACGAAATATCAAACTACATTCATATTGTATTTGACCTTCTAAGTCACTTTGGAACTAGAATACCTACACATGGGATTACATTTGGTAATCTATTTCCTTCCAGAGTTCATGACGTGTACTAACTTTAATTTAAACATTCTTTTACTCGTAGTATTACAATTTTATAAAAAGATGTTTTAATTGAGATTACTTCATTTATTGAAGTAAACCAAAGTATAAAATAAGTGTAAGATGTTCACATTTAAACTTGTGAGGTTATCCTGTGTGCTCCCCATAAGGAACTCTGTCCACATATTTTGTATATCACAATTTTTAAGACGCTGTCCCACAACAATTTGGAGATCTTGGAGTTATATCTGTGTGTGAGTGTGTGTTGTAACCTATTACACATAAAGTAATCTGTTTTAATCACGTTATTTACACAAAAGATTCCCAAGAAGTATTTCCGTTTACTCGTTAGACAGTTTTAAGACTTAGAGTATAACTTTACATGTGAAGTTGCTCCGTTAAGAGAAATATTTTCCGTCTTTGCAGGTTTCTCTCATATAAGTGGTCCGTTTTATGGAGGTTTTACTGTATATGTGAAGATTCCTACTGCACGGAGGCCATGATGAACAGAGCATGGTCTAATAACTCAGGCTTATGGTGACTCGTTACTCATTATAAAATTTGTATGACTAAAAGTTGTCATGATCCGAGCGAAGTGTGTAACAAAGAATGTACGAGATATCACCTACTCAGCTGTATAAACAGAGTCAAGTCGTTAGTAAACCATACATTCACTTCATTTCATCATATTCAACATCTTACTGCACTCACTTTATCTCAAATATATTTTATGTAGTCGTTAAGCATTTCCCAGATATCTTTTATTTGTTTGATTCTCTTTAATACTTAAACTGCTCAAGAATGAAGTTGTAATTAAATTACGTAGCAACTAGCTTTAACATTTCACAATCTTTTAAAGTTTACAGCATCCCCTTGTACATACATGATTGTTAACATCGTAGAACTGTAACGTCAGTTCAACACAGTCGATATTCCATCATCTGTAAATTAATTACAGTTTTAGAGTTATAACGAACAATGTCCTCTTGGAGAAGGGGTACATTGGTAATGGGAATGAGATAAATATAAACATTTTGGAAGTGTTTATAATGATGCAATTGAACTGAATTGAAAATGATGAATACAAGAGCGCTTATTTTTCTTTATTAATATAACTGAACACAAGTTCCAAAAAATCATTGTTTTATTGCAATGGCTATGAACAATAAACCCATGCTCAGAGACACGCTGTGGGGTCGTTGAAGGGTTATCCTCCTCCGCGAAGGAGGGCCCTTCGACTCTTGCCATACCGGGACTAGGTCCCTTACAGGCATGGTGATGGGTATTTAAAAGGGATGGTGGTTAGATGGTGGCGATTAAAGTTGAGATAAGTGTAAGAGTAGGGATGTTTGTTTCCCATGCTCAGTTTGAAGAAATGTCTACACATATAGTTAATTTAGAAGCCTTTCATTCAGAAGCACAGTTAAATGTTACCGCGATATTGCCTCCATATACATTACAGCTATCGCTCTTTTTCAAGGAATAAAGAGCAATTAAATCGAAGCTACCTGTAAGAAACTTAGTTAGAATATACTACACAATTTCATAAACAAATGCAAGATATAAAATGTAAGATATAAAAAGTGGAGCCCTCTCTGGACAGCAACAAGCGATCGGTTCTCCCCTGGCGGACAATTACTATAACTAAAACATCGTCTGCTATATAACAAATTGACTCACGACCAACCGTTACACAAAGGTTTACTTGTCCGTCTGTTCCAAATATGAAGTAAACATTTACGGGGAATAGGGTTGTAGAGTTTGGGATTAGGTTTCAAGCTTCAAAGTTATTTATATGAGCTTTTGACAAGTTCTAAAACAGCAGTGGCATTTCTAAAATACAAAAGAATTGGAAAATTCAACTAGAGCGAAAGAATATTTGGCAAATCGTTAGCGATAAAAGAAGTGTACAAAATAATAATGTTCTTTAAAAGTATCTCCCTTTTTGTGACTTAACTCCTTGAGTGTATTTAAACGAACTACAAATTATAAAGGATATAATTATAAGATTATTGGAAGGACGCATTGAGAAAGTAATGTGAGTGTACTACATTAAATGTAATTGTTATGCAACAGAGAATCCTTTACTTACAGTGAATGTCACCAATAAAGATATTTCAGATGGAAGGTAAGGTAATTGCCAACCGCAAGGGAGTTGCTGCACAGAGATGGCTCCACCGGTCATATTTTATACTGACGAAGTGAATGTACATTTAGGTATGATGATTTAAAACAAATATTCATTGCATTCACAGGAAACAGCTTCTGAAACTAATCAAGGGCATCCAAACAAAATTTTAAACAAAACTACAACCTACCCCCAGCAGATCACTAAAAACCTTACCTGATTCACTTCGCAGGTTAAGCCGCAAAGCGGCTAGGTACTGCGGCAGAAGACACCCGGACGGGGGCCGATAGAGTCGGCCGGCAGGGGGGCGGAACAGCCATTTTCATCAAAAATGTTATCACACATACACCCTTTCCTCTTCCAGCGCTTCAGCATGTTGAGGCCTGTGCCATCCGACTTGCCATTGGTGGCATAGACTCTTTACTGATAGCTACATACGACGCACCTGGTCATCACTTCTATGAGGCAGATTACACCACCCTACTGAACCTACACCCAGTGGTTTGCATTGCAGGAGACCTCAACGCGAAACATGGGCTCTGGAATAGCCGCAACAATAACCAGAGAGGAAGAGGGCTCTACCGCCTCATAAGCGGAGACCCAAATCTGATCGCGCACGGACCTAGAGGTCCAACGTGTCATCCGGCTCGCGGCAGACCGGATATCATAGACATCATGATCACCAAAAACATTCCATTCCATCTGGACCTCTCAGTAGTTAATGAGATGGACTCAGACCATGACCCTGTCATAGTCGACACAGATATCAGTGCACCTGCACTGATATTCCCTGATTGGGAATACGAGGTTGACTGGGATGCAGCCATACAATCCTTTAACCGAACGTTCGACCCCCGCCCACGTATCAATGATATTGAGGCGCTGGAGCTGGCGGCGACACGTTTCTCCCAACAAATCCAACAGATTGTAAGAGCACACACATACCGCATCCCGACTAACAAGCTTAATCCTGGAATCATTCCCAACGAGATTCGGCAGCTGATAAAAGCCAAGGCTACCGTACGGAGGCTGTGGCAACGATTTCGCCATCCCAGGATAGGCGCAGTCTACCAGCGGTTAAAATCCCTGGTAAGAAGACTGCTTCGAGCTCATCGAGCCGCCACCTGGGAAAACACCATGCAGAACATCAACCTTCAGGAAAAGAAACCATGGCGAATAATCAAGTCCTTACGCAAGGACAAAACTCTGTACCAGCATCCATTGCATGGCACTCGTGGGAGGCTCGCCTTTGAACCACACGAGAAAGCCACAGCGTTCGCAGACTATCTGGAGTGCCAATTCGAACCAAGGGAGGACCCCCAAGACGAGGACTTTACTGAACACGTGGAGGCGGAGGTGGAGTTCCTCTATGAGGACCCACCACTGAGACACGCGGAGATCCATATTCCTATAGTCACCCCTAAAATGGTGGCTTCTGAAATCAAAAAGCTCAAACCTAACAAATCTCCTGGACATGATGGCGTTACAGCGACCATGCTCCAGCACCTTCCCAAGAGGGCTGTCATTCACTTGACGAGGATATTCAATGCATACTTTCACCTACGCCACTTCCCGATATACTGGAAGGAGGCGCGGGTGGTGTGCTTCTTGAAACCCGCCAAGGATCCGGTCTTTCCTTGCAACTACCGATCAATCAGTATTCTCCCAGTTGTCTCAAAAATGTTTGAACGACTGCTCCTAACCCGCTTGACACCTCTTTTTGAGGACAGGCAACTCCTTCCGGATCACCAGTTTGGTTTTCGACGGGGGCACTCCACGACCATGCAGTTGCTTCGATTGGTTGAGAAGGTAACCCTGGGATTCCAGGAGAACTTCAAAACCATTGCGGTTCTGTTGGACGTGGAAAAGGCCTTTGCGACAACCTGGCACCAGGGTCTACTGTACAAGCTCAAGGAAGTTAACATCCCTCCTCCCTATCTTGCTCTGATCAGCAGCTTCCTTCGGGATCGCTCATTCAGGGTGACAGTTGAAGGAAAGCTTTCCAGCGTCAGACCCATAGCTGCGGGGGTCCCGGAGGGTAGTGTACTATCACCGTTGCTCTTCGCGGCCTACATGTCTGACTTCCCTACAGAGCCACAGACAGTTACGTGCCAGTATGCGGACGACGTTCTCATTATGGCGCGTAATAAAAATGTCAAGTTCTGCTTTCCGCCTCTGCAGCGACAGCTCCGAGCGATCGGCCGCTGGAGTGAGAAGTGGAGGATGGCAATTAGTCCAGGGAAGAGCTCAGCTCTTCTGCTGGCTAAGGTCAGACGCTGGCGACCGACGGGAACGCTGAGGCTGAGGCAGAGGCAAATCCCATGGGTTTCCTCGGCTAAATACCTGGGTGTCCTACTTGATCGCGGGCTAAACTTTACTCCCCATGTCAGGGCTAAGGCGGGACTAGGCCATGTTGCACTCAGGCAGTTGTACCCCATTTTTAGGTCCAACATGCCGGCACACCTCAAACTACGTCTGTACCGTGCGATCATTCCACCCATGATTTTGTATGGGTGCGAGGTCTGGGGATTGGCGGCTCCGACCACAATCCGCAGACTGCAAATCGTGCAGAATCGGGCGTTAAGGATGATCTATGGTACTGGGCGTAGATTCCCTACGCACATCTTACATGAATATTCCCAAATCCCTTACATAGAGGACATGGTAAGAGAGAGATCTCGAACCCTCCATCAAAAACTTTCTACCCATTCCAACCAGCTGGTCAACACCCTGGGTCGGTATGACCACAGAGCTCCTCGCAGGAGGAGGAGGTACAAACTCCCAAAGGACGCCATGGGCTATTAGCCAGATGGGGTTCTCTCCATCACACTGAAAACACCAGAACCAGAAATGGGTTTAGATAATTCCCCCACATAGTTTCCTATCCCCTCTGATCGTGCTGTCATCATTCCGACCTTCTTCAAGCGGAGAGTTGGGTGAGGGCGGCCTTGGGAATATATACCCCAGGCGGCAGCCTGAGCGGCTTAACCCAACAGATCAGAGAAACCTATGCCCCGACATAAACGCTTGAGACAAAAGACTAAAGACTTCTACACCACCCAGATAAAGTCGCAGAAAGCGGCTAGGTGCTGGGCGAAACCATTCCGTCCAGGTAAACTTGGACGACTCGATTCTTCTGCTGGTCTGCTGGTCTGCCCGGACGGGGAAAAAGAAAAATTGCCCCGCTCGACTAGGACTACCTCTGGATCGTTCATTCATTTTAATATCATATCTAGTGATATTACCAATTTCATCTGTACAGTTCACGTAATATTTGGTGACAGTTTAGACGTTTTTAAATACTTCTATCACATACATAGTTCATAGAGAATATATTACATTCATCTTAGAAATTTGGTAACAAGATTTTGCAATAAGAACGCAATTTAAGGCTTCCTAAATAAAACATATGTGTTACAGTCTTATGACTTTCTCTACTCATTGTCCTCTTCTGATGCTTACGACATATTATTACAGATAAATATTGTTATAACATGTATTATTACATACATCCTTATTAGTACAACGGTAGCAAAAGAGTACAGCAGTGTTTAACTGATAGTCAAATATTTTATGGAGGAGTTATTATATAATGACCTTGAACTAATGTTCCCTTCTAATAAATTAGCGATGAAAAGGAATGAATGACCTCCAATTTGACCTCCATGTAAGAGCATATTGCTTATACCCTTCATATTGAACAGCATGACTAGAAGGGTTACTGATAGTGAATATTTAGCCGACTTTTTATTCATGAATTGCGCTGCTCACAGACAATCAGATAGAAGACCACAGAACTTAACAACATATCAGAAATGGAGCAATGACATACCTCGTTTCCGTAAAAGAAGCTCGATTTGTCACTTAGACTGACAAAACACAATCGTATTACACCGTCAAATGTCTCAGGTAGTTAACTTGTTCGTTCCAACAAAACAATACACCATCTTCCTCTAGGGAGTAAGTACATAAGAGAGAATGTAAAACCTGTACCGAGATATGACTTTGGTACAAATCTGTATGATCAAATCATGTAGTCAAAATGTTGTACCATTATAAAATAAAAGTTGACAAAAATATTGTATGAACTTCTTACTTCCAGAAACTTAACCTTTACATAAGATAAGTTGTGAAATTCTTTACTTAATTTTTGAGAACTGTGTATTTTGATTTATCACTAATTATTGGATTAAAGTACCTAATGTTTAATATAAAAAAACAAAACGTACAACTGTAATATTGTGGAAATAGTCTCAGATTCATTCCGACTAAACTCTCTTTAATTTTCTCGAACTTATAAGTCATAACTAGGAAGCGGATTTATAAACACTAAAGTGTATGAAATAGGCAGGCAAAAAGTCACTAAAAATGCACAAAATAGACATTTGCTAAGTAAACAATTAGAAATACACAATTTTAGTAAAATGGTTCCTAAAATGTACCATAAATGCATTATAACAAAATGACGATCATCGCAACATATGCTACAACAAATTCGCTAAACACATACTATTTTGCGGTTCCCTAGACGAAATAGTTCTACATTTATTCCAAATGTCATAAATGGCTCCACAGCAAGTTAAAGTAACAGATATTGTCGTATAATGAAAATACATATAAATCCACTTCACTAACAACCATAATCTACAGAAAGGTGTGAAGTAACTACGTCAAAAAGCAGAAACACGCGTTTTAGGGGGGCGGGGGGGGGGGGCTAAGGGTGAAAATTGAAATATCTGAAGCTTTTGTTAGATTTGTTTTAAATGTATACCATTTATTTTGTGATCCATCAAGAATGAAATGTCGAAATTACAGGCGATTTTCAAAATGTCCCACATGTTGTAATTTTAACAATTAATGCTTGTCGTATAAGTTTCTGTACCCGTTTTAAACTATTAATGACCTGTACCTATATTAAATATTTGTCTTCGCTATATCAACGAAGGGAACAAATAATCATACCTATTTAACAATTTTTATTTTCCTAAGCGTTTTCAGTAATAAGTAAGCATTATAATTCTTATCAATACAAATAACAAAAACACAACAAATGTAAATGGGTACACTTAATATGCAGTTGTCCTTACAGACATGTTTAGAATTTCATACAAGTTAATAGAAAATTGCATCCTGTGTAACATTTTGAAGTTAGGAAAATGTAGAATTAATGGAATCTGAGAAATCTGAGGTTAAAATTACGTAATAGCAGCTACGATACAAGTGTAGGAGTATCTAAACATTCATGTGACGTTTTCTTTAGTGTCGCTATAAAGAACTTTATATTATAGAAGTATGTTTATATCAATGTTAAGACAAACTTTGGTATTATAAGTTTCGAGCCAATTTGCACAGATGTGTCTCCATGGTAAACACCTTTTTGTATATCGAATGTGCAGCAGTAAGAAATCTCTCTTCCCCGAAAACTTCACGTTAAAACCAACAAATGCAAAAGCTGTTGTCACAAATTACAAACAGAAGAAATTGTCTGAAATGGCAGGTTTAGGCATTAATAAGCAGAATAGACACAGACGTATAAAATAGGCGTTTATAGGCAATATAAAACTAAGACATTAGGCTAATAATTGTAGGAAACTTTCGTATAACTTAAAAGGCTACGTTTCAGAACAAAGGAGTAAAACAGGCAAATAGGACAAAATCCGCCCTCTAATCATGACTTGTGGATAAGCTTTTAGTACATCACAAGTCAAATATTGTTTATGTCAAACTAATTTACGTCATTAAAGATTTTTTCGAAACTTTCTGTTGTTCTGTTTCAATGTCCAATATCTTTATACCTTAGAAATGCTAATCTTATTCGTATCAGTTCACAAGAATAACAGTAGAGTTTGTAATTCAGCATGAGTTAAGCCGATTTTTAATATTTGTATCTACAACAATATGAGTAGTGAGACATTTCTGTATACTTCTTTTTTATTTGGAGCGGACGGAATAATGAATCTTAGTGGTAGAGCTGATTGAGGGTAACACGTTAAATGGTTGCAGTAAACGATCAGTTAGTTACACTGATTGACCGCCAAGAGAGATATTCCAGAATTGCCAACCGAACTGAAATCGCTGTCCAGAGATGGCGCCACAGGCCATATCCTATACTGAGAAAGAATATATGTAATTATTTACCAAGTTTTATAACGCTATGCAGGTATGTTCTCTACTTCGAGCTTCGATTTAATTGTACTTTATTACTAAAGACAAACAGTTGCTTCAGTAAACACAGAGATACTTTCGAAAACAAATAAGTAATACTGTATAAGGAAGGAACTCTCCTTAATGATGTATATGTTGCCTGGTTTTTTATCTTGGAAATATTGAGGAATTCCAATTTTGTGTTACGCGCCTTACATATTGTTGGAACTTGTATCTTTATTAATCATTATTAACAACAGAAAATTAATACAATTGCTGCTTATGAATTGAGTTTATAAGCGATACCAATGCACCTCAAGTGTGAGAGGAAATAGTTGGTAATTATCGAAAAGCTGCGTTGAACTTACAGGACTTCTTATTCTTCTTTTAAGCCGTTTTTATTTGTGCTTTATTACAATGGAAATATACGTTGTTAATATAATTTTCCTTGTACGAAAAAAGGAGAATATAATAGGTACGTAACCTTTTAGAAATGTATGGAAAGTTAAGAGTCAGAGTGAAAAATTCAATGCCACAGCGGGGATTTGAACCACGGATCTTCTGGCTTGCGCCCAGCCGCCCTAACAATTGAGCCACTATGGCCAACGCGCCGACCTGACATTAAATTCTACAACTAAAACGTGTTTTGTTAGAGCGGCTGGACGGAGACCAGAAGAACCGTGGTTCAAATCCCGGCTATGGCATTGAATTTTTTACTCCGACTCTACCTTTCCATACTTTAACCTGCACACGGCCAGTGTGAAAGAAGAATTAATTTCTTTTAGCGATGATTAAATATTTTAAAGGTGATCGCCCCATAACGGCTTTCAAATGTGACTGTCTTTGTTCAGCTTAGCGATAAAAAGTTATAAAGTTTTACATTTGATAAATATATACTTATAGAAATATTCAAACAAATAACAAGAAATACGCCACAAATGCTTCAATCACAAAAATTATATTTCAATTTATTGTTTGTTTTATCGAGATCTCTGTATTGGAGCAGTAAGATTTTGTCTGTCTTACAGTTTACCATTATGGTAATGTCCTAGGAATAGAGACACTTCTAACTACATTCACAGTTGAATAAAGATTTTAATTTCAATTGATTTGTAAATATCTTAAGGATGCCGTACATTCATAGAACTCCTTGAAATTTTTTTCAGAAAAACTTTGAAAATGCTCCATATATAAGATGTCTGGGGTCGAGATTTACCTGAATATTTACGTGTCACATCCTCTAAATATACTGAGTATTTAGCCGACTTTTGTTGTAAGAGCTCTGCTGTTGACAGATACAGAAATAAATAAATAAAAAGTGTGGTTGTGTATCTTGACTTTAAGTGATAGTCAAATGTCTAAAGAACTAATCAGTATATGTCCGGACTAAACCAAGTAATGTATTGCTTTCGGAGAAAACTGTAAATATTGATAAATACAAACAATTAACAAGGATTGTGTCTTACATACGTCCTGTGTTTTAACAACATCTACATTTTTGTTTATTAACATTTTGTCTGTCTCTTAGGGATATAAAGGAACATTCAGAATGAAGAGAACTTACCAAGACATTAACAAAATATTCAAGTTATCCATTTGACTCGAAGTCACACTGTCTTACATATTTGGTAGTTTAATAAACATTGTTACAAGCATTTTTGAGAAACTAAACGGTTTCAATAAATATTTTACATAAAGTGTAGTGTGAAGTACAGTAATTGTATTTTCTAATTATTATGTACTTGGTACAGACAACAAAAGTAATTTACTTCATTCACTGTTCATTCTGTTTACTAACATATTTAGTTACTTTATTACTCAACATTCATCATTTTGGATATTTGAACTTAATCCACATTAATTTTTTTATTTACCCACATTATTTTTATTTCCCCTGTGACATTTAAATCTGCAAATATAAATATAATCATCCTTGATAGATTGAGTCAACATGTAAAATTCAATGGTTTGGCGGGATTTGAACCACGGATCTCCTGGTTTCAGTCCAGTCACTCTAACTCATTAAGCTACCATGGCCAATGTACCGTCCTGATAGTAACCAGGAGATCCGTGGTTCAAATCCCGGACCTGGAACTGATTTTTTCATGTTGATTCTATCAAAAATCTTAGCCTATATACGGCTAGTGTAAAGAAATTGTCAATTTCCATTAATTAGTTGAGATAGCTATCTTTGTTGATTTTATGTAACATCTGTAACACCTTTCTTTTGTTTTTCCTTGCTCTGGACCATATACTCGTATTACTGTAATGTAACCTTCCCGTATTTTAAATCACATCATTATTATTCTTTCATTAATAAATATATATGATGTGATTATCCTTCTCCACTTCATATCAAACATTATAGCAATCCTTGCTTTTTCATTTCTATGTCTACTCTACAATAGAAAGACATGTAGTTGCTCAATTTCCTTTTAGTTTCTGTCAATGATGCTATATTTATTTGCTTTTGTTTTAACTTCTCTCACACTCATATTCCTTTTAAACTTATAACTAATATTGAAAGACTAAAACAAATAACAAGAAATATCTAACAAATGCTACGCTACACAACAAATATATTTAATATTGTTTGTTTAAATGAGATTTGTAATTCAAGTTTTTGTTTTTGTAAGTCTCTTACTGTTTACCACATTCCCAGATGAGTCAAGATACACATTTCATTTATCTTGACAACACCCACAGCAGATGCTCCTGTAAAGACTTTTTAGAAGTTTGAAGATATTAACGCTTCCTTGCATGTGTATATTCTCGATTCTAAAATTCTTTGTATGCAATCTGCCTTATTTGCAACAAATAATGTAATTCACAAAATAAACACTAGACAAAAGTATAATATCCATTATCCCAGTGCTAAACTTTCTTGCTTCCAGAAAGGTGTGCATTATGAAACTATCAAAGTATTTGGCACACTTCCTAATGTTCTTAAAGAAAAAGTTGATAATTTCGGTGCTTTTATAAAAGCTGTTAGAGAGTACCTTTGCTCAAAGTCTTTTTATTCTGTACAAGATTATCTGAATGACAAATTATTCTGATAATGATTCTGTAGCTCTATAGGTAGTGTCTAACTGTTCCAATGACAAATCATTACCAATAAATTTTTGATGAATGTTGAACGTTTATTTTTAATGTATATGTATTTAAGAAATAACAAGAATAGTATCCATTGCAAAAAGGTTGAGACGTACTGGCATAAGCCAAGTGAAAGCTGAATTAAAAAAAGTGTTTGATTTTTTTATCATATACAATTATCCCTGCTTTGACTTCCATATTGTTGTTCATATTGCCTGTATACTATAATATGTGTCTTATGTTAACTTTTGTACATATATATGCTATTAAACTTTATACCTCTGGACATGTTCAGTGTTCACAGCCTTTTTCTGGCTAAAAGTGAACCTACTGAACGCAAAGCAATCTAATCTAATCTAAAACATGTACCGAGATCTGACTTTGGTTAAACTTTGTATGATCAAATCATGCAGTCTAAATAATTATACATAGAAGTTGACAAAATATTAGACGAACTTCCTAACTCCAGAAACTTAACGTTTACATAAATTAAAACGTGATACCTGATTCTTAATTTTTGGGAAAACATTTTTTCTATTTATCTGTAATGTTTTTTTGACACTAACTAATATTTAATATAAAAATCAAAGTGTACAATTGTAATATTCTGGAAGTACTCTCAGATTCGTTGCGAACAAACTCTCCTCAATTTTCCTTAACTTGTAAGTCATAATATGCGGACAAACCTTTAATACATAAAAACTTAAATATTTTGTAAACAGTTAATTTATAGCAACCGAATTTATGTAATTAAAGATTTGAGAAGCCTTTGTAGTTCTACTTCAATATCAAACGTGTTAAGTGCCTGCAGGAGTCGATCTGTTAGTTACAGTAACTGTCACCAGGAGTGAAATTGCATATCTGCCAAGCGAACTGGAATCGCTGTCCAGAGATGGCGTAACAGGTAATATATTATGCTAAGTTTCAGTGTGCATATTTATTTACTAAATTTTATAACACACTTTAAAATTGCTCCTTACATAAATGTTTAATTTAATTGTTCTTTATTGCGTTAAAACAAACAGCAGCTTTAATGAATACTGCGATAGTTTTACAGAAATAAGTTATGTTCTGCAAGCAAGGACGTCTTCAAAAGTATTTACATTTTGAGCGTTGCTTTCCTCTGTAACGTATAAACAAATCCCATTCTATAAAACCTTTCATTTTGTTGGAACCTGTGTCTATCATGATCAATATACATAGAAATGTTTTTGTGCTTTAGAATTTCACTTGAGGCCATTAATGCAATTAGTGTTTGCGAGAAGACTTGATAATCGATATCTGAATAACTCAAGTTTGAGAGGTTCGTTGTTAATTATCCAAATACTGCATAAATTTACAGAAATTATTAGTTTTATAAAGATTTATTTACGTGCCTTATGACAATATTTAAAGTTTGTATGTAATACAATACTTGTGTTACTGTAAGTAGTAGAGATGTTACAGTACTGAACTCTCAGAGGTATACCTGCAGTTGACTGATCAACTATTTGAAGTAAGTTATCAATCTTATCCCTACAAACTAGAACTCTTATGTCTGCTCAACTATCAATAACTTTACTATTATTATGATAAATAACAACTGTAAGATGTACTGAGTCACATACATTATAAACGGAATAGATATTTTTATACCCAATTGTCTACAAAATATGCGTTAAACAACCAGCATACATTTTTCTTGTGCAAGTTGGAATTTTTAAATTAAACTTTTCAACTCATTAACATTTTGGAAATCTTCTAGTAGATGCAGGTTCTTTCTAATTTTTCTAAGAGTTGTGAATTATATTACGAAAATATAGGCATATATTATTTAATTGTTTTACAGTCATAATTTGTCGCCCTAATATTCAATCTTATTATAATCTGTTAGCTTAATGTGAAACAAACAGGCCTAGTAGTTTCAATGTTGGTACTCCTGTTCCCCGCCTGTGAGAACCAGGCAAGTTCAGACATGTTCAGTATCGCCTACCACTGCAATGGAGGTAACATGCAGTTAAAGTTAATGTTAGATGAAGATCCGGAGTTTATTTCAAACGTAATCACTGCTGATGAAACTTGGCTACATCATTTTGATCCTGAGAGCAAACAGCAAAGCTCAGTGTGGAAATCTCCTTCATCACCAACCCCCAAAAATTAAAAGTGGTTGCTTCTGCTGGGAAAAGTTATGGTCATCTCATTCTTTGATATTCATGGAATGGTTTATCGGCATGTTGTACCTGCACACATATCAGTAACTGGACAATTCTACAGATATGTTCTGAAAACATTGCAAATCCATGTCAGGCGCAAAAGACCACATTTCCGTGAAGTAGGCTGGATGCTGCACCACGATAATGCGCGGCCGCATATTGCCAATGTTGTTGCTGAATATCTTGCAAAAATTAACGTGAAGTGCATCCTTCACCCTCCCTATAGTCCGGATTTAGCCCCATATGCCTTTTTTCTATTCACTAGCTTGAAGAAGCGTCTTCATGGAGACATTATCCATCATCAGAAGCAGTGGTGAAGGCTGCGGAGGTGATTGGGAAGGATCTCTCCAAGAATGGTTTCTAGCATGTCTTTGGAGACTGACAGAAACGTTGCGACAAGTACTTCGCATTCAGGAGAGACTACTTTGAGAAGTACCATCAAAATTATGAGAATGAGTAAAGGTACGTTGTAAAGAAAAAATTGTGATCTTTCTTAAAGGAACAGTCCTCGTACTTTCCAGCACCGGCATATGATCAGAATTAGTGGATAAAGTATCCTTTCCAGAAAAAATGACATAAGCAGCAGCACTGTTAGCGTTCCGGAAAAAGAACAGGAAAAACTAATGCAGTTACTTAACAGCAAACCATGGAAGTTTGTATATCAGAAAGAAACTTACCAATGTAGAAATTGACTTAAGAGTAAAAGTAACTGACGTTTAGTCCAGCTTAACTGAGCTTATTCTAACAGAAACAGTTGCATTGTTCACAATAGATTACAATTAATAATGTGATACCGAAATTAAGTTTCGCCATAAGTAAAGAATCATGATGGATGTCAAAGGAATGTTGGTTTTTGTTACGACAAGGGCAAGGCCAGCTGAGTTGGGGGAAAGTGTTGTAACAATAGCAATGTAAGAAAAAGCGTCCTTAGCAGTTTCTAAAGGTGCTCACTTGACTTATATGAATAGGAAATTCTTTGGGTCATTTACAATGGCGACAAAACAGCCACAAAGGGACTTTGGTAGAAAAAGAGTTTTGAGAGTGAAAGTTACATATACACACACGCGCAGGTGCGGTGATGGAGAACAGTCTTCGGCGTGAAGCCGATGAGAGCAGTCCGAGGCGTGAAGCCTATTAGGGCGCCAACCTATTCTGTGTTTGATATTTGTCGGTTCGTATATATATGAGGAACGAATAAATTTATCGAGTAATAAATATTCTGCGGTCAGTAACTCTAAACAGAGATTGGTAACCCTTGGTCGGCAACTTTCATTTCGATGTTTTAAAAGAAGAAGCATTAAATAAGTTGGAGACGGGCATTTCAGTGTTATTAAAATCTCCTTCTCACACGTCCACGCATACCCTGAGAGAAACCTCATTGCTCGCCAACTTATTTGCTGTCCACTAAATTATTGCTTCAAATTGGCGTCCACAACGTGGAATTGTGTGCACCCAGAAATATTATAGTTACAAATGTTTCAAGGTTTTTCCACATAAACTGATTCTTTTTAGTAAGGCAACACTAACTTTGCTGAAATGGTCAATTGTTGGATTCAGAACATTATGAATAATCTTTTCATATGTACAAATGGAAAATAAATTCATTTGTATAACATGTTGTGTCTAATGTTATTAATCCTTGGGTCATCCAAAGAATGTGATATTTCAAAATTGACTGACGTAAGGCTAAAACTAAATAAAAGTCTAGTTGTACAAAGTTGTTTAAAATTTACTTCAAAGTGAAAAAAATAATAAATTTTAATAAATAAATTTTAAAAATATATATTTGTATAAAACGCACTTTATTGACAAGTTAATTTTATTTTGTTTAATTTTAATTTTTTAATTTATTATTAATATACAAGAAAATATCTTAAATTATACATACTGAGACTTTGTGGGTTCAAAGAATGTAACCAAGTTACAGAAATTCAAAATGTTCCTTATTTCCGTAGAAACACACTTCGTTCAAGCCTCACAGTAGCGGAACTTCGTAACATACTGTTGCATACCAGGGTTGTAAGGGGGGTTGGAAGACTTACAAACCTAATCTACAACTGGGGGTGTAGCCATAGGGATGGTAGAGCAAAAATAAAACATCAAAATCAACTTAAACCGACTAACTCTATTTTAAGAAATCTAATAATTATACAGAGTACCCGCTGAGTCTAGAAGAGACCAGGGGTACTTTGGTGATACTTGGTGACATAATTATTTAATATAATCTTACTGTTGGTGATGTGTCAGGTGTATAGCTGGGCTTGTCCGGAGATGTATAATCTGCTGAGTCCGGCGGGGTTATGGTATTCGTAGACTCCCTGTCAGATAAATACTTCTGTTACCTCTCACAGGGACCGACACAGAGGCTCCTCTGACATCCCTGCGACGTTTCACACCGAGGGCTAACTCTACCAGGCTTAAATAGCGGTTCTACAAAAAGTCAATTTCAGCGTTTCCTACTACCTATTAATTTTGCATAATACCGTTTGCGTCATTCCGAGAATGTTTAGGTCAGCAGAATCAGTCTGGGTCACATGTGGATAATTTTCTTATGCCAACAATCTGCCAGTCAGCGGAATTTACGTTTGACATACATTTCTGTTAGAATCAATACATGTTACAAAATACCGAAATTTCCAAATCTAGCTCAGCTTATACGCGTAACACATCCCCTTCTTCTAGATTTTGCTGCCCTCAGCAAATCCAAACGACTGGTAACAAGATTTTTACATACATAAAATAATAATTTACACTTACATAGGCAATAGAGCATACAAACATTTACATGTACATATTTTTTTTTTGAAAAGTCATAATTGTAACACCTGAAAAAGAAAATCAGAGGACAGGAAAATGGGAATGAGTTGATGCGGGTTGGTTTTGAAGTATCCCAGGCTGAATGAAGTCCATAGTTCCATAGAAACACACTGTTCCACCACTATGAGTTTATAGTTTTGGGAGACACTTCACAACACTTGATCACTGAAGGGTTGTAATTACTTCTTTAAGTTTGTCTAACAAGGCCCTAGCTGTCACAAGTAATGTAACTTCAAAGAGAAAACAGTTTAATGTGCTTCCTGCTCCAGTTTGATAGTCTGTACTTAGTCTTTTAAAACAGGGAAGCTGATGAAGAACCTCGGTTGTGGCTTGCTGTTTATATGATATCGTGTTCAAGCGTACGGTGCCCTTTGGTATTGCTTGGAAAAGTCTGTACTGAAGAGCCGATGAAAAGTTCGAAAGTGGAGTTTATGGTTTTTTAAATAGTCCGCTTAGCTTACACTCGCCTACCTCAGCTGGGTCTGAGTTCTTGCAGGTGAGAACACGAAAGAGTGACTTATAAGTTATTGTATTTGAGCCACTGTAAAAGTTTGCTGGGTAGAGTTGCTTTGGCTTTTACCCAGGGTTTCACAGCGAAAGCCATAAGTCCATGAAGTTGAGGAGGTCCTCTGGAAAGATTAAGTGCCTTTCCAGACGCGAGTAGTCTTGGTTGCCACTCCTGATATGATACTTGGTCATCTGGGGTGCTTTGGTTCTCCCAGGAAAGAGTAACTGCTAGGGACCCAGGTGTCTCCTCTGCTTTCTCCTTATGGTGGTGTTTCCTGATGCTTCGACGTGTTTGTTCATCCATGCCGCAACAGAAAACAAATGATCCAGAGTTAGGATTGATGCACAAGAATATTTCTATGGGGTGAGGATGGGTTAATTAAATGAAAGGGATTTTCAGGTATCACATTACCAACTGAATATTTCTTATATCTATTTACAAATTATGGTTATATATAATTAACCTAAATGGAACATGTATGGAATTTATGTGGAATCATTTTTAGAGGTAAAAGGCAGAAAAAAAATCGGTTAAAGTTTATAGAGTAAACAAAAATGAAATTTTTTGTTTGCCTTATGGCTGAATAACATAAGTAAATAACCTATGGAAACTACATAGATGCTCCACTTAAGTATGGTTGTTCACACATTAATGATAAACTTGGAATAAATTACAAGTATTCTTCATAAGACCATTATATAATTGAATTATACATAATTAGTAATAATATTGATAACAATTTAGCTAAAGAAAAACGGAGTTCATTTAAAGAATAGTACTTGTTATAAATTATAGGGCATTATTTACAAAAATCATGTCTAATGACTTGCCATAATAGCATCTATATACTGGATTAGACCTACGCCTAACAAATGTCTACTGTTGTCATAACATCAGTCAAATATCAGAGTTAACCATGTCTTTCTATTTTGTTACAATAAATCTTGATGATACTGGAGTAATTGTTTCTAGAGTTACATAACATACCTTCATAATGCACGGTAATTGAGGTCACATTGATACAATCATCTTACAATCTATAAGGATATCCTATGACTTTATCTTTTTACATAAATATAGCAAAAGTAACTCTGACATTTGCTGGTTTAGCATTGATTGTTTAAACAAGAGGTATACTGTTTCTTTTCTTCTTTTCGCAAAAAAAAGTGTGATCAAAGATATCGATAAACAATATCGATCTTATTATCTGGAGATATGATGTACTCTACTGTCACTGGATGTTAAAAACAAGTGTTAAATTATAGTGCATTGGGTTGTCTTATAAATGAAATGTTAATTGACAATAATTAAGTCTTCTCTTGTTTATTAATTCCTAACAAATTTAGGCATGCTTTTATAGCATGGTAATTATGAGTGATAGCAACAGAAAGGGGAGGGGGTTTGTAGGTTGTAGATCTCATCGTGCTGTGACCTGTAAACAGAACTTAATATAACGATTAGTTTAATCTTGGTCATTGGTCGTGTCTCAGATCCATAATGAATATTGTCAAAGGATGTATTTGAGTTATGTGCTGTCCACTGAATTAAAAGTTTAATAAATGATGGAGAAACTGACTGGTGTAAGAGGAAGTACCCTCAGAATAGCATACCACGATAATTACATCAAGTTGATCAGTCTGCTTTGATAGACAATAAATATAAGTCATGGGTTTCTTTATCAATACTTAAAGGTGAATTGGGGAAACATAGCTGAATTCTATGACTTAGAACCTTAGGTAACACCTTAGTTAAAAAAAATTCTATGCTTTTCTTATCACATGATGTGAGTCGTTTATTGAGTTTGCTCCTCAATCATCATAGCTAATACAATTTCTTATATGATCTTAGGATTTGTGGTTATCTCTATTCTGTTACATTAATCACAATCATACTTTATTATAAGCTAATGAAGGGGGGCCCTTTCCTCCATAGCACAAAACTTCACATACATACTGCGCAGTCATCACTCATACTTAAACATTATTGCTATTTTGTCTTCACAACTTCTTTATTTAAACTGATCAATAATTATATAGCTTTAACTTAGCAATATTTATAGGGAAAACGCTTGCGCGACAAACCCCTTTTATATTATAACAGCTTTATCTATATAAAATCAACATGAGAAGCATACACAACCTAAGGGTCTCGCGAACCACCGAAGGATGTACCCTCTGTCGCTCATACAAAAAAAAACTCTTATAGCTTGAAAGCTTGAAACTTGAAGATACCATGGCATATGCATACATATTCACTAAAACTGTTTCCGAAAATCTTGCGATGGATTGGGAACAGAACACATTAATACTAGAATCTATAAAGACTTAAAAATAGCCTCTAAGAACGCCTCGCGGTTGTTCTTAAGGTCAAAGGGTACTACAAGCATACGTTATCTTCACAAATCCTAAGCATTTGGTTACAACGCTCATAACTTATAACTTTTAAGCACAGAGACTATAAGGTCACATTGAAATTATTTATAATAAAAGACACGGTGTACCGCTGGTGTAGTTGTTGTTATTATTATCTTGTTTTTATTTCTCGGAAGGGAGGGAGTAAGAAAAGGGCTGAATTGTGTGCCTTGTCATACCGGCGAATGTTCCAGAGGATTGGTTACTAAAGGCTGGGGAATCAATTTGCCGAGACATTGCTAAAAGTTTATAGTACGGGAAGTAATGAGTATAACCAAATAATCATTCATAAGAGTGATGATTTAGAAAGGAATTAGTTGTCTATAATAACGGGTGAAGGAAGGGGCTTTTTACTGATAATAATATTAATACGTGTTAGAAATAATACCTATTCAGAAACTATGATTATAACGTTGTATTGCTTGAAAATATAAATCATGTGTCAGATAGGAATCTCGGGACTTATCCACGATGGAAGTTTGTTCTTTAGCGTGAACACGTCTGTCTTTCCTGTCGATCAACGTTTAGCTTGCAAAGTTTCATATTTCACAGTGTAATCGCAACGTCAGTATTTTAGTTTTTGCTGGCCTATGAAAGTCGGCAGCGTGCCATTTTCATGAGTACCGCATACTAGCGTGTACAGATATGTAATTATTAGATTTGTGGGTCAGTTCTACGTATTTATAACTTTGGGAGAGAAAAAATGCAGTAAAGTAACAGTGTGTTAAATGGTTTTCCATCGTTTAATGGGTGAATGTCATCTTAATACGTCGCGTGCTATTTTATTGAACTTCAAGTGTATTATTGTGTTTGTATAGAATAAAATAACGTGATAGCTGGTCCAAATCAGGTCAGTGAAATACCAACCATTGTATTTATAGATTTAGAAAGATAGCTTATAATCTAGAGACAAGAATTTTTTTTGAGTGAGATTAAGCACATCGAGTGTTGTAAATGGAGTTACATGTGAGGGTAAATGAACATTTTTCTCTGTATTTTGAGTGTGAGATGATCGTTAGTTATAAATTGTTAGAAGGTATAATGCGTTCCCAAAGTTTGGAATTGTTTAACATGAATGGGTGAGGTAAACATTCATATGTGTAACTACGAAAAGAATTGATTCCTGTTTCGCAAGAGCGTAACGCAGAATTTAAATTTCATGTAAAGCCATTCATTAAGTAAGAATTATAGGTGATAAATACTAATTAAGGGCACATTTTAATAACTTTATGTATTCTTTTTTTTTGTTTTATTTTTTTCTGAAGTATTGTGGGCTTTTCCGGGAAATTAGATTGGTCATAGAATCAGATCATAGTTATTAATTCTATAGAACTTTTTCTTGTTTCTCTTTTTATGAAAACAACGTACCACTGTGTTTATTTCACGGCCCTTGGCCATTAGGAATAAGGCAAAACAATATTTAACATCTAAGAGGAAGGAAGACAGAGACCGACAGTTTTTGAAATTTTATTATTTTTTGTGTGAATTGTTATGAATTCTAGGAATTTGGATTAATCGTAGAATCATCTTATTGAGTGAGAATTTAAACAAAATATTGTAAAAGTAGTTGAAAACTATATTGGATTTGTTGTGGTTTTATTTCTTATATGTGTAGTCATAAACAATTTACACTAAAGTGATGCAATTAGAATAACGAGTTTTCACATAAATATTAAGCATGGACAAAACTTAGAAAAGGGAAATTAAATTAATGTGATCATTAACAAATGGTATGACTTACTTTGATATATCTAATATCAGGAAAACTACTCTGACCAACTTACTGTACAGTACACACACATTTACACATACACACACTCTAGTCAACAAAAAGAAGCAAATTCTCGTGCTAAAATCTCACGATGCATTGGTAATATGTCTTCAGCATTATAATATTTCTTCATATCAATATCTCAACATATCTCTTAATCAACATAACTGATATGCCAACGGCCACAATCAGGGCTTCGCAGCTAGTCTGACTTATGGAAGGTAAAGTTAATCGCTATATTAGGGGGAATCTCGCGATTTTTAACCCTTATCCTAGTATCGCTTTACTAACATCAGGCTTTACTGCCTGGCAAACTAAAGGTAGGGAACTTCATCCTACATTATATACGAACAAAATATATCATAAGCGCGCAATATCTAAGTGCTAGATACGCTCTTAAGATGTCTCGCGACTGAATCTAAGAGTTGGTATCAGAAAAACTATAAGTATATACTAGTCGTCAGCTCACATTCTCTACTAAGTCACACAAATACACATGATTCCTGATAGTCCTTGCCTCCACAAACATTACAGCAAAAAAATGACATTTAAACACACATGGCGCACACTTAGTGGCATAGGACAGTTAGTCATACAGTCAATAATGATCACTATATGGCAGTAATGCCTTAAGGGGATGCAAATGGAAATAAGGTGACCGAAAATATCATCTTGAAACAAAATTTATAAAAATATGTTTCAGTGAAACCAGAAGCAATACTTCATTATCAATGAAATTCATAATTTGCGAAATTATAAAAAATAAAACATTACTTAAAGTGGCTCTATCAATTGTACTGATCTTGTTTTATCTCATTCGTTATTCAAATTGAATATCGCCCTTAAAATACTGTAAATAGACAACAGATAGCTTACACATGATATAAAACAGTGTGATTTTAACATTTCACTAACCCTTAAAGTTCGGAAACATTAAAAAAACTTGTAAAAAGCCACATGAAATCATATATATTAATGATGCCAGAAAGATTTTGTAAGTAACCGAGGGAACACGACAACACCTGTGGAGTTAACATTAGAATACTTGTTCAAACAAAATTAAGCTACATTTTCAAAAAGTTCAAAATTAGCGAGAGGGTGGGTGAGTTACACAGAATAATGATGGGGAAGACGCGGCTAACATTAAACATAATCAGATTTTAGAGAATTAAGCATAGTCAAAGTTGTACAAGTAAGCCAAAAATATGCTGTCCTAATCGTCCTTCAAAAATTCCTGGGTCAATAGCTGGACGTGTGAACGACATTTCTAAAGACAATGGAGATTTACTGTTTACGTTCTTCCGAGTTGAAGAACTCTTCTGGGGAACTGTAGGATTCATTGTTTCGTGATTTAGTGTCGACTTGGAAGCTGAATTTGAGAGAACTGGTGGAGTTTGTATATCAAAGGAACATGCAGTTAAATCTCCTATACTTAAACTTCTTCGTTTGTCAGGAATGTATAGAACAGGTAAGTAATTAGCCAATAACTTTTGTTATGTCTAGTATTGGAAAAATCTATATGTGACAAAATTATAATTACAAAAATTATTTGTGAATTACAATATTTTACTCATAATAAAACTGATTTTACACTTGTAAAGTAATCTAAAATCCGTTAGGGTGGGTTGGGAGGGTACTCAAGATACTATTATGATTAAACTTGTAAATAATATATTTAAAAAGTAGCAATAAAATTTAAAAAAACTTAAGAGAATTTGAGGTATGAAAATCGCTATTTAACTGTTGCAAAATGGAACACCCTGGTACTCTGCCCTACTATTATATGAAGATAGGGGGGTTGATAGGAATTACGAGAGGTACCAAGGTACAGGATTCGAAACCCGGGGCCGAGACCACATTGTTGCATACCAGGGTTGTAAGGGGGGGTTGAAAGGCTTACAAACCTAATTTACAACTGGGGGTGTAGCTATTGGGATGGTAGGGTAAATAAAACATCAAAAAGTCAACCTAAACCGACTAACTCTATTTTAAGAAATCTAGTAATTATACAGAGTACCCCCTGAGTCTAGAAGAGACCAGGGGTGCTTTGGTAATACTTGGTGACATAATAATTTAATATAATCTTACCGTTGGTGATGTGTTAGGTGTATAGCTGGGCTTGTCCAAAGATGTATAATCTGCTGAGTCCGGCGGGGGCTATGGTATTCGTAGAAACACTGTCAGATAAACTTCTGTTACCTCTCACAGGGACCGACATAGAGTCTCCTCTGACATCCCTGCGACGTTTCACACCGAGGGCTAACTCTACCAGGCTTATATAGCTGTTCTACAAAAAGTCAATTCAGCGATTCCCACTAACTATTAATTTTGCATCATACCGTTTGCATCATTGCGAGAGTGTTTAAGCCTGTACTGACCTATTATTTCTTCTGGTCAGCAGAACCAGTCTGGGTCACATGTGGATAATTTCCTTATGCCAACAGTCTGCCAGGCAGCGGAATTTACGTTTGACATACATTTCTGTTAGAATCAATACATGTTACAGAATACCGAAATTTCCAAATCTAGCTTAGCCTATACACGCAACAATATGATGTGATTATCCTTCTCCACTTCATATCAAACATTATAGCAATCCTTGCTTTTTCATATTCTATGTCTACTCTACTATAGAAGGACATGTAGTTGCTTAGTTTCCTTTTAGTTTCTGTCAGTACTGCTATATTTATTTGCTTTTTTTCACTTCTCTCACACTCATATTCCTTTTAAACTTATAACTACTACTGAAAGATTAAAACAAATAATAAGAAATATGTAACAAATGTTTCACTACTTAACAAAAATATTTAATATTGTCTGTTTTATTGAGATATGTATTGCCAGCTTTTGATTTTGTAATTCTCTTACTGTTTATACCATTCCCCGATGATTCAAGATACACATTTCATTTTACTTGACAATATTTTAAAGAGATTACCAAGTGTGTGTTATCATGAACGTGGTCTTTCTCTGTAATGGACTGCCGATAGTCAATTGCAGTCAAACATCTGAGTAATACAACGTATGCAATCAATTATATTTACATAATACATGTCAAAAATCCAAGATCTAATCACTTTTTATAAAATATGAGATTTTATAATTATTTCTTTACCACATTAATTTTTTCAAGCAGTTCCATTGGATCAATTTTCACTAAATACTTCTAAAACGTATCTTTTAATTTCTAAAATACAGACAGTTAAAGCTCTCTTATAAGTATTTTATCTTTTGGAATGTATTTGAACTTGTAACTTTAATTAATAAGTTTTAAAAAGATTTGTTTCTGTTTAAATAAGTCAAATAATTTAGAACTCTAAACTGATATCTGCGCTAAAAGCAGAAAATGAAAAGAGATGTAAAAAATCTGTTTTGAAAATTACGTGTATTGAGCTTTTGATCTGAGATTCTAATAACTTAGAAAACAAAACAGAAATATCACACTAAACTTTAAAATAACCTAGTGTTGGTATAGGACAACTTGGAACTAAGTTCTTATCTCAATGCTCTGTAAACATTATAAAATGACAGTTTCAGCCGTTAGTTAGCCCAACAGTTGATGTACAGACACGAAATAGAGGTTAAGTGCCATTCTAGTGATATCTCATATAAAAGGACAAATTGCCGAAGTAGTCACATACTTCACAGTTAACAAAATGACAGTATGATTCACCAGTAATGTACCTTCATATCTACCTCTACATCAGATACTGACATATTTGTTAAAGTTAAACAGACATAAATAAGTAACCAACAAAAACAAACTACATTCATATTGTACTTGAAGTGTTAAGGAGGCTTTGGAACTAGAACACATACTCATGTGACTACATTTGTTACTTTATTTACTCCAAGATTACATGAGCTGTACTAACTTTAATGTAAACATCCAATATGAATTAAGTTAAGATTAATTAAGTAGTAGTTAAGATTAATTTAAGAAACGCTGTTTTAATATAGGTAACTTCGTTTATTGAGGGAAACTTAAATATAAAATAAATGAATTATGCTTCCCCTTACAATTTTGAGGTTATTCCACATCAGCACAATAAGGAACTCTGTGAAAATATTTTGTATAGCAGAAATATTAATTCCTCTGATTCAAAACAATTTGGAGATCTTGGAGTTTGGAGTTTTTCCATTCATTTAACAAATTTTCTATCTGAAACAGTTTATGCAACCCCACATAAATCTAATACCATTTAATATGATGTGTTTTATATGTAAGGAGGGTAACGACCTTGTTCTATAAGTTGTTCTGCTCTTAATTATTATACCCAACAATATTATTAGATTTATTAAAGACAATGTGCACATAACGTTAATAGTTCAGTCAATGTTTTCATCATTTACAAAATAGTTCATTGAGCGAGTCCTAGCATCGCAGGCAATTAGATAATTGTATCTAACAATACAACAACTAAATGACAATAGAATATCGGTATTACAGCAGATACTGTAAACTCAGATGTAGGTGTGTGTCAGAGTCATGTACAAAGTGAATAATCAATAACACTGACTAGACAAGACCATTAACCTCTCTATTTTATTGAACTAATAATTATGTAACGTATTTAAATACTGTTTTACTATTTATAGAAGTAATGATTTAAAAGCAGTCAATATTGACTTATAACTTGACAAATACTTAGTTCTAATGATTACCACCAGACTGCGCTGTGATCTGCTCTAAACCTAGAGAATGTATTGTATTACACCAAACATTTGATAACAAGATTTTACTGTCAATACTAATTGTGAGATTTGCTAAATAAAACATATGTGTTACATTTACATGACTTTCTCTACTCATTGTCTTATTCTCATATCTACTTCATGTTAGTAGAGATAAATATTTATATAGAAGTCTTATTACATATAACCTTGTAAGGACAAGGGCAATAGGGGAATATATAAATGTTTTATGATGTGCATTACCTTCTGTTGAAGATATATTTAATGTATTGTTTGTGCAGTTCTCCTGAAAGTCCTCACATTACATCCTTGTATCCTGCAGAATTATGCTTGACCCTTTTTGTTTGGACTATGTTGTTTACAGACATTTGGAAGAACGTTTTCAAAAAGGGCTTTACTTTTGGATTACAAAAGTTAACAAATATGTATTTCTGATGAATTCTCCCAGTTAAGTTTATAGATATAATAAAATACTTCAGCCACTTATTATAATTATGTAGTGGGTAATGTAAAACCTGTACCGAGATATGACTTTGGTACAAATCTGTATGATGAAATCATGTAGTGAAAATGTTGTAACATTATAAAATAGAAGTTGACAAACATATACAAACTCTTACCCTCAGAAACTTAACCTTTACGTAAGACAAATTTAATAAAACCTTTCCTTTTATTTTGGAAGATATTTTTCCATTTATCTCTGATAATTTGATCAAAGTGCCAAATGTTTAAAACAAAAATCAAAATGTATAACTGTAATGAAATAAGCTCAGATTGATCCAAAGTGAAATCTTGAAAGAAAGCATAATATATGGTAACTTAATTTAATTAACGAATTTTTAAGGCGTCTGTTATTCTTTTTCAATATCCAAAACTTTTATATCTTAAAAACGTTAATCCTACACTCGTAAATTTGTAAGAATAGCACTAAAATGTAAAATACAGAATAAGCTGAACCTATTTCTAGCATTTAACTACGGCCTTCTTGTATCTACAATAAAATGTGTAATGAAACTTCTTTTGTGCCCCATTTTTTTCTGCAGACGTAACAACGAGTCTTAGTGTTAGGGATGATTGAGAGTGTAACACGTTAAATGTCTGCAGTAGAAGATCTAGTAGTTACGGTGATTGTCCGCCGGGAGAGAAAGTCCAGAACTAGCAACCGAACTGGAATCGCTGTCCAGAGATGGCGCCACTGATAACATGTTATACTGAGAAGGAATATGCGTAATTATTTACCAAATCCTTTAACACTCTTTAGGTATTTACTTTACATAATGTTTGGGCTTCATTGCCCTTTATTGGCTGAAAATAAATGACTGCTTTAGTGAATACAGGCATAATGTACAGAAAATAAGTAACGTCTTATTAGAAAGGAAGTCTTCTAAAGTGTGTATATTTCAAACGTTTTTGCACCTAAGTGGTATTCGAGAATTATCTATTTGGCTAAACCTGGATTTATAACAACTAATTTATTCAGGAATGATTCTGTACCTAGAGTTTTTATTTGAGCCAAAGAGGTTTAACAGAAATGTTCTTTGTGAGAAGACTGGATAAGCAGTTCTAGTATACCTCGAATTTGAGATAAAATCGTTGGAGATTTTTCAAATACTTGCTGAGCTGAAGTCACTTGACCTTTTTATTCTTCTTATAATTAATTATGTACTTCATGTTAATATTCCTCACCTTGCAAGATAATCAGAGAATGTAGCAAGCAGGTTACCCTGTAGTTTTAGTTAAATATTTTAAAGCTGGACGTTAAGTATGTGACTTAAAATGTGATTATCTTTGTATTACTTACTGTTTGAAAATTGATAATAAATTTTCACTTGAAACCTATAGTTATTGAAAATTTCAAACAAATAACAAATACTTTGCTAAATGCCAAGTATAACACGAAAGTATATTTCAATTTTCGTTTGTTTTATCGAGATCTCTATACTGGAGCAGTAAGATTTTGTCTGTCTCTTACACTTTACCAATATGGTAATGTCCTAGGAATAGAGACACTACTGTCTACATTCAAGTTGAATCAAGATTTTTATTTAATTAACCATGAATATATTTTACAGATATATTATCTTTATTGAAATCCCTGGCACCAAATTTGAGAAAACAGTGGAAAATTCCCCATATATAAGAGCTCTGGGGTCGAGATTTCCCTGAACATTTACGTGTCACATCCTTTAAATATACTGAGTATTTAGCCGACTTTTGTTGTAAGAGCGTTGCTGTTGACAGATACAGAAATAAATAAATAAAAAGTGTGGTTGTGTATCTTGACTTTAAGTGATAGTCAAACGTTTAAAGAGCTAATCAGTATATGTCCGGACTAAACCAAGTAATGTATTGCTTTCGGAGAAAACTGTAAATATTGGTAAATACAAAGATTGTGACTTACATCCTGTGCTATTATTTTCTCTTATTAATTTTGGAAGATATTCTAATGATTTATGTGTGTTGGTCAAAGTATTTCATGTTTAATAAATTGGAACAAAAATAATGCATGAGTGCAATAGTCTGATACATTCTTACTTAATTGTCTGTAATGTTCTGTAACTTATAAATCATAACATATGCACAAGCTTTTGCAAGCAAAATTTTAATCACGTTAATACATTTCATTTATGCAACTAATTCTATCTAATTTTCGAAGCCTTCTATGCTTCTAGTGCCTTTGTCCAGTATATTCATTTCTAAAAAATGCTAATCATATTCTTGTTAGTTAATCATAACATTGTAATTGTTAGGGCAGCATGAGCTGACATTTAACTATGTCCTTCTTGTACTGTAAACGTTTATTTGTAATTTGGAGAAGATGGAGAACTAAACATTACTGAATGTGCGGACAGACAAATGAATGTAAATGTGACAAATTAAAGGCATATGTTATATAGAAGACGATCTGTACTTCTAGTAATTGTCAACGAGGAGAAATTGCAAACCAAAGGAAGTGCTGTCCAGAGATGGCTCCACTGGTAATATTCTATACTGGGGAAGAAATGCTGAATTATTTACAAAGTTTTATAACATACTTTCTAGCATCTATATTTAACTACTCTTCATTGTGGTAAAACAAACGAGAGCTACAGCTAACACAAAGGTTATTTCTAATGAATAAGTTATTGTGTATAAGAAAGAAATACGTCTAATATAAATATATGTTAACGCTTTTTTTGCGGGGGTTCAGAGGTCCCCCCCCCCTTCCGCTGCGGAGACTTCAACGAGCAAACTACGACGAGACGGCAGAGAGAGCAGCAACTGGAAGAAACAAGAAGTAGTTCGCTGCAAAGAAGCAGCCACCACTGGAGCGGCTCGACATTGCCGTAGTCTTGTACCAAAGTCTATAGCTTGCTCTTTTTGAGTATTGCGCCTTAAAATCCCTTACATAGAGGTTATGGTAAGAGAGAGATCTCGAACCCTTCATCAAAAACTGTCTACCCATTCCAACCAGCTGGTCAACACTCTGGGTCGGTATGACCACAGAGCTCCTCGCAGGAGGAGGAGGTACAAACTCCCCAAGAACGCCATGGGCTATTAGCCAGATGGGGTTCTCTCCATCACACCGTAAACACCAGAACCAGAAATGGGTTTAGATAATTTCCCCACATAGCTTCCTATCCCCTCTGATCGTGCTGTCTTCACTCCGACCTTCTTCAAGCGGGGAGTTCGGGTGAAGACGGCCTTGGGAATATATACCCCAGGCGGCAGCCTGAGCGGCTTTACCCAACAGATCAGAGAAACCTTTGCCCCGACATAAACGCTTGAGACAAAAGACAGACTACTACACTACCCAGATAAAGCCGCAGTAAGCGGCTAGGTGCTGGGCGAAACCATTCCGTCCAGGTTAACCTGGACTACTCGATTCTTCTACTGGTCTGCTGGAGTATTGCGCCCTGCAGCTCTAGACGAGTAGGAAAACACGGTCATAGCAAGCAGTCGCTAGACTCGCTTAAGCGCCTCCGGGGTCCGACCCTCCATTTCTCCGTGCTTCTTAGCGCTCGATATCTGCTCTTTCTCTCTCTCTCTCTTCTCACTTCCTCTTTCGCTATTAAGGTTAAGTCCTCCAGACACCCCTCTACGTACACACACACACACACACACACACACACACAAATGGCAGGGAACTCTAAGGACACCACCTCTTCGACCGAGACAAACATGACACTACGGAGCAAACCTGTCAAATCCTCCAAAAACAGAACGCCAACTCACCTACCAAAGAGCCCACACTTGAGCCGACCAAATCCAAGGAACCTGTTCCTAACTTTCCGACTCTCCTATAGCCAGCACCTCGGACAAAGACACAGTCGACAGCGGAAAGACTGCCAGCTCCAGTCCCCCCACAGATACTCTTAAAAGTCTGACGTCGGACATAATTCACAGAAGCTAGACTGAACACATAAGGCTCCTCACACAAGTCTTTGAAAAGACATGCAACCCAACACAAAAATACACCATTACTGCCGCCAGGAACTCCTGTGACTTCTTAATCAAGTTGTCCTGCCAAAGTGACTACAAATGTTTTGTAGAATATCTGAGGCTTAAAGGCGTGTAATTCTACTTACTTCCCCAACCTGAGGATAGGACCAGTAGATACGTGATTAAAGGCTTTTACGCAGAAATCACCGCAGACGAAATGTTAGAAGACCTGGCAACGTTAGGGATAGAAGCGCTGCGAGCCGTACAAATGCGGGAACGCAATGTTCCTCATCGAGGTAGCAGGGTCCCCCCAAGTAGAACAGAAATTGCTCGACCTCCAACACTTGTCACACATCAAAATTAGAGAGGAACGATATAGGTCCGACCCTGAGCCAAAACAATGTAACAAATGCCAGCAACTATGGCACATGCAGAGAGACTGTAGCTCCCCCACTTGGGTTTGTTCAAAATGCGCCGGACCACACCCCTCAGGTCCATACTCCGTTCCGCCCGCTGAACGTGCTATGCGGCAACTGGGCGCGGTTGCACCGTATATCGCGCAGAATACACAAAGACCATGCCAATCCGCGAGCAGCTACAGAAATCCCAGCTAGGTAGGACAACGAAATCATACGCACAGGCTGTCGCTAGGTTTAGTGCAGAAATGCACAACACAGGGTGGCTCACTAGGGACCATAGAGGACGCGCGCGAACTGCCCCAGTAGCCGAGCCCCCTGTGGTTGAGGCTCACCGCCTCGCGAACGAGGAGGGCCCAGCAAGAGATGACCTCCGATCAGCAAAAACCATACACCAGACTCTAGAAACCGCTGAATCTAGAGCTAGAGATCCTCACCCTCAAGCTAGGAAGTCGCTCACCCCACGCGGGAAGGGACGAAAAGACAACGGCGAAGATATAGCTAAGCTCATGAATGTCATGCGCTTACAAAAACACTCAGTTCCCGAGCACGCACTCGAGGAACAATTAGAAATGCTCGGGGAATTGCTAAAGGGAGGGACAGACAAAACGATGACGCTCTATTACCTGACTGAAATACTGACCATTCTTCGACACCAGAGCCATGGCTGAATCTGACTCACTTAGAATAGTACACTGGAACTGTCAAGGTATTCGCAGAAAAAGAAAATATCTATCAGTTTTTCTTCAAACCCACTCTATTCAGGTAGCGTTACTTAATAAAACCCATTTAGGCAGCATAAATAGATTTTCGATACTAAACTACGCGATATATAGATCAGACAGAAACGTAATAGATGTAATAAAATACTTGAGCTACTTACACTAAGTACGTAGTAGAGAATGTAAAACCTGTACCGAGATATGACTTTGATACAAATGTGTATGATCAAATCATGTAGTCAAAATGTTGTAAAATTATAAAATAGAAGTTGACAAAAATATTGAACCAACTTCCTACTTCAATAAACTGTACCTTTACATAAGAGAAATTCTGAAATCCCATTATTACTTTCTAGGAACTATTTCTTTCTATTTTGTTCTAATATTTTGATCAGACTAATATTTAATATAAAAAAACAAAATGTACAAGTGTAACATTCTGGAAATGTTCCAAATTCATTTCCTTAGAACTCTAACTTTCCTTAAATAGTAAGTCATAATATATGAACAAAATATTATACATCAAAAGTCAAATATTGTTAAAAGGAATCATTTATGGCAACTTAATTTATCTAATTAATAATTTTGGAAGCTTTTGGTACTATTTTAATATCTAATATTTGTATCTCTTAAAAACGCTAATCGTACTCATGTAAGTTAACAAGAACAGCGCTAGAATTTAAGACAGCATGAGCTGACCCGATTTTTAACATTTCACGGCGTGCCTCTCGTATTTACAACAAAATGGGAAATGAAATAATTGTGCACAATTTGTTTTTAATTTGGAGCGGACAGAATGGGTCTTGAGAGTGTAACACGTTAAATACCTGCAGTACACGATCTGTTAGTTACAGTGATTGTCCGCTAGGAGAGAAATTCCAGAACTCCTAACCGAACTTCTATCGCTGTCCAGAGATGACTCCACAGGTAATATCTTATACTGATATGCAATATGTGTAATTATTTGCCAACTTTCATAACATACTTAATGTACGTTCTGTACATAAAGGTTCGATTTCAACCTTCTTTATTACCTTAAAACAAAAAGCAGTTTCGGTGCATACAGGGATACTTTCGATAAAATAAATAATGTTGTGTTAGAAATGAAGTCTTCTAAAGAATGTACATTATGACAATCTTTTCCTCTATGAACTATTCCAATTTACCAATCACGACGATGGAATTTGTATTTTGTTGGAATTTCTATATAAGTTCGAAATGTGTGAAAACCGTTGTGTTCGTTAGTGAGGAGACCTGATAGCCGATACCGGTATATATAACTTAAGTTTAAGAGGTAATCTTTGATTGCTAAAGAAGTATTTGAGCCAATGAACTCATATGACTCAATTGTGGAATATAACAAGGAAACCTAGCTTAACAAATCAATTATGCACATTTGATTTATTACATATTTACCTACTCCATGTTGCTGGAAATATACATTGTTAATATTATTTTCCTTGCGAGAAAATAGGATAATAGAATTGGTAGATGTCCCTATAGCGATGTATAGTCATAACGAAACTTTCAAATAAAGATAGCGATCATTTTGTGTAATAGTATCATATACAGCAGAACTTTCATCTTAACTGTAAAAACTGCTAAATCGTCAGGGCTAACTATACTTTCAGCTCTGTTATACTTTACTGCCTCCTTCCTCATCTATGTTATCTA